>OY294036.1:22379017-23579017 GCA_958510855.1 Rhagonycha lutea
CACTAGAAGGTTGAATTAGGATATGAGAACTGTACTGTCAATGTAATATTAATCTTGATAAAAAGTAATTATATAAGTAAAAAGGAACTAAAGGCAAAAAAATTAAATTTGCAGCTACGATCCACACAATAATCATCTCAGAAATTACTTCGTCATACCATAAGGGTGCTTGGGTTTAACCGATTTTCTAAAGACTCTCTAGTTTCTAGTACTGGTACATAAGTAATAATACTATTGAGCTATATATTGCTATCGTAGTACGCAATATGAATCAGGTAAATTGCGACTCTTTTATATAAAAAAAATAAGCTTTACCCATATGTTTACTATTCAAGATTTTACAATATTTTAATTTTGTACATACAAACTCTATTAAAAATTTTTAATTAAAATTTTTTTTATTCAATAACGACTGATATAATAAATTAGTATACGCAGAAAGTATTATCTACATGCCTGAAGGTAAGTTACCTACATATTTATATCTTTTATTTAAAATAGTAATTTCAAGTTTTTAAAGTAATAGATGTTTCCTCTGAATAATTACCTATTAACCTAAAATCATAACCTGGGGCACATGTAGACAAATGATTATGAGGCAGAAATTGATTGTCCACATAGACACTTTGGTTTTCAAAAATGACTTAACTGCAATCAAAACAATAATTAATAGATAATAACAATTAATTATTTTTAATCCTTTTTTTTTAAATTTACAATACATATTAGATAATATTATGTTTGTTAAACATATGTTAAAAAAATTCCTTTCTAAATATCTATTTACACCTAACTTAACATGGTAGGAACTTATAAACTCAAAGCTAGTGTCAGGAGTGCTTTAAACAGAAATAAAAAATGGAAACATGTCAATTCGAACTGCAGCTGTGGAGTTTAGTTTAACTAAATCTGTGTCACTTAAGCGATTGAAAAAGCAGCAAAATAAGGAAGACGATTCAGGTGCAGAAACAGAAGAGGTATAAACTAAGTCAAAATATGCTAGTATGCAAATATTCCCAGTACAATAAGAAGAATAAATTGATAAACGCGTGTATATTACAATGTTCAGTGATTCACTATGGGTTAACTGACCGTCCAACTAGACAACCTGCTACGAATATACCGTTCGATTAATTAAAAATATTCCTGCCAAATGGCATGATGAGAAGCAAGCTTACCAAAAAAAAATATCATAAAACTGATTAATATTACTAATGTCCACATTAACCCTTTATAATATCCACTTGCACTTACCGTTGGGGCACATGTAGATATTTGCAACACTTTTTTCAATTACAAAAAAAATGTATTTGTCTATTATTTTGACTGCTAATATTGATATCAAGTGTTAAGGACAACTTGCTTTGTTTATTGTTTATTATAGTTCAAAATTAAATTGAAAAACAACAGTTAAAATGGAATTTGAAAAAAGTGTCCACAACCGCCCCTTCTTCCCCTATGTATAATAGTAAAAATTTGATTGAAACTACTAATTAAATTAACACAAATTATTAAAATCCCTTATAATATCGTAGTATTCTTCGTATATTCAGCGCGATTAGATCATTAGTAGATGTTTTAATTATTGTGGTTTTCCAACCATTTCAATGTGCTAACCACAAATCAGTAAAATATAGGATCCGAAATATTGTGGTACATGATAATATCAATTTAAATCAATTAGAATTAAATTAATAGAACAGTTCTAAAGAAATCAATGATAAATCTACTAAATATTACTTTATGGGGTGATCAGTATAATTTAGTTAAGTTAAAAAAAGTTGTCACCTTAATAAAAACAGATTACATTAATTTATTATATTGGTTATTTTGTATATTAGCTACAAGAAAATCAAGAAAAACTATACAAGAGGAAATGCTTTGTTCGAAGTGCTTTGTAGTGGTTTTATCCTGTGGGTTTCTTTCAGTTCTTGTTTAAATAATAAAGATTTGATTACCAACATGTAATATTTCATTAAAAATTAAAATAAAGCTGTTTTTGAACAAGAAAGATTTTATATAATAATATGATTATTAATAAAAATATAATATAACCCAGCGGAGTGGTATGGAGTGAAAATTAAACTACTATGAATAAGTAGATACACATAATAGTAGTTGAGGGTTCAAATACCCAGTTGCCCGTTGGACCGGTGTCAATAGCCTAGCAGTCTTTTTCTGCTTTATTCTTCTTTACTTGCCTTTCATCTCCTGAATCTCAAGACAACAAAATTATTGACACAAAATTAGAATCGTAAGTGGAATTTATTTTTTGAACCATTTTGGAGATGACATGGTCTTTTACAAGACTAAACTATTATTTACTGTACTTATTCAAAATAATCACACGTCAAATTTAGTATTTTATAAATTTCCGATATTTAAAAAAAATACTGTACGTTTCTGATTATCTTGGAAGTTTAGAAATCCTCAGTTATACCTTGGTTTTCTAACATGCATCCTCGTCCACAAAAATACCATTAAAGATCCTTGACAAGTAATTATTATTTCTGTTGGAATAATTATGCTTATTTACAGCGTCTTACCTTTTAATTTCAAATATTCGATCTTGTAATTAAAAATATAAATTTTTAGTATTGAGTTTAAATGCGAATTTTGAAAATGAACGAGAGAATAAATAAGAGTATAATGAACTCCAAGAGACAATTTATTGAAAAAAATTTAAATTATACTTCTGTAGGAAATAATAATAAATTGAATACCAAAATAGCTATTAAAATATCTACAGACAAAAAATAGCAAATAATATTCTCAAAATATATATTTGTATTTTAACAAACAATAACACAAAGTGTGCACCCGCAGAAAGATAAAATTGTCTTACTTTTATAAAAGTTACTGACATTTGAGTACCTGCAAATATATAAATTTCAAGAAAAACTTGTTGAGTGGACTAGAAAATATAATAAAAGTTGTGGAATAATTTTGCCGAGTATTATGATGTATGTAAATGCAATAAAAAATATTTGTTATTTTACTCGGAAAATTGTACCTTTTGAATGTGTGTATTTTACAACTGTAACGTTGTAATGATTTTTTAGTCTATTCATTGTACGAAAATGTTGTAAATGTAGTGTTATTAATATTATTGTTGAATATGGAACCTAGTTGTAATTATAACAAATAACGTATTTAAATTTTTGTTACAATAGTAGATATACATTATTCTCTCTAGATATATTTTGCTGTATCCTGGATGAGTAAGAAATGATGATCTTTATCTCTATATCGTACATATTTAATAAGGGACCAATAGTTTAACGTGGGATTTAAACTACGATAAGCAAAATACACTTAACTTCGAAAATAGTTCTTCTGATAAATTGCATAGGTGGTTTGATATTACCTGCCAAGGAGAGACAGCTTGAATTTAATTAAGTAATTTTTATTCCCTGTTCGAACCGGGTATCTCGAAATTATAATTATGGTATTGTTAGTGCATTACTCGCTACGCAATTATAGTCAAGTCTTTATATTATTTACATTATTAATTTTGTGGAAGTAATTAAAAGTAGGTACTTAATTCAATATTTAGCATTTTTAAATAAAAGCCTGTAATTAAAACTCGCATAATTAGTAGGATGAATGTTTTGTTATTTCAGATATTGTTCATAATTGATGAGGTTTCCATTCGTAATTTACCCAACAGGAGGATATAACAATCAAATTTAATTTTAATTCATTTTACATTAACCACTGAGCTGGTCCAATGGTCTTCAACATATTAGGTATTCACATACCATATTCGGGACGAACCTCTCAGATTGAATTAGATGTCAGTAGTTGTTCTTACTTATTGAGTAAAGCGAGTAAAGGTAATCAATATCCTACAGTTTAACGTGGAGTGTAAATCACGGTGCAAATAATTTAATAGTTACTGAGAATCAGGGGCAGACTAAGGCCTAGGCAACCTAGGCACGTGCCTAGTGCTCATAATTTTTGGGGCCTTTAAAACCCCGAAAATTGGGGCTTACCAAACGCAAAGTATGTAAAAATAGGCCCGGAATTACCAATGTTGCCTAGGGCCCACTTTAGCCTTAGTCCGTCGCTGCTGAGAATCGAACCTATGACTCGTAGTGATGGGTGGAACAATCGATGCTCGACTCTGTATATTCTACTCGTACAAGGTAGAATATACTTATGTTTTCTAATAATGTTTGTTTTCTAACGCATTACATGAACTTAGTGTAGCGACACGTTTTACTTGTACCTACTAGTTTACATTTTTGTTACTTCAAATTAACTCTCTTAAAATTTAATTCGACAAAGATTTAATGAGCAACTGCACAAAACACAGCTACACTGTATTGTTAAAAATTATTGGGTAAAATTTCACAGAAAATCATTAGTAACCTTGTGACCTTTAAAAATAATTGTAATTTCACATGACAGCGAATTTAATAATTTAACACAAACATGTACCTACCCAGGTACACTTGCATTCATTTAAGCTTTTTAAAACTTGCAGTGTGCTGCTACGTACAGTCGTCGCGTCTCTAAAAGAATAATAAATTTAGATTATGCAAAAAAGAAATAATAACAATAGCACTTAATAAAATAACATAGATAAACACGATATAATAATTGTGGTTGTTACTTATAAAAAAATTCCAAAAGGTAATGTTAAATGAAACCGACAAAAGTTTGTAGTTTGATGTAGTACAGTGTTTCTCAAAATTATTTATTTGGAGCCCTAGCTCATAAATTATTTGTGAAGTGGTGCTGTGTTAAGCAGAGGTAAATTTTTCGTTAGTGGTTGGCACGTGACTTGGGCTTGCGCGGAAAATGTAGAGGGAGAACCAGTGACACCCAATTCCACCAATTCACACAAACATAGAACCGACATGATACGAATATTCGTTTCTGCACATTATCCACTCCCAGCTACTAAGGAAAAGATTCACTCTAGCAATTTAATATGGCTTGGTTATTACTTTTACCCTATTGCCTATAAGTAAAATCTTTCATTTTAATTGCATTTTAATACTGTCGGACGTTTCTTGTGTTCTTCGTTGATCCTTTTGTACGTGTTTTCGAGTAAGGGTATTTTGAAGTACATTTTGTTATATTTTATCATTTCATTTTGTTAATAATACTACAGGTAGTTACTTGAGTAGTTCTCAATAATTATTACATTTACATAATACAAAATTTGGTTATTAAATTTTTGAAAACTAACCTTGTTAATATTTGTGTCACGATATTGAAACGCGTATAATATAATAATTTATTATTCACACATAAGAAGTGTTGTACATGAGCCTGTTCGCCAGCATACCGGTTGAACTCAACTGGCTTCTATTTATTTATTAAATGGTTATTTGTCATTATGCAATGCAATTATAAAGAATCTTAATTTTAATTAATTTTGACTTATTGTGCTGTACAAGGGAGCCACACTTACATTGAATTGGTTTTTTAAATAATTTTGAAATTGTGCTAAAACAAAATTTGAAATAATAAAATAATTTCTGAAAAGGTATATGTAAGTATTTATTTTTAATTAATTTTTTATAACTTTCCAATTTCTGTAACTTCATTTAAAATATTTAATTAGTAATTACTCGCAGTCTAAAGAGTTTATGAATGTAATGTTTTGCACAATGTTTAGAATTCCTAATTTAAATTTTAACAAAGAAATCTTTAATTTATTAAAGCTATTTCTTATTTTGTATTCAACTAAATTATAATATGAAAATGTTTAATTAATGATTAACTTTCTTGTGTCTAAACGTCCTGCTTCTTATAGTTTACCATAATGGTATGTGGGATGATATTTGCTATATTAAGTGTGCACAATGTATTGTGAGATTTCAGCTATCAGTTTTGTATTCGGCGTCAGGTACTTAATAAGTTTGCCTATTATTAACAACAAGTCCAGTAGTATATAGTAGTCCAGTAGTCCACCGATGCCAACTGTTGGGCTACATCAGTCAAGTTCCCAATAAAATATAACCTTGATGTGTGCTTGAGAGAAGAATTCAGGAACAAACCCGACAATTGACGAATGAAACAAGAAGATGTCAATTGCCAATGCCTGGATTTTACTTGATTTAGTGTGTTATGTTGTGTCTTCTAGTGGAGTTTTGGAATCAAACATTGTCAACCCCATCTTTAATTCAACTTTGTGTTTGGAATAAAACCAAATCTTCTTTACTTCTGTGTTATATTTAGAGAACTGTCGCACAAATTATATTTTTCTTAGCTAGTTGCCAAACGATCGCTTAAGTCACAACGCAAGGTCTGGTACTGGACGAGGGTGTAATCCCTTAGCTGGCCTATCTACCATTACTTATCTAATTACTAATTATCTAATTACTAAATTAGAGGAATTTACAATTACTACTATAAAACAAGACTAACTAGTAGATTAAAATATTGTAACACATTTTTTTGTCTTTTATTCAGTAACTAACTAATAATAGATGAAAAGATATATTGTCCTCCACCAAATGGTTTTTAAAAAAATGAAAATTAAAATCAACAAAATTACTCTGGTTACCCACACGGTGGATGGCAATCCTAACCAGCTAACTCAGCGAACAGCTAAATGAGACATGAGACTCTTATTTATTGAGAAATGCTAGCACTTTCTAATTTAATTTTAAATATAAGCCAACCCTAAATTGTAGACTTGTTTGCTTCTAAATCTTAAAAATAAAACACCTCAATACTGACCAAAATCGTGTAATAAAAACAAAATAGACAAATTAACCAAAATACCAAACATTTCATTGTTGAATCTTAAAAAAAAAATTACTACGCTCAGTTTATAAATCGGTACATTTACCGTTTTGGAACTAAAGTGTTATGTGTTAAGATGTTACAAAAAACAACGCAACAACAAATTATAAACATTTATAATTTGAAAACCTTAATTGTTTTTTGTATCAATCTTTTATGTGTGCAAATGTTAGTTTTAAATAAATCAATTACATTAATTATTAACAATAATATCAAATTTTTTATATTACCAAAAGTTTTGTGATCACTCATTGTCAAGCTTGATCTTATCACCGCTACTGACGCCTTCTTTCATAGTTTTGAATGTTGTTTTAGTTGTAATTGTGGGTTTCTCCAATTTGATGAATCGTAGATTATCATCAAATTTTTGTAACCAAATCCATCTGTAGGTAACAGGTATGAAATTGAACTTCAATATAATAATTCGACGTTTTGTAATTCGAAAATTTATTAACAACACCAATATTCGTTGTTGTAGAATAAAAACCATTCCATTAATTATTTATAAAAATATAATAACATCATCATCCATTTCATCACATAAAATCGAAAAATATCACGGTTGCACAATAAAATGGCGGACTCCAAAATTTTATCCAAAATTTGATAAGAACAATCAAAATTTAACAATCCAAATACCATGAGATTCACTTCCATTCATTAATTGGCTTCTCTGTGTGATACTCACACCATAACATTAATGTTCTCAAAGAAAAATCCAAATTTTCCAAATTAGGAAAAAATTACTCGTCTTTGAAAATTTACACCTCCGTTCCACACAAAAGATGGACGTCCAAGTCGCCTTATCATTCTCTACCACCTCACAATTTCCAACATTCCCAACGGACTCCTAATCACAAATCAGTTTATAGCGGCGAATTCAAATTACTTTCAATACACAAGCTTGCTTTGCAGGTCCAAATTCTTACACAACACAAAGGAAATAAACTAACACTTCACCAAAATAGAGTTCATCAAAATGTTCTGTGTAAAAAATGTGTTAATAGTAACATCCTTGTCCCTGTGTTATATAAACTCTGCGTGCAAATTTGGTGTTTGCATTACACCACTGTGAATCATTGAATTACAGCCGTTAACTCATCATGAGTTTTTGTTACACGACAATATATTTATTTCTAGCTAATTTTATGATTATTGGTAGTGAAAACATCTATTTGCCGATGCGTAAACGAATTTTAGTGCTTAATGGTGAAATTAAAAAAATGTTATTATCAAATTTTCTATAAGTAAAATATGAAAAAAGAAAATTGTATGCCTTAAATATTTATTTACAAAAAAATCTGTATATTATATTTAGTACATGGCCCTTGAGAGATAGCAGCTCGCAGCTTTAATATTATATCAAGTGAGGTGGTATTCACATTGTCGGTGGTAGAGGAAGTCAGACAAGCCCCATTGTACTTGAAATGAAGTGTTGTGATGCAAACAGGAATGTAAATAAATCACAGAAAAAACCACCCTGGGCGTACGTGCGTGCTTGATGACTCCGATTTCCTAACTAATTAATGTGACTTGACTTAATGTATAGCCATCGTTCTCATTTTACTTAACAAAACCTTACGTGTTTTGTTTCTCTTTTTTGGAACATATTATGTAAACAAAAAGATTATACTTTTTTTTTAATTTAATAAAGTGGATTTATTATATTTTGTTTACCAATTAAATTTTAAGGATTTTCTAAAGTAGAATTTTCATTTCTCCTCTTTTATAATATTATTTAACTTGGTTGCTTATTCTGCTATCTATATGTAATTTGTGTATATTAAATGAGCAAAAAGTTGGGGTTCAAGTGTGTAGCATAAAAGTCAAATTGTCGTATATATTATATTCGCAAACAAAACAAGACCTGAGAGGATTGGAATGTGGAAACGTGTGCTGAGTATTAAGTAAATAAGCATACCTCGAGGATGTTTTCAAAACATATTAATGGTTTTATTAGTGTACTGCTATGTATTTTAAGTTAGCAACAATGGATTTGTTGCAAACAAAATTAGCTTACTTCAAAATTAGACAACCAACTAGTTTTTTTTTTTCATTCAATCCACTACAAATTTTTCGTAGTACCACTATTACCAAAATTAGATCGTAAAATGCTGTCTTAAATAATATAACATACTGTATATTACCAAAATATATTAAAGTATATTTCAGAAAATTAATCGTAAAATAAACAGTTTGTTAGGCTACTTAATTAGACATTTTTTAAATTTGCTAATTAAAAGTTTTTAATAATAAGCCTACCGAAGGTTTACAACTCACAAACAATTTATTGTTTAACTTCAAAACCAGAACGTAATCTTATTAATACTTTAATAACTTTTAGCGTTATATAGAATCACAAACTTATAAACGATTAATACATTTTTCAACACAAAATATGTAAAATGTTTATTACAAGCTTCCTTAGTTGTTAAATTGAATTTAAAATTAATCGACTTTTTCACTGGAAGATAATAAATATAATTATTTTATAAACTTATAATTTCATAGCTTCCGTAAAATAAAGACGATATTGTAAAGTTATTCGAAAAGTGCAAATTAAAAGATTCAATTAAAAAAATTGTTAGAGGAAAGTGACCAAATATGGAATAGTATCCCTAATGTGGAATACCATTAAATTTTAGAAACCACTGCCTCTATTTAGCCATTACTAGGATAAATGACAACCTAGTAAGAGTAGTTGACCACCCCAAACTTTACAACGCTCTATTACCATTAATATCCACATGGGGACATTATTCTTTGTACGCACTTGCGAAACTTTATTGTTAGTGCGGTGCAAATTTTGATCTATAACGTAAGTATTAGTAATTTGTTAATTACTCTACATTTATAAGCATGCAGAATGATGACTGATAATATTACGTATGTTACTTTTAAGGAAAATATAACCTGGCTTTCAATAAAAAAACATTATTCTTAAGTGAGCTTAGTTCCTAATGTGGAATATGGAAAATTATATGGAAATCTTATGTAAGGAATGGGCGCCTGTTGGTGACGATAGTGTGTGTGGTGTGTGATTTTTGCAGTAGAATAAGTTAATTTTAACGGAATAAGTTACTTTTATTTTTGACCAAAGTCTCAAGATCTGTTATAAAAAGACGTTAATGTTTTTGTTAATTTTTGTGAAAGAAACTTGGTTCTTATTTCCATATTCCATATTTGGGGGTCTATTCCATAAATAGCTACTATTATGTTAATTTAGATTTTTAAATAAAAAAAATTTGTTAATTAATATTAAAACACAAGACTATGACTAAGATAAGCCAAAATGTATGACTGACTGTGTTTATAATTAAATTTACATTTAATTCATGATAGTTTTTTTTTATGCCACAAAAACAAAATGGTATTCCATATTTGGTCACTTTTCTCTAATAAGTTAAGGGCCAGTAATATGGACACAAATCTTTGGAGACCTTTTTTGTTTAGAAAGTTCAATTGATCATTTGTCTACAACTGTCCCACTCTCGGGTGCATGTCAATGGGGTGCATAATGGACTAAGAGTTAAACGAAAGAAAACATTTATTATTGAATTACTTATGTATTTATTATAGACTATAATTAACACTTGATGTTATTGGATGACTCGATAAAATTTTACTCCCAACACCAGAGCGGTATTGCTCCAAAGCGGTTCGTATGTATGCTTCAAACGATTTAATTAAATTAAATCCAAAAATTAAATCCAGCATACCTGTCTTTCTAAAATAAAATTTGAGATGATCAAAGAGTTGGCTTTATGTAAAAAGCAACTTAAGAATGCAAAGCTAAGATTGACAAACTTGATTCCATAATCAGGTATAAAATTTAATTCAAAGTCAAGTAATTAAACTATAAGCTACCCTCCAAAATGAAAATTAAAAACTATCTAGCAGAGCTTTGTTAGCTACAGAACTTCATCGTTAAGTTTGTAATGTGATTTTTAGAAAATCACAATATAAACATGTACATCAAAAAGTAAGGGTTGCCGAATACATCATGTTCATACAAACTTTTTACAATTTACATTCAGTAGAATTTTACTGTATGGTTTGAAGATACCATTCGAAAATACCCTGTATAAAGAATATAATTGATTCATAATTACAATATGCAATTCGATCGACCAAATGCTTAGTTTGGAGAAGTCAATGTTGGTATTAATTAGAATACCAATGTTCACAGAATTGATGCTTAGGTACATAATTGTCAATGCTTCTCATTTAAATTGTTAGACATAGTTAATTGCAAGGAATTTAATGGGATACTCAATATATCTAGACGTATAACATGTAATGCTACATGTAATAATACCGTATTTCGGAAAAAATTGCATCAAGTATTACGGTTCTTTAATTACTACGAAATTACAAAGAAACAGGACTAAATTCATATAAATTAATGGCTAAACTATTTTTAAAATAATCATGATAAACCGACAAGATTGAATATTGAAAGTCAAAACTTGCTAATTCCACACGTGACGTAAACAAAGACCTATAGTTCCAGTAGAAGTAAAACCACGGTAAAAATAAATTTTACTTGGGGATTTTAAAATTAAAATTTTTAAACATTTTGCGCTTAGAATATTTCATAATATAAATTATAATAGTATAATGCATGTGCATACTATGTACAAGATAGTTTCAGAATATTTAACTAAATTCTTATGGCACCTAAAACCTAAAACCTGGTGAAACCGTTAATGCTGATCGCTACCGACAACAAAGTATCAACTTCAACCATGCCTTGATCGAAAACGACCAGAATGGGCTAGAAGACACGGCAAGGTAATTTTGCTCCATGACAACGCACCGTCACACAAAGCAAAACCGATTCAGGATACGTTGAAATCATTTGGCTGGGATTTGTTACCACACTCGCCTTATTCACCAGACTTGGTTCCTTCTGATTACCATTTGTGTTCAACATTGGCTAATGATGTCAATTTGAGCGATAAAATTCAAATGGGTACATTGTATTTTATATGAGATGATTATGTGACTAGCAATTCAATTAATGATTTTGAAAACCCTGATTTACTTTAAAATGATAACAGCAGATGGCGCAATTATATTAGAATGCTTAGTAAATTGCCTCATTATTATAATTCTTGGTTTTTATTTGATGTCAACATTTTATTTTAAGTAGATCAGATATTTTCAAAATCAGCAATGGAATTGCTAATCTGGTACTTGATAATCAAAATTGTTAGTAAAGAAATACAATTAAGGATAATTAGTATTGTAAATAAATCCATAATATCAAAATGCCAACAAAAATACGAATGAATTTTCAGTGAAAACTGCAGATTCTGGGAAGGCAAAATTTTGTATAAAGAAATATTATGAAAGATTTTATTCGCATTTGCTATACGTCGTCAAGATGGTCAGGCAACGAAAATTAAGAATATTTTTTAATTAAAAATACAACATAATCAGCATTCACATAGGGGCTATATTTGGATGGTAGAATAGGTAAGAGTTACACAGCTTTAACTCAGGAAGAAGCGCTCAGATAGACTTAATTTCTTCCCCGGTGGAAGAATCGGTGGAGCGGCCTGTGGAAAAGTTAACAAACGTTTAACTTTTACCATACACTAGGGAAGAATTCTTACCAGCGCCAATCAGCGGCATCGAAATGCGGTGCTTGTGACTGCCACTTTATATTTGGTTAGTAACATAACCTAATTCGAGTTATTTGGTTTCGTAATAATCAATCTTGAAACACTTGCGACGATTTTTTAAAAATGATAGTTTATTGTGCTTGTACCATGGACCTCTTTTAAAGTTGATGTGAATGGTATGTTGACCTGTGTAAAACTCTGGTGTAAAAATTTTACCATCCGCAGCCTAATCCACATACAATACCCAAATGTGAATGTGAATTTCCCACATTGGGAATTTACATTACCGTTGGTGGCGTCACCGACACTACTAACATGTGAGTATAGTTGAAGTTGTTTATGTGTTTCGTTCATAAAATCTGTGTTATTTTAATGTGTTAATATGTATTATTGTACATCATAGAAACAATGTAAACAAACGATCTGACAGGTCCAAGTATACTAACTAAAGAAGTTCAAGTTAGCGACGAGTGGTGGCGTTTGGTTAATGTAAATTCCCTAAATTACAATTTCTTTATTTTGTATTATCAATTTCTGACTTTGAAATTCCGTAGTTCGCACGACCTTAACTTTTGTAACTATAAAAACTGGAAATAAAAACTTTAATTACGCTTCAATTATGGGTAGTTTTGTGACGTTGTATAAAGTCAATACTTTATACAATACTACAGGTATTGTAATAGCTACAATACCTGGGCTGCAAATTACAGTGATTAGGGTAAAGAAGGAAATACATCAAGTTATTCCTATCTCTTTTTAATTCAATAGATTTCTCATTTCTGATTTTAATATCATTTTTATCGATTGTTTTTAAATGAACCGAGAGCAGCCAATACCACAATTATTATTACTTTTTGTTTTTATGCTATAAACATCTCAAATCTCATTCAGTTATTTAGCAAAAAGTGTACACTACAAATAACTGGGCTTATACTTTATAAAGTTTTGTAACGGATTTTCTTTTTACAGCAGTTTTAATTTAATTTTACAAAATAGTAGCTTGTTTTACAGAGTTTCTGAAACAATGTTTTCTTTGTATTTAAAAAATTGCAAAGTGGAGTATTGTTTTGTATTAATTTTTTTTTTTTGAAATAAATTGAAGCAGTTGACAGAAATTGAAAGTTAATTGAAAATTATTATCAATTATCGATTCCAACTTTTTTAAATTAAATTTTAAGTAATAAATTCATCACGTTTTAATACTGATAAATGGTATTACATTTACCATACAATGTTTGGTAGCAATTAGTTGAAAAAACTCAATTTTATATTTGACATATTTGTCACTTAAGTGACAAAAAGTAATTTAGGAACTTTACTAATTTAGACGTTTGCATCTAAGCTACATAAAAACTTTTAGAATCTTGCAGACAAGCAATCAATTATATTGCAAATTTAAAAGCTCCACAATTTCTGAAACTCGTCTTTAAAATTGAAAGTAAACAATATTTTTTATTAGATGGCCTCAAGAAAATTAAACAGTCAACTTTCATTTTATATACGAATTCGATGTAATTGATCCTATACTAGAGAAATAAAAAATATTTTGATAATTTACATTATGTAAAGTAAACGATTGAAATTGAAACGAAAAATTTACAGTGCAATTTAATTTAAATTTTTAAATAATTGAAATCGTAACGAATGTAGCGTTTATTAAATTTACGACTATCGGGTTTTAATTTAAAATATTACAATTTGAATTTTACAGAAAGGTTTATAAAGTACATTTAATTGAATACCTTTTTGATCTTTTTTAAATCGGTCGGTATAAAATTTATTGTAAATGGTAAAATTAAAAAATTCTTTTTAACGGTGTTATTTATTGTAACATATTATGTTTGACACTAATTTATAAATAATTTTGTGTGGTAATTCAGCAACAATTCCTTTACCATAAGTGTTGTCAGATATTTGACGAAGGTTTCCTGAAAATTGTTTAACAGTACATTAAGTTGACAGGTTTCTCTGTTGTATATTATGATGAAAATAAAACTATAGTGGTACTATATAGGTACTGTTGTTATTGCCACTTGATTGATTAACTGACGTTATATTATTGATAAATTATTTAACTTTTTATGTACACTCAAAGTTTCCAATTAATAGTGTGATTCAAAACCCAACCGACTATTATAAAAATGTCAATTTTGATAAGCGCGTATTTTGGACAAAAGAAATCCAATAAAAATCTTTGTCGTGGGGTTCAATCATGCAAAATTTCAAGTTCCTTTATAAAACGCTTTTCTTGTAAAATTTAATCAATGACAGAAAATAATTAAATTACACCTAGATAATGACTTCAAAGATACAAATTAAAGTAAACCGATTTTCCTAAGTAAGATTTACTAAAATTTCTTTAAAATGATTTCTTATCTTAACAAGTCATAATGCTTTGTCTTAAGCAAACCTTAATTTGGTTACTAATCTATAATAAACAAGATTTTCTATAAAGCGGTTTTTTAATTAAGTAAATATTTGATTTAATAAGCATTTAGAAATTTTTGAACGATTTTCCATTCCTTAATGCAATTTCCGTTTTCAATGTATTTTCTTATTTATTTTATCGACTTAACTGAAATATAGAAGTTCTTATACAATTTTACCAATTTCTTTACTTAACGGCCTTTATAAAACAGCACGCTTAAAGGAGAAAGCTTTTTTAGTTGATTCCGTTAATAACCAATATTTTCTCATAGCTAACTCAAGCGACAGATATAAAAAATTCGTATTCTACCGTTCTGAAACAGTTTTCAATATTTCGGATAGGGCTCAATGGAACACATGTTCATATTATGAACATTTTTGTTCCCACTTATGTATTTCAGAACTCAGTTTCCGAAATATGCCTTACACCGTGTCATATAGCTTCGCTAGACTGATCGTCGATAAGTCTGAGCTGAGTGCAGGAACCCAAAACTTTGAACGTGTTACAATGTTCAAAATGGTGTATGAAACTCATACAAAGCAATTGTTTGCATAATATTCATGTAGTTACAATTAAATTTTTAAGGTTCAAATATTTTAACTAGTCAGGGTTTTGAACACCAAACAAAATCATAATTCATAAAGTAGTATACTTACTAATAATTTATTATTACTCCAAGAAACAATTTAATTGTGGTAATAGATTTGTTAGTTGTAAACAAATATTGAAGTTTATAAAATTAATTAAATTACTTGTAAAAGTATTAACATTTTTATTTTATATTTTGAAATATATTATATTTAGAAATATGTCATTGTTTTAAGAAAAGTCCCACGGAATTGCTATTCATAACAGAACACCATTTTAAAAGTTTAAAATTTTCCAATATATTACATTAACTTAATCGGTTTTAAATTCAAACTTTGGAAACTCATAAATAGCACACATTGCGCGCAAAACTGTTAAATTTAAATGTGCATAATTTAAATCCGATATTGATTCTGTTATTCTAATATCATATTATGATATACAGAGTATACACTAAAACGTACACATTATAAACATTCATGTGCAACACATAACAATTTAATTAAAAATGTTATTGGGCCCTTAATAACATGTCCTACGATACAGGTGTATGTAATACTTTTTTAATCCTTTTAACTTTATTTCATATTACTGCTTACCAATTTTATCCTTTAATCTTTTGTTCTAATTTGGTTCTTGCACAAAAATTGCTTTGCCAAATTTGATTTCTAAGTATATCTGTTGCAGTATGATAGGGTCAAATTTCTTTGTGTGCAACTAAATTATATTACAATATTGACTATAAATAGGAATTTAATATTAATCTAAATATTGACCAGAAATAAAATTTTGGATGATCAAATTGCATCAAGGATGCATGCTGGTTCTTCAAAAAGCAGTAATGCCTACATCAAAATTTTGAAAATGTTTCTTACGGCAAACGAGACGTCTTTTTGTCAAATGCGTCCATATAGTAACGAGATCATTTTCGGCATAAGGACAAACTTGTAGCTTGTTTGTCAAAATTTTTTTTTTTCATAAAAACCATTAATCCGCAACTTGGGGGTGTTTTTCATCGTTGTTCGGCTCGCTCGTATTCCTGAAATATAAATCAATTAGTTTTGTCACGTTTTAGAGAAAATAATTTGTCATATTTGACGATAAGAGTTAAAATATAAGTTGAAAAAACAAACTTAATCTGTCAAAAAACAACAACATTGGTGAATGTTAACTTCTGAATGATAACTTCTGTATCGATACAATTAGCGTTTTTAATTGACATTAACAGTATGGCAGATCATTTACATCTTGTACCATACTATTAAAAAAACAAAACTACATTCTATATAACTACATCTATTGTGACACGTCGTATGCGTGAATTTTGTAAATTAAGTATTAAAATTGTTAAGTAGCTCAATCATCTTTGTCCGTAATCGTTCAGTCAACACGCCTGTGTTAGAAAATTAATAAATATAGTTCTAGATAAATTTACTCGGTTCACAAAGCTTTATAAGTTGAAAATTATTACAAAGCAGAAATGAATCAAAATCATGCAAAATTTTCAATTCCAAGTTTCCGAATGAACAAATAAGGATATAATTCGAGAACGTCGACCTAACTAATTAAGTCGAATTAAGGTAAAATTATTAAATTAAGTATAACGACTCACTTGAAACGAAGACATCATCAGTAGATTGGATGAACTGGCAATGTGATCCAGCATATTCAACTATGCAGAGGCATCAGTTAAAATCGCGCCCACTACCTTCGTTGTGTTATAATATAATAGGTTATAATTAAATGTTCTATCATTTTTGAAATAATTTTGATCGTGTTAATTAAATATTCACAAACTTCCATCTGCCTTTTAAATTATTGAGTTAGATTTATTATCTAATAATATAAAACAATAATAATTATTAAATGTCAAACAATATTTCATTTTAATATAATTTAAGGGTTTATTATAAAATAAGGTGCAAAAAAAGTCAATAATGTAAAAAGAACAATCCTAAGGAAAGGATGCAACCTTTGAAACTTTCTATCTCGTGAAAGGTTGCCACTTAAATATAAATTAAATAATTTATAGCAAAATTTTGAATTATATTTTCAATATCAATAAATATAATTATTAAGAATAAATTATATTTGCAACGTCAATATAAAGTTGAGAACTTGCGAGTTATAGCGTTTCAAATGCAAATGTTGATACTAAATTTTGAAAAAATAATATTTTTGGAAAATGGTTGTAAAAGTTTTATTAAGTAGATACAGAAATGGTTTAGAATTAGTTAAATGGAGAAATAGAACTATTAGAAAAATGAAACATATTGTGATAACATTATTTAAGATAACATTTTTCCTTTTCTCGCACATCTTGCCCCAGAACCTAAACTTTTAACATTAATTGATTTCTAATTAAAGTCTACCTTATAACTTTTATATTATTTAATAAAGTTTTTTTTCACGCTTGGGACTTATTCTTTAAATTCAAGAAATATGTCTAAAAGGTGAACGGTAGAATTTGAATGCTTTCTTCATTATTTATTTTAAAAGATTATTCCACGTCTATTCAATTTTATGTTCAGTGTCACAGAAGACGATTGGAAGTCAAATTTAAAATCTTTTAGTTTTAAGTGGGTGTATATTAGCGCAATTATCCACGGTCGACTGAGTTAGGTCACATTAGGGTCAAAATTGTCTGATTATTATGTATATAATTGCAAGTAGAAAATTAAGTTATAAAATATATCAAACTTTAACAAGAGATCAAGAATTCCAAATAAATAATATTGAATATTGCTTTTAAAGATTAAAGAGACAGTCAGGGCATGTAGTGCAGAAAGTTGACAATGAACGCTAAATACCCGGTTCGACTCCGGGTGAAATAGGAACTTTATTCTGACCGTTTCTCTGGTTCTCCAGGTTGAGGATTCTGAGTCGGGTTTGCTCCTTGTCGTTAGTGAAAAATGTAAAATGCTGTAAAATTGGTAGTTGCAAGACATTTCAAACCGACTTATATTATATTGTTTAAATTGATTGTCATTTTAAAATATCTCTTTTGTCTAGTACCAAAAGTCAAACTTGTATCATCGAGGACATTACATAATAATCTCAAAATCCTGCTTAATTAAAATAATGCTTAAAATGAACAACCACAAGACTCACATGAATTACAAGAATGTATAAAGTCACATGACACATTATTTTCAATCAAAATTGGTAGCTTTATAACTTTATGCGCTATTTTTGTTTTTCAATAAGATTTTCTTTGCATTTCAAACAGATAGAATCTGAATATAATATGTCCTAAAGAACCGGCCGAATTGAAGTTTTGACTCGAAACGATCTGCTGTTATGTGATTAGAGCTTTTCAAATAAATACTGGAGTAAATAATCTCTAAAGATCCATGGCCTTTTGGGAGCGTTCTCGGTGGTGCGAATTTTGTGGTATTAGCGTAACACGTACATATATAATTTACTGTAGAAGTACAGGTGTTTTCGTATAAATGGAAACGGTTGAAAGTACAGTATTGTTAAGTGCTGCACTTTGTCGGTATTGTAGTTTATCTACTAATTTTGCAACTAACTCATTAGATACATTTATTTTAAACTTTTGTGAAAATAAAATGTAGTACTAACATTTCTTGGAAATTTGCCGTATGGAAAAATATTTTTTACAAAAATTTAAAGAATTAAATTTTTGTTTAGTTTAGAAACAATTGCTTTCAAACTTTTTAACATAAAAGCACAATACAACTTTCGCCAGATTCGTAACTTTTGTTAGCTACTAAAAAAGTTGAAAAATGTACTTCTATGTGGTAAGTCACAAAGTGGGTCTCTTATTCAATATCTTCTTTATACATTTTCGAAGTTTTTTTATAATTTTAATCGATATTATTTAATTTATACTGATAACAAAGTTATTATAACTTGAAAAGTGTTTTATCCTGAATCACGTGAAGAGTAATTGATGACCGTACTGGTTTTAATAACGTACCGGTTATTTTTAGATTTACAACTTTATTGTCTTCGGCATTTGTGTTGCAGTTAACACAATAAACTGCTAAAATTGAGATACCCGATTGGAATGGGGAGAAGTTAAAAGTTTCTTATGATCATCTTTGTGCTTCAGAGAGCACGTAAAGCCATTTTGGCACCGCTGTGTTGATGATTGCCAATCAATCAATCAATCAATCAAACCATTACTTATTACTTAAATTACTTAAAGTAATTTAAAATTGGATATGCCCAAACAGTTACTTGTTAATGCAAGCCGTTCCTTTTAAAGAGGATTTTCACAAAATGATATTTGCTGGACAACACCATTTTGAAAAATCACTCCTCAGCTTATGTGAAATTGAATTCTGTAGTAATCACTAAAGGGTATAACAATGAAGGGAAATGAGTTAATAAATCCTATAAAAGCTATAAAATCTTCACTCGAGTGCTGGTCAAATACTTGCCACCATCGATAACAACCTAATCGACAGGGAATAACAGTAAATTTCTCTTAATGAAAATCTAGCAAATGGTAATGTAAAAGTGAATTGAAGTCGCTAATAGTTATCCTGTTACTAATGCGTAAAACTAACAATTTTAAAGGTCCAAATAGTTTAGGATCCAATTCTTGGATCTTGTTGAGGGACTATTTTGTACAAAAAATTATTTTTATATAGTATAAATATAACTCATAAATACTTTACCATTACTTGAGAACATTATGACCTTACAAGTTAAATAAAACTAGAAAAAATTATACATGCATAACTTGCATTATAGTATGAAACAATTCAATTCCATAGCGACAATTTTTGTCAGAGCAAATCAACATTTTCTCCATGCCATGTGTAAAAAATCATTTTTTGGTGTTGAAGAGCTACAATGGTATTTAGTATAATATGAAGTAAATCAATCATAATAATACTTTAATTGTTATCTCAATATAATATTATGTTAAAAAGTAGTGCTTTTTTGGAAATACTTTATACTATTGCTATAGCAGAACATGCATATTTTTACCAATAGCAAAATATACAAGTGATAGATAATTATTACACTCGTATATAAAAAGTATTGCGTTGTCAATTGACATAAATGTGCAATTACAAATTGTGTATTGCGCAACAAAGATGAAATGAAAATCTGTTATTTTTGTTTACGTATTCACTAATTTATTTTTGAATTTTAAAACAGCGTAGTTTTATTAGTTGAACTTTTAGTACATGATCATTTACAACTTTAAATGCTTTTTAATGGTGAATTTTATGTAGTAGTTGCTTTGTTCAATTACTTTTGAGCAAATTTAAAAATTAAAATTTTAGGTAGGTATTAATTCGCCCTACGGTTCTAGTGATTCTAGGCGGACCAAGTTTAAATCTCGCTAAATTGCTAACCATGTTTTCGTTCAAATTAAAAATTATAGGGATAAATAAAATCCATTTTTGTTTTATCTGCAAATACTTTTAAACAAGCCATGTATAATACTCTTGCTAAACGATCAATATTGATTTAGTACATACGATAATAATTTGTGTCACTTAACTTAATTATGTATATTGTCTATAAGATATTCAGATGGATTTTTATAATTGCGCATAAATATAGATAAACTTAATTTTGATAAAATTTTAATTCCAATTGAACAAGAATTATTTATCTTAAAGGATATAATCAAATTTAGGCTATCAGCCATAATGGTGTATCAATAGATAAATACGATTCGCTAACAAACTAATAATAAAATACATACTAATATACTGTTATGATCTTCTCGTCAAACGAACTATAACTAAGGCCCTCAAAACTAGTTTTTCGCCGAAGATGGGTTTTTCTCTTGTTCAGAGTCGATGAGTTCGATCAACGAAATAAAAGGGTGTAAATTCGTGACAAGCATAATTTATTAATTGAACGTAAAAATTTTTATAAACAATTTGCATCAAATTTTATGAGGACAATAAGTTTGTCTCAAACCACAAGTGTTCTGGTGTAATGGCTCAGACATGCACGTAACATTTAACGTTTTAAATTTTAACACTGTACGTGTGAATCTGTCCATTCATGTAATAGGTGTAATTTTATAAAATAGCAAATACAATTTTAATTAATAAACTCACTATTAACAGAAATCATTGTTTTATTTGAGTTCACTAATTTTTAATCAAATTTCATTTACCTTATAAATGATAAACTTCTTTAAGTTTTTGTGCGCCACTGTTTAGTCGACCGTCAACATCAGCATTACCAACCATCTAGTAGAGAACCATATGCGTTCCAGTGTGTTGCTCCCGTATTCTCGTGCATCCAATTTTTGATAAAATCGCTAATCTTCCATTCAATCCTCTCAGTAATTGTTGATTGAATAACTGCTACTTGAGACAGCGTTTCCGGTAAGTAACTTATCCGTAATCAATTGTAATTTTTCACTAAACGTGGAAGTAACCTCCAAATTTTACATGTGCTTACAATTTTAATCATCAATTTTCTGTTGTAGGTATCCAATTTACTAATACCTCAACTCGTCAGAAATACACAACCGTTCACTAATTATAAGTCGTAATTAGCAATTACGCGAAGACTCGACTTCCACAAATTATTCACTTCTTAGTGAATCCGCGAAATTACACTTCCCTGACCCTCGGATCAAAGAGAAGTTTTAGGAGTTCTTCCTCCTTTGAAGACCACCAAAGAACTTCACTCCGCTTGGAGATCACTTAGGAACTCACGTGTTCCCTCTTTGAGTTTCACCGGGGAACTGGCTTTATTCCGGCTTGCTGGCCTTTCTGTCCCTCTCCCAGTTTTCGAAATAGGATTTTTATAGGTGGGGTTTGATATTTCTGTTTACTAATGTCGCACTTATTGATAGGTAACATGGTGTTTATAATTGTTTGTTCACTAAATTTTTATTTTACAAGAAACTGTTGTCACTTTAAAAGTTTAATAACATTCACAGGGTGTTGCAAAATATTTGTATTACATAAATCATTTTAAATTTGTATGGTTTTATGTGTAAATTGTTACATGCGGTGGTTTGTTATTAATTTGATGCAAAAGTCTATTTTATCAGTCAAATTAACTGATTATTGAATTAAAAATTAAATAAAATTGAATCACTCCCTTTATTTGCTTGCTTATACCCTCTAATGGTCAAAATACCACCACAATACATTGAAGTCTTGCCACCCTCCGGTGATTGAGATGAAATGTAAGGTAGTAGGCAAATATAACCTTTAATAGCATTAATGGATGGTTTTGGTCTCATACACGTTTCGTAGATTTGGCATTCTCAAATCTGTGCTTGAGTATAAAAATATTGTGGGGTAGAAAGAGAGTCTCCAGGGTAGCGTGGTTGAGTTGTGGTAGTAACGAGTGTCGAGTGACGCATTACAAAGAATGAGTGGTTGAATGAATAAGATGCACCATTGATGGTGCCATATGGCATTATCTGTTAACGACTAATTAGGTGGAGTGATGTGACCGCTGGTAGAGTTACAGAGCGGAAATTCTGGGTTCAAATCGCGGACCGTACATAATTTCTTAGCTCGGCCTTCCAGTGGACATCCACACGCTGTTGGTGTTATCTGTACAGGATCTGATATTTGTATAGACGTCATTACCGTAAAAAGTAAGTTTCTGGGACAGATTAAACATAAATATCTGGTTGAGAATATAATATATAAAGTACATTATCATCAGTTGATAACACAATTTTGATGTGTTGTGATGACACAATATCTATTAATGAAAACCGGTACCGTTAAATAATCCAAATCGTCATTGAGAACAAAAGTCAACATAATATGCACCTGCAATATAATTAATAACTACGGTAAATTTTCTGAGATAAAATTATTTTTATTAGCATTAACAATTCAGATACTGTCTATTTTTAAATGTGACATTATATAGACATTAGACTGATGTCGGTAGCTGTTGAAAACTATGGTGTAATATTTAGTTCGAAACCAGGATAAACATTCGAGAAGCAAAATGTCTTTACTTTTTTACATCTTGATGCATTCGACTTTAAAATATTCATAAATTAGAAATATATTTTTAAATATATCGAGCTAGCAGATAAATATGGAAATTGTAATAATAATATTATATTAGGGTGTTCAAGTGTGGTTACTATTTATATCAAAAATGAAATAATAGTTTCAATTTATGGGGCTGAGGGGGTTTAACCCCCCAGATTAGCCTCTCTCTACTCAACATCGTCGTGCGTGACGAAGAGTCACATCCTACTAGTGGTAGCTCTGTACAGCAAAACACGAAGGATCTATATAGACCAGAGGAGGTCGACAAAAAATCCAGCCAACGTAAGACTTGTAATCTTACTTGGCGGCAAACCAAATTACTCGAAATTTTAAAGTCAGTCTCGGAAAACAGGATGGATCTAATGGCAATGAACATGGCGAGAAAAGGATAAGACGAGATGATTAGCGAAAACATTGAATTTTGCAACATGGGATACACGAGGAGGGATGACAGGTAAATAAATTATGATATTATGAGACAAATAAATATTGATTTGATGGTATTGATGGAAACTAAAATGCAGCTTAAAGGCTTGATAGATATAGACGAACACATGCTCATATGGAGCAAAGTCCCGCAAGAAACGCGAGCAAAGGCAAGAGTGGCTATGCTTATAAATGGTAGGTGCAAAAAGATGGTTCATGGTTACAGAAATATAAATGAAAAGATAGTAGTAGTAGAAGACCTTAGAACTACACGAGAGGATACTTAATA
Source organism: Rhagonycha lutea (assembly GCA_958510855.1). Taxonomy (NCBI): domain Eukaryota; kingdom Metazoa; phylum Arthropoda; class Insecta; order Coleoptera; family Cantharidae; genus Rhagonycha; species Rhagonycha lutea. Next base: position 22,403,126 of record OY294036.1, read on the forward strand.
GGCCTAATACTTAACAATCTTAGGAGTGTATGCCCCCGAAGAGGGAAAGAAACTAAAGTTTTCTACAAAATACTACAAAAAGTATCCAACCAAGTCAACAGCAATAATTACATAGTAATAGCAGGAGATCTCAATGCTAGAGTAGAGCAAACGCCTATACCGGATATTGTCGAATCCCAAGGAGAGCCTACTATAAACAAGTACTTTCTTCAGGAAAAAGGATGTCAATAAATACACATGAAGAGCCAGAGGTTTAAGAAGTCTTATTGACTATGTAATAGTTAATAAAAAGTTAGCTAATTTGGTACAAGATACCCATGCATTTAGGGGAGCTGACGGCAAACCGCAAACTAGAGAAGAAGGGAGGAGTATGCATACAAGACATAGGTTTGACGATATGGAATAAAAACATAAAGGAAGCAATCCGAGGGAAGCATAAGGCTTAATGAGAAATACCTACAAAATAGAACACAAGAGAATGAAGAGCAGTATAAAGAATGGAGAAATAAAACAAAAACAATAATATGCGAGACGCACGATGAAGCTGGAGAAGATATTGCCAATATTGAAAACGATATACACGGAAGACAGCTAAATGCTTAAAAAATAATGAAACACTTAAATAAAGATGAAATGGACTCTTCTAAAATCAACACCACACCTTCCAATGTATGGTTTGACCATTATAAGAAATTGTGGTATGACCAAAACACAGAAGAAAACCATGACGAAGCCAACGCAACGGGCAGATGTGATGGGATCGATCATAATATTATAACGATACAAGAACATTCACAATGCAATGAAAATACTGCGCAATCGTAGAGCCATTGCTCTACGTAGGACCATTGCTGGAATTCCGACTCTGACATATTATTAATATTATGTGCCAGAGTTATAAGACAATCCCACATAAGTGGAAAATAGCCAAGGCTCATAGTCAAATAGTCATTGTTCAAGAAAGGAGAAATATCAAACTCTAACAACTACAGAGGAATAAGTTTGCTGAAAGCAGGTTACAAACTATACGCAAGAATAATAAGAAGCAAAATACAAATAATAGCGGAATCTCTCATTGAAGAAGAACAAGATGGGTTTAGAAAAGGACTTTCATGTGGGGACGCTGTCTTTACTCTGAAACAAATAATAGCAAAAAAAGAAGAGAGAACAACTTAAAAACACATGTTGCCTTCGTGGACTATGCAAAAGCTTTCAATAAGGTCAACAGAAAGGAACTATGGAAAATATTGATAAAAAAAGGTTTCCTAAGACATCAGGTAGATATCGTGAAGAGTTTATGCAAACACACTGCGATATAAATTGTAAGTAATGACGAAGATTGTCGCCGATATTGTTCAACCTATACATGGATGATATGATAAAAACTTGAAATGCAATGGTTCCACAATGTACCAGCTGGAAAAAATAAATTTGTCAACACAATATTGCACATATTTATGCAGAAGATGATCTGCAAAGAGCAATGTGCCTCTTGAAAATATCTTGTCTGGGAAATATAACTGCGAAATATCTATAACAAAGTCGAAGATAATGGCTTTTAAAGGAAAAGATCCCATTAGGTCAAAAATAATATGTAAGAATGATGCCTGTCTGTAACAAGTTTCGCTTTTCAAGTCCGAGGAAACGATGGGCTGACTGAGAATCGAAACAGGCATTAGCCTATACCTTGAATCAGACGACGACAACGCGACGACGAGTTACAATTTATATACTTGTTAGCTCGATCTAAATATTTTAAAATATTTTAATTTATTAATTTCCACAAGTTAATAACTTAACAATTTAAAATATTCTTACTGCCATATGCGGGAAAACGGTTTTTTCAAAATTTAATATTATTTTATGCAACATAACGAGCTATGGTTTAACCTCTTTCGGCAAAAACGACAACTTCCTAGTTATCTTAATAGAATTAAAAATAAAATATTTTAAATTTTAAATTCCTACCAGACTTGAGAATAAAAAGTTTAATCTATGAAATAATAAAAAAACTTTAACCGTTACAAACGAACAATCTAAAGAACGACAAGTATGTATGTACGATATAATGTTGGTAAATATATAAGTAACAAATTTTGAAAATAGTTTCAGTTAAGACGCTACATCTAATTTAAACTTTCCCGAAGGTTTTATGATGTAATAAAGTAGAGCTTACATATTTGTGCATTGTTTCAACTTTACGTTTATTTATTTAAGCATTTAATGAATCGTAGAACTTTTAATTAATTAATGAATTATACACCTCATTAACCAAATAAAACTGAATATCAAGTGGCCACATATAAAAGCGTTTTATATTACAAATTTATTATGATCCATAATAAACTTAATATTATACATTGCATCTAAAGTGTCAGACTCAAGTTAGTAAACATCAAATACTTTATGTGAAAGCAAACGCTTTTCGTCAAGTTCAATATCCCCATGTTGTGGTAGTAGATGTGGATATAGACACACCCGAACTATTTCATTATACAAGATTCCGGCAATAGGGTCCACCTCCTGAATCTATTATGAATGTAAAACGTTTAGGCCGATATCACTGCACAATTATTGTCGTTAATTTTGTTAGTGTCGACGTTTACTGTAGGATTGCACAGGATTACAACAGATTATTTCGTCGATTTGTATTATAATCTTTTCTAACTAATAGTAATTAGAGCCGCTTTTTATTTTTCGCCCTCACACAGTTTAAGCCTTGGCTAAATCAGGATGTAATCTTTGTTTATGGAATTCTCGGGTATTTATTTAATTTCCAATAATATTTGAAAGATCTTGTAAATGGAATGTAAATTTTATGTATGGATAAGTTTTAATGCTTTTAGTTTTCTACTAAAATTGGTATTGTGCTTGAAAATCTAATGGGCAATGCATGTTTGCCAGAAGCATTTTATTTGTTCGGGTTTCATTTAGGTTTTGTGCTATTTCCATTTTCTTGTAAGAAGCGTTAACAATAAAAGTCAATGGACGTGCTTAAAATTAATTTTGCTTTAGTTAGGAGAGTAATTGAAAGTTCGTAAAGACACTAAACGTCTCCTTACCAGACCTAACGCAAAATTTCTTGCTTAGCAATTAAAAGCATAGTAGCTGCCTAATTGCTCTATACAATAAATTAATGATATAGGCAATAAACCGCAAGACTACATTTTTATCCATTAACTTTTTGTTTCAAACTTGTCAGGCTGAAATTATTTCACCTATGGATTTTCGTTTTTTGGAATGGTTTCTAGAGCGTGACTTTGTAAAAATAGTTGGCAGCTTGTGAGAACAATATTATTAGATGTTTTGGAAATATTTGCTTGTAGTAGTAAAATGTCAGTATATAAAAAACAAATTGTTCGCATAACGTAGTGGAAAAATTGAAAAACTAAGAAATCGTAGAAACTACATTACAATGATACTTATGACTAACATAAATGTAACATCATTTATAGTAGCTTTTGTTTTTTAAACCATTTTTATATTTTGCGAAAATATAAAATATAAATTTACCGATTTTATATAGGTAAATATGGCTTCCACAAAATTTATTACTAGCAAGTGACATCAGAATATAGTATTTTACTTATCATCTGACTTGCGATTGAAATGTACAGTTGACAGTTTTCGTTCATAGCATTTCTTCCGGAAAAAAGCGATCGTATTCAAGAGTTACCTAAATTTTATATAGTAGTACCTACTTAATATCGTCCCCTTAGTACTATAACTAGGTAACTTGAAATTACTCATATTGAAAAAATCAAGTTTAAAGTTTAGAATAGCAATTGGCAGGATAGACTTAGGTATGATTCTAGTTTACGGTTACAACACCGATCTTCTTCATATTTGGTGTGGACATGCTCCATGATGTTCTGAACACGAATCACTAAAAAATTTTGCGCGGAAACTATTTATTTGCCCGTAAAAAAATAATTTCTAAATTTGGATTAAAATGTATCTACATTTTGCAAGTGGATATTTAATATTTAGAAACATAATATAACTTTTTTAGTTGTAGCACTAAATGAAGCGGTTAACATTAGGTGATTACATGTAGCTAACTCAAAACAGCCAAAATTCAAGTTACCTAGTTATAGTACTAAGGGGACGATATTATTTAATATTTACATTTTATTATGTATGTACACATTTAAATATTAACAATTCACTCGTGTTTCAGGCAATGAAATTTAATTGAATTGTCAATCATATCGGATAGAATAAAATGTTACGCTTAAAAAATATTTTTATTTAAATGTCTAGAATTGATAAAAAAAATTATTTTATTTTTCTTCAAAGGACAATTAAATATTATGTCATACAAAAGTTTAATTTTATTCGCTTCTGTTTGAATAAATACCATCAAAGAGTAAATCAAACCAATTAATTTTATGTTAATTTCACCTGGCACCATTCCATACAAGTTTAGTTGCAATCTTTTTAATTTTGTGCATCAAAAAGAATGAATTCATAAAAGATAACCTTTTATTATGGTCTCATAAAATATTGAGATGTAAATCTTTCCAAATCAATTACCTACCTACTTATTATGAAGCTATTTCTACACATTACATACACAAATTATAATTAACGCATCTGGTTTTCGAAAATTACTCAAAAACGCTAGTCCAAGCAATTGAATATACTTGACTCATCATCATTTATTGGCAATCAAAACTCAAAATATTCTCGATTTTAAGTGGAGAAGCCACTATTATACCTTCCACTCTGGCAGGTGGTCGCACAAAAGCCACGGGCAATTTTATTTTCGCTATCAAGGTGGTATCCCAAAGTATTACGATTGTCAATTCTATTTTGTCCATATTTCAAAACACCTCGCATCATAGTAATTGCTTTTTCGGTATACTTCAAAAGCGTTTACTCTGACTCTGAGAAAATTAATGTGCCCGAAATTAATATAGGTTTACCCGATATCGATAATTCCAGCATAAATGTCAGCATTACGGAAATATCCGAACTGGATATATTAAAAAAAATTGGTTTTCAAAAAAATAAACAAACGGCTGCGGCTGGAATTGATAGACTTCCCAATTCATTACTTAAGAAGTATGCTATATTCCTGCTGGAACCGTTGAAACACATATTCAATATTGCAAGTGCGTATCTCAAAGTTTCTATATATCTGGAAAATAGTTCACATTTGCCCAATATTGAAAAAATAAGATGCTACTCAATCAATCAATCAATCAATCAAGGGCTTTTCCATTCCTGTCGGAATATTGCCACTTCTATTGAAGTATTTACAATCCATTTCACGAGGTGGATTAATCCTCTTTTGCTACTCTTTTTACTACAACTTTTCACCACAGCGTGTGGATGTCCACCAGAAGGCCGGGCTAAGAAATTCTGCGAAGTTCACGACTTGAATCCAGAATTTCCGCTCCGTAACTCAACCAACGATCACATCACTCCACACCGTGGTCTAGATGCTACTATGGTGTCCAATTATCGACCAATCTCAATATTATGCAACTTTGAAAAAAAAAAATTTTATAAGAAAAATTACCACACTACAATATGGCTATGTTAATAATAAATCCACTGTTACAAACTTGGCATTCGTTTCACAATATGTAGTTGACTTTGATATTACATGCCAGGTCGATACCGTACATTTGGATTTTTAGAAAGCATTTGATCAAATTAATTTTGACCACGCTAACGGTGGTCGTCTCCTATACTGCATGACTTCCGTCTTCTATGTGTGTTTATTGGCGTTGACTATTTGTATTATTGTCGTATTATTTTTATGTGAAAACATAATTGATTTTAATGTTTCTTTTTTGGTAAAAGTTTGTACATTTTTAAAAGTTTGATACGCCTCTGGTATAAGATAGCCAAGGTGGGGTAGAAAGAGGACTCGCCATTAACGGACGACCGGGCGAGTGCGTTTTTGATTTTGATGTCCAAAAATTGGGCAAGATAGTTTTTTATTTTGAAATTGATTGAATAAATGAGAGTGAAAAGTTAAAAGTGTGTATTATTCTGGCTAATAATTTTAGAAAAAGACGATTTAATAGTAATTGAATATTCGAAAATTACACGTATAGAAATTGGTTTTGTAAAGGAAAATTTGCAAGGTCGCTAGATTGTGGGCTACAGAGAGATAAGAAGACTGGAAAACCCACTGGAGATAGAAAATTTTAAAATTACCGAAAACAAACGTGAGGTTTTTTTTCTTAGTAAAATTTAAAAGAGGGAAAATTCCAGTGCAATATAATCTGTGGTACTACCTATAGGAAAGCGTGACAAATACTATGTATGTAGCATTAAAGAATATTCTATTTCATTTTCCATAAAAACATTTAAAGCTGTTCACTCTCAGTCAGATGTGTTCTACATAGAATATGAGTATCTATAAGGACCACGCAAAATAAATGTTGCATTAAAGTTCTTCTCAAAATTTTACAATAACTTTAAAAAAAAATAGTTTTGACTATTTGTGTAGAACATTTGATCATTGTTTTAAGGTGAGAAATTGTTTCTTCGAAAAGAAAAATCGAATGTCTCCAGTTTTTCTATCAGTAATTTGGTAAGAACAGAGCTACCAAAAGAACTAGTACGACAGCTGTCAATCAATAAATTGTCATCTAATTTAATTAGTTAAACTAAATTGAACAGCAATTACTAATTTTAAATCAACTATTGGCTTTGTGAGTTTCTAAAGTAAATGAAAGAAAATAAAGAAAGATTTTTGCATTTTTGATATAATACTAATTGCTCTTAAATTTTGACATTTAAGTAACTGAATAAATTAAACGATGCATTTAAATATTTATATTATTATTCTTATTGTAAGCTTTCATTAGCCTGGCATGACCATTGTTTATTATGCATTAGCCCATTTTTGCGAAGCAACTTAATTGCTTCTTAGTATTATTAAAATGGAAAATTGCCACCCAAACAAAGAGTTGAAAATTTTCATCATTTTGTATTTGAAGTGCGTCTTCCGAGATATATTTAACAATCAAGAAAATATTATAACTATTGTTATTTTTCTAAGAGGACTTTAGTATATGGGCAACATTTTGTTTCAGCTTTTCTATTTTTTCCACCGGTAACGTAATTTATTGCATCATAAAGTCACATCAATAACCTTCCGAAATACTTGTAGATACCTCCTACCATTTTTATTTAGTTGCACCATTTATCGATTTAGCATAAACTAATATTTTAAAACAAAATTTCGATGTTTGAAATCAGGAAAGGGTGTCAATAAGTCACCTACCTCAATTGTGTTACTTTGTTTTTAGTTGAAAAATTTGAATAAAGGATAGAAAGGAAGAGAAGAGTCTTATAATATTTATTTAGTTTTCTAGATAATTATTAGTTTATTGTTTTGCACTATTTTACTTAATTGTTCCATAAATGTGTATAATACAAAACCGATACAAAACTTTTGCAGGTATGGTTCAGTTTTACTACAACTTTTCACCACAGAGTGTGGATGTCCACCAGAAGGTACGGCTAAGAAATTCTGCGAAGTCCGCGACTTGAACGCAGAATTTCCGCTCCGTAACTCAACCAGCGATCACATCACTCCACACCGTGGTCTATTAATATTATGTTTACAAAAGTGCATGTTTGATATATAAGCAAGGTTTTTAGGCTTTCTATTATTTCTAATATTGATTTATAATAAATTTTAAATAATACTTAATTTAGTGATTTAATAAAAGTCATTTTAATTCAAGTTTTATGTTAAAAAATATTTTATAACAGTTCATTTTAATGTTTCAGCTATATTTGAATAGACATTATTTGTGACATAAAGTAAACTTTATTGTTTTAGACGCTTCTTTATGATATTATTAACTGTAAGATTTTACAGTTCTGCAGGTGGGAACGACCCTTGAATAGAAGATATAACTAATAAAGTAAGGCAATGTACAAAGCTTTGATATTCACAATTTTATTATACTATACTGAGTACGTTAATTCCTTTGCTTAGTTGTTTATATATTACCTACTTAAGTATAAGATCTACTGTACAGAGTGTACCCATATTTAGAGTGCTCTTCTATGACTTCATTATAGAAATATTAAAAATATTAATGGGTTGCAGCTGCATATTCTTAAATTAATCTTGTTGCTCCATATTAAACTCCGCATATTGGAATAAAATCTTTATATCGTATGAAAACCAAATTTTATTTTCAATCAGAGGTTGCACTAATCAACGGATATTTCAATCTAGATGAAATGTAACTATTTTCATGTTATTGATGCATAAAGAATCATGTAATCTTCACATTAGATACGTGAGCGAATCTCATTATACTTGCGATCTCGAAACGATTTTCCACAGGTCCATGACGCTACAAACCTATGCTTTTGTCGAACGAAAAATTTAAGATTTAACCTCATGATCTTTGCCACCTGGCAACCTGCCCTATTTTCGAAAATCAAAATAATTCATTTAATTTACAATATATTATAGAAGATGAATTTTAGTATTATATGGAAACTTAATATTTGGGACTTGGGAGTAATTGTTATTTACCAGTGCTTTTAAATTATCACTTTGAAAACATTAAGTTTTTAAAAGGGCTAGATGCTGTCAATCCAAATAGTCACCGTAATTAGTAGGGCTAATTAATTGCTATTCGTACATGCAACAATCGTAAATATCTATTTACATTTTTCTTTAATTCTAAAATAATTGGTAATGAATTTATGAAATAATTACTCCACTCATTGCTGCACAAAAACATTCACATTATTCCAAGCTGAATATTTATGTTTTTCATTTGATATTGTGAATTTCCAAATATTTTTCCTAACATAGTAAAAATTATTTCATATTATATGTTCTTTTATGAAACTGATTAATATCTCCAATAAATCTGTAGATATATACTTTTTAGAAACGCCAAGAAACTAATATACAAATTTCTTATTGTGCAATCATCGTAAAGTGAGCATAATATAATTTCCATTATTCAACAAAGAAACCCCAGAAAGACTTTTGTTATGGTATTAAAAGCACCTTCCGCATAACTTTTTTACTGTTTGAAAAACCTATACAGTAAAATATGAGAAATTAATGCTTTATGATTTATTTTTGAAATTTGTAAATAGCAAAGTATTAAGCTATTAATCATTTACACAACAATAAACTTTACTGATAACATAATTCGTGTATTCACCAATTTTTTTTGGAAAATCAATTATTTATGTCGACAATAAAATATGTTTTTCAGATTTATCAGGGAATCAAAATCTATTGTTACCGTGGTTTTTCCATACTTTACAGAATATGTAAGAAAAATTACAAAGTTAAATTTTTGCGAATCTTGATATAGTATTAAATAATAAGATATTTCTTGACACGTAGGCTTCACCTCGTTTTATGGAATTATAGCTGGTAGGTACGATATGAATTCTTAAGTAGCAAAAGTACTGCAGGTAGCTTCTAACCACAACCATTCGTAATGTGCTGTCAGTTTAATCCTCCATAAATATTAAAACTGTATCAGAAGAAAGCGAACTCTCCGTGTGCTCATTTAAATTTTGTTTTAGAAGGTTTATATTGAAAACTGAATGAAAACATTTCCTCTACGATTTTCGTTCCAATAAAAATTCTTAGAACAGTTTGGTGATACACGGACTAACTTAGAAAATATAGCTCTCAAACAGGAAAAAGTGCTTTTCGGAAGTCATCCTGCTAGATGACGTCATTAATTCCGCACTTTGGCGCCGGAGCAGAACAGGCTAGGACGATACGGCGCCACCACAAAGCATTTGTATTCCTTCAACGCTGAAAGGAAAACCTATAATAAAAGTTTCTGTGTAACTATCAAAAAACACAAACCAATGTATAAACTAACTTTTATAAAGCCAAGTAGAAGTTAAATATTTGTACATATAAAAACTTTACTCCTATGTGTTGCACAACTATAATTCAATTTATATTAAATTAAAATTTTTTTACATAACAAAAATTTTACCAATGCCTAAACTTTATATTTACTAAAAACTTTTTAAATAACTTTTCTTAAATTATATAGCATATACCTGTAAAATTGCCTTATTAAAACTGTTAATAGCTATATCAGTCGGGGTAATAGTCATAATATAAGAGGTTACGAAAGTATTTCAACTTTCATATATTAGATTTTTTATTCACCGTTATTTCGTCTTTGCACGAACTCGATGTAGTTTAGTATAAACTATCAACCCTCAGCTCTAGGGTTTCTACATTTAATAAATTCGCAACCTACCTAAGAAAACTTCAATTTCTTTTTTATATATTTTTATTTTGCAAACAAAAATAGAGAAATACAATTACATCTACTACCTCTAAGATTTATTTCAATATAAAATAGTTTCATTATATTACAGAGAGAACTACAGTGCAACCTCGATAATACAAACTAATTACTGTAAGACTGTGTTTGGATAATTAAATTTTTGGATTAAAAACGCAGAAAATTGGCAATATTTATTAATACAAAATAAATACAAGAATTTCATTGAAAGTGGTGGTGAAATTCAAGGACTGTAAATGGCAACTGATGTGGTAAGATAGCATTGCGGGACCTTTTTTACGCAATATAACTTTAGAGATTTCTAATTCACTTTATAAATATTTATTTATCTTCTCCCTGTTGTTACCAATTATATCAAGTTTATATGCTCTAGGTACAGTTGGTTCTATGAAAACTTCAACATTTCAAGAGGTTGGTAACCTTTCTACATAATAATTATTCTCCATACGGATAACGTGGGTTCGGATTATCGAAGTAGCATTGTATTGGAAATATATTATACCTTCCCATAAATTGTATTAAAATAATTTGCATAAATATGAAGTATTGGTAATTATCCCGTCTATAGCAGGATAACTTTATAAATAATATATTTCCAGAACATCGATTTTCGAAAGTATAACTAATGTACCACTTAATTTTCCAATCCACGGTAGAGTTTCATGTCAGAATCGTTAACACTGTACGAACCTTGTTGCTACATATTAAAGAATAAACCACTTTGTTGCTAAAACGTGAGTGAAACCAATTTTATTCTTTCAAAGATTTTGATACTTTGAAGTATAAAGAAATAAGAAAAGATTTCTATAAGTATTTGAAACGTAATAGAAATTGACGGTTGCTACCTAACTGTGAAGTAACTTTTAGAATTAATTTGGTTTCATTACGTAGAGCGTTGCTTCTAATTTTGTTTACTGCTACCCCTTAAGTCTATATAGTTTGGTGCCCATTTAAATACATCAGCGCCAGAAAGAGTCATTTTTAAAATCATAAGGGTTTTTTATTCTTGAGATACACATTTTTATTTTTATTATACTTATTAACCAATTATTATAACCGTCGAGTATTCCTGTTACGAACATTATTATAAGATAAAAAATATTCGTATATTTACACTTTAAAATGGTGTAAGGGCACTACAGAGTGACACCGATGCTTACTTGGTACCACACATGAGAAATGGGGTGCCGACTAGCATTCAGTGTGAGGCCGTGGATTACCTATGTACAAATTATGAGAGGTGGTATCATTATATTATAGTAATCATATACTAGAAACAATGGGCGCCAACCTAGCATTTTTCAAGGGAGTCTGAGGGACTCACGAACATGGTGCTGGAGTTACTTGGTACAACCCAACGCAATTCATGATCCACAAGAGGTAAGTACCTACATAAATAAGCAAGACGATTCAGCCTGGTATGTTTGTAAAGACTTACTATGATGAGACACCGCCCAATTATATTATATTATTTTATTTTATAAAAAGAGGGGGTTAGAACCCCCTAATATACGGCCTTGATAACTTCGATTGTAAACATTGTTGGGGTAAAATTTGATCGTCTTAGAGTTGCACGTTGTTTTTTCCTCGTAATAGCTCAGAAAACGTAATATCTTGTTCTAGCCTCCATATTATTTTTCCACTTAAAACAGTAAAATTATAGCCAATTTGCCCTGTTTTTTGCAATTGAGCTAATTAACTGTCATAAAAAGAATTAAATTATTAAAGTTGCAGTAATATAATACAATACTTTTGTTTTAATACTTGAAAGTAAAATTTTATTTAGAAAGTAATTCTGTCAACGGAAGCATTCTGTTTAATTTTATATTAATTTTGTCTTACCTTTGTTCCTAAATACCCAAATACAGAAAATTTAACTAACGTAATACGGATAACAGATTTAAATTCTTAGATGCTTCCTGATATTGAACCCAAAATTGGCTTTAAGAAAATCAGCTAAAATTTAATTAATTTATGTCAAGCATAAGATAATTATGTAAGAAGTAATAGAAATTTAAGTATCCTTCAATCATTAAATAATATACATTTATTAATAAAAACAAAATTTTACTCGTTTTAATTAAACCATTAAAATTAATATAATCACTATAGGTAATTTATTTATTTTCTGTTGAAGATAAAATTTTATTTAATATCTTTAAGCTAAATTTATCCACAATATACCACTATACCACTGTCGTGAGATGTATCAATGTTAACACGAATAGACAGTAAGTTTTCACGTATGAGTTAGCCACGTCTGCCGAGGATCACGTCTACAATCCAATGTTTGTTGCCTTTTTTATTTGTTAAGTGACTTTTCTTATAATATTTATTTTTATTGATTACTTATGTATGCATTATATTTTATACTCAAGCAAAAAATTGAAATATAATTAATTTAATATCGTTGTGAGCCAAAAATAACATAACATTAAAGCAAGTCATAATAATTGTTTATGATTAGGTATACAAAACTAATTAAAAGTAAAATATTAAAGGTGGTTTGGAGGTAACGCTTAATGTTCAAACAAGAAAACTTGCCTTAGTTAGTATGCAATAAAAACTTTTACACAAACATAACTATAAATTAATATACATAACTCTTGATGTATATTTTGCAACTTATAATTAAATTGGGTATTTAATTCGTACATACAGTTAAGAACATTATTACAATTATAATTTAATTTTGCTGAGCTGTATCGGCTATTATATTTATTTTATATATTTTGGAAGTCTACTACCTTTCAACTATCCAGATTTAACTACAAAGATTGTAAATTAATTAATTCGTAATCGATTGATTCGTTGTTATTGCAGTGTAAATTTATAATATAACCAAATCAGTATTGTAAAATCACCAAAAATGTACTAAACACATTTAAACCGAAAAAGATGGATAGTTTTCACATCATGTAAAATTATACTGAAAGTAAAATTTATTAGATGGAGCGGTGATTTGGGGGGAGGGAATCTAGTAAATGTATTGAGGATATTTAATAATACCTTATTAACTAGATCCGATTAGTGGATGGATAGATTTCATGATTATTTTATGATTATTATTATCTATGAGAGACGGTCATTGCCTTGCAGCTAACGCAGTTGGATGCGAACGCGGGGTACCGGGTTCAACCCCGGGGAGAGTCAAACTTTCTTATGACCAAGTCTCCGTGCTTCGGAGGGCACGTTAAGCCGGCGGTCCCCCTGAGTTAACGAATTGCCACCGTTAACAAAAAACAGGGCTACAGGCACATCTGAATGCTAGCCTATCAAGCTGCTACTGGATGTAAAACAACTATAGTCCAAGATCGATCTGCGGACTACTCACCAACCCGTCTGGCCAGCGTTGTGAGTTATGGCCAGATCCTCCATAATATGGAGAGGCTTATGTCCAGCAGTGGGCGGAAAAAGGCTGAAGAAGAAGAAGATTATCTATGAAGTGCTTCGAAAATGTCGATTTACTTAATTGATAAGATCTTTTGTTTCATCCAAATCATTCGAGAAGATCTAAAAATATTTTTCTATGAAACTTTAATTTACTTATTCCAATAGAGAATTCTCCGCTTTACTACTTCAGTTCAGAGCATTTTTAACGAAACCTTACCGGTAGTTTTTTTATCCATTTTAACCACTATAAAAGTATTCATGGGATACACCGTTTAAGAGATACATAATTTATTGCAAAAAGCCATTCAGGTACTCCATTTGGGAAAGGGACGTTATATTTGCGGGCTCAATAAAAAAAAATTCCTATTTTAACACCTATTTTTTTTTAACTCTTTCAATATCTTGACTACATTTTTAACTTCTTATCATTATGTGTTCGAAGACACATTCATTATATTTTATGATTTGATCCCATATAATTTTTTTTTTAATTATTAAGTTTCTAAATTTAGCGAGGGATGAATCAGTCAATTGAAAATAAAAAAATTAATATTTTTTTTTATTATTAGTTAGTTATTTTGTAATAACTTGGACCAAAAGAAAATATGTAGGTCTAAACTCTAAAACATTCGACGCGCCGCGCCGATATTATTTACCTGTGATTATTATTATCATGCAAAACGATATATTAAATAAAAGTATTTGTTGAATTAATTGAACATTAAATCAGAAAAAGAAAATTAAGCAATTAATTTAATTATAAACTTTAATGCATTTATAATTGCATTTATGTAATTAAAATTTTCGATTATCTCACTGGATACTATTTGTGTTACCTTATCTATAGTTCAGTTAACCATCTTTCGAATTTAAATAAATGAAGTTTTGATTATAGAAAATAAGAAAGGTTTTGTTAGCCTTATGAACGTTGCGAGAATAATACAATAGCGAAGAATCTATAAATTCTCATCGGGTTTGCATGTTTCCAGATGTTTCCAAACTCCAACCTTAATCTTATAAATGTGTGGTTTCCTTCGGTGATAGTAGGCGACCGCTTAATGATTAGATTTTCACTTGAAAAGTTTCCGCTTTCAAAAAATATGAGCAACTCCATATTCCCATATTTATATCCTTAATAGATTAATTATGTTACCATTATAATTAAATTGGGGTAAAAAGCTGCATTGAATCAAGATACAAAAAATATTTTATAAAGATAAAGTATTATTGGTCACTTTAAAAGTCAAAAGTTTTATCTATTAATCAAAAGTTTTAGAACTTTGCTACATTTTTATATTATTTTCAAAGCTAATTCAGGATAATATGAAATATACTCGTTATGCTATTTAGAATAGAATATTGTGAAATATTTTTTTCTACTATAGATTTTTTATCTTACTCACGAGAGCAATTACTTTTGTTGAGAAATTTTATATCTCTTTGGTATTCTGGCAAATAATGCTATAAATCACTTGAGTGATATACCATTTACGTAATTTTCAACAAATTTCCTAGTACGACGTTTATTAAAATGTGATATTATAGGAGACTGAAATTTTTGCAATTTAATTTGAAATTAATTTACGCTCGATAATGTAATTTTAATAACCGCACTAGTATTTATGAACAAATATAATCAACGCTTGCAGATGACGTCTTAAATTATGTTCAGTTTGTAATCAAGAAACTTGATGGCGTTTTAAGGTTTTCGTATGGTAGTGTAACATATTTTCATAAAGAAGCATTTTCGCATAAATTGTGTAGGTATTATAAACATCAAACTTATAATTTAAACTTCAATATGCACATTTTAATTTAATAAATTAAAATTAATTAATTGAACTATCCACTAGGTTAGATTAATATAATATGTAGCTGCAGAAGATTATTAAATATTACTTTGGTTATAATATTATTATGTATTAGAAATATAATAATAATATTTTCAATGTTATTTTTCAAATTATTACATTATAAAATTATTTCAAAACTTGTTAATTTATGCAGGAAATGCCGAATGAAAATAAGTGCTAAATTGAAAGTGAAATACGCATTAATCAAGTACATTTTTATTGGTTTATTGATTTGCTATTAAAGATGGGTATATGTGTGCCATTAAAAAGTTTATCGTGATTGAAAGAATATTTATTTTCAGAAAAGGAATTTCAAGTTATTTCACTCAGGAGATGTTTCTGTTCAATAATAGCAATTAATCATTTTGTACTTGATTCTATTATTTGAATTTGAATTGATTCATATTCAAAGTAATTAAATACGATTATGATAATAATTCATTTATTATAACTGATAAACTTTTTTATAATATTTTATAAACAATAAATTACAATAGATGTTTACATTGCAAGGATGGAAAGTCGTACATGGAAGTCCGATTCGTTGAGATTGGTTGTATCGGGAGAGCTCTTTCAACTCGAGGAATGTACTCTATTTTTCATCCAGTTATCTAAATTTTAAAAATTATGAATTCATATTTTGTAATTTAGACTATTTACTTGTTTGTATTAATAAATATACTAAGGTACACAGGGGTAGGTGGAATCTATGGGGTAAATGGAAAACCAAGCAAAAATCATACTTAAAATAGTATTTTTAGTTTATTTTCGAAAATTAGTAAAATGTAAATAAAATTAGTAATAAAACTATATTACTGTATTCACATAGCCTCATCTTAAAAACAAATTTTTTTTTATCTCCATTTTCTGAAACTAGTTACTTAACCAAAAACTGTTAATAGTTTTAGTTATCCATACCCTCCCACTGTTTATCTAATAAAAATTCAATAAACTGAAATAAAAAATATTTTTAGTTTCATTAGTCTTTTAAAAGTGTCAGCATGACAATAAAATTTATGTGGTAATTCTTCTAGACTGATGTTTCATTATGTTTGTAATTGTTTTATTTATTTCAAATCGATCTTGCTATTATAATCTCGACTGTTAATATTTATATCCTGCGCAAGTAAACTTTTAATAGAAAAAGAAACAGATGGAGAAAAGTTTTTTTTATTTCAAATATTTCTTATAACATTTAACATTTCATATTTTATAACAAAAGCAAGTACTTTGCAAAGTACATTTTAAAAACATCTTTCTTGACACGACTCCACATTTGGGACTTTTACGAGAAATAGATCTTTCTAAAGATGGCATATAAAATTTTTTATTGTGGTAACATCTGCAAACATACTGTGTATGCAATAAAATAGTTTATATTAGCATATTAATGAATTGTGTAATAAACAAAACGTAATAAAAACCACCCGGTAATCTTACAATGTAAAATTTATGATACGTGCAGTTACCACTAACACATTTACTTAGAGGTTGATTCAAGCGTAAAAACTAGCGATTGGAGTTGACAGAAACGGTGAAATATCATCCGAGTTACTCTGAAACATGTTCAAATTTCTCTGCGACTCCATTACGAAAACTAAACGTTTGATTTTATCCGATACCGTTTCAAAGAAATATAATCTCTAACCACCTTAAATTCAAATAGGAAACGTGGTTAAATTATTTTTGTATAAACAAAATGTGGAAAAATAAATCACAATTCTAATTATTCATAAAATTTTTAAAAAATGCGAAACAATATCAATGCTGTAATTTGTCTTAATATATTGGATCATCATTAGTCCCCACATAGTGTATGAATACATCATTAATATGGCAAGTATGCATATCATGTACAGATTAATGGTTTAATTACTGCTCTAGCATTTCTTTGAAAGATCTGTTCAATATTCGAAACTGTAATTTACTATATTATGCATTTGACATATTGATTGCTAACTTTAAGGGAAATGCACCTAATGCGACATGTTAAGTTGTAACTTGCAATTTTAGTTTACATCTTCGGAAAATTGATGTAATACATTCTAAATGTTAAATTGATGCAAATGTAAGTTATTGATCTATTTTCATTATAAGATTCACAAATTATACAAAATGTATGTGTTTACCATACAAACCTATGAACCACGAAGTACGTGGCGTTTTGTTCCATGACCTGATACCATCAAGCTCATAGAAGTTTAGGGATTACTGGGAGAAGAATAAAGTGAAATCAATTACGGAGGTTTCCAAAGAAGTCACATTCTTACACTGAAGAAAACAGATTATTAAAACTGTAAAAAATCATAAAATTTATTTATACGTTTATTATATTGATGATGTTTTTTTTATTTGTTAATTGGAGTACAATTAGCGAATTTTCATCAATACAAATATTTTTCAATGTATCATTAATTTAAATTCGGTGATTCTATGATCTGGGGAATATAGGAGAACCGATGAACCAAATACCGAATGTACCAGATTTGCATAGGAGCAGTTTAAGGAGGCTTGACGGTTTTAAGACTCCAGAAAATCTGAGTTTGTACCCACACGTCCGAGGTAAAAATATAATATTACTTTCAATTCAGCAAATCCAAATTGTGTTAGAACTATGTATAACAATTGTACTGATATTTAGCACAATTAATTGTACTGCACTGACATAATAATAATTGTACTATTTTCTAACACAGAAAGCATTCGTTGAGAATCTAGACGCAAATTGTGAATATTTTGAGCAAATTGTGTTTTTATGTGAAAAGAATACATACCTACAGTATAGCGTTGATTTAGTAACTCAGTTCTTGATTTTATAAATGTCTTGTATGAGTAGATAATATTATTAACTTTTATAATTGGCTGTTTTTGGTTTAAAGTGGGATGGCACGTTTTCCTGTGCCCTTAGAGGAATGCTACCACTTATACTTAGTAGTAATTAATTAAAAACCAAATTAGATCAATATACAAGTTCAGAGTAAATTTATAAACTGCTGGAAAATTATAGTCAAAGTAAAATGAAAAGTTGTTTTTCAACTTAATTACATTTTATAATAAACTTATTAGAATAAACGGTTAAGAATTTTAGCGCATGTAAAATAAGTTCGCTGTTTATTTAAGATACAAGTTGGCAACTTAGCAGTCGTCAAGTCGGGAAAGTTTACAAAGCGCATTTTGCATTGCAGGATGTCACTCTGTTTCCTATTTTTTGTCGCATTCATCTTCCAAAATTTTTCTTCAAAATTTATACAAGGTTTTAAAACGATTAATAAAGTTTTTGTGCAATTGAAAAAAATTCTTATAAATAGCTTCAGTAAATATTTTGTTCTACAATCCATATTTAAAAATGTTTCTTTTCCATGTTTCTTATCGATATAAATATGATAGCTTTTAAATTCATATTTTTTTTTATACAGTTCTAATGTATACTATATAGATTTCAATTGAATTGAAATAGTAACGATAAACCGATAATGTACTTATAATATTTATTTAACACCAAAACACAACAATAATACATCGTTTAATGTAACTTTAAATACGCAATCCTTGTCTGGTCATCGTCATCTATTGGAATCATTTCGTTGATTCGTGGAATTAATATAATATAAGCACCTTCATTATACTACAATAATTATTATTCGTTTAACAGTGGACCAAGTCACCGTCATTGGTCAACCTATTCGTTACAACACAGTATTCCAGCGTTAGCGTCTCCCATCTGTACCCCCGTTATTACTTAGCCCATAACACACTACTGTTAAGATTCTAACAGACACTACCCTTAAGACTGCCTTCGTGAGTTCGCTCGTCTTCCCTCCATTGAAGCCAACCTACCACCAAAATGTGAGTGCCCCCTTTTCCACCTCACATATATTATAGCCGACGAACAACTATTAAGAAAATTATTAATAACGAGATAAGCTTTTAATCTGCATTTAACTATATAGAAGAGTAAACAGTTATAGTTTAATCTAACAAAAAAAATTTGCTGGGTTATTGAATTGCCACCATTAACATAAATACGAAGCAATTGTTTGAAAAATAACAGGCTTTATAACCTACTAGAAGAGAAATCTTCAATTTAGTGTGATGTTCTGAGGAGATGATACAGAAGCAGAATGAGTTCTTGTTTTGTAGAAGAGACCTTTGACAGCTTTGGTGGGCACTGGTCAAAGAGATTGCTGCAGCGCAATATTCACTCTGTATAGCATCTTCAGTTTTGCTATTTTCAAATATGGTATGAGAAGAAAGGAAATTGTACTTATATGATTAAAGCACTAGAGGAAGAAACAATATAATATGTAAACATATCATAATTTTTTAGACACACTAAAAATGTAATACACACTTTTAGCACTAAAAATATATAAAATTGGCACAGATGTAAATATACTAAAAGTATATTATTCACCAAATGAATAATGTACTATTACTTAATATAATATACTGTTATGATTATTCTTGCTTTAAGAATTATCACCCCAAAAAGCCCCCAAAACTAACGTTTTATCGGAGTAGAGTTTTTCTCTTGCTCAAAGTCAGTGGAATCAGTAGACGAAATAAGAGGGCAATTCATCGTAGACATAATTTATTGAATGATGAAAAGAAATCAGTAGTAAAAATTAAGGGATGTCAAAAGTTGTTATGACTACCACTATTTAGCCCCACTTGCGGCGCCTAACAAACAATTAAAAGAGACGAAATGAAAAGGCAGTAATTTATAGCAGACATCAGTTATTTAATAGAAATTAAATCATTAGTTAAAATTTGCATCAAATTACCTTAGACAATAATTTTGTCTGAAACCAATGTGTTATTTTATGTGTAATAATTAAAGCATCCAAATTACATTTAAATCCTCGATTTTAGGAACTAAACTTGGATATTTCATTATTAGTGTAATCATGTAAACAATTTATAATTATCAATTTTAATAAAGTCCTTTAATCAATCTAAAATCAACACAAATCGTTGATTCACAATTTAGATTCATTAAAAATAAAAAACAAATCTTGTACCTTGTTATTTTCTACTTGACCTGGTGTATTTCCATCAAACAGTTGGTAAGCACCATGTTGCCTATTCTGTCAGGAGCCATTGACGTCGTTACAGCTACTGTTGAAAACGTTCCAAATTTGGTGATTAAAGTGCTGCTTCAATCCTATTTCTTTCGTTAACCAACTTTTAAACTGTTGGTTTAAACAATCTTCGTGTTTACTTACACTTCGGTAAGCAATCAATTAATTTATCAATCTTAACCTGTCCACCACGTGTGAACATAACCTGTAGTTCGTACCGATTGTACAAATATCTGTAGTTCGCTTTTATTTCAGATATTCAATTCACAAATATCCAATTACGCACGCAATACACAACTTTCATCAAATACTCGAATTCCGTAAATTTATTTACTTCCGTTTAATTAAGTAAATTAATGCTTTGGTCTTTTTGTACCAAAGAACCGCAATTGAGTTCCTTAATTGGGATTTTATCGAGAAATTTACACACTTTCTCAATCGACGTCTCCCCAAGAACTCCACGTGCACTCAGCTTGAGTTTCACCAAGGAACTCTTCTCCGCTTGGAGGTCACTTAGGAACTCCTCTCTACTTGAGCTTCACCCGGGAACTGCTGTGTTTCTGTTCCTTTTCCAAAATTTGATTTTGTGGTGGGAATCTTGTTGCTGGTAACTAAAATGGTCTTTCTAGCAGGTAACACAACGTTGTTAATTGCTCTGAATTTGAAAAAACTGATATTAACACTTTATTTGCAGGAATCTGTTGTTGTTTTTAAATTTAAAAATCACTTACAGGATGTTACAAAAATTCTGTATCTCACAAATAAATTCAAGATTGTGTTTTATGTGTAATAACTCGTTACATGTGATGGTTTTTTGTTTTTGATGCAAATTCCACTTTCTTGTCAGTCACATCAACTGACTACTGAATTAAAAATTAAATAAAATCAAATTACTCTCTTATTTGCTTGCTGTCACTCTTAATTGATCAAAATACCACAACAATACTTAATATACTTTTAGTATATTTAGATCTGTGTCAATTTTATATATTTTTAGTGCTAAAAGTGTCTATTACATTTTTAGTGTGTCTAAAAAATTATGATATGTTTACTATCAAATTGCACTACTTAGACCACGCTACTCTAGATTAATATAATATGTATAATAATATGTATGCACGCTATTTAATCGACTGGACACCACTAGGGGTACTCGGTGTTGGAAAGAAAAATTTGCAATAGGCAAAAAAAATTCTGGATGAATAGTCTGATTGATAGAATGTTTGTCGAGGGCGTAAAAAATTTTATTGGATGGAAGCTTATTACGATTAACAATATTTTCACGACATCTCAACTAAACAGAATTTAAAAATTAGAAACATACAAGAATTTTAGAAAACTCCAAGAATGTCAAAAGAATTACTCAAGGCTAAAAAATTTTAGAATTGATATTTTTATGTTCAAGCAACTCAATAATTTTTAAATTTAAATTTTTATTTATTTCGCGAAATATTTTATACGAATAATTATCTAAACATAGTACATTATGTCGCACGGTTCTATGGAGAGAAGGCGTCGCGTCGATTGAATAGAGAAAGATTGCATAGATAAAGAGCCCGTCACAGTCAAGAAAATTTAGACAGTTTGCCAAGAAACTTTAAACAGCTCGTAAAGAAACTTGTTCTAGCTATTGCAAGAAAATTGCATTCAGCGAGAAGTTGGAGGAGCGTGCTGCCAACTTCGAATAGCAAATTTAATCGCAAGTTTTTACTATTCACAGTTATTCGCCTAAGTTACAAACTTGCAAGTATCGTAACTTGCAACATTACTATATACGGGCGACTGGTAATCGCTTAAGCTTTCCACTAAAATTCGCACGTCTTCGCGAGTCCTAAGGCTGAAGACCGAACAACTATGCCTTGTAGAAGTATATAAATGTAATAAAAGGTCATGTGACTGTTTTTCTTATTATTATAAGTTTGTTTAAAGTGATTTTTGATTTGTTTACTAAGTGACACGTGTTTCATGCATTATTTCGACTGATGACGCACATGTAAATTGCGTCAATTAGAAGTTGATGCTAAAATTATAAATTTTCAAACGTTATTATCACGAAATTTTTACGCTTTTGTGTTCAACAAATGATAGATTACAATATAATTTACATAGCATTTTGATAAATATTTTTTTAGTTGTAGTACATCGATATGGGAAAAAATATAAATAAATTGATAAAAATAACAATTCACAGCCCATGTTCATAGTATTTAATAATAATTTATTGCGGTGTACATTTTTAATTGTCCATAAAAGGTTTTATTACATCTTAGACACATATAAAAGTTAATTGTACACCTAGCAAACCAATATAGCTCAGGTGTAAGTTTATAAGCTTTCTTATAAGATATTATTATTGAATCCTCCGTTATTATTAAAGAGTTAGTTACCTTTATTAATTTTATGAAATATTATAGTATTCACATTATTATATAAACACTATTGTATCTTAAACAAATAAGCAAATCAGTTTATAGCAGTTCATGTAGTAAAATTTAATACCGTTGTTGCAATTAAAAAAATACAAATATCCACTAAAATGCAGAGTATACAGTATACTTTGTTAAAGCTACATAAAGATTAGGTTATAGAACTATGTTTAATTTATTAAGGAGCTGATTTCTGTATTTAGTTTGTGGGTCTAAAATTTTAATCGCTATGATACCAAAAGTAATATTCTTCTAAAGATAGAAGGCCAATCAATGGAACTACGGGATCTTATAGGTATATTTCCCCTACTGATATTAAGACCATTAAGACCATCCATATTGTGGATGTTTTATAAAGTAGATAAAAGTTTTGGAAGAAATATAAAATTTTCCATCTAAATAATTAATAATCAGTAGGTACTAGAATTATGAAATATATTTTTTAAATAATAACAAATTTTTAATGCTGTGTACACTTAAAATGAAAAGTTTTCTTTCGCAAAGCGTTAATTAAAAGGCTCTTTTTTAAATTAAAAAGTGTTTTTTATGTTTTAAATTAAATTAAAGTTTTAAGTGGGAAATTTAAAGTTGTTAATTATTAATTTATCGTTCTACAATACTTTTATTGTACATGAAAGTAACTTTCTACGATAATATTGGAGACTGTCTAACATTTTATTCTCAGTAGAGAAGTGTTAATGAATCTTTTTCAGAATAAATTGGTAATCGCTTTTACAAAAAATAAAATCAATTATAAAGTCAGCAAGTTGCTGTGACACTTTTTAATTAAGTTAGATTAGATAAATGTATCAATTTTATAAATCGCTCGAGTAATTTTTATTTTAGATTGCTTTACTGATTATTTTTTTAGTATATTATAAGCCATTTTTAAACCATTCTGATATAATGATTTAAAAATACAGCTTATATAATCCGCTTTTATATTTTACAAAATATTATAATACCACAATATACTTTCACATTCCACAAAATAACAATTTTTTCACGTTAAAGTTAAACTTGTAGATTTGTACACAACCAAGGAAATCAAATAATTTCCTGAGAAAGATAAAATCTTTACGATTATGTTGTTACAAAATACAAAGAAATATGCAAGGTTAAAAGTTTAATATAAATCCTAGATATTTTATTCTGATGCAAATATTATTTTTATTTTATAAGAAAAAGTAAATTAATAACCATTCTAAAAATATATAATGTACTTACGTAAAAATATTATATTATATAGTTAGTGCATTTACATGAAATATACCAGGCAATAATCTAGGTAGGTAGGAGGTATATAATATTTAAACATTGGAATCGTATTCAATGTAGCATGTACGAATAAAGAACATGATTATAATAGTTCTATAATTCTGTATAATATTGAATATTACTTCCCAAATATTTCGAATTATATTCATGTAAGAGGTAATTATTAATTAATGTTTACAATCGATTTGTACAAAAATACCTTTCAATTTTGCTGCTTTTTTAATTAAGTATTGGTTCTTATTTGGGAGGACCTCCGATAATTTCTTGTAAAAGGTTTTCTCTATTCAGTTAAAAGTCAACAAAAATATATCCACTGATCAGCAAAAGGAAAAAAATATAAAAAATTTTCCAAACTTTGTTTAAACAATTTTTACCTTCTTTGAATTGCAAATCACATATTCCATACTATAATATCGTTTCTGATTTAAAAAAAAAAACAGCATAGATTTAATAAATTTTAAGCCATGTTTGGTTTCTGGTATCTGATTCCTTCTATTTTATTTTGGTATATTATATTGAAGTGAAAGAAAAGGAATTTTGTTGGTAATTTTATATATTAGTTTGTTTTTGTTGTATTCTCATTTTTTATTTTCGCTTGTAGTTATATAACATTGAAGAATATAAATTAGAAAAATGATAATAATGGGAAAAGATATATGAAAGAAAGTGATTAAAAATAATTACCGTAATAATTAACATTAAATTTATTATAAGATGCAACAAAAACAGAAAAAATCGAATATCCACTATCAAACAGCTTAAAATTTGTGAAATCAATGCTAGATTTTTACAAACAAATTTTTGAAGGAATGTAAAATGCTACACTATTGATTTTGTTAATTTATTTGTTGTGCTTGTATTTTTAATTACACAACATTGAAAACTGAATGATCAAATAGATATTCAAAAACATCACCAGAAGTATTAAAATAAGGACTGACAAATTACAGTTAACAGGATGAGTTTAATTGGAATTAAAAACTATACATATTATTTCATTAAGTAAATTAAAGTTTTTCAAAATTTCATGAACCCATAGGTTGCTTGTTCTTCAGATTTCATTTTACCATAGACCAACTTCTCTTACTTCCGCATTTCAGTAGTTAACAAGATGGATTCCAAAGCTATAACACAAATTGGTTTGGCATTAAAAATTTAAAACAACTTTAACTTTAACCATTGTAGATCTTATTGGATTTAAATATTTTATGTTAGAATAAATTAGATTTGAGCTTTTTTAAACTTGATCAAACCGTTCGTATTGCGTGAAAAGAGCAGAGCGCTTCCCCAAAATTGAAAATGGATTACTGATTCAAAGAAACTAAAAATTGTACCACAGAACTTGTCAACTTTTATCTATTATCTTTCGTCTTTACCAATAAAATTTTATTTCGTAAGGACAAGTGGAAATGCAACCAATTAGATAATATAATTATTATCCTTACACCTTACAATCTAATATATCGCACAGTAAGCAGCAATAACCAATATAAAACTAAAAATATACCAAGAAAACTGTAAAATTATTCACGAAAATTATAAAAATATGACATTCAAAACTTTTTCGGTATCTGATTTACATCCAAATTAAAAATTAACTTGAAAAAGCAAAGTATGCGGTTACAAAGAACAGATTGCTTGCTCTTTCGATCCATTGTTTTTATTCTCTATTCGATAATAACATTGTTGATGCAATACAAAATTTTGTTTTACATTATGTGTTTATATGGATCAAAATTGTATTAAGAGTTCTCATCTTCAAATCTACAGTGCGCTCAAGCGTTAAATATACATAAACTGCTCATCAGAATTATAGGAAGCCATCTATTTTGATGGGGTTGCTGCTGTGCGAACAAACTAAGCAGTAAGTAATAATTACTTACCCTAAGAAATTAAACAACCCCATAAAAATAATCCATTAATCAAATTGGCATTATCAGATATACGGGGATAAAAATGTGGATGCAAAGATATGAGGAGTTTTGAAAACAGGAACAGTGTTTTACAACATTGATTCTACTGTACTACTCCCGAAGTTTACAAAAAGTTTTTAAAACTAAAGTAGCTCTAATGAACTTACTCGATCCTTTCTGCATTTGCTTAGAGGTTGAATTAGGGGTGAGCATGTTCAATGGGAGGCCAATCGGCTTGTAAACGGTGGATACTAATAGAATCTAGTTTCAGTTCATCTCAGAAATATGGTCAAGTCATTGAATTCTATTATCCGAATGAGATGTAGTATGCTCTTAATGACCGTAGTGAATATGGATTATTATGTGCTATATTGAAACTTTTATGTAAACATATCGTATGGTATGAAGCTCTCTTCATGCTTATGAAAGTAGCAAATGCATTTATTTACCTTATATAGGTAATTCTTTGACATTGTATGTGAATCAAACATTTATGTGATATTTTGAAACAATAGGTGTATGTGCAAAATGTTATTCCAAAGTTTGCTTTCCTTACTCAATTGTTATAACTTTGTTTCGAGAATTGGTGTTTGCTTGAAACTCCATGGTACGTTTCTGCATCCTCACGCTATCTTCTTGTAAATATAGTATTATTTATAAATTATGGCTTTAAAAACAGGTTATATAAATCACATTGTGTTAGTAAAAGTATTAAAATTTGCTAACGCTAGTTGGTGAAAACTTCAAGTTATATCTATTTAGAAGCAAATTAAGAGAAGTTATGTAATGTTAAAATTATTGAAGCGAAAATGTTACTTCTATTTCACCAACTTGTTAATGTATAATTATAACTTTTAGTACACTGAATAAAGCGGATAGAATTTAACCGATACGGAAAGGTATAATATCAAAAAGCTAAACTTCGATTGAATAGAATTCTAGAACACAAATTCAAACTTATACCTTTCAATCTTATGTATTAATTACATAAGTTCACATTCTAGTTTATTTTATTTCCAAGTATGTATAAATATATCTATAACGTTAATTAATTTAAGTAAAATTTATTTAACGATTTGTCAATTTAATTATACCTTAAATAATTATGAATAAAGCACAAATTTAATTAATAATTTTTATTTATGTCTCTTAGAAGCTTTCAGCAAATTAAATAACAAAGGAAGTTTTGCTAAAAAAACATGTTAAATTAGATTATAAATTGCAATCTACGCTAAAACTACTAACAGAATTAAGTAGCATAGTACAATTAATTACTTCATTCCTAAAACAAGGCTTTCCGTTTTTAATAATTTAATGAAATAATAATTATACACATTAGTTGATTTTAATATTGGTTTGATGAAATGGAAGTTTAATCCAATTTAAACAATATTTTACTAGGAGATAATTTTGAAAGATTATGTTCATTAGTTGATTTTAATATGTTTGATGAAATGAAACTTTAATTCGATTTAAATTTTAAACAGTATCTATATTAAACAGTATCGCAGAAGGAATAGTAAAAATTTTAGGTGATTCTAATATAAATTATAATATTATTTCAACCTTAGCCAAAGTTTTAGTTATAATATTGGTATCGTCTGGTAATTAACAAACTATATAACCATAAATTATTGATCTTGTAACCGTCATTGCAAAAAATGAAATTACCGTCGATTTAACTTTCAATTTAGATATTATAACTTACCACAATAAGAATTAATGCTAACATTATTTTTATAATAATATTTGTAATGAGTTTATAAAAGATTTCTACAGTGGTACATTTTCGCACGCTATTGTGCACTTACAATAAAGGTTACAAATTTGGTTACTTAAGTAATTTGCTATTCATATTACATTTTTTGCTATTTTCCAATAAGAAGTACCGATTATTTTAAATGGTTGTCTTACTTTCTATTTACATAATATTATGTATATATACTTGTATCGCTTCTTGTTTACATTTTATACAGACATATTTCTCCAATAATGTTCAAATATCAAAGTGTGTCGGTTTATCATAAAAAAATATGAAATATATTTATTTGCTTTTAAAAACAGAATGTTGGTGTTTACACAAAAATAGAACTATATTATGTTTAACTCTTTTGAGGTAAATATATAAAATAATAACAATTTATTTTAGCATAATATAAAAACTAAATATTTCAATTAATTTACATTAATTCGTAAATAATTAAAATAATATATCAATTAAAAATTAAATAGAATCATCTTAAGTCTTCTAATCAATTAGAACATCCACCACCTTAATTTAGATTATCTTAAGCTAGATTATTAGAGACAGAATAGTAAGGCAAAATGCTTTTTTTTAAAAATTGAAATATTTCAGGCAGACCCAATTTAAAATCCGTTTCAGAGCATGTACTATTCAAAAATTCATTTTTTGTTTTGCCTTTTTTGCCTTTTTGGGGGGGTTTCCAGTCTTTTTTTTTGCCTTTTTCACCTATTTTGCGGTTGTTTTTGCCTTTTTTGTGCTTTTTGAACCAAAATATTTCTTTTTTGCTTTTTTAAAATTTATTTCTTAATTTTATTTAAAAATTTCTAAATGTTATATTTAATTATAAAAATTTTAAATTTTTAAATTCAAATTCTACTAATCGGTAGAATCCGATTCTTGAAATAATCTGGTTATGCTAGACGTAATTAGTAAAACAAAACCTCTTCTCCATTTGATTATGAAGCGCGCGTTATCACATTACTACGATTCGGCGACGTTATGCTTATTTGACGAATTCCAAACTGACTAAGATGTTATTGTTATATTAGCTTTCCAGTGAAGCAGAGAATCGACGCTAGGGAAAAAATTTAATGAAAAATTAATATAATGTTTTAGAAAAAAATCCATCGTATAAAATTATACAGGAAATTTCTAAAATACATCAAGGAATTTCGAATGACGATATTGATTTAGAGCTAACTCCAGATCAGATAAGTTCATTGAAATTTGCCCCTAGCACGTCTTGCGATGTGGAGAGATCGTTCTCTACATTAAAACAAATTTTGAGTGACAGGAGAACAAATGTAAGCTGCTGTAGATAATATCGAAAAATTTCTGGTAACCAGTTGGTACAAAAATAAAGAGAATTAATTTGAATTTGTATGATTTTTGTTGAAAAAACGTTTTTGCCTTTTTTGTACCTTTTTGCCTTTTATTTTGCCTTTTTTGCTTGTTTTTAATGCCTTTTTGCCTGCCTTTTTTGAGGTTTTATTTTGCCTAACTATCCTGTCTCTATAGATTATCGATGCTTCCTCTGCTTGAAAAGTACACCTACAAATAAAAAATTCAATTTACTTGAAAATGGTATCGTTTAACTTTTCATCTTCTCCTAAGGAACCTAAAGCAGCGTTCACATCGAATTAGCGCCGCGCCTTGCTTTCGTTGCCTTGCAGAATTTGTTGCTTGATATTTGCTTTCGACCGTATAGCGGTCACATTGAATTAGCGTGGTGCCTTGTTATGTGCACAGACTGCATTGTCCAAATATCCTTAGATCTAACAGTAGTTTACCTGTTATGTTATGAAAAGTAGTACTTATACAATATTTTTTATTTAAAGTCGTCTCGGAATATAATCTTAAAATAATTAATTATACATAATCTTTAGTTTTGCAATAAAATTCGCATTTACTTATTTTGATTTAATTTTGACTACATTAATTTATTCATTTATTGCAATATAAATGCATAAAAATTATTTAATAATTGTGAGATCACTACACATTAAATATTAAATTTACTATATAAATTTTTTTAAAAATAAAATAGTAATTACATTTTTCAAATAATATTACAGGAAATTGTAAACAGCTTTTGGGTTTTATGGTGTACTTTATTACCATAAATAATCTTTTGGTGTTAGGGTTGTATCAGGGTACCTGGCACTTTTTATAATCCTACTAAATTACCTGCATAAAATACTTTACTTCTTGAAAATTCTTGACAAATTATTTAATTTTAAAATAGACCTATTTTAAATGTTAGAAAATAAATTAGTTAACGTAGCAATAAACTTTAGGGAATCAATAAGAGAAAAAAAGTATAGAAAAACAAATAAAATTTTATTTAAATTGAAAATCACCAAATGAAAAAATGGCTATTTGTTTGCAATAATTTAAAATTCACCTATTGGAATCATAACATAACATAACATAACAACATAACAATTTTGAATTGTTAAAAATCTCGAATCGAATTAAACCAATCCAATCAAACAAATAAAATTTAAAAGTGTTGTTTATTGGTTCTTGCTTCGAATCTGAAGTGAAAAAGCTTGACAGAGGCAAACTTCTGCAAAACTTCAAAACTCAACAGTAATTTTAAACATAAAACCTTTTTTCAGGTAAAATTGTAAAATTTATTATTTCGTATACCTGCCAACATACAATATCAACCATTTGAAGCTTGACAAAGTCTGCAAGACCACGACAACGCAACAGCTAATTTTAAGCATAAAAAAGGATAGAAGAATATGCATCACTCTGATTGGCGCTTGCCATCTTCTACCTAAGCAACGCAAGGCAAATTTTTCATTGTGAACGCCGCTTAATGCTTTAAGTGTACATTGGAGAGCTGCTAAAGTATATTTCTAAAAAGTAAATCTTTATTTTCCTTTCACAGATGCAATAATGTTTGCTTAATGGACCTAAAAAATCATAAATAGGTGGCAAATTTGCCTCGGAAATGCCGGAACCAAAGCATAATATGAACTGAGTGTCAGTTAGCGACCCATCTTAGAATGAACAGTAAAATCTGGGTTAAATATTCTTAGTGCATGAGGAATCTACGTAGTGAAATTTTAATATTTTATAGGCTTCTTCATGTGAACATTTTGAAATATACATATCATCGCAAGCGGCTGTACTAACTACTGCTTATTTGAAAAACCAAATGACTCTGGTTACCTCATTTTCCAAAGGCGATTGGTTAGATGTTTTGAAAAATATTGTGAAATATCTTCTTTGGTTCGCGTACAAAAATTTCCTAATATTTGTAACATTCTGTACGGTTGTAAATCATATAATACAATAATTGATTCCTGTATATTTGCCGTCTCTCAAGAAGACAGTCTTGTAATTTGTCACAAAATTAGTGAAAAAAATTAAAGATGGCCGACAAAGAAGATTTAACAAATATTTAACAATAACGTTATATCATAGAAATTTGAGCTGCTAGGCAAAAACTAATGCCATATTTGAATTCAGGGTATCAAATTCATATGAAATCAGCTCCAAATGCCCCGGCACCAAAAACACTGTTGGCAAGTGAATTTATATGATCTGTTCCTCTTTGTCATCTGAACTTCTTGAGATCTTTGGACTGTAAAAATAATTTATTTCTCTTTATTACTCTCCATAGAGAGAGCCCATTGATATTCGTAATCTATACACTTTTGACGTATTGTAAAATACGAAATGACACAAAATGCACATTTAACAAAGCAAAGTTTTAATGAAGGTGGATTTTATCATTTTGTCACTTCTGTAAGAGATCTCTCAACGATATTCATAATCAACATAATTTTCTGAATATGAAAGGGGAAAGGGAAAATGAAAACACACCTCATCACACAAAGGCCTCTTCATTTTTGTATTAGCTTTTCTAAATTACAAGAAATTGGCGACTCCTCTCTCGGCCAGCAGATATGCACAGGATGACTTATATTTTGATTGTGGTAGCAGATCTCCCGTTAGGTCAAATATCACCACAAGTACTCCAAGTATTAATTTGGATTCACGTAGTTAAGTGTATAATAGTTTTCGATACATCGTAGAATAGTCGAACTGGGTCAATAAACGTATTATTTTTAATTATAATTTGCTACGTGCTAATGCTATGTTAGATTTCATCTTCCACCAATGGATCTTCAAGGAGGTATCAAGTATGTAATTAATTTTAAGATTTACTATTTTATGCGAATGCTTCGATTGTATTGATCTGCATATGTGGTGTATGTGCCTTGCACCGTCTGAAGTGGTTTCCCAATTTATGTTTATTGTAACGTTTCCGATTTTATTAAGATATCACGGATTTACTATCATTTGGAATCGTTGACTATTTTTGAGCGATTATTATTCATGATGATCACCAACAACTATTTTTTTGTAAGTTAAATAAACAGATTATAATTACCTACTATTTTAACAATTTACAAGTATATTATTTATAAAACATAAAAACTAAAATTACTGGAAAAAATGTAGAGGGAGTTATCAATTTTTGTACTTTCTTTTTGCTCTCCCTTTGAAAAAGTTGCTGGATCCGCCCCTGAATCTTTTTAGTTAGTCCACAATAAAGAGAAATGAGATAAATATTGTTTAGAGTCCTCAGAGGCTCCTGACACAATACAATAATAGCTACTTAGTTAGATAATTCCATTTCAACAAGTTCGAACGACTAAATTAATTATGATAACTACTGTAAGTGTACTTTTATGTGCACTCCCACACCAACTTTCGTTGGTTAAGATTATTTAGAGAAACAGAGTAAGTTTAATTTGAATTTAATTGAGTTTGTACGGATCTACTGAGATCAGTTTTACGAGTAAATTCGTGAATAAGGTCGAAACCTGTAATTCATTAAACTTTCTTTAAATCATAACATATTTTGTGGTTAATTATGTATTAAACGATGATCCCCAGTTACGACGTTCCTGACTTTTAATGTTTCTCAAATAATGCAATTAATTTTAAAGTTTAAGCTACTTTGTAAAATTTAAAATATTTATTTAAATTTTTGAATTTCTTTCAATTTGCAATTTTTGTTTTTTTATAAACTTTACCAGCAATTTTAGTCATTTGATTCATTTAATGTTACTTAATTAACTTTTTATTGACTAATTACCTCTATCAAATATTATATTCTTAATTGCTTCTAAGTTATTTTGTTTGACTTCTTTATTATCTCTTCTTTCTTCATCAATTTACACTTAATTTCCTGTATAATTAAATAATTCTATACTTTTACATCAAATATTTGCTCAATTAAATTTATAACATGAATCATCTATTTAAACTTTTGCATCATGAACGTTATGATCTGGAGACTCGGTCATAACTTGCCAACCGGAAATTTAAAATTTTAAATATTTTATATTAAAAATAAAATTATATTTTATAAAAATATTATTACGGTATTTGCAGTATTATGGTTACAAAATTTATCCTTATTTTACAACAGTGAAAATTTTGTGTGAGACACGTATTAAAATATATAACTAGTCTTTTAGTTAGTACTAATTATGGAATAAATAAATAATCTAATTAATTCTACTACTATAAAATACATTTATTTAAGTAAGTATTGTAAATAAATCATTTTCAGCTAAAATTAGCGATATTAAGGTTATAATAATGTCTTTAAGGTTCTCCAAAGTTTTCGGCTCGGATACTATCCGAAATCAACCATTCTGTAATCAACCGATTAGGAAAAGTGTATTTTGAGAAGGTTCGTTGAGGCTCTTAGGAGCATTCCACTTTAATCCCGTTGATGAAACTAGTTGCGAACATATTATTTGTCAACGAAAATCTATTGGGCCCAGTCTGTGTAATTGCGTAAACATTTCGTTGTAGAATATTTTCCCAACAGTTTATATAACAATATGTTAATCTTTAGAAAACCTTCTGTTAGTAGCAAGTGAGATAGCACTGCTTTACATTTATACATGTAAAAGTGTGGAAAAGAAGTGGTAACTAATTTGTTTAACAAGTTTGAAGCTATTCTGAAGTAATTTAATAAGTTTAAATAATCAAGACTTGTTTTATTTCATTTAATGTTTCTAGTATTACAAGCACTCACACACGCCAAAGCACATTTCAAATTTGCATCCCAAGCGACGCGGTCCCTTTATGTAAATTTGGCACAAATAAGCTCGCCGTTCTTAGCTAAGCTTTCTCCAAGTAACCAAGATAATTGTGGTTTCTCTCTGTAACGAGGCGAGGACTTAATCACATAATGCTAAACTCATTTACGTTTAAAACTAGTTAACTAACACAATAACAATCTTGCCGACTACGCAACTCAATACCTTTAGTGCACACATCTGTTACATAATTATTTTTACCTAAACAATAATATAATTTTCACTTATAATTATATAACGTACGGTTGTATAATATAAA
The DNA here is from genome assembly GCA_958510855.1 of Rhagonycha lutea. Classification (NCBI taxonomy): domain Eukaryota; kingdom Metazoa; phylum Arthropoda; class Insecta; order Coleoptera; family Cantharidae; genus Rhagonycha; species Rhagonycha lutea. The sequence goes on from OY294036.1 coordinate 22,437,505, forward strand.
ACCCTTCTTTGTTTAATTGTACAGACGAGCAAAATAATTACATTACATATTATTTGTTATATTTTTGACATCGTGTACTTAGTCGGTGTACTCTTATTACACATTTGAAATGTAACAAAACCTGGAGAAAATGCTATTAAAATTATTTAATACCGATACGGAAAATTTTATTAATTATGTCGATTAATATATTTTTTTGCATTCATTATGGAAAGTCAACTCTTAGTAACTTTTTAATACTCGTATTATTCCGAGGTTATTTATTTTAGATTATGTTGTATTGTTATATTTATATTTTTATTGATATTAATAGTTTCTCCAGTGACCACCGAATAAATTAAATAGGCATTTGTTGATTTTTAATTTATAACTTATAAGTAGATATCATGTAGTATTAGAAAGTTGTGAAAAGAGATCCAAAGGCAGTGCAACAGACCAAAAATCACATTGTCTAAAACATCTACTTCACCCTGTTGTTATGGATAAATTACCTAGGTTATTCCATTTAGAAAATGATTGCTTTACCATTTTAAAAAATTTCACAAAATTTCACACCTTGGTGTGAATCTTGCCGATGGAGAATGCCTATTTTGACAACTATGGCACCATTTTTGTAATCAATATTAAACGGTCTTCGTTTGATCAGAACAGATCGTTAATTATGCCTACAAGTAAACCATGTAAAAAGTGCACCAAGTACTCTATCTCAAAGGTGGTGTGGAAAAGAGTGTATATTATGCAGAATATGATTTCCAATTGTCGAAAAAAGTTTTTATGACTTTCCGCATTTAAGCTATGGGTAGGATTCGAACGGTCCAGACACGCTGGTTGTTAATATTGCTAAAACTATGGAAAATTCAAAATTCTATCAAGCAAACAAAAGAATTTCGAGATTTTTCATCTTTTGATCAATTCTTATACTAAATAGTTAATAGTTTCAGAGTGTTTGGATCATTTGGGTTTGGAAATTCTACAAGGTATAAAGGACTAAACAATTAAAATATTTTCAAACAAAATCAAAAGTTATATTAGTATTAGTTTTATTTGTTAGTTTTTGAGATTCATTTGTAAATATTATACCAATTATTGTGCTTTTATAATGAATGTAAATTTATTTATATTTTCGCTTGTTATGAATTTTTTAATCTGTTTTCGACTAAGGAATAAATGAAAAAGATGTATTGAGATTTTCAAATGTTCACAGAAGTTTTCAATAATTCCATTATTAATTTATTTATACCGTGGATATCATCGGAAATGTCGATGCAATGACTTAAATTTCAGTAAATCAGTAGGAAATGTGTCCGGAATTTACATTTAATCACCATACTTATATTTTAAGACACTTTTCAAGTTTGAAAAGTTAAAAATCCAATAAAAGTATTATTGACATTTAGGAAATATAATTGAATAGTAGTGACTGCGCTGTGTATAACTGAAATTAAGTGATGAACCTTACATCACAATTTGCGGGGAAGTGCAATTCAATTTTCAGTGAAAATTGTAGATTCAGTACTAAAGGTAAAACTTTGAACGCTTATAAATACAAAGTTTACGAAGCGATTTAATTCAAATTTGCTGCAAGAACGTAAGAGGGTCAGAAACAGGAAACTAAAAAATTTCATTTAACTTCGAAACAAATATTGAATTTTTTATTTTAAATTGGGAAATTTTGTAAATGCTTTTAGTAGAATGGTAATTTCTCAACAAACTTGGTCGAGGACCAATGGCAGACAGATGTAAGCGAATATCAAATAAAACTTGAAGGTGGGATAAGAAAACCCAAGGGTAAGTATTTCGCGATTCATTTATTTTAATATGCAAAACCAAGTAAGAGAAAAGCAACGATTCCACGAATGTCACAATAAAATTTCAAATAAATAAAACCTATTAGTACAAAATAAATTCAATGGAAATTAATTCAGTTAACTTAAATAAAATAATTATTATATTATTATATTATTATATTATTATATTATTATATTATTATATTATTATATTATTATATTATTATATTATTATATTATTATATTATTATATTATTATATTATTATATTATTATATTATTATATTATTATATTATTATATTATTATATTATTATATTATTATATTATGTACTTATAATGTAGGTACATAACAAAGTCTGGAACAAATATTTGTAAATTTCATTACTTACGTTTTGCACAAATATTTCTTATAATTTGAATATAAACGAATTTATTGCACCTTGGGCTATCAATTGAAGAAATTAAAGTTTTCGAATATTTCCTTTAGGATATATTTCCAGTACTTTTAGGAAACTAGATAGAAGAAGAAAAATTTTGAATCGTACAATTATGTATTTAAGTCAGAGAGCGACCATCTTAGAGCTATTTTTGATTCAATTTAATTCTTGATGCCTTTAGAAGGAAAGAATAGTTTTTCACATTTTCTTATTTGTTTTGTACCAAATGATATCTGAAAAATCTCCCCAAAAAATTCAAAAAAATCAAAAATGTTTATCTAACAAATAATTGGAAAAAGAAAATTTCTGGGTACAGAAAACGAACCATGGCATAACGGTTTGGCAGGGAAAGTTTATGAGCACTATAAGCCACGAGAACTTATTATGAATAATCGTCACCTCAGAATTGGTTTGTTCTATCTCCTCGTAATTGCATATCGAGAAAAAGCGATTCGAAGTTTAGATATCACTATAGTTGAAACCATATTATATCTAAAAGTTTTAATTAGTATATTGTCTTTTATATGTTAAACCCTATCACTTATCACCAAAAAAATTTTTAGTATTAATTGGAATCAGTACTAAATTAATTAATTACACTTAAATACAATTGGATATAGAACAATGTCTGTTATTTATGAACGTTTTCTTAAATTTCTCGGGATATAGAACAAATCCTTTTAACATATTTTTCTGTATTTTAGTTGTACACATTACAAAGCTGCTATTGCTTCCTAAACATAAACAATATATAAATATAAATAATAGATAAACATAAATATTAGATAAAAAAATATAAACAAGTATTATTATTAAGCAAAAATTGTTTTGTAATAATTTTTATCACATTCTGGCATACAGGATAACATTGATTTTAAATCAGCTATTTTATCTTTACTCAATTGTACATCTTGTCTTAAAACAGGAATTTTTGGCAAAGTTGGTGTAACATTAGTTTTTCTAGCTTGCTGATTTTTAATAATATTTGTAGTTTTTAATGTTAAATTATCATAAGCAATACAACAAGAGCTTTGAATTTATCCGAATAATTTTTAATTTCAACGAAGACGTGATCTACAATTTATCGAGAGAAAATTTGATCATCCATAATCAGGAGAGCGATCTAGCGCAGCGTAGATCGCTAGAGTGATTATGGCCAGATCAAATTTTCTAGAGCTAAATTTTAAAAGAACGTCTGAGTGATTGAAAATTAAAAATTATTAGGATTAAAATCAAAGCTAGTGTTGTATTTGATAAGATAATTCCTCTAGTAAACCTAGTAAACGATGAAATTATTAATTTTCTTCGGCAAAGTCGGTTGCACGAACGTAGATACTTCAAATTAAATTAATTATAACGTAAATAAACGGATGTCATATTTTCACCTTGTAAATAAGATTTTCGTATTATTACCATTACAGCGGATATATTTATGTATCAAAATATTCACAACTACGCTTAAACACGAATAAAACTATGTAAAACTTTAAAAAGAATTTTGAACTGTCAATGCGAAAAAGGTAAACAACAAAATATCCGATGAACCTTTAATTAGTGACGTGAATGTTTCATACACATACACTTCAAATGGGAACATTTCCACGTCTCTAATTAAAGGTTAAAAATATCCAGATGCATTTTGAGCAGCTTCCTTTCACGGCCTACTAATTCGTGGTTTATCCGCTAGCAAACTTTGAATATTCCACGGCTCTTATGGACAGTTTTATACACGCGTGGAATTATCAAAAGTATATTTAAAATTAATTTTGAAAGGATAATTTTTATTGTAAGTTAAATGTTTAATTTTTGAATAAGGAAATATTTACAAAATTACACCTCCCAGCTGCTCCTTAGTAATTATAAAAATCATCATTTTTATTTAATTGCATTATTTTTAATTTCACTTTTGAAGATTTTAGATTTGTAAGAATACGTAGCAAACTAATCGGGCTATGAATTTCTAAATATCTTATATTATATCTTTCTATGGCGCTATGTACAGTAGGGCGGAGTGTAAATTTTTTTTTTGGAAATTTTGAAACCCTGGGTGTGGAATAGTTGTCTTTTAAGATCATAATATACCATAAAAAATTTCAGTCATGTGTGATGATATCTTCAGGTTCCTTTTCGAAATTGAAATTTTGAAATTTTAACAAAAAACACTCCATTTTTATTTGAGTGTTTAGACGCGATTTTGTGTTTTGCGATTTAGTGTATAGACGAAAACTTGAGATTACATGATGCCTAGAACCCGAGTGACATGTCATTGTGACATATTTGGGACACCAAGTGAACTTTGTGGCAATGGCCTTCCAACATATTCTGACGTTATGAAGTTGTTTTTGTGGTATCGTGAGATTTTTAAAGCTGAAAGTGATAAAGAAAGTTATTGTCGACATTAAAAAAATTTGGCAAAAAGCTTCTCTTCCAATGATTTCTGACCAACGTATAATCCAAAAAATAAAAGAGTATAATGAGAAATACAAGAATATAAAGAAAAATAAATCTATGGAAAAAACTAATGTATTCAAATCACACAGTTTAAGACTATTTGATATTTGTCCTTGCAAATGTGTCAATTTTGATTTATGTAGCTGCAAAATTAAAGTACCAATAATAGAACGAGAAGTGAATTTCTACAAGATCAGAGAACACAACGAAAAATGATGATTGGCGGTATCGACGTGAAAAATACAAAAAAAATCGTAAAGTCGTTAGAAAGAAAGGAGTTAAACAGAAAACGTACCGAAACAAAAATCGCAAATATAACTCCAATTTGTACTACAGTTCAACAGAATAGAGAAGAAGAAAAAAAAGACGATAACGAAGAAAGAAAAATAGAAGGGGAGGGTACTATTATTTCACATTCAGAGCCTTCTACATCAAAGTCTTCTAGATTGTCTTGCAAAAGAGGATTAGCTTTGCCTAACTTAGCCGAAGCCTCTGACAGAAGTGGAGTCTCATCAGACAGAAGTGCGTCGCTTCTTGTAAATGCAGTGCTTAAAGATTTCGGTCTTACTAGTGGCGAAGATTAATCATTAATCATTGATAAAAGTAAAATTAGACGAGAAAGAAAAAGATGGAGGCAAAACCTATTTAATGAAATGAAAGAAAACCAGAATGATATTTATAGAATTTACTTTGACGGAAGAAAAGATAAGACACTTGTAGAAATGTTACAACTGAAACTCGCCAATTTAAAGTGCCAGAAGTGAATTTTGAAGCTAACGATTATACGGAGCTAATTGATTGGCAATCTACTGACGTAACAGAGCCACCATTGACCAAAAGCATCACTGAAGAAGATCTTATAGAAATGATTGCAAATATTCGAGAAACCTTTGAAAATTTAAATTTTCCATGTCACACTCAGGCTGTAGAACGCCATATAAAGATGATAACAGAAGCTTCTTCGTCAGTATGTGGCAACGAGGCTAGGGATGGACTCATCCGAGCAAAAATTTCTTCCAGAAAAGCACTACCAAAGCTAGAGACAAAGAACGATTTTGTCAAGTAACTTTTTAGTCAAATAAATGGGAGGGGGGAAATCCGACATGCAGCCACCTTCTCGTGACGGATTCTGAGTTGTTTTCTTTTAATTAGAAGCTTATTTAAAAAGAAATCAAGCGAAGAGCTGCATAGAAAAGTTGATATTAATTTTTTTTTTTTTAATATTTTTAGATGAAAAAGGGAACCTGAAGATATTCATATTTTTAAAAAAAATTTTACGATTGTGTATGGTATATCAAAAGACAACTATCGCGCACCCAGGGCAATTCAAATTCAAAACTAAATTTTTTCTCCTATACGTTGTGCTCCGCCCTAATGTACAGCATCTATTTCCTGCAAATTGCTATGACTTTAGCTTTAGAACAAAACAATTCTAAGTAATTATTTCACTTTTAGGATATAGAACAAAAGTGATGCTAAAATATACTACTTCCGCTTTACTTTTTAAAAATTTTATTACGGATATAGAACAAACCAATAGTATTCTGTCAAATCTAATACTAACAAGAAAAATTTTAAAAAATGGATGTAGAACAAACCAATTCTGGGGTGACAATTCTTACTGACATTAACACAATTTACAGCAGGTGTCAATTTTCAAAATTAATAATTTTTTAAGGTGGTGCAGACGGAATTTGAGATCTCTTTTTTAATTTGCAGGGATTCCAAAACAGAATTATTCCAGATTTTGTTGAAGTAGTCGGAACATTTTAACATGGTTAAATTAATAACTTTGTTAAAGTTGGTCCATTTTTATTTCGTTGTTGTTATAGAGAAATGAATTCCTATTTAAGAAAGAAATTGAGATGTGGGTAATCAATAGATGCATTTATAACCGACTGCAAGGTAAATTTTGGTACAGCCATCACTTCATTGATTCATTTTTTTTAAATTTAATCCATGATCTCCAGTAAATAATTTTTTTTTTAATATACGTTGCTTCCCAAATTTAGGAAACTGACCCTTAAAAAAATTCAATCATCGTAAACCAACTCAAAATGTACCTACTCTACAATATTCTGTGTTATCAAAAATTTACAATTTTCAATTACAGGAAACATTTAACTAATTTTTTAAATCACTTTTTACTAAGAATTGATTTGTTGAATAATCAATTACACATCGTTTGTAGAATGCGAAAGTAGATGAGTACTTACCAACATTTTTATTTATATAGGGTTATATATTATTTAAATTGGTTTGTTTTAGTTAATCGGTAAAATTATTATGTATGAATTTACATTATATGATTTACTTTGTTACTTATTAGTTGAAATTTATCGGCAAACACATATATGTGTACAAACATTTACCTGACTATGCCTAATATATAGTTTTACTTAAAAGTTAGTTTTAATTGTATTTACTTTGTTCTGAAAGTTATATTTTTGCAAAAAGATTTGAAATCACATTTAAAATCTTCTTTAGATTAAACAATCGGGATAATACATCGTTTGCAATTTATTTAAAACTAAAACAATAAGCTAAACTCAATGGTAAGTTTACAAAACCATACTTTTAAGTGCTTTTCTTCTGCACAGCTAAACTAACTACAAAATAAAACTTTGTGACTGATATGAAACTTTAATTGAATTTTGTCTACCACATATTTTTGATATTTAGCTTTTATTATAAAAGCTTTTATTATATATCTATGTATACAGTAATAAAAACGATACAATACAAAATAAAATATCAAACTTTTTTCTTGTGGTTTTATCAAGTGTAAACACGTCGTTTAAGGAAATACAATTTAGGTAGATAACATTTTCTAAATCGAATATAAGGAAATAAAAATGAAATAGTAAGTGTGCATCAGCCGTTTCTTTCTAATTAATTTTATTCTGTAAAAAAATTTTACTATTATAACTACTGTAATTATCATAAAATTATGAACTGATTATTTATATTTTGTTGCTAAAAATTATGGATAAAGATAATTTGGCAAAAACAGGTTGTGACAATGTTTTCTATAGAAGTTGCAAGTATTTAATTTCATTTGATCTAATATTAGTTGATTTTAGTAAATTTGGGAAGACATAATTATTAATAGTTTTTTTTAATAAACTTAAACAACATGTTTGAGCTTAAAACAACCATTATACAAAATTAAAAGTTAACAATTTAGATCAAAATTTACTGATTATCATTTATCATTGTTAATTCATTTTCCTTCAAGTTAGTTACTTGAAGTAACAAGTTTTGTTACTTTTTCTTAATTATTTCTATGTATTGCATGTTTACTGTACACTTGTTTCCTGTTACTTTATTTTTCTAGATCTTAATATTTTCTACTAGCATCTCATTCCTGAAAATTTTCGCCATATCCTTCGTGTCGTTTTTGTTGAAGTTTTGATATTTATCTATCTGAGATTTCGCATGGAACACAAGATATATGTCTAGAGGACCGAATTGATGCATATCCACAAAATGGGTATTAAGTTAACCTTACTGGAAACGTATGAAATCGAGAAATTACATAAATATGGTAAGTACAGTGTGATGTTACACGACAAACTTACATTAGGTTTTAAGTTATTATTCCGTAATTTAATATGAATTGGTTGGTTGCACTTTTCATATCTACAAATATGCGCATGTTTTTGTTATCACAATTTTATCACAATGCACTTGTATTGTTTTCGATTTTCAAGTTTTGATGTGATTTTAATTTTAGTTCTAAGTTTTAATTAATTCGATTCCAGAATAATAAATTGTAGATTGACATGCTGTTTCTAATTTTGTGTAATTATTTGAAATATTATGTACAAAAAGTAAATAAGCAGTATTTAATTAAAAAGAAGCATCTATTACTGGACTTTTCCTACAAACATGATCTGGATTTAATGTTAATTAACGAAACCTACCTAAGAGCATGTGATATCCCTAGGCTCCCCAACTACATGCTCTACCACACCAATCGAAAAGAAAGAGGCGCTGGCACCACGATCTACATAAAGAAATCAATCGAACACCATGAAGTCCCACTCCTACCAACTGAACAAATGGAGGCAACAACAATCAACATGGATGGATGGTTACAACTCACCGCGACCAAATCTATTATATAAAACGACTTATCGATTCTATTTTCAGGTGAAAAAGGCTCAATTATTGCAGGTGACCTCAATGCGAAACATGTTTCCTGGAACTGCCTCCAAAACAACCAATCCGGACATAAACTTTGCGACTCAGGCCAAACCCTGGACTTCCGGATCGATGCGCTCACGGACCCAACCCTGATTCTTGTACATAGGTAAAATCCCTCATGAATCTGTTATAGTTACACACCTCAAGATCGCCTAGCCCGTCTTCCATGATCATCTTCTAATGAATATGGGGATAATCATCTCCACAACTGCCCAACACTAGACGACTAATTAGAAGAATTCCACCACAAAGTCCAAACTTCGGTTCAATACACCACAAACTATGTCCCAGTAGAAGACTTACGTGACCACCTCCCGCCCGGATCAAGAACCTTATGAAAACCAAAAATCGAGCGCGCAAGCTGTCCCAGCGCATACGACACCCAGATAGCACAGCATTGAATTTCAAAATTAAAAATTTTAAAAAATGTTTGGTCGACCTTATACTAATAGATTTATATTTGAGGAATAGATCATAAAGCCAATGCGGGCCTGAAGAGATCTGTTTCACAAGTAGCATCGTGAATGAGATCGAAACATGTAATTCGGTAAGGTGAACTTTGATTTTATAATTTTTCTTGTTAGATTTTCATTGGATTTTGATTCCCGAGACGGTCCTGACTGTGTTATAATAATTCGTAAAAATTTAGTATCTACTACCTGTAGATGCTTTCTGACCTATTCCTCAGCTATAATTTTTACCTATTAAATATCATTTCATTTGTATCTTAAAATTCTAAATTTCGTCTACCATAATTCATATTTTAGCTAATATAATATTACCTATGTAAGTATAAAATTTAAGATATATGTCAAATACACCGTAAGGGTGAGTTATTTAATAACGACCAAAGCTTATCCAGACCTTATTTTAAATTAAAAAATTATTTATTTAGAAAAGCTTGCATCAACTTGCATTGATTTTACGTCTGGGGTTCTTTGGGTAATTTTTTAACGAACTTTTCCACATTCTACACCACTTACAGCTGTGTCAGTGTCAAGTGCCAATGTAAATAAGAAAAACTAAATGCTCAAAGCAATATTATGTTATTGTTGCGTTTTTTAAAAAGAAAATTTAGTCTATGTAGTTCACGACGTGCAATAATTAAAAGTAAAGTAATTGCAATTTGTAAGATACTACTAAATATTTATTAAAAACTGTATAATTGTGTAAACTTTTTGTTTCAATAAATTTTAGAAATGGATTCAGATAAGTTTATTAAAATTAAATCAATATTTAATAGTAGGTACCTAGTTATTGGATGTGTTTATGAGCACAAATTATAATGCGTAAAATATCTGGAAAATTATTTACGGAATACGTAATATCAATCTGTGTACAAAATTATTTGTATAAAACTGAAAAAATGTTGCTGAACCATAAATTTCCAATTAAATCTTTACTTTAGCATTAAATTAATTACAGAACCGTCTATTCTTGCTTTTGTAAAACCCAATTAAATTATATTACAAAGTCTTTGGAAATAAGTACAAGCATTAACCTTTCATTAATTTTAAACGGTTATCTAGGTATAAATAGAATTTTAAATTAAACGTACATTTTAATTAATTGGAGCTGTTGTACAATTTTGTCAATTGACGCAGTAGCATGTTCTTGTTTATAGTGTAATTCGGTAAAGGCATTTCAAATAAAATCGTAAATGTAATCAGAAGTATTCTATTGTATCACATTTTAAAAGTCGTGAAAGCATTTCGGAAATACTAACTTGAAGCTTCAGGAACTTAAGATGAATTACAACTGCAATTAGCGTAATGCGAGCCGAAATGTTTTCCGCTTATATGAAGAGATAGTTAAATTCTAGAGAACGCCCATTATTGAGTTGTTCCCGTGCGAATAAACTTGAACGCAAAGAGAATCTTGAAGATGATTATTTTCATCTTAACTTCGTACTGAAAGTTCGAGTTATAATTATAATTATTATTTAAGTATTTGCTACCTTGTATATACTAGTGATTTCATTGAATTTAAATTGCGAAGTAAAAATCTCAACGTAGTAGCTTTAAGAGATTAAAAAATCTCCGTTCAAATAAGAAATAAATTACGTAATAATATACTATGACAAATAAAATTTGAATGGTTACTCTAATACAACGAAAATAGACGTCGTCATGTTATGGCTACATTTGACTTAAAAACAAGAAAAAGGTTTGAAAAATTATAATAACTTAAAAAATGAAATACCAGTATACTACAATAACGCTTTCAACATACTACACAAAATTGGAGGAATGATGGATAACTTTCGGTGCAAGCAAGAAACTATAAAATAAAAAGTAAAGTACAGTATTTTCGGCAAATTATGTTTTAAAGATCAATTTTTTCTTAAAACTAAAAATTGCTCTTATAGTAACATAAAATTTAAGTAATAGGACGTACATATTTGCATATAAAAATGTTATTTCCGTTACATCAATGATGCACAATTACTTTACATCTAAAAACCAGACGGTCAAATTTATTATATAGAGAACTTTCTATACCTGTAATCACATTTCACAATTCATAACTGAAAATTTATTCCCTGAAGAACTAGCATTAAATTTTGTATGTACCCGAATTTACATAACAAATATTAAAATTTATGTTACGAAACGTAATTTTAATTGTGTGCTTATTGCAAGTAGTGACACATTTTATAATGTAGGTAAGCATTACTTTTAGGAAATGCTTTCATTTCAATAATTTCGTAATTAAACGTAAAGCTTTTTTGGTTATTTTTTTTTGGACCCAATAATCAAGTTTAAATGGACTAGCTATTTAGTGCAATACTAATGTACATTAAATTTCAGTGCCACATATACTAATATACTAAATTATATAGTACAACATAATACATAAAAAACAATCAGTAGGTACACCCAATACGCTGGTCTATTGAAGATAAAACAATTCTCTCCTTGCTATAGACACTGCAACTACTTAATGAATTTCAAACGTTTCTCTTGACGATATCAGAAAATTTCATGATTTTTCTCAAAAACAAAATAAAAAGACTATTTTTAACTGAAGCTAATAGTTAAACATATTATGTGGTATACTACATAATATGGTACATACACAATATTTTTTTTATTCGATAATTATACAAAAAATAAAAAATGTAATGACCATGAAAATTAATATGTTCATAACAGTAAATAGATCGATACTTCCATTAATTTTTAACTTTCTAGTTTATAATGAAATTGAAGAAATGCAAAATTAATAATTATCGGGAAATAAAGTTTTCATTATACATGCCATAATTCCAAACTTATTTGTAATTAATTAGGGTAGCAATAGTTATTGAGTTATTAAAAGTTCTTCCTTTTAAATTAAATCCTGTACTAATTATCGAGTCAGATTACTGACATATTCATAAGATTTACGTCTTTTCAATTTACGTTAAAAGTTGTTCATTAATATCACATAATATGTTTAACTATTAGCTTCAGTTAAAAATAGTCTTTTTATTTTGTTTTTGAGAAAAATCATGAAATTTTCTGATATCGTCAAGAGAAACGTTTGAAATTCATTAAGTAGTTGCAGTGTCTATAGCAAGGGGAGAATTGTTTTATCTTCAATAGACCAGCGTATTGGGATTTAATACTTTTAGATGATCTGAGTCCATTTTGATTCTAAAGAGTCACGATTTGTAAGGGATTCAGCAATGATGTGATTCAGCAGTTTTACCAATTGAAATTATATTGGAACACCTTAATGAGAAAGAAAAAAGAGATATAGAATTTGCTATCATAAGAAAATATAGTCATGTTGATCAAGACAAAGCGATAAAATGGTTAGGACATAATATAGCGACAAAAGAAGAAGGTGAAGAAGTAAGATTAGTGATTGAGTGGAAGCCGGATAAGGAAAGAAGCAGGGGAAGGCCAAGAAAGAGATGGTGGGATGGAGTGGTGAGGGATTAGATCGAGATGAGAGTGGAAAACTAAAGAGAAATGCATAAGGATAGAAAAACCTGGAAAATAATTATTACAAACGGGGCCAACTCACATAAAAATTTCGAGTTAAAGAAGTAACAAACGAAGGTTAATCCACCTCATGAAATGGATTGTAAACTATTTTAAGAAATGTTAATATTCCGACAGGAATGGAAGCCTATGATTGATTGAGTATTATATTATGCAATATACTCCATTTTATTTACATTTGAATATAAAATGAACAGTTCAATTAACAGACTAACTCACTTACCAAAATATTAGGGTTGGTTCACGATGCATTAATCATCAAGGTTCAATTGTTTAAATAATATCTGTGGTATTTCAGCATAAAAATCTACATATCGTTGATATCCCTCTGAAGGAGGTTGAAGGCTGGGCAACTACACCAATCACTCATTTTTCACTTATTATCAATGTAGAGTAGAATGGGGTCAAATAGGTATGGGGGCATAGTAGGTCATTAGCTTTGACGTCGCCATTTTATTACATAGGCCGCCCGTTTTGCGTGAATTAGATACCTAATGGCGAAAAACGTTCACGGCAAAATTTTGGCTATCGCCATGCATCTGTCAGTTTAGTTATGGTGTCATTCATTTTGACGCGTGTTCTTCTGTGAAAAAACATTGTTTATAATAATAATTGTAAATATTAATTATAAATAATTGTCAAGTGAGTTTATTTTTATGTAGAATTTGACGCTGAACACGAATATTGTGTCGGTTCTTCGATATTTTTGATTTTGAAAAAAATACAGACCCCAACATGAAACATGTGCTTGGGGGCAACATAGGTCACTATTTTTAACGCTCACGGAAATTTTGTTTTTTTTTAATTATTCGGAAGATGATATCATGCCGGCATCGTAACCCGATCAAGAGGCTGGTCGTCCATCGAATGCCGATCAAGAGCCCGGTCTATCATATCTCGACCCGAAAAATTGCAATTAAAGACACGGCCGTTTCCCAAAGCTCCACTGCTCAAACCATCGAATTATTATTAGTGTTACTAATTTTTATAACATCAGGACTCATCAGGACAGAAGTATTCATACTCTTCAAATAAAAGCAAAAAAACTAATTTTTTACATGTGCTTGTAGTTTTATTTCACCTCGAATATCCGTGACCTATCATACCCCCAAATTTTTAAAATATCAAAAAAAGGTACCTTCGCATTATCGAATGTAGCTTTCAAAATGGCGAAAATGTTGCCAGATAAATAACCTTTCCAACGAATGCTTATTTTTCGAAATCGGTGCAAAAACACCGTCGCAAGGGCTCTTCAAAAAAAACCTACCTACTTTACCCCACTCTACTCTACATAATAATACATTATATTATAGCTGGCTAATAACTTTTCCTATTTTTATATATTTTTGCAATTTTAGGCCCTCCAGCATTGTGAAGAAGTAATATAGCGTGGGTATTCAAAAATTACGGTTTTATTGAAAGAACATGCACTCCTGCGTATCCGTAACTTATGTTCATATACTATGGGTATCCTGAATATTAATTTTTCTGTAATATTAAAGGTCATAGCGACGCGTCATTTATGTTTCAATCGTAGCTGAAGCTTGCGCTGCGAGTTGAAAGGGATACCTTTTTACTTTATGCGCTGAGACAGAATCAAATTAAGGCAGCTGTTCTCGATTTGGCTATGTACCAATGTTTAGCAATTTGTGAGTACTTCTTGCTTATTTTAATTTTAAATGTTCGTTCAGAGTTCAATTCTAACACTTTATTTTTATTTTTGTAATTATAAGGTTATTAGCTTTATTAATTAAGTAAATTGCATTTCATAATGCTCAAAAGTTACAATTTGTAAGTTTTAGTAATTTTATTTCTTAACAATTTAGATTAGATTACTTAAGTACAAAATTTTGGTACATCAGTATAATAAGTTTAATCTATTTTTATTATCCATTAGGTCCAATCAGCTCGTCATCCGAGATTCAACTTATCCTTACAATATTGTTATTATGGCTATATATTTTTCATTTTATTTTGTTGCTATATTTTAATTATCATATTTTATTATTATAAATATAATTACTATATTTTATTATCTTTTGTTTGAATGGAATTTTGTAAAATTAAGTCAACTAGAGTATAATTCCATTTGATGTTAACCGTTGTCGACATATTCTTAATCTTCCTTTTGACAGTAATTAATGCGGTGGAGCCCATTTATTGTGAATGCATCGCAATATTGACGTTGTAAAATATTCAAAGTTAGATTTCTAATTTATTTTCTTCAAAGATTTCAGAAAGTGCAAACTTTATTTTAAATCTAATGAGAAAAATTATACAAACAAAATTCAAAATGTGTATTTGTAAAAATGTAATAACTTCCAGAATTGCTTTCATTTTGATATCAGGAAGTCCCAAGTCGCTGTGAAAAATGCAAGCAGAGATATTTAAAGGTACAATCAAACAAGGACTTCGTACCTCAAACCGAGAACATAAGGGATATGTCGTGTATTTGTGCAACTATAAGATTAATAAAACGAGAGAAGAAAATGGACATTATTATTTTCATGTCGCCAAAACAGTTTTGAGTAGGATTGTTAGTAGATACGTTAAGAGGAATCCTCAAAGTTCGAAAACACACTTTTGTAATTCGCTGTTATTTTGCTTATTACTCAAAAAAAAATTGCACAAAAGTATATAGTTTCTAAAACAGGACACAGACTTTCTTTCTTCTTTTTAAAACATCTTGTATGAAATATTGGTGGGTATGTAGTTTCAGAGTTATGCGGATATTTGCATTTATTGTACATTAGGTGAATGTATTGACTTATATTCTTTTAATGAAAATAAACGGGCAACAGAAATTTAACAGGATTTAAATAGGAAATGGGACGAACGAGTATTATGCAGTGTGTACTATAGTGTAAAAGGCGAAAGCACATGAAAACTTGGTAGAAATGACAGAAGAGATCAAGTCAAGATATAAAAAAGAGAAGTAATCTACCATATAGATTAGGTTAGAGGAACATATCAAGATTACTATATTGTGGAAGGAATGCAAGTTGCGGCTAAATGAATGAAGTCCTATAATAACTAAAATTGCTCTGATTTGTTCCACGTCAATTCATCTGCAAATAGTATCATTTGAATGTCGATGTAAATTTTTGAGGTAATAAGCTAATCTCCTAAACACGTTTCTACCTACAAAAATAATTAATTTATGCTTTTCCGGTAATTTCACACCGTTGATGTCGTCCTAACCACTAGAAATGGAATAGTGGTGTTATCTCAAGCTATCGCTGCGACAGAAGAATCCCTCGATGTTGGAATAGAGAATACGTTTTTCGTACGTTTTTCGAAAAATTGTATAAATAGTTAAAGGAGATGACCAAACTGACGAATTTATCGCATCACTTCTTCATAAAAATGCGCAAACATGCGGTGAAGATGGTGATAAAAAAAACAGTGATCAGTCATATCCTCTCCATTGATTCCATACGGGAATGGTAAATTCAAAATCAAATATCCTTCTTCTTCTTTCTAGAAGTAATTCTCTAGAGAATTATCTTCTAGTAGGCCAAGGCCTGTTATTTCCCAACACGTGTTAGAAACTTTGAGCATATAAATATTTTACATCCATCAGGTAGCTTGCTAGACTTGCCTTCAGATGTGCCTGTATCCTGGTTTTTTATGTTAATGGTAGCAATTCACTAACCCACATCAAATATCCAGCATAGGTAAATTAATTTGTCGTAAAATATGTAGACTAGAAATTATCAATGTCCTCCTTTTATGATAGAAAATAATAATGCAATCCTTACCCACAAACTTAAAACTGAAGGTTAAATATAAGATCACTTCATAAAATAAAATTGCCTGTAGATTTTAAACTTAAACATTACACAAAACATAAAATTGAAACTTCCGTCTTCAATACGATAAACGAAAGCCAGACATTTTGATAAATTTTGAAAACAATAGCGCTTGCATTTGCACAGGATGATGCTTAGAGTTCTGCCTTATTATATTTTTACTTACCGTAAGATGGTAAAAATGAAAATGAAATTTCCAAATATTGTTAATAAATAATATAAAAATTAATACCTACGAGTATATTAAGGAAAAATGCCAAGCAAAAATTTATTAGAGCATTTGAAAAAATGCTACACCTACATAATTAGTTGCATAACTTTCACTAAAATCAAAATTAGATCTTCCAAAATAGTTGTCCGCGGTAGAAGAAAAACAATATCAAGTTTCAAAATGATTAACACATAACATCATTTTCGATTATCATGAGACTGTCACAGGCTTCTGAGCTGACCTTTTGGCCAACAAGTAAAGTAAAACCAAGTTCATAAGTTTATGGTCTCGGAGCATTTAAATCCGAGATCAAAATTTTGAAAGAAGCAGGTTGAAGACTTGCGTGGGTCAAAATGCGAGTTAGTTTTTGTAAGTTTTAACTAAAATTTTGCATAAAAAAGTAAAAAGTGAGCTTTGGTGTAGTTCACATATTACGTCCAATCCCAATATTATCAGTACTAGTTTTTACGCGCATGATAACCTCGACCTTAATAAAACCTTTTAAAAAAAGGTTTTAATTTACTTTTGCGAGACTGTGTATGTATGTTTAATATTATAAGAATTTGCTTATTTTGTAGTAACAAATATGTCGTTTAATGTTAATAAATGAGTTAAAACTTATACAAGTGCATTGTTTTGACCAAAATGTTCCTTTTGTATTTGTAGAACACTATGCAAAAAGTGAAAGCGACATTTTGCCATTTTCCGATTTCTCAAAAGGCTCCAAATGTGCGTTAAAAAGCTAATTTTGACGAAAAGTAAAAAACAAACAATCAACACAAAAATGTATTCGGCAAACTTCTATCTATATCAGCACTACAGGCCTAGAAGGCCCATGGCTTAGTGGCTATACTAGCTCACATCTTTCCACTCTCAACCAGATATCTCTGTCTAATCTGTCCCAGAAACTTTACATGTATGACGCAGCCGCATTCACGGTAATGACGTCGATATGTTACGGTCAATGATGTAAATCGGGCGTTGACGTCAATGGCCGGGCAATGACGTCAATGCCCATTTATGCTGGCCATTAACGTCATTGTCCGGTCATTGACGTCAACGCCCGCTACCGGTGGGCAATGATGCAAATATTTTCATCTGATTGCAATATTTACGTCTTTGGCCGGTCAATGACGTTATTGGCCAAAAAGGATTGGACAATGATGATATCATAGAATAAAAAATGATATAAGGAACAGCAAAATGGTGATTTGAATTTGACAGCCAATTGGCAAGTGACATTTAGGTGTGTTGTATTCATTGTAGTAAAATCATTTATTAACAAAAATAATAAAAATTAACAAAAATTTAAAACAATAATAAATATTAAAAAATAATTAAATAAATTTTTTAAATTAATCATTTAAAATCAACAATTAACTAGAAAATTTTAAATTAATCATTTTTATTCTAAATTATCTTAAGGGCTCGATCTATCAACACGATAAAAACTTTTTCAACAGGTGGTGCAGTTACCTAGATTTGCAGTTTCATTATAAATGGCGGCTTTCATTGGTTGGAAAGAATAAAAGTAAATTTTCATTGGTTTCTTTTGAAATCATTCAAATTATGGTACAAACGAAACTTCATTTAGGAGAAGCCTAGTCAGAAGACTAGGAGAAGACTTAGGAATAACTCACCAATAGAGAAAGTTTATTAACGCTAATAAACGTTTTAATTGGTAATAAACTTTCTCTATTGGTGAGTTATGTTAGGGCGTCCGATCTGTTTTGCCTAACTATCCTGTCTCTTGTAGTCATGACAACATATTTTAAATTTTAATTAATTTTGCGCTTTTTATATAAAATCGCCAATTAACATAATCAACATATTAATCCATTATAAAAACCGACTAAAAATTATATTCACAAAATTCTCCTCTTTCCGTTAAAAAAAATTAATGCTGTATCTATAACTAATTTCTAGCTGTAAATGAAGTTTTGAAACAGTCCTTAAAATCGCACCCTAAAGTACACAGGACATTTAATATGTCACTTTATGATGGAATCGGATGGAATAGAAAAAAATACTGCCAACTAAAATAATACCAGTTTTGCTATACAACAATCCTCATCGTAGAATAGTAGTATCATCATTTACCACTCTGTATTGGGCAATGACGTCATTGCCCGGTCAATGATGTAAAAGCCACATATGAAATTTTAAATGTCAACATCGCCCAAAATGTATGGTCATTGACGTCATTGTCCGGTCATTGACGTTAATGGCCGAATTGTCATCATTGACCGTAACAGATACAACAGATCCTGTACAGATAACACCAACAGTGTTTTGATGTCCAGTGGAAGGCCAAGCTAAGAAATTCTGTACGGTCCGCGATTTGAACCCAGAATTTCCGCTCTGTAACTCAACCACCGGTCACATCACTCCACCACTGGTGCTTGAGGAAGTAAATAAGTAAATTAAATAAATTTTTGCTATTTAAGATATCCTTTCTTATATAAATTGCTCTGAAAGTACAATATAAGACTTGCTTGTAGTAAAATAAATATAATATGACCTTTTGGTAATATTTCTAAAAGATATTCATTATATCGTAACAATGAACTATAGCATTTGTTCGAATTTTACTTCGAAGATCAAAGCTTGCGGCTAGTACAAATTTTCAACATTTTTATATATTTTCTAGAGTAATATGATAGCATATTTAAATTTATTACTTTTATGAGTTAGTAAAAAATATAATAAAGAATTTATTATATTTACGTTTTGTGTAAATTCTACTGTTAAAATATTCGCTTATATAAGTGCGATCCCACATGCACAACTTCAAATATGTATTAAAATGTAAAACTGAAAATTTATGCAACGTTAAATTTTAAATTTAAATTTTTTTGTTTGTATGAAAGAACATATAAACAGTTGCATTCATTTATTATTTCAAATGTATGCATTTGAGTAAAAATTTTACTATCGAAAATTAAAGTAGTTTTACTGAGGCATTAAAATCATAGTTAAGAATAGTAGTACAAATAATATCTAGAAAGTAGTGGATTCATGCAGTTATTGTAAAAAGAGTTATACTTTGCTTTTACCATGATTGCTAGAAATAAAACTGTGCTAAGAATAATATGCTAGTGCATAATATGTTTACACACCAACGATATAGAGGTAACAAATAATTGGAAATTATATTCAAATGAAATTTGAAATAGGGCTGGATTTAGCATTTATACGTAAATCATAACAACAGAAAAATAGTAAACTTAACTGACCGTTAAAACATTAATTTAACTGCATATTTTCTCACAGCGGCATGCAGATTTCAACAAAAATTGCAATTTGAGTTATCTCAAAACAATAACAATATAAAAATTGAAATTTTAAATACTACAGAAAGCGGAGGTGGAGGTATAAATTAATATAAAATATTTGAAAAAGCGGTAGCATAATAAAACGTTGCTTCGATCTTATTAAATCTCGTCAGGGTTGCACAACCCCTAAAACACTTGACAAATAATGGTAACCCATGCGATGAAGAGACCAAAATATATTTACTAAAATTTTAAGTTTTCCTGACGAAACGTTTAAAAACTTTTTTCATGTATAATAAAGCACTGGCTTTCTTGAAAGTGGCCTAAGCGATTTCAATGAAAATTTGTTTGTGCCAAGTTTAGGCATTCGTTTTGGACGGTTGAAAAGTGAGGTTATGCAATACGTCATAAATGCCTGAAGTTATAAAATCTTAATATAATTTTTCAAGTTTCATTTTAAATTTGATTCGTCATAAATTTGTTTGTGATACTTTATAAAAATGTTGTAAAACCGTTTTATCCTCTAATAAGTGTACTATTATATAAAATGTATCTTAATTTTCCGTCGGAAGAAGTATATTCAAAAAGCTTAAAACTTTCCACATAACCTTAAACATGAAATTTATTTCAACCTTAAACACAAATTAAATTTTTTTTTAATTTTTAAAATACCACTTCCTATACTCTTATTTTGATACTGAAAATTCTAGAAATAAAAATGCATTAAAACTATTTACTTGTGTTCCGCTTTGAAAATTAAAAATTGTTTGTTCTCAATCGATTCCATTGTCAAATAGGAATTGCACTAGCTTTTTATTATTATTTTTTTTAAGTATACTGCTCGAATTCAAAATATCAATTTCCTGTTTATAGCAAAAATTATTCTTATCGAAAGCTTGTTTTTTCCGGTTTTGTATCGTTTCACTATTGAATTTTATTAAAAGCATTTAAACTTTTCCAGAGATATGTGTTATAAATATAAATGAAAACAGTACAAACATTACTAATCAAACTTTCTTATATTTCTTTCATTACTAGTACTTTCTTCGTATACTAGTAACATATTTTGAAATTTCCTGTGGGATTCTAAAAAGTTATTAAATTACTGACGCCATTTTAATATTATTTCAAACTGCATTAGAAGGCACTGCAATTCGCTACGAAAGTTGATTTAGAAGTTTTGCAAGCCCGACAAAGAACTCCCAATATGGAGGACCAGAGAGACGGTCGGAATAAAGTTCTTACTTCGCCCGGGGTCGAACTGTGTATTTAGAGTTCACAGTCAACTTTTTACCCACGACATTCCAACCGTATCTTGTATTTCCAATCAACTTATATGTTGCAACTTCACCACGTCTGGCACTCAATAAATTCACCAGATAGTGAGTTTTTTTGTATGTCTCGAATTATAAAATGTAATGTTTCATTAATTAATTATTATAACTAATTTCATTTAGGATTTAGGTGGTTTATAAATAACAAGTTCTGGTTTACCTAGAACAGGACCGTCGCATCCTATTGTGCATAGTGTTCAAAACACGGGCGACCAAAACTCATCATCATACAGTCGTTATGCTTCTTAACAGAAGCGTCGTGATCCTTAAATGTTGGTGGCGTGGTTATTACGCTTCCCCATAGTCAACAGATCAACTTTTGGACCCTTTAGATCATTAACATTTAAGGATGCTCTTGGCATATTACTCTCGGTAGGTTGCCGTTGCTTTCCGAGGGGAGAACGGTCAGAATAAAGTTCTTACTTTACTCGGATTCGAACCGGGTATTTAGCGTCCATAGTCAACTTGCGTGACCACTATGCTCCGACCGTCTCCTGCTCCGAAAATCAGTTTAATAATTAAATTCGAGTAACAAATTTTATAAAGGAAAAAATAAATTGCGAAAATAATGTTTTAATAGCAAACTAATCGTTAGTGGTTTTTATATTCACAGTCTGTTTATGCCGTTTTATATGATCCTTGTAAATTATTTGGAAATTCTCAAAAAAGTGATAAAATTGCAGGTAAAGATAAATGATTGGAATAACTTGTCTGTTTATTGAAAAGGCATGAATTTTTTTCGCAATTATTATTTGATCTTTACCTTGATATAAAAATTTACGCACTAGTGATCGATGGGGATTTTTGACATCTCATTTGATATACTGTTTTTAAGGTTTTTACTAATTTTCATCTTGGTGCGAATTTTCCCCATGGAAAATGCATATTTTGACTGGTATCTAGTTTGATAATAATTAACTATGGCATCATTTTTGTAATCAATATTAAACTGTCTTTCTTTGATCAGAGCAGATCGTTAATTATGCCTACTCGGGAAACCACGTAAAAATGATGAATCATAAAATGAGGTTAATTAGTTAAAAGAATAACTTAAAGCGGTATTTCAATTTCTACTTTTTTAAATACATATTTAATAAGGGTTAATTATAAAATATTTTTGCTTAGTGTCAAAAGTTCTTAAAATAAAGGTACCTACAATAATTTCTGCAAAACATTAGTAAATTACAATTTTTGAAGAAAACTAAACTTAGTTATAATTGGCCTAAAATTTTTCTGACAATGATTTATGTTTTAAGCAATAACAAGACTTTAACCAGTACGAAAGTGATTTAGCCGGCAGGTTTTCTACAAAATTTTTTATAAGAAAGTTAAAGTTTGAAAGTTTCTTACTTGGCTAAAAATTAAACTTTTTAAATTTTACACAACCTATATCCCATCCCGAGAACTTATTTTCAATTTTCTATTAAATTTGTAATTAATTACTATGTAATTGTTTGAGGTTCCGACGAAAACGAATAAAATTCGCTATTTGAAAAGCTCCTGCTTAAACGTATTGTAATTAAAAAATGAACGAATTTATTATTTAAAATTTTTATTCCAACAAAAATACGATTAAAAATTAAAGCTTTACTTTGGATTAGCTTTTTGTGTGTTATCAGATTCAATCAAAGTTTACACATTTTCCCATATCAGATTGTCGTTCAACACGGCAGGGTGTCGAATAATTTTACACATTTACTCATATATAATTAAAAATAGCATTTAACCCTAATTACCTAAGGGGGAAAACTAATCTAAAATAAAATTGATTTCGTTAATCTATATAAATATTTTTTAAGTCAACAATTCGTGTATCTTATATGTGAATAAACTGAACTCGCCGAGTTACATTTCATTTTATTTGTCGAGCTCCAAGTATAAGCCCAGCAAATCAAAAGATAGTTTGTATTGCTCCTTTTGTATCAAATCATAGAATGCCCATCTTATTGTGGAGTCGGATGATACGAAGCTTTAGCTTCGTTTCCAATCAAACTTTCTATGTTTGTGAAAAACCGCAATAAAAATGCATTTGGCGACTGACCTCACTTGAATGCTTATGAACGAATGTGTTTCGCTTAATTTATACGAAGGGAAGTGGAGCTTTTACTAACAATAGGAATGTAAAAGCATCGAAGAAATAGCATAATAAAGTTAGCAATTCAATTTAAAAATAAAGTTTTATTTCGAGATATTATGTAAATGAGTTTTGTGATAAGTATCAACCCTTTACACGCAATATTGTAATAAATAGATATCAATTAATCTTCTAAAATAATTTTTATTTTATACTTGAAACTTAATCATACATCAACTGTAAAAAAATTTTAAAACTGAATGTTATAAATAATAATTGATGACTCTTTTAAACTAGCTAGTTTTTGTTGCAATTTTTTACAGTCAAGATAAAAAGCTGTTTACGAGCGCCAAGACGGAACAATATTATTCTTACGGGAAATAAAATTGTCCTGTTGCATTCTAAGACATCAAGTTATGGAATAATCAATACTAGCGATACAGCTTAGCAACATATACTTTCTTTATGATGAATTGGGGAGCCGTAAAAATAAACCAAATTCTCTCAAAGTAATAAATTCTAACAAATTTCAAATGCATTTTGCCAATAGTTACAAGAGGTAAATCGATTGGAATCAAGAAAAAGTACATCTAGATTCAAATTTTAAAATATAGAGAAGCGACCTGTCCGGTGGTCACACCCTCTTTTTTGCACAGATTTACTGCGACTATAAATTTAAAAAGTTCTATTTCCTACTTACATTTACATATGTATTGTACATCGTAGATTTAACCACAGAAACAGCTTTACAGTTTTTCATTTCAGGGTGCACAGGTCAATAAAACGCAGAGTTTATTTTTAATAAAAATTATATAAATTACAACCAATAATTTAGCCATGTTTTGATATTTTATAAAAAAATAAAAACTAGTAATAGAGTATTTTCCGTCTGATAAAAATGTAAAACCATTGCTCTACTTTATTGCAAGAAATTTTTCCATATGACCGAGTACCTCATAACGCTTTAAGTTCTTTTTGTTCACGCATCGTTCGTTACAAAGCCAAATCGCACTTAAAAAGAAACTTTAATAAAGAATTTTTTCCATCAAATCCATTATAGAAGAAAATGCATTTTTAAAGAATTTGTTAAACTCAATTTAAGAAATTTTGGCAGTAATGGATAAATGTATACTTAAATCTGTATTAAACAAAAAGTTTTTCAAAAGCTAATAATAATAAGAGTTATATAATGATTTTCTAAAACCTTTGAACGTTAACACCATTTTAATCTTTATAGTATTAGGTCTTATAGTATTGTAAGGAAATTTAATTATTTTTCTCAAAAAGGTAGCAATTTAAATTTTATTTAACATCGCTTTGGTATAAAATGCAAAACAAATATTTATATATGGAGCACAAAGGTAGCAAATAAAGAACATTAATGCATAAAGCACTTTTTAAAATTTTGTAAAAGCAACCTCAAAGTCCGTGATATTAAATAATTTCGACATTGCCTTTATAATAAGTTAGAGAAGACTGTTTCATAATAAAAAATGATACAACTAATAATATTAAAGAATTACGTATTCATAAAATAAATTTATTATTATACAGTTATTAATGTTAATAGCTATAAAAGTTTACAAAGGATATAATATACCTAGAGTGGATAAATAAAATTGAATCGGTTATTGCTTAAACAACCTAAGTCACTTTTTGGCCAGTTTGGTGCAAAAAAAACTTAAAAAAGTATATCCTTTATGACAGAAAACCATATTAGAAATTTTCGGTTTAGCAGGTTGCTTACCTAACAGTGAAACGTTTTTTACGTTTCCTGAACATCTATAAAAAGTGACTTAGGTTGTTTCAGCAATAACTGATTCAATTATATTGCAAGAGACCAAGATAGTACTACAATAATTAATAGTTCTTTTAAGGATTATTTTTATTGAGATAAATTTTCATTTCCTATTAAATTGCGATAATATTAGTTTTAAAGAGAATGATTAATATTATGTACTACTTCATCGCATGTGAGTTTTATACAAATAAAACTAAATAAAATAAGATAATATTATATTTAATAACCCATCATGTTACATACGTACGTCTAGTCTCTAGTATATTACTTCAGATGCAGCTATTAATTTAATTAAGTTTTAAAGTTTAAAATTAAATATAGCTAAAACGAGGTATCTGATTATCGATATTGACTATCAAAGACGTCGTTTCATTGTAATATAATTGTAATATAATATAAAATACATTTTATATAAAGTGAAAATTTAATCAAACAAAATGTAGCCCAATTACAAAAATTATTCGCCTATTTATGTGTTAAGCATTTATTACGGTTTGATAAGATTTTATCATTTCATCTGAATTTTAAAAAAATGTACGATGCCTAGCAACACATAATTAAATTTGCTTTGTGCTGAAATTTTTCATAAAAAGTACATCAATTAACTAAGTATTATTTATTTTTCATTAATACAATTTTCTTATTTCTAATGCAAGCTGGAAACAATTCACATAATAAAAATTGAAATTGAAACAAACGAAAATATTATGTAATATAACAGTAATATTTAAAATAAACTGAAATATCGACACTGGAAAGGTCAATGGGCGTAACCCTCAAAAAATTTTCATTTTTTTTGCTAGGAGAAACTAAATTAATTATTCATGTATGCATTGTTATGGTTGAAAACTGCAATGTTGTTTGTAATAAGTTTTGTTTTATCAATTGCAAATTATTGTGAAATAATACTACCCTTGGTTTAATAGATATCAACCAATATTTAAAAAAAAATTTTAATGTGGGTTACGCCTATTGACCTTTCCAGTGTCGATATGAAAGAAGCCAACAAGAGTTAGGTACACTGAGTCTTAGGAGTATATTATTTTTAATTTAGTTATCATCGTCATCATTTGGCATTCTATTCCTTACTGGTATATAGCCGCATCGTTTGATGCTTACAAATCCCTTTTCTGTGGTGGATTAGTCTCCATATTTTCCTCTCTCTTCTCTTCTGTACTTTTTCGTGTGTTTCGCCTCTTCCATCACCTTCTTCCATCAGATTCTATTCAGAACTGTCTCTCTCCAGTCATTCACATCCATGCTCTGTAGGTCGTTCATCACCTCATCCTTCCATCTCTTTCTGGGTCTTCCTATTGGTCTCTCTCGGGTTCCAGTTCATTAGGGTTGCTATTACACTTTTTTCGGTGGCTCTTTTCACATGTCCCAACCATCCAATCCTCATAGCCTTGATGTGTCTTACTATATCCCCCCCAATTCCCTTCTCATTTCATCATTAGTTCTCATTCTATATTGATCCTTTCCAATCTTTACCAATGCCAGTATTCTTCTTATTATCCTCCGCTCCAACACTCTTAGCGTCTCTCATTCCATATTCATTCCATATTCCACCACCGGTCTTATTAGTGTTTTGTTGATTCTTATTTTTGTGTTTTTCCAATCAATTTGTCCTTTAGTGTTTAGTAGACCTTGTATGGCAAAGTACGCTGTATTTCCTGCCATTATTTTACTCATTTAAATCATAAATCAACCCAACCCTGGAAATTATGATTGCTTTACTCTCCGTGCATCAATATCGTTGTTATCTCAAAATGAGCTTTGTGCGGGTTGATACACCATAACACTGTCAAATTATGCTCAATAAGGTACATGTCGCTGTCGCATCCCCTTCCAAATCAAATTTGGGGTAAAATTGCTGTTAAGCTTTTGAGCCTTACTTGAGGATTAATAGGTTTTCATTATTTTATGTCAAGCTTTTATCGCCTCGGAGATATTGGCAAAAACTAAATAATTCATTAGTATAATTACTGAACTGTGGAAAAGCGAGATAAATCGAAGAGACAAATCAAAAATTAATTAACAATTAATATAATGGAAAATTAAAATTGAATATTGGAGAGATGGGAACAAGAAACTTGTTCAAGCTTCAACTTCAATATATTATTAAACGTAATAGCATATTTTTTTTAAACTAGGTCAAAAGTTTGAAATTAGAAATATAAAATACTATATAATAGAAAAGATACATATAATCAAAGATCATAAATGGGGAAGATCTATAGAGCTATAGGTTTTAATATGTACCGTGTGTAATGTGTTGATAATACAACTAAATTGGAATAAATCGTAGTTGAATCATGCCGTTTCTGTCTTTCTGACAAGGATACTCGCACTTCTAGCAAAGTTACAAACCTAAATTTTATGACACAAAATTTCTAACTTTTTACTGCTTTCTACCCTCTACGCGATTAAAATTACATTTTTGTAATAAATTGTAATAATTTGTTAATAATCTGTAATTCCTCCCTTCAATTCTACGACATCCCTTACCCTGTCAGGCATTCTCTATACAAATTAATTTGTTATTAATTTTTATTATAACACTATTAAGACTAAAAACACATAAAATACAAATTTATTGGTAAATCATAATTGTTAAGAAACTATTTTAAATACGTCTCGAAAACATGCTATGCTTCAGAAGGATATTTTTCTATACCTGCTTAGAAAGGGTTTAGGGTTGCCCGTATCTTATTGGGGTAGTTCGGGGTAGTCATTGTTAAATACAATATAAATGTGACCATCCACCCTTAAAAATTTGGTAAGTTTAAAGAAAATTGAAAAATAATTAAATAATTTTATTTATTATGTTTCTAATTCGATGGCCACCGACGTATAATACTACATGGATGCGTGTGTAGGACCCCCCCTCCCCCGTTGCGAAAAAAAAAAGCCGACCTGCACCCCTAGAGATGATATTATTGGTGACCAATTGCATGTCCATAAACCAAAAAGTGTCACAGAACTTGAAAACAGGTAGTAAAGTATGGTGTGACCTTCAAAATTACGAACTATATTTGCGACATCTATGGCAAACCCAAAAAAAATATAATTACAGACCACGGACCCTTTAAAGAGATCCATGTTACCGACATATAAAAAGTTATATTTTCGATAACAGTGCTGCCATCTACTTTGGAGAAAGATTTTTGATACATATAAATTTACATTGCATTATTCATCTTCCCCCCTCCTATATCATTGATATAATCCTACTTGTATACCTGTATATAGTACACACCAAATACCACTTTATTCAAAAATTCCTTTTAAATATTATTATTTCGAATAAAATATAGAAGAAAAGATGTTTACCAAATCTACTATAAACAGTGCTGTAAATAATATTAAAAATACTATTACTACTTTTTACGAAACTAATTCGAAACTTTATATAAAGAAATTTTACTTCATCACTTACAAGAAAATGCAATTTTTATCATCCAAATTAAATTTACTCTTAACATAGAAGTTCGATCAAAGTTCTAAGGTTTTTGTAGTATTTCATTGTATCGAATTATATGTAAAAACTTAATAGCTTAAATAAACTACAAAGAAAACGAAAAACAAAAAACTATATTAGTTACGTGCTCAATATTGCTTTGTTTGTAGAAAACAAGAAAATTATTAAGCTCGAGCTGGAGCTGGCAGTAACTGTTTTTCAGATGGTATTTATATAAGATACTTTTATTTCACGAATATTACATTCTATTTAGATTATATTGAGACCGATTTTAAAAAATGCAATAGATATATTGAAAATATTGTAATATGAACTATAATATGAGAATAGCGTACATACATATTCCAAAATGAATGCATCTATTGCTTGCTGATTTCAACCTTTTCTTTCGTATTATTGGATTTTTAAAAATATACGATAAAAATCTAGAAAGTTTTAATTATTTCCAGCAGGTAATGACTATTAGAGTCATTTATCTTAACAAAAGTAAGAAGAGTTTCAATTACATAAAACCTTCCTAATTCATTTAGACCGTTTTTTTACCAACAAAAAACATGAACTCTTTTAAAAAGCTCGAAGCAATTTATTTGCATTATTTACTTAATAAAATTATTTGTACATTAAAGAGGTATAAGTTCATTTAAAATTTTTAACTGAAGCTAAATGTGGCCGGATATACATTGTTAGGAAAACTTCAATAGTAAATTTTATGCGTAGAAGAGTAAACAAGCTAATAATAATTAGTCGAAATCTAATTTTATCATAAAAGTATAAATTATGTAATATAGTAAATCAAAATCAAGTTGTATATTTCAAATATTCAACAGTAAATCTTCTAAATTTCGATTAATATAATATAATAATACAATACACTATAATAATACCTATATAATTTACATTCCATTTGATTTATTGAGGTAACATCTCCTGTTCTCTCAATCTTATACTACTAATAAGAGCCGATCATTTCACGTTTTCAGTAGTTACTTGACGATTACTTTACTTGAGCTCTTTGCCTACTAAATAAATCAGCTTATTAGCTGGTAAAGTTATTATCATGATATAAAGTTGGCATACTATAGTTGCATAAAATTTGAAATCAAACTAACTTACCTGTAAGTGAAGTTCGATTATAATTATATGAGAGTCTCGTTCGAGATGATTACATGTGTAGTACCGCTACTTGCCACTAGTCTTACCACAAATTTTAGAGTAACTATTTCTTTATTTAAAAATTCCCTCACTGTATCTATTGCGCCATCTATCGTATACTCTTCATTTAGTTTCAAGTTATACAATTATTTGTACAGTAAATAAACAAAACAAAACTTACTCTTTTATTCGTTTATATTAAAAACCTGGGTAGGGATCATTACAGGAGTAATAGGGTGGGTTGTAATCATCTCGAACGAGACTTTCATATAATTATAATCGAACTTCACTTACAGGTAAGTTAGTTTGATTTCAAATTATATCTCAAGTCTCGTTCTTCGAGATTACATGTGTAGATGTTTGGAGATGATAAGTTTTCCTATGTTTTGTTTATTAATTTTTTAAATCTGCCATAGATGTTGCCGCATGTCTGGTACTATGAGCCGTGAATTGTTTATCAATTCCTGCCGGTATCAGGCAATGAATAATCCATTTACTTATGGACTGAGCTGTAGCTCTGTGGTATGGTTTTTTAAAGTTATGAGTAAGTAATCAGTCTTTCCCCGAATTTCTTTTGTTCTTTGAATGTAATGTAACAATACTCTGGCGACACATGCGGTCTTCCTATTGAACAAATATGGAATGCTGGTTGAAGGTTTCCAACTCTAGATGTCTTATTCGTCACCTTTTCACTAGATATTAATATGTTTTCCAGTTTAATGAAGGATAACGTCTCAACTCGATGAGCCGTTGCTAATGCTAAAAGACAGACTAACTTGAACGTAAGTTCCTTCAACTGTAATTTTTCCTTTGGTTCGAGAGAATCTGCCCATGTTAGCAGGGTCTCTGTGTTCCCAATGAACTCATATTTGGGCTTTATGGGTCTCATTTTAAAAACACCTTTAAGGAATCTGAAAATCGAAGCATTGTTGCCAAGATCTATTGAATTTATTAAACTAACCGCCGATCTTTCCGGGTTTAAGGTGCCATAAGAAGCACCCTGTTCAAAACTAAAAGATAACAACTTTAACACCTTGTTGACATCCGCTTCTAAGGGATCAGTCTGCGTCCTCAAGCAATAGTTCCACCAGTTCTTTAAGTTCTTTAAGCCGAGTTATATTGTTTGATGGTGGAATCTGTTAAGGAAGCTGTTAAGATCTCTAAGGCTTCTTCTGGAAGTTGTTTTCTTCGGTAAGCCTTCCAGAGAGCCTCCCTGCCACCAGGTAAAGCTGATCACTTAGGGGATGTTTCAATGACCTGCATGGAGAAACAAGTAAATTAGGTGATGCGGAAAGTTTGAGGTTTATCTAAGAGCAGTTCTGTAAATATGGGATACCCAGGTTGTGTGGGTCAATAGGGAACGATCAGTATTCCTTCCGCCCCGCCTGACTTGATTTTTTGGATTGTTCTTGTGATAAGCGAAAAATGTGGAAATGCATAGAAGCCATACTATTAATCCAATCTATTGTAAATGCGTCTATGCAAAGAGCATCAGGATCTCTCTTCCACGCACAGAACTTATTTACATTGGCCTTTGCACGCGTCGCAAAAAGGTCAATGCTGTGTATACCCCACCGTCCTGTAACTTTTTTTTTTTTAAAGGATTATCACTTATCTCTCAGTCCGTATCGATGTTTGTCTTTCTTGATTCTCTATTCACATTAATATTTTCCCTCGATGGGATATATGATGCGAATATGTTTTTTCGCCAATTTTTTAGCTCCGCAAATTGTACCCCTCCCATTCTGTTTATGTAGTGATAGCCTTGGTATTGTCTATTCTTAGCAATAATTCACAACTTACGTAATTTTTTGCAATAGCCTTTACCGCTAAGAATGCGGCTATTATCTCGAGGTGATTAATGTGTAGCTTTCTTTCTAACTTTGTCTGAAAACCATGTATATTTTTCCCATTTGCATACGCACCCCCACCCGTCAAGGAGGCGCCTGAAGAAATTTCTAGCTTAAATTTAATTGATCTAATTGGGCATGATGCTCTAGGAAGTCTAAGCATCCACCACGATAATTCCTCCTTTACTTTATTGCTAATCGACATTTGTTTGTTAAAATCTTTATCATTCATAATTAAAGCCTTTAATTTTGCTGTCTCTAGGATCTTTGTATATTCTAACATACCAAATATGCAACTCCGGGATAAGCTGCTAAACTACCTATCAAACCTGCAAATTCTCTAATTTGACAAGTGTTCCCGAGCAAAAATTTTTGCCAGGTCTCTTGAAGTTTAACTTTCTTTTATCCCGTCAGTTCTAATGTCATGTTCAAGAAGTTTATTACAAACCCTAGATATTTACAAGATGTTTCAGGTGTTTGCGAACTTTTATCGTCATTTTAAATCCTAACCTTACAAGAATCTCTCTTGTCTTTTTGACATTGATTAAACAACCAGTGATAGAGGAACCTATACATAAAAAATCGTCCAGATACGAGTATACTGTTGAAATTAGGCATTGTTTTCTTAAACAATGTAATATTGGTTTTAATAATTTTGTGAAAACCTGTGGACTTGTGCAAAGGCCGAAAGTATAGACATGTAAATTCAAAAGATTTTTCTTTAAATTTAAATCTTTTGTTTGATTGTTTTAATGGTACCAAAAAATATGTGTCCTTTAGGTCTAAGTTACACATATACGAGCCCTTGCAAATTAATTTTAAAGTTAAGGGTAATCTTCTAGTTTGAAATGAGAGGTCTGAATACACAACATATTTAATTTTTTAAGATTTAAATTAAATCTTTTGTCCCATTGGGTTTAGGTACTAGAAAGAAGGGGGACAAGAACTAATCTTCTATTGGTTCACATTCTACAATGGCCCCCATATTTAGAAGTTTGCTGATCTCTAACTTACTAGTACTTCACCTTCGTCAGAGAATTTTACCTCCTTTGAGCAACTTAATGATTTAGGAGGAGAAATAAAAGGCATCTCGTACCATCTAACCTATTTTAAAATTCAACTGTCAGTGGTAATTTTTCCCACTCGTGGATAGAATTAACCAAGCGACCCGTCATTAATTTTTATTCTGCAATAAAAAGTTTTTCTCTTTTTATGCCTGACTCATTTAACATAACTCTGACCTCTTCATTGAGTTTCGGTGCTTCAAGGTGGACGTTTCCTTCTCGAGGGTATTTATTTACGAGCATCTCCTTATTCTCTTTAGGGAGTCCTTTCGTAATCCAAGTGGACCATCTGGAAATTAAACTCTGATGCAAGTCCACACCCTTCTTATATTCTACTGTGGGGTCCGCACCAAGTACCGTCTCCACCTCCTCGTCCAAGGTATATTCTCCAATGACTGATGTACTGTCACTGGTTTCTGAGATTAGCTGAAGATTAACTGAAGGTGAAAGGTGATGTTGGTTCATCTTTATTTTGTGAACTATTTTGATTTCCATCTGAAAAATCACGATGGTTATCAAATGGCACTAGTGATTATTGCCTCCTACGTGCAAATTTTACTAGCCCAATTGCGCGTACATGACTCATACTTATTGAGAACATGACGCCACACCAATGTTAAATTTTTATAGTTTTCTTTGTTTTGTGAACTATTTTGATTTCCATCTGAAAAATCACGATGATTATCAATCGCAGTGATTATTGCCTCCTACGTGCAAATTTTACTAGCCCAAAATGCGCATACATGACTCATACTCAGTATTAAAAAGCCCATTCAAAAACATTTTCCGCCCCGGGCGGCAAAAGTTCTAGCTACGCCACTGCTCATACTTATTGAGAACATGACGCCACGCCCATGTTAAATTTTTAATTAATTTATTCCTCTTCGAGAAATAAAAGCTTAATATCAGTAAATTTTAACCTGTTCTGTTTTCTTTTGTTTAATTATGATGAAAATTGTTTTAAAATGATGTTTTAATATAAAACATATTTCCTAACCTAGCAACCTTGGTGTAAATTATAGTCCTATAAGACATAATTTTCCTTTCTTGTTTTTTCCCATTGAAATTAGAATATATCTTAATGTAGTATAATGTTAAGATAATTATTAAACTTTTATCCACTTTTTATTTGACTAATTAAAATTTTCCGATGTGGTAAAACTAGCACAAAAAACGTAATGAAGAGTATACGATAGATGGCGCAATAGATACAGTGAGGGAATTTTTAAATAAAGAAATAGTTACTCTAAAATTTGTGGTATAGCAAAAACCGAATTAGGAAGAACTCGCTATGACAGCTCGCTGCGTACAAATTTCAAGGCGGAGCTTGTCAGTGGCGTAGTAAATTTCATATTTTGTTTATACCTTTTTCTGATTAATAATTTATTAATCTTAATAAAAACCTTCTTAAATATTAGATTAATTAATAATCTAATCAATTTTATGATTTAAAAAATAAAATTAGTTATAATACGTACTGTTGCAACAAAGTTAACAAAGAGGTTAAAAACGCCTACGAACTGACATCCCTTGAAAATCAGATGGGCTGACCTAAACCAAATATTGTTATGTGCGCATTCCCACTACTCTTTCTTCTTAGTTCGGTACTACTATAAGACTAGTGGCAAGTAGCGGTACTACACATGTAATCTCGAAGAACGAGACTTGAGATATAATGCGACAAAAAGATCTAACTTTCTTACTGAACCATTAAAGATCTGAAGTAAAGTAATCATCAAGTTACTACTTGATGTTTATTAAACATGAAAAGATCGGCCCCAGGTATGTCTTTTTATTACTCTTACTTGCTACAAACGTTTCATCATCTCATTAGTTTTCTGCTAAGGTTTCTCCAATATCTCGATTAAAATGTTCAGCACACATAAATTTGTGGTGATTTGATCAATTTTTTGACTGTTTCTTTTGTAGGTAACTGCTTTTTATTGCAACATTTCAAATGTTAGTTTTCCGAGTTTGTTGTTCAATAAAATTAATTTGAATATAAATATTAATTAAATTGATATACTAATATAGCAAAATACTCTTTTTTGATGTCAAGGTAAGCGCTTTTCATTTTTTTTTTTATGATTTATTTGAATATTATTATTTGAAGTTGAATAAGTATTTTATTAGGTTCATTTAAAATAAATTCGAAAATAAGTCAAATTATAACCAAAATACAACAACGACAGACATGTTTCGATCTTGTTAGATCTCATCAGTGACGTATAGCTGTGAATTTGGTTATAATTTGACTTTATGTTTTTTATACGTCACTGATGAGATATAACAAGATCGAAACATGTCTGTCGTTGTTGTATTTTGGTTATAATTTGACTTATTTTCGAATTTATTTTACAATTTCTTAGCAACTAGTTAAGTTGCGCCACTTTGACCTTGCAAAGGGTCTTATTGATTGATGGTTTATCCTCAACATATTAGTACTGCCGTAATGGCATGTCTTCACGACCTCTCGAAAAGTGCTTCCACAACACCTCCGTGTGTTTATTGTGTTAGGTTCATTTATCAAGCCATTCAAATTTTGAATTTTGGGCCAAGTATATCAAACGTTTGTGTATCGTTTTTTTTTTGGGGCCAAGTATATCAAACGTTTGTGTATCGTTTGAGTTTGTTTGTGTATTCATAATTTTTATTAGGGCAAGTAACGTTTGCAAAATATCTTTAAATTAAGATAGGAGGACGAGCAACTGCCAGTCCCCTTTCCCCAATAGTAAATTTTGGGTAGAATTTGGCGTGAATCGTTTATGTAATACATTTGTGCACTCACTATTTTCTGTTATGGAAACATAGTTTGTAAGCAACAAAACAAAATAATAATAAGAAAACCAATAATCTTAGATATAAAAAATTGTTCAGTAAAAATAAACAATATAACTTTATATCATCCTTTTGTAGAATTAAAAGTAATTCCACTATTCAAATCTTTCGGTGAATTTAATATACAAAATTATTTAAATTTATTTCTAAATGTAAGTCAAGTTCATAATTCAAAAACCATTAAGCAATTTGTTGCGACAAATTTGAAACCGATATCTGTTATTTCTGAGCACGATATCATATTGCATTCCATATTAGGCTTAGTTATATTCTTTTCATGTAGTAGCTACTTTTTATTTAAATGTTATAAAAAATTCAACATTGAAAATTAAAAAGAGGAACCAATTGAATCCTATCTGCAAAATACCGATTCTGAGATATTTCCACATTTGTATAATATTTAATAGCATCCTCAGTTTTTACTGCAGAAGGTGAAATTTTAAAGAAACAAAAATTTGAACTACTAGTTCCCATTTCGTTATTGTAAGCCAGCGTGTAGATGTTCACCGGAGGGCCGAACTAAGAAATTCTGTGAAGACCACGATTTGAGAGAATTTCCTAATTTCAGTTGGAAGTTTAGTTAAATTGGATAAAATAATAAATCAAGAAATAAGAATAAGGTTTAAAAAACAACAAAAAGTATTTATTATATGCAGAAAATATGCATACCCATACATAACACAGATGGCACAGATGTAAGATAGAATAGTCAATTTTCTAAATTGACAAAAATATATTCACGCGTCAATATGTAAAAAAATTGATAATTGTGACAAATTAAAAAAAGCAGAGCGAAAAGTAAATTAAATTAAGGGTGTGAAATCATAACATAAATCTAGAAACATGAAGTAATAGTAATTGCAATATTATTCCTACTTAAAATGATTCACAAAAAGAAATTTATTAATAATAGAAAATAAACCGAAATAAATATTTAAATTTAATTTGTTAATTTAAAACGGTATGACTACGAAAATATTTAAACAAACACTCAAAAATTACTACCCGTAAAGAAGCATTTGTTTA
The DNA here is from genome assembly GCA_958510855.1 of Rhagonycha lutea. Lineage (NCBI taxonomy): Eukaryota > Metazoa > Arthropoda > Insecta > Coleoptera > Cantharidae > Rhagonycha > Rhagonycha lutea. Next base: position 22,474,300 of record OY294036.1, read on the forward strand.
AGTTGGAATGTAGATTATTTGAACATTAACACCATAAATTAAATTACCCCAAAATCTAATTTTGGTAGCAACCATATAAATGGATAGTAATAAACATTCCGGTTTCCAACTCATGTGATTGAATCGTGTGAGATATTCATAATAATGGTATCGATCTAAAATTTATTTTACGAGGTACTTGCAACGTAATTTCCAATTATTTCTAAACTGTAAACTAAGTTGTGCACTTAATTATGTGAAACTGAATTATTTACTTGCTATTACTGTTTCAATCAACATGAATCAAAGTAGACCTAATTTTTTGTATCATTCGGCTAAATGAAAAGTAGCAATTAATTACGAAAAAGTTTACAAGTAAATTACGTTTAACTTTTCTTCTTCTTTATTCCTCATTCAAATATACATTTTTAATATAAAGTTCCTTTCTTATTTTACATTATTTTTTATTTTCGTACTTCCGTTTGCTGTAAGAGCGTTTTAACAATGCTTGGTTATCCTGAAGAAGTTATTGTTTCCTTCTAATTCAGCTTCAGAGCACACAATTTGAAACGACAAAAAAATTTGCCATTTTCAACATTAATTTTCTTAGCATGCACTTAATGAATATTATTAAAATGTTTTTATTTTATATGTATGTATAACATCCAAGTTATAAAATAAATTAAGTACCTGCTTGATAAAGTCAGGATTTAATTCAGTTTTTAGTAACATTGTAGAAAAGATATTAAAGATTTCTTTTCAACAAGAACTGTAAAAATATATTAATATAATTTTAAATGATATATGGAGATAGCACCTGCTAGCACCATAAATATAAAATTGCACTTATATAATATATAAGTTGTAATACATAATATGCATTGAAGCTTTCATAAGGTATTTGGAGGTTCAAGATATTTGCCAATAGTTAACAAGTAAAGTATTCCAAAATACAAAAATTACGGTTAAGAAAAATTTCCAACAATTTTGATTTATTTAGAATTCAGATTATTAACTTTCAAAGTTTCCAGGCAATAATCTCATTTTAATACTTATCTAAATAAACGTCAAGCTTAAGCACAAGCATATCTCTGAGAAGCGGAAAATGAAGTTATTAAATATAGGATTTTATGATGAAATACACAACTTTTTATAGACTTGCAGTAGTACCAGTTAAAAAATTCCGCTATTAAAATTGATTTCATTGCTATTATGAGCTTTCTATAAAATTTTCAACAATTCATACACGAATGAAAATTTTACTTAACACTTTCAAAAAATAAAAAGTAACTTTATTTACTAATAAACCAAATTTTTTTTTACTTGACCGTCAATAATTTATTCCATTTTGCTAGTATAAAAATGTGAAATATATAAATGATCATTTAGATTAGTGTTTAACTTTGCATTATTTTCTGGGTATTTTAATTTTTTTTCTTTTCATTTACTTGCTAACTTCAGCTTTACTTGTCAAGAAATTGCTTAGAATTTTTGGACAGCATACAAAGTTTACGCTCATCGCTATATTTTACCACCATTTCTTTGACTTCTACTTCAACTAGAGTGACACCATTTGCCGCTGACAGAAACAAAGAATATTTAGCTTACATTAATATTTAATTTAATATTTCGAAAATGGCAGGTTGATTTTGACACCTTTAATTAAAATATGTGTTAACGATAGCATTTGTTAAGTATTAGTAATTCGCAATTTTAAATTCAAATACCTATCTGCTAAAATAGACCACTTACTAAAATTTTCGAGACGTTATATCCCCTTTAAAGTATCTAATATTATAGAAAATTGTCAACTGCTTTTTATGAATTTTTTGTGATGCGGTAAATTTTCTTTTCTAATTCCGACCTCTAGATTATCCAAAATGGCGACTGTGTTTATACCACAAGGGATGTTAGGGTGCGTGATGGATGATTTGACAAAGCGCTTTCAAAAGAATATCACTAAAGAAGAGAAAATTTACAGCTCACCATTTTCGCGATATGTGTATTGTATTTAATTTTCATAGTCGTAACAACTTGAATAAATCCAAAATAATAATGTGGTGTTACGATAAAATAATAAATTGCACAATTAATTAATTACACTCCAAGTAAGTTAATATATATTTCACTTCACTTTGAATTCATTAATTTAATTAAATCTTGAAATTTCTGTAAATTGAGAAGACTTCATTATATATTTTGGTTTTATATTGTATTGTACTTATATTAAGTGGTATTGTTTCAGTTTTTAATTTATGAAAAATTTTCATTGTGATATTCATATCAAGATTGAACTTTAACTCAGAATAACTTATATCTTCTCAATTATACTTAGTTTAGTTAGAAAGTATCAAAAACTTTGTAAGATGCATATTTATCAAGTTCCAAGACTAACAAAACAACAAACTGGAAACTAACTAAACTGTCAATTTAGGTCCATCGTTAAACACAAATTGCGTTGGTTCGTGCTTCTCATTATACAATAGGGATTTCAAAAATACCAACCAATTTCAGTTAAAATTATTAAGTCAAATCAATTTTTGTCTATTATTAATGATTATTATTATAATTATTATGTAAAATTTATTATTAATAAATACATAAAAAAATTTTTTTTAAATCGTTAATGTTTTTTTATAATATATAATTATTTAGTCAGTCTTTGTTAAGAAAAATGAGCATTACATCACAACTAACTGAATTATTTAACAGCTAAAATGAATCTGTAGAATGTGGAATAACCTACAACCTAAGAGCCTACAAAGGAAAAAGAAGTAGATTGAATTTGATGCATTTTATGCCAGTTTTGGTTTCATGAAACTTGCCCCTTCTATTTTAATCTATTCCAAAAATGTAAAGAGTAAAATTGAAAGAACAAAGCGAATAGAAATTGAAATAAATTTAAAAATCATAAAACTTGAAAATAAGTAATGACAAATTAGCTCGGACGATAGATGAACCAGTTTTCAAAAGTGCGGTATTGCCAGACTGCTTGAGTTCGTACTAATTATATTAAATCACAGCAAAAGACAAATATGTTGCTTTATAAATATGCTGGAAATAAATTATAAACACTATAGAATTTGTGCCAGATTTAACAAAACATAGGAAGAGCTTCAATTAAATAAAATTACTTCAGTAAAACTATTGGTGGTTTTTACTTTAATACACAAAAAAATGAATAACGACGTACAAAACTGAATTATAATCGCCATCGTTAGGGACGAAAGCCTCCGTTATAAATTAAATTCAAATTTACCTAATGTCTACTCCTTGCACCTTGTAGAATGAATCACTAAATTTATTGTTTAGAAATAATATTAAAATTATTAACAACTGACGTCAAGCTGAAAAATTTACATTTGAACTAAATAAATAGTAGCAAATATTATAGTTAGTCGATAAAAAAACCTTAACGGAGTTAAGGAGACTCTGAATTTTATGATTTTCTTTGTTAGTTGGTCATAGGACGTCTAATCTTGAGGACGGTCCTGATTATAGATGGTAAATTGGATTTATTTAAATGATCAACTTAGAATGTATTTAATAATACACATAATAAACAAGGCATCGAATAAATCGTTTACACACAATCGTGGCAAATGTAAAATCCATATGTGGCACCGTTCACCAATATAATTTATTTAAATCGTTACTCGAATTAATAAGACATAAAACCGTTATAATGTTTTATTAATTACTCGTTAAGCTGCTGGTCACCGTACGATCAACTTATTCGTCAAAACATCCCATTGCATCGTCATTCGCTTACCTGCTATCCTTAACACTCGCTCTTCCAGATTGTTATTGCATTCGACCATTTTTCTTTAGTTCAAGTGAACTAACCCCTCTTCTTGAGTTGCTTACGTTAACCTACCTCGACTTATTATTAGCATTTTTATATTTCTTTCTACCCTACATGATTGTTGTTGTTATTTGTCATATTTATTTGTAGAAATATACATATGTATCTCCTTATTGATTATTAACTATAATTTATACACTGTAATCTTTGATGTTACTATATAACAATATAACAATTTCTAGGAATTCAAAGTTTAAATATTAATAATCTTTATTGGTAGTTTATTTTAGTTTAGAATTCCTCAGATGACCAATAGCAATTTTTAAAATCTAAAAACTGTAAATTTACAACTACATTCAGTTGTAATTGAAAAACAAAGGTTTTTCGGTTTTTCAAATGTTACTAATCAAATTTTGTTACTAAATTTACAATTACATTTTTTGCTTAATTTGCATGACATTTTAAAGATATTGAAATAAAGTAAATTCCGATGTTGAGAAAATTTCCCCAGAATGTCAACCACAGGAGTAGTAGCAAAGCGCCTCTTGGCTAGCTTGGTGGACAGAGACTAAAATTGGTTACCGAGTTTATTCCAAGTGGAAATTTACCTGAGGGCGGTATGAATTAAAATTACCTTGGGGGCACGTAATCTTGAGCTATCTCTTAGTACAAAGCTATCTCTCAGTACAAAAAATTAAATGAAAAATTAAACTAAAAAGGTGCTAAAAAATAATTTTAATAAGAACAAACAAAGCTTCTTGAAAACATTAATATAAAGCGTGGGGCTATTTATTTATGAGTAGGTAAGCAGGCTAACTGTTGGTGTACGACATTTATATAAATTTAAATAAATATAATATTATAGCTTTTCCAGCAGCCTACGTAACAGGTATTTTATAATTTTTGTAGGTTAAGTAGTAATCATCGCTAAGTAAGTTATCGAATATTGACCTAAGAGTTCCATTTTCTTTATCGATGTTTTGTTGATTTAAATAGTTTGGAAAATTTTCGTGCATAGTCTTTTTTTTTCAATATTGTCTAATCAATCAAATCAAGGGCTTTCCATTCCTGTCAGAATATTACCACTTCTTAGAAGTCCGCACAATCCATTTCACGAGATGGATTACTCCTCTTTTGCTACTCTTTTTACTACAACTTTTCACCACAGCGTGTGGATGTCCACTGGAAGGCTGAGCTAAGAATTACATTACATTACTAATATAAATAATTATGTAATTTGTTACATAGTAGCTTCTGTGGAATGCATTCGGGATGTTAACATTAATCGCAAGAGTCTTAAGTGCATAATATTTTAAAATTATATTGTTCCAATGTATTAATTAAAGTAATTGAATTTTGACCAAAGAGTTCATTCTTCTTTATCAACAAATTGTTGATTTAATAAATTTAGAAGATTTTCGTCTAAATTATTTTGTTCCTATATTGTCAAATACCTACTCTACATGATTGTCATAAATATGTTAAAATTACGATTGGACTAATAATATAAATAAATTATCTAGAGCTCCACCAAGCTTAGAAAGGATGCGGCAAATATGCCAACTAATTTGATAAAAATTTGAATGAACCAATGAACGTTGAGTTATTTCTCAAGTACATTCTGTTGTAAAAGTTACATATCATTGCGTGTGTTTACATTGGTCGTAGTTTTTTGTATTTAATATTTACTAAATATATTCCAAAAGTGCTTTATTTAATATTTGCGGTAACATTTTTTACGTATTTCGTGACTGCAATTTGACAAAATAATTTATGGATTTTAAATATTCGCGCCGAGAAACTTCTTCATTTGAGTGTACATTTTTAATTTTATCAGCGCCTGACACGCCCCTAAAGTCGGTTCTAACGTTGGTGGAGCTGTATTAATTATATTTCTTGTTGCTATTTTCCTGATTGATTTAAAATAACTCTTATTGTTGCATTATTGAAACAATCAACTTACGGCTATTATTACATTTTTACAACGTAAATGCATATTTTAAATTTTTAAAAATGTTGTTTGAATTATAATAAAGTAAAAGTTGTACCATAAAGTTATCAACTTTAATCGATAAATTTATAACATAGCAAACAGAATCCACTTCACTTAAACCTCGATCACGTTTCAGAAGTGACATTTCTATAGCAACGAGTACTTTCAATCAATCGAGGCTTACAAATGAGCATAACTGTCATTTAATGAAAGGTTGCAAGGACCAGAAATGCAAATCCTTTGCCTTTACATATCTACTACCTTTTGAAATGAATATCAATCTCCTATATGTTAAAATATTTTATATCTCGTAATAAAATGTAACAACGAAGTAAAAAATTTACTCTTAATGGAATACTATTAATTAGCATTCTGCATTTAGCCGCCCAAAGAATTTGTTTAGATTGGGCAATCCAGCCAATTATTAAATTTTGGGTAGTGCAATAAGAGCAATCATAATAAGTAACATTTCAAACGCTTAAGTTGAAGAAGATACAGTATTAGTAAATGTGACACACCGATTTAAACAATTAATATAGCTGCCAGTAGCCTGTCAGTATAACTTTGCATAGCAATTTTTCACCAAAATTGCATTTAGTACCTACAGCTTGGGTGTATTAACCATCGACATATTTGAGGGTTTCGTAAAAGTTTCATTTAAGCATTAAGAAGTTTAAAACCTGCTCTTATTCCTTTTATAGAGTTCAAATTTTCTTGTGAATATAAAATTGAAGATCTAAATAGTAATCAAAAATTAAGTAAATGATAATATTGTTTGAAGCAATTATATTGTTAAGACAAATGATTATTTTAAAATGTTTTAATTAATTTATAACGTTTACTGACTATTAAGAATCGTTTAGCGGAAAACTCTTAACGAGGACTGTAATTACGACACGAACAAAAGTTATTTCAGTAGTAATTTTAGAAGACGCTAAAAGTTTCTCAGCTTTCTAACAGTTAAAGTTTATCTTAAATAAAAGGTGTTCTCTCATGAAAAATTTATAGCCGAAATGTGTTCTTTTCAAGTTGTTGTTTTAATATTAGCGATTTAAATTAGAAATAAAATTATATTTTCTAACTCAATTTAACAACCATCTTGTTATACATTTTTAAAATTCATTTTTATGAAACCTGATACAAATTTTGTAAATAAAAAATATAATATGGAAGTTTTTGTTACAAACAATAATTGAAATTAATGTTATTATTTCTCTAATATATTCCAATTTCGGTATGATTAATTGGAATGATCGGTTGCTTTTCGATTAATTACAAATAGTTCATGCATTCGCCTAGCAATTATATTTTGCCATGTGTAAGCTTTAAAATAACATTTTGGCATATTTATTGACAATTTAATGTATTGTTATTGTAGTTGTTTACAAAATTTTAGTAATGTTCCAAGATTTACATTGTTTACCAATTTTGGTATCAAATCAATCTAGTAATTATTCAAAGCAGTGAAATATTACTGTTCTAGATTCTAGATTGGGTCTGAATATTGTTGTCTCAAGAGCCTATGAAAATTACAGGACAATATTGACAATTCTCAAGCGTAACGGTCATTATTGACAAGTCCAGCAATCCTAGTACTACAACGCTCAACTTAATATTATGTATATTTTAAAACAAAATTTACATAGATACAATATCAACAGCATTTGGGTTATGTTCAGTATCTATCAAAGATTATTTTGAGAATCGTAGAAAATCAAGCAATAATAATTAATATAATAACTTGAATGTGATGCGTTCTTATATGCCATCATTATGATAAATATATTGAAAATAGGTTCGATGAAGTAGATTCGTATCAAATTCAGAAGAATTTATTTCTATAAAAAAAACTAAACCTTAAGGGTTCACTTTTATGAACTTCAAACGGTAGATAAAGGTTAATGAGCGGTTAAATCTAAGGTAAAATGGTTATACAACTGACTTCTTCATTGCTCCATAGCAATTTATTGCGGCTAACTCGTTTCGCCGATTTGTTACCGACGAATTATCTCATACGAGGCTACTTGAAAAGCTACATTCGCTATCAAGCTTTACCCATCATATTTAAACGAAAAGAGGCTTTAACGTTTTTTCCATAAATTAGCATACAGCAAATAAACTACAAGTAAAAATAAAGTTTCAAGTACCCAATTTTCACTTAAAGTCGCATGTTTAAAATCTCATTTAAATTTTATATTTAGAAAACAGTGAAGTTACTTATTTCCATAAGAAGGTGTTACATATTTTACATAAATACCGACCGCACAGATAATGCATGGGTTTTGCAATTACAAATTACGAAACAAATAATACAAAACTAATCACTTGATCTGAGCAAAAAATTAGACGCAGTACTTTTCACCTATAAGTTCATTTTAATCCAAAGCGGAAAACAACGAAAAAATAGTTAGTAAAGCTGGTAAGGTTTTAGTAATGAAAAATATTATTTTAACAAAAAATAAGCGGCGTACATCATAGTACCTCATGCAAATTTATTTATTTTGCGATTTAGAATCAAGCCTTCAGTTTGTTTCAAGTTTTTATTTTAAAAATTTCAAAAAATATTTTGCCGAATGAAAAATCTTGTATTTATGATGTCCGTCGTGATACAGCTTTTCAATATTGGAAAAAATATGGAAAATTCATCTACATAGACGATAAAGTGTCACATTTTTTTGAATGTTCATTAACTTTTGGAAAGAAATTCGAAATTCAAATGAACAAACTGTTACACGGCGAACATGCAGACAACTTTATTCTAACTTGTAGTTTCTGGTTAATCCTAATTGGTGCTATATTAGACTCAAATTATGAGTTCTTCTAACAACGTTTTCCGGGTATAAAAGCTTCACTTGAACCGTCGTAACTATACTGTTATGATTTATGTATTATTCTATTGAATTTTCCTAAGGAATATTATTTTTTGGAATAAGGAATTTTACGTTAATTGGACTCGAAAACTACTAAAAGTTCTTATATATTTGTAGTTTTACGAAAGAATAAAAATAACGTTTTTAATTGAGATACGCTAACAATTTTGTGGATTTAAACCTCATTTCAGATTAATCCAGAATTTGTAATTAACCTTGCAGATTGAACAAGCTTAGTTGACCACTGCACATTAGTTTGCATTGCACCCTGTTTGGTAAGTTTACAAAATTATTGCGTTGCAATGCGGTAGTTTTAGTCATTTGTGTTATATTACAAATAACGTTGAGGCAGGTAATTTTATACTGTAACCAACTGCATTGCAGCTACATTTAATTTTAATATAACTTGGAGGATACTTTATGCTGTCATTAACTCATATTTTATAAAAAAAACTTAATTTAACCGCCCCATAACTTTACAATATTGAACTTTTTTTCAATATTCTTCAGGTGCTTACTATTACGTTGGCCAATATCCTACGACAATATTTGGTCGATAAAACAGCATCAAAACTCAAAGCGTTTGACAAAAGACTTTCGTTACGATTCTATTTCAGAAATATGTGGAAAGCTTTATAGCATTAAACTAAAATTGTACAAAAGTAAATATTGTGGCACTCGAAATATCGTTATTTTCAACTATGTTTATTTTTAATTTCAATTACATTAGCATTACACAATATATCACATAGCGAAAGATGGTAAAACCTTAAAAGCAATTTTAAACGGCATCGATATAACATCAATCAATCTTTAGATTACATTTTCGCAATTTTTACATTTTCTTATAAATTACCAAACATATCGTATTATTCAACAAAATGGAGCGATATAGCTGCTAATGTTTTAATGATTGGTTAACATATTATGTAGCAATTTAAAATATTACATGTTGGAATTGATTTTGTAATGAAGTAGTTTTCACATTAACTACTATCTTGAAAGATTTGCAATCAAGTCAGTTTTTATAGAAAATGTGTTATATGATAGGCTGATTCAGAAATTTTACGGCTTGATGGTAATTTTGGAAGGTTTAGAGTGTTGCTTTATGCACCCTTAAGTTTGTTCGAAGGCAGTAAAAAACCACATTTTGGCCGACATGTTCTTGCATAATCAGAGCTATAACTAGAATAAAACTCTATCTTATCTAAGTGTTCCATTTTCGTGAAAAGTAATTCAAAAAATATTTTATAAATATATCTTCCATAATTAACAGAAATATTTACCGTTATAAAAGAATTTTCAAAGCATTCGATGCCTATTTACGATCTGGCTTCAGAGTACCCAATTATCGTATTTTTCTTTATGGTAATACGTCGCTGTTCTTTAAAGGTTTGTAATATATAACCAACAAAATGAAATTATTAATTGGATAAAAATATTTCCAATTTAATAAATAAGATGTCTTCCAACGTATATATTATTATGATAAAATAAGATCTTGAAACACTTTTATATCAGATTATTTAGTAATCCATGTAATAAAAGCATTTTCCTCTGGTATAAGTACCAACGTAGTTTATGTATTTTAACAAAGATAAATTATAATTGTTATAAAACCAACAAAAGTATGATATAAAAGTTTTCTACTTTGTTATATTAATTGTAATTTATTACAATATATTATCTAATAATTTGAAATGTGTACCTACATTTTGTTATCATGTCACAAAAAATATGAATATTTAATAACAATTAGTAGTTGTTATTTGATAAAGATCTGCAATAAAATATTAATGAAATTTCAGTTTTTAGCTATGTGAAAGTATCAGAAATAACAGGAACGTCGTTAATCAATCAAAGCTACGGATAGCCAAAACGATTAACTCTATCAACAAGTTGTGTGAAATGAATTTTACTGCTGTGTTTTATAACTTTGTTTAATTACAAATTTGTTTTAAATTAAAATTCAGTTTTGAACTACAGGAAAAATTCAGAAATATATAAAAATATTGACTAATTCATTTAAAGTGGCTAGATGAGGGCATTTGTAATTGCAAAGATTATAGTTGAGGAATAAGTCGTTGATAACCTACAGTTATATTCCTATTACAAATCATTATGATAGAAATCAATGACAATCAATAGCGCCTTCAAGATCGATGTTTAATGAAAAACTAACAAGAAAGATTACAAAATCAGATTTTACCTTATCTATTTCGATCTTAATCTATACTCTATCCGCGAAATTGATCTCATCGGACGCGTATTGATTTTTTAACGTCGTCCTGTTATTACCAACAACTGTGCCCTTCAAACTTTTGGTAATATTATCCAGAATGTCCTGCGTCCAGTTCATCAATACCGATTGTGCCGTAAAATATTGGAGTCCTAAATATTGTTAACTATGGCCACAATACTGCATTCTATGTGGCTATGTTGTAAAACATTTTTATGATCTTGAAAAGGTATCGTAGGTCAAATGCAATAGATATAGTCCTTGCCAAATATCTGTGCGTCTCCGTCATAGTTGAAAATGGTATGAATCAAGCTGGAAAACATGAGTCTAACGAGTGCTTTCTAAAATGCATCTTTTCTTTTTAATTTAATGTAACTTTCTCTCTTACCGTAGAAACGTAGATGTAACAACTACGTAAATCAAAAATTTTTACCCATTATTTATGGTAATAGCTCAGACATACTAATTTTTTATTGATTGTTTCTATAATGTGCAATATTAGTAACGTACGACTTTTATTAGTTACGGTCAACAAGACATGCAAATGTTTTTGTACTCTTTTTACTAAAGCTGAACGACGCGACGTCCTACATTAGGTATATTCAGTACGTCAGTTCTTAATCAGAAATTAGTGACGTAGATGCACAGATATTTGGCAAGGACTTTACTACAGTACAGCTATTATAAAATTTTGTAGTAGAAATTAAAGATCTGGCATAAGAAATTGCAGATCTTACTTTGTTTGAATTTCTTATAATATTGGAAACAACAGAATTCGTAGATTTTCTTTTAATATTATGTCTGTAATAATATACTCATGATCTGTGAAAAATAATTTAAACAATTTGCGGTTAATAGTTTTGCCAATAATCGCTCCTTTATGGCGATACTCCTTTGAAATCCTTTCTTATCTTCCTTTATACCCAGATATTATGCAATAATACTATAGAGCATGCGAAAAAATCTACTTTGTTCAAATCTTCTTCTTCTTTATTATAAGGATTATACCGTAGACAGACTGCCACTAACGATCATCAATTCTTCATTAACATTTTCATAAATTGTAAATCCGCAATTAATTTAATTTATTAAATGGCGTAAATGATACTTAAGTAAATAATACAACAAGTGGTAATTTGAGTATTTTTATTATGTATATCAGATTCGTGGAATTCTGACTAAAAGAATCGTTAACGAAGATTAAGAATAACGAAGTTTCAGTGTGTCGAGCGTATTAGGTTATGTTGCCGTTTCCAGTACCCATCTTTTCCTCGGTCGGCTTATGCTTCCTTTTCCTGTTGGCTTGTCTCTTCGGGCTGCTAGTGGCAGCCTTTCTTCTGCTCAAATTAAAATACCAATTCATCGTCATTAATTCTCTCATGTTCTGACCTATTCCGACCCATCGTTTTCTCAGTCATCCCACATCTCTGCACCCTTGAGGTTTTTATATATTCATATAACCTTGTAGAGGTAACCTGTAGATTTCCATCCTTTGAAGGTGTTCTTCCAAATTTTGTCCATTTTCCGTATACTTTTCTGACTAGTCCATACACATGCATTGGTAGATCATTGAGAGAGTGGAACGACTTTTGAGTAAGTTGTACTTCAAATGGCTAATTTTGAATTTATAAATTTATGGGATTTTTTCATTCGGTTAATATTTTTTTTATACGACTTTTCAAATGTAAATTTTATTTTATTTACTTTGTTTAATTTAACCTCGTAGATTTACATAGTCTGCATAATAATATAATTTATCAAAATATTATGCTTTTATAAATATCGCTCATATTGCTGTAAAGCTAAAGTGTAAATGCAGATTTAATTTATTATCTCAGATTGTACTAATTGAAAAAAAAAGTTTTTAAAGTTTAAAAGTATTAAGCATAAGCATTTCTATATAATATTTTCTGTTAAACTAACGTAAATATAATGAAAAATGATTTATTAAGTGCCTAAACAAACACTAGTTTTAACAAAATTGTAGATTGTTAAAAAATAACTGGAATAATATGTTTGTCTGCGACATTCCGTAAGTATTGGCGTGGCGATAATTATTTTTGCCTTTTTGTATTTCGAGAAAACAATAGAAAAATCCAATTCTTTGTGCTTTTCTGGTCTTTTTCATTAAAATTGTTATGTTCTATTATATTCAATTATATTCGATACTTCTGGAGGTTTTATACTTGATTTAAATTATTCATAAGTTAATCAAAATATACCCTGCTTTGATCACCGTTTACAATTAAAATATACACTACAAAACAAAATGGCAACTAACATAATAAAATAACATGTTCAAAGACTAGTGTTAGAGATACCTTCTCAGTTCTCATGAGTTAAATATATTAAACTATAACATTTTGCAACAGTTTTGAACAACATTACCTTTTTGAATATCAAAATGTTATAATAACAATGACACAATAATTGTTATAAACAAACCAGCATTTCAGTATGAATATTCTGTCTATTTTAATACCGCGCTTAATAATATTACTATTTAGTAATATCCATGTAGGTTACCACGAAAACATTGTTAGCAATATAGTACATTCGTTATGATTTTCACTATGGTTAGTTGAAATATGTATGCAATTATGATGTAATACAAGGTTCAAATTTTATTGGAATGCCGTTATGATGTTACGAGTACGTGGTGTTTTGATAATAATTTATTCAAGCATTGCTTGTCCTCATTTGTATTTTTAATTTCACCTGATATCTAGCAGTACCATTATACCTTTTCAGTTATCTAAATGACAGGTATTTGAGTGGATGAGCCTATTAGTTCCCATGCTCTCGGCGCTGAGTGTAAAAACTAGCCACAGATTGAATCAAACTAGCAAATGATACAATCATAATGAGTCACCGGATGTACTTCTTACTCAGTAGTTCTCTGTATTAATTAGAAGCATGACAAATCTGTCAGTGTTTTCAGAACTCAGAAAGCTTATTTCTAAAAGAAGGATAATTTTAAATTTGGAATCTTTTCATTTGATAGATAAACAATGTTGATTTTAATGTTCTTTATACTCTAACATAAATTTCATTTTAAAACTTAATGTTTTAAGTTTATAGCAACCCAATTATTAAAATTAATTTTTTCATGCACAAACAAAGAGCTTTTGAAAGATGTTTTCATAAAAAAATTTGACTTTGATTAGATTTTGCCAAAAGCATAATAAAGGATATTATTAAATCTAATAGAAGTTGATAAAACACGACTAAATTAGATATTATAATAAGTTTAATTGTTATGGCCTAAATAACTCCCTTTGTTATCAACACCTCAACTTGTTAAAGGTTCCCTTAATTACTAACAGTTTCCCACTTTAATAAACGTAGAAAGGATTGCGAAGGGTTGTTTCAGTTCAGAATAACAAAAACTGTAAATATTTGAAGTGTACTGAGATTATATAAAATATTTTTAAAATACTAATAGGTACTTTATAGTGAACAACCATAAACTTGTAAGGCCAAATAAGAATTTTCTTCCTCGTTGAATTATATACCAGATCGTGCGATTTCCCATTTGATTTTACAAACTCGATATAAGAGCAAGGCCAGTCCATTAGTTGAGTAAGTATCCGGAACACGTTTTTCTTTCTTAGTGTACTATATGAGGAAAAAAATTATATTTCTTAACATAAGAGTCAATACTAAGTGGAATTCATGGCAGTAATTTAAATTAAGAATTTAATTAATAGGGTTATTAATAAAAAAAAAGTTTTATCGCTGACTTACATGAAAGTCGGTGAAATTATTTTAAAAGCAAATAATAGGAGAGTAAATTAAATTTGTATGAATAAATCACTCGATATTCAATATTGCGTTGTGGGATTTTTATTTTCCTACTGTAAATTATAGATTAAAAAAACATAAGATTTATTGTACTTGTGATAAGAGAAAAATTTAATTTATATTATGATTCAGAGGTTATCTTCCATTTCACAGGAGAAACTGAAATTGAAATAGTTGAAGCGCGTGCCACGTTCCAACTTTCGAGCATTTCTTGATGAATAACTATTAAAAGAATACCACTTATAGATAAAATAGAATAGGAAGAAACAACCGTCCATCTATTCGTTTAAATTATTAAGTTTATTGACAGGATGTCAGGTTTATCGTAACGTACCACCCATTTCCAGGTCTCATCTCCTCAAGCATTTTTAGTAAATTCTGCACACGTAGCATCGCGTGTTCAATTTTGCTGGGATGACGAGATGTCGTTTTATTATAGAGATCCACATCCAGAAACCTAGAGATAATGGCAAAGATCGTGACAGTGTTTGCCCTTCATTCATAATTCGATCTCAGATATAATATAATTACAAAGATCCAATCGTGTGAAGTGTGCAAACAATAGAAAATAAATTAATTTCTATTGACATGCAACAACGAAAGCTCTAATTTAATTTTCCGAAACAAAAAGAATTCATTTTCGTATT
This sequence comes from Rhagonycha lutea, assembly GCA_958510855.1. Classification (NCBI taxonomy): domain Eukaryota; kingdom Metazoa; phylum Arthropoda; class Insecta; order Coleoptera; family Cantharidae; genus Rhagonycha; species Rhagonycha lutea. The sequence continues at coordinate 22,489,637 of OY294036.1, forward strand.
TATGTGTAAATAAAGATATAAGTTTATACTTCGTTCAAAATGCAATCAAATATTATTTTTAATATGCACCCGATTGACTAATTATTCACAGTTATAGCTCTTCACGTTCGTATACAATGTTTGCTCATTGGATAAGTTCGTCACCCCTATGCTAATGATAAAATATAGCCAACAACTTAAACACTATGTCAAAAAATTATGAATAGATTTTCATGTGGTAAATTAAATTTTGGAACGAAAATTAAAAATTTATTGTTTTAACAATACTTCTTGCTTTATTTTGTTTTTCTTTTTAAATTATTATACAATAGGTGTGTTGAAGCAACATTGCAGTAAAAGCTTGAGATGTAACGATAACCCCTGGGGAAACCTTTCACAGGTTACTAGACTAACAAATTGTTTTAACTGAAACTGTATTTTATGGTTTGCTTAGTGACAATATTTGAGCACACTAATATAGATTAAACCTTAAGGAAGGAATAAGTTAAAAGTAATTAAATTTATTATGTTGTAATTTGTTATAAAAATTTAATCAATTTAAAAGTTGGTTTCATAACAGGTGTCAGCAATTTTCTTTCATTTACCTACGCAATTTTCTTTTATTTAACAAAACAATTTTGGATGTTTGTACCCTGAGCTCTAATTTAAAATCTGAATTAAATATTCAGTAAAGCAAAATTAAATTGTGGTTGAACCAACTGTTACGTAACACAACTCGTACAAAATTCAACGTGTTTTAGTGCAAACCATCGTCAATCACAGAGCAACGCTGAATTACATAGTCAATTTGTCACTAAGATTTATGCTTCTCTTAGGTGTAACAATATGTTTATTCTTGTAACTGTTTATCGTCGTTCAAAAATGATTGAGTATTTTAAATTATTACTTCTATTAATTGCGAGTTCTTTATTAAATTCGCTTTCTGGTATTCTCTAATTTTGGTAAATAATCGGAATGTCAGTAGAGAACTAAAGGTTATGAATTGTTCGCATTTATGGTAAGAATTTAAAAACTTTATATAAACTTACATTTTAGAGTAAATTATATTCAAACATATTCTAATAATTAAAATCACATTTATCTATCTTGTTTATTGTCAATTATTTTTAATAATTATGTAGAGCAGAAAATTTGTTACGAAAACATATTTTAACTACTTTTTTCTAAAATAAACTGTTGGTCGTCATATGCGCTAATTAGAGTATTAAATTTAATGCATTCTGTTTCTTGATTGGGATATGAGGGTTTATCTTTGAAAAGTTTTTGGACAAATGTTTTAAAACTAAAACAATATTCTTATAATAGCGTTAAATGATATAAGTGGGAGGTGAAGACCTCAAGAATCGGGACTAACCTGTAATACTATGGAAAATTCTAAAAAATAGGGTAAATTGGAAGATTTGCGAGAGAACGTCCAGAAACCGGAAATAAGCAAGGATTGCACCCGCAGTGGCATTTTACTAATGATTTTTTTCATTGAACCCTTTCGCATCTCGCTCTGACACTCATGAAATGGTGGACATGGAAATTTCATCATGATCTGATCTTAATTTAAAATTTTCAAGATCAAATTCTTTACTTTGAATGAATTTGTAAGATTTGTCATTTTCCTTTATTGGTTATTATAAATTAATGTTTACAATGTTTAACGCAAGAGAGTTTGTGGAGCCGGGAAGTTAAGGAAAATTGTATATGAGAGTTTTGACCTTATATTATTATACGTGGTATGCTAATCGCAGTACAATAAAACCATTTTCACCTTCGAGTATCCATGTCAACGTCAGAAAATGCTAGATTATTGTTACCTTTGTTTGTGGGGCTCGCTCGTTTATTGCCTTTGCAGAACTTCGTGTGATTAAATTTTTTTTCTGGTTTTGACTTAAAACAAAATCAAAAAATGTTGCTAAATTTTATACACTGTATGTAATTATGAATGATTTTCTTAATTTCCAGATGCAGAATGTACATACAAAAGTTTTCGCGGTGGTTTTTAAAATCTGCTGCTTTAGATCTAAATATTTTGTAAACAAAGATAAATTAATTAATTCTTTTACCGAGAGCTTTCTAAATTATTAAGAAATAACGTCTTAATTACCAAATTAATAAGAAGACGTTAAGCTTTGATCGACGTTGATACTAAATTTTAGTTAATTTCAGCTGTGAATCAAAATTATCAATTTTCAGTGAAATCAGCAGTTTTTTAAAAAAAACTTGAAACTTTTACTTTTGGTGAATTTGATCAATAATTGTGAAATAAAAAATATATGAAGTTTGAAAGTTGAATTTAAATCCGTAGTATACTATTTTTGACATTAGAGGAGAATAAAAAGAATACTGTGTAGGATTGAAAATAATAGAAGATATTATTTATTTAATCAGAAAAATGTCTATAATAACAATCAGTTCGTGACTATTTCATTATAATGTAGAAGATAATCTAATAATGTCGTAAATTTTAAATTGAAGTTTATCTTCCGCATCATAGCTAGTAAATATCAATTTAAAAAGAACTTAACATTATAAGAAATTTTATTTAGAAACACTTTAAAAAGCATTTGTAATCTTTAACAAGACAGAGCAAGGGAATTTGAATATATGAAAGAAAATGCAAATACGGAGGGGGGCTTCAAAAAACGTGTAATATGTAAATGTAAATGAAATATTTAATATTTAAATTGGTTAGTTTTTAATTCGTGATAATAAATTAGTTGGAATATTTGAATAAATTACGAATCAATGGAATCATTACGTCATTTCTGATGAAGCGTGTATATCGCACTTGAAAGCTAAAATATATAATATTAGTTTTTATTCCATGAATTATAATTGATGATATGAACACCCTCAAAAGGTTATAGAACATCTTAGTGACGAAGATATGTAAAAATGGCATGGACAATTTATTGATTTATGAATATTACATTGAGCCTTATCTAGAGTGTACAAAATATTTGCATTGAAACATTTAGAAATTTGATTGGTTCAATGCTCAACCAAATGTTTGAACTTATTTCAAAGGTGACAAGTCATTTGGATGTAGTCGATTAGACGTGAGGGCATGTTGACGTCAGGATATTTGGACGAGAAGATATTTGGATGCGAAGACATCTGGAAACAAAGACATTTGACACGAAGACAATAACAAACATTTTTTCTTTTAAACTTCAAGAGGGTGAATTTCAGCTAAAAACCACCCTCATGCAAGCTTAATTGCTCATCAGAGCAATTTCTTTGTCGAACATGACTTATTTTTTAAAATAAATGTTTGGTCTTATATGCAATTCATATACTGATAGGTTTGGCACATTAGAGCTTATCTTATTTGTTGAACTTTGCTCTCTTTTGTAATTAAATTAATAATAAAATTAATATAAAACAAAAACCTTATATCTTATTACTTTTCTAAATTCTACAATAATTTTTCAACTTTTTTCAAAAACGCCATGTTTTTTCAAAGATTCCAATCAAACGTCCTTCGCACGATAATTAATGTGCCATCGTATATAAGCAATTATAACTTATATACAGCAGAAGAAACAAAAAAATCATACGTTTAAGATATTATGTAATACAAAATCCAGCAAACATCATCATCTAATGTTAGAAGTTCATTGAAATCCAAATCCATTGCAAAAGAAAATTGTCCCTAGATCTATTGGTAAAACTACAAGAAATAAAATGATTGGGGGTAAATCCGATCGACGGAAATTCCATATACCTAGTGATAAAGATACTAAATCGTCTTATAGAATTGCTTTTATTTAAAAAAAAATTAAATAATTTTGTTTATAGTAAATTCTCTCCTATGCATAATTTTCCAAAATCAATTTCTATTCATAAGTGAAGTAGGAAAGTGTTTTTGTCAGAAAAAAATTGGATTTCCCTAAAACCTAAATTTACAAGAGTATATTGTAATTTACAAAAATTCAAGATTTTTACAATAAATTAATGTAATGTCTGTGTATGCAATTACATAAGGTACTTCTTACAAATTTACTTGCAATTGTTTCTAAATTTCTGCTTGTTAATAATTGTAAACTTTATTATTTCAGTTGTTATTTTATGATATATTCATTTAATAAGAATTAATAAGAAATAAATCGAAAGCTTTAAACACGCAACATCAGTATTTATTCCAATAAAGCATTATTAAGTACGTCGAAATGTTTATCTTTCACATATTTGCAGCAAAAATAGAGCTCCTTCTGATATTGAATAATATGAGTTTCAACTGTTATAAGGTTTCTAAGATAAGAAGACAATAGAGACACAAGCAAGTGCCTTATATAATTTAATAGTCGTATGGTTAAACTCGAAACTTTCAGAACTGTTATCCTACTTCATACCAAGTCTTGTGTGAAAAGTTACTCTAATTAAATCATATAGATTTTGCTCTTCTATTGACATATTTTAATTCTTGGAAAAATTTCTTGGAAAATGTATCCTTCAAATATAAATTTGTTCCTCTACGTCAAACTTGTTAAGATACACTAGATGGTATAGTCAGTGTAATAAAACTATATGATCTTGGGTTAAATTATAATTTATGCACCACTTTGATTATGTATAAATTACAGTTTAACTTTCCCATTTGCATGTACTAAGACCATACAAAATTACGAAGTAGTACGCCCTCATAACCTTGTACAAAAATTTTACTTTTATTGACATCATGAGGAATTTTTTAATTAAGTACAACATGGAATTTTCAGAAAATAAAAAATGTATCAATATTACACATAATGTCAATCCTATATTATGATTTTGACGAGTTCTGTAAAGTGATATGAATTCCATTCACGTAAAGCGAGTTCGTTTCTTGGGAGTCGGTTTTCCCAAATGGTGCTGCTACTAACCGGATAACCTTTGACGGAGTTCGGATGTATAGAAATTTTTCAATCCATACTTGATTTGTTCTGCCTTTCTAGGTTTGAAAGGAACATTGCTCAAGGATTTTATGTGAGAAGTTTTTTTTTGTTTACGAAGTACAATTTTATTGGTTTATTGCAAGAAAGTTCAAAAATTTGTTCATGTTGTTGAAGTTTCTTTCCTGAAAGAGCAACCCTTAATAATTCAAATTATTATAAAGAATGTTTCTTTACAACTAATTTAATTATTATATTTCTATAAATATTTTTAAATTAAGAGCGAATAAAAGTTTTATAAGTTAACAAATATGAATCAATAACAAAATGTAATTTAAAATCATTTAAATAATATTACTTTTATTTTACTGCGCTATAAAGAATTTGCTAGAAAAAGTGTAGTACACTAAGTAGTATCTTAGGATTGACTTCCAATTTAAACTACCTTACGTTTGACAGCTACGTACGAAAAGTCGATAAATCTAAGCTTGAAGGAGAAGTTGAAGAATTGTTCTTACCCAATGGATCAGCTGAATGTTACGTTTCCCTATTATGCGTTTTGCTGTAGTAATAGCAACTTGACATCTTTACGATTGAAGATTTTGAAAGCAATTTCAATTGAAATTTTTTCTTTTATTATTTTGTCATTACATTTTTGTAGAAAGCTTCTGTGTATGTTTTCTTATTTCTACATCTTAAATCAGAAAAGTTCTTTAGGTTCCGTCAATGGATTAATTTATTGCTATTATTAAAAATATAGCAATGATAAGGATTAATTAATTAAAAAAGCACTAACTAACTATTTGCTATTTCTAGATGATGTGAATATGGAAAATACGATATTGGCTTTCAGTCAATTTATAAAAAACAAACATTTTAACTAACAAAGAAAGTGATTTCATTCTAAGATGATAGGATATTTTTATGGAAATGTAAAAAAAGCTATCAAAAAAAGTTTTAAAATTTTATATTTATTCTCGTTTTTCAACATCATCGATTATTAAAATTCTCTTAAATTGTTGTTTCAAACTAATAACTTATTTAAATTTTTATCGTCAAATAATCTCGCGCATTTATAAAATAAGCGTTGTGGTTGAAAATATTAAATTATCACGTATGTGTCTACATTTTTCAACCTTCCGCAATAAGTTTGTAGATTAAAATTAAACATTTTTTTGATGTTGATGCAATTATAAATTATAATAACGATCTCGTATATTGTACCAGGATATAATTTTCCCCAACTTTTTGATAAAATCTGGGTTTCTAAACAGCTTCTTTAAGTAGCAAAAAACTTGTAACTTGGCATTCTTTTTGTGAGAAAATAAAGCTGTCAGTTCCTGGTTGTAATATATAGTATAGCACGTTTTCGTCTAACATATGTGTTTGAGCGTTTGAAACTGATTGTACATAAGCAGAAGAATAAATGACAAATTTAAATAAAATGTTAATCTACCAAAAATATAGTTAAAATGATATTAAAACAACATGACGTTTCAATAATTAAAAACAAATAAAGATTTTGCTTTGTTACATGCGAATGTCTCCCTATTCATGAATTTAACAGTTATGTGAACAATGAAAATTAATGAAGTTAAAAACAAACGATTCTACTTTGATCATCAGAGCAAAAATCAAGTAAATTAAGTTGAAAATTTAAATTGCAGAAAATCGACCCTATTAAATAAAATAAAAATAAAACGGTTATATTGTCAACGGTTTCTTTTTAGAATAACAGTTACATGTAAAAGAATTTTTATAAAATAGCCATTAAAATGTTTTGAAAAGCTATACAAATAAATAATGAAAACTGCTGACTTATCTTTATATGTACGCGGGACAAAGAATAAATATCTTCCGGAGCGACTGTCAAGATATATATGTAAAAGTTAGAAAAAACGCAATATTGTTAAATTTATAGTCGCAATGGAATCTGAATTCTATATATTTCTATATCTTCACACTAAATGTGACACAAATTAAAATATTATATTGTTTGCGGTGTTTGTTATTGCACCCCTGCCATTTACTATATGACTTCAATTTGAATTCAATATAACCGTGCTAACCTAAAATTAATTATAAAAATAATTAAATTTCTGCGCTCTGAGTTTCTCCTGTTTACTTCTTAAACAAATTTTGGAAAAACCTCTTAAAATTAAAGAATGAACGGTTCTATAAAACAATATTACTAACAAGTTTCACTATTTCAAGATGAAATGTGCATAATACGGGAACTTATCAGTTAAAATTTCACACGCGTGCAGTAAATTTCTATCTGTTGCTTCGGTTATATTTTATATAAAAGATTTACAACTAAATCATTGAATTAATAGCATGAAAAGTTCACAATCATTGTTATAGCACGTAGTAGCTAAGATCCTAAATAATAGAACTTGTACGTTCCTTTAAAAAGGAGTTTAAGTGACAAGTTACACTTTCACGATCTTTGTACCTTTTTGTAAATATCTCTTCCTGTCAATTTAGTAACTAGTTTTAAGTGTAAGTTGCGAATTAGGATAATGAATCAGTATTGTGGTCCTTTATTACAAACTATACGCAGTGCCAAATATCTGTGCATCTGCGTGAATAATTTCTGATTAAGAAATGACATACTGAATATAATTTTGGACGACCGACCATGGACATGAGGTCTAACGATTACCCCCTTACCACTGCGAGTTTAATACGATTATATGTGCATATTATAAATCTTGGTATAATAAGTTTATTGGAAGAGATAGTAATGGGGATGACAAAGTAATTTTGATTTGATGCGGAATGAAGCATTGGAAATTACAAATGCTACCATACACATGATTGAACATTTGAATAAATAATTTACTGAGATGATTGAATTGGGATCTTTTGAACCACCAAATAACGCTTTGCCTTATCCAGTTTTACTTGTTAAAATTTGCCACGACGAATTCGGGTTTTGCTTTTACGGTATAAAATTGAATTCGGTTACGAAAACAGATTCATGTCTTTTGGCATTTATCGATAGAATTTTGAATATATCGGGGGATGCAAAACATTATCTTATCTCGTCGGTAGGTCTTTGTTGATTATTTAACTCCGATATTATACTATCTATAATATAATTTAATTAGCTACCCATTTTTTTTAATTTTGATATTTATGGCTAGTTGTGCTAGACTTAATTTCGTGAAGTTTTTTGATGAATTTCATGTCTACAAGCAAAAAGAAAATTATAAATTATTTAACCACTATTCAACAGGTCGACTGTAATTCGCATGGCGGACTGGACAGGTCGGCAATCGCCGAGGGCCCCCCCAACCCAAGGGGGCCTCTTACTGTTACTCGGAAAGTAACATAAAGTATCTTAATCGTTGATTTAATGAACGCACCTAACTGTTTAACTAATTAATAATGCATTATTTCATTTTAACACGGAAATCTCGGCCAAGCCCCCAATTTGTATAATTGAAAATATAAGATCTTATTTGTTTATTTAGTTAATAAATATGCGAGTAAATATGCCAACAGTGTGGTGAAAATCATACACGACTAGACTAAAAGGCGGGAAACCGCGGTTCTATTCATATTACGTCGGATATGCTGCTGTAATCTAAAAGGGCAAGATCAATCTGTGAACAATGGGAAATCAATGGGAAACCCCCTCCCTTTAATATCTCCCTAGTAATAAAGTCTTCTTAGCTTTATCCAGAATGATCGTCAATATCCGGAACGGATAGACACCTGCATATGAAGAGTTTAATAAATATAATAAAGAATATAATAAACAAACACTACGACAAAAGATAAATTTTAATTTTATTTATATAACACTTTCAACAATTCGTCAAAATATTGACAGTTGCTTAAACAAATAGGTTAAGGTGGTTGAAATATACTTCAAATATATGCTAAGTGAAAGAATGCCAAAGACAGCTTTTGAAAGATGTCGGATTAACACGAAGAAGAGAAAAATGAAAATCTTCACGAAGAGAAGCGGTCAGAAGAGATTTTTGTAATCTTTAAGTATTATTATAAATACTTAGTATAGGAAAACAACAGACAAAAATTAGTAGAGTAGAAATAAATTCTTTCTATTGTACGAAAGCTAGGAATTATTTTCAATTTTCATCAAGTTTAAGTATCAATATAACAATGGTAAACAAGTAAATTTAAATGAAATACTTTGAAATCTTGTATAATTTGAAGTAAAGATATCCGGACTTGCATTATTACATAAAATATTAATTAAGATTCTAAATCCGGGTACTTAATATTTGAAATAGTATCGTTTGTTCAATAACCTCCGGTTACTGCGATAAGTGAGCACCAAAATCAACATCCTTTGAAAATTAAGTTTCAAGATGTTGGTTACAAAAATCTACCTAAGTCGCTGACCTTTCAGAACCTACATTAGTTATGTTAAATAAAATTTGCATTTGAATTAATTATTTGACATAATCAATATTGTATTATTGCAAACATTTTAATTATTAACAGAATGTCCAATTATTATTCATTTGCTGGATGCTCAAACAGGTGTTCTTCTTTCAACCATTGGTCTGTTCGAATTAGAAAAAAGTAAAAACTTATAATAATGAATTAAGGGGTATTATCTGTTTGAAGTCTGTAAATACAGAGGTTCTGCAGAATTTTTTTTTGGCGAAACTATAAAAGCAATCAAAAAATCCTTTTAGGCATTTATTAACTATGCATTGGAGTATATAAAAATATTTTTTGTTTTTATATTAAAAAGAAAATGGCGGTGTACAGAACATAAGAACAAGGCTACTTTTTTTTTAAGGCGTCCCACGGCACGCAGTAGAAGTCACGAACATCGGCATCTGGAACAAGACTAAAATTTTTTTTATAATCTACACGAGTTTTGTCACCGAAGTACACACGGATATAAAGAAATATTGATTTTTGTAAATTTGGCATTATTAGGTTGTAAAAAAAATTCCGGTTTTTAACGAAAAATCGACCTTAATTTGTTTATAAAAATTGTAATTATTTATCAATCGTAAAAATCCTATGTACTTCGCTGAAAAATCTATCTGAGAAGCTACAGTTAAAATTTCAAGTCAATCCAATAAAAAATGTTTGAGTTATACTGCGTGCCAATTCTAAAAACGAGATATCGAGAAAAATGAGTTTGAAAATTTAAAACCAATTTTCTATATGAAATATTAAAGATATCGCTTAACCAATTTTTTTAACTTTATTAGGCTCTGCCATTACCATATAACTGCCCTTCCAAGTTAAGATAATTTACCTCCAGGTCCTTTCTGGACGATTTAGTGCTGCGTCTAGCGGCTTTTGCTTCATCCGAAATTGAGCGCTCGACCCGTTTGTACGTAGTGCATTGGCTTCTATACAAAAATAATCAATATTTCGACCCACAGCAAATCCTAGTATGTCCAGAACATAAAAAAGGCCCGATAAACCAAATTAAAAGTGATAACAGCGATATCAGTGGCTATGTAGAGCACTATTTTGCTACTCGATGAAGTCTTCCAGTTTTACTTCTTGTACGCGTCACATAATTAGATTTATTTGAATTTTATTTCACATACACTTTATTACTCATTTTTAAAATCAATTCAACAACAAAATCGAACTGATAACGCACTATTTACAAATATAAAACTTTACAAATAATAGAGAACGCATACACAGTGGTAGTATGCTCGCAACGCTAGTTGCGAATAAAAAAAAAATTTCATGAAAAAATGATATGGATATTATTCTTAAAAGGTTTTTACATTATTTAAGCCAAAAAAGAAAAAATGGAAAAAGATAAAAATTCAAACAGATAATTGGCCTTAATGCAGCATGCATACGTTTTGTAAATAGATTGTTCTTTAAGTATTTCAGAAATAAATTGCAAATTCTACGCTTTTGTGCTATTGTCAATTTGAAACTTTAGAGATTACTTTAAACATTAATTTTAAGTGTTGTGCTTACAAGAATAATCTACCTTAAAGTTACTTGTGTTCACATTATTAAACCAAAAGTGATAAATGATCTCAAACTGTCATTGAGGAATTTCAAAGCAAATAATTAAGGCATTTAGGGAGATTCAAAATCAGAGCTAATAAATCAAATGAATAATATTACCACTGCACTACATTACCTAAAATATAAATTAAATGACAAAAGTTATATAGAAAAATAACAGTAACTTTATATTCCGTGATTAATTTATGAAAATCCCTGAAAAACCGTCACGCAATTATTTTAAATTATGTGTGATTTAAAATTAAGCTGATTGCAACTTAGTTTTTGAGGTTAGAGTTACAATTGGCATCACTATAATATTACCTTCTGCCAAGTTTTAGTTACAGATATTAGAACACCTCAGGAGACAGGAAACTTTATTTAGTTACTTCGAGCTTCTTGGGGATATAATACGTGGATGAAATAAACAGCACAACTAAAAAATTAATTCTGCGAGTTTATTATATAAACTCATGTGATTGAGTATTGTATGCTATTGTGTCGAAACAATATTTTCACTTCATAAATAATTTATTTAATTTTCCGTGTACATGCAGAAAATAATTAAAAAGTTGTCACTTTTTAGTACTGTTGCAGCATTTTCTTTGCGAAAACAAGTTTGGTTTTTGAAGTTGACTCTTGTGGTGTATCATCTTTCACTCCTCAAATGTCTATATACCCATTCAATTCAGGTATCTCTCTTTGGAAATTAAGTGCCAGAATAACGAATACCGTATTAAAAAATGACTTATAGATATAGATAGTTTACACTATTTATGCAATTTCGAAAATGCTACGTACAGTGTACCACATATTGGTTCTAATCAATAATATTTCTTACAGTTGATTACATTAGATAGTTTATAAATGAACGGGTAATTCATTTAAATTACTTCATAAATTCAATTATATTACGAAATTCATCAGTATTATCAAATGAACAGTGTCTATAGTGTTCAATATATGAAATTAAATAAAAGGTACGGTCTTATGCAAGTTCTTATTTTTCGACAGTGAAATTGGTATGTCCGAATTTTTTGCTAAAAACGAAATATTTACTACTTCTACCTGAATAATTATAGTTTCGAATCCAGTATGTAAATAGATACGTTCCTAATTGTTTTTTAACCCTTATGGAGCCATACAAATTTACACCTTATATCGGCCATACCTAGTACCCGGGTACTACCATATATTTATATGCAATTCCTGTTATGCTCGGTCTTTAAGCGGATTTTTAATATTCTTATAAGCGTTTTTAATAACAATTATATTTATATCGAGTTACATTTATGCATAATGTGATTGTGACTCATGATTTTTGGCAAAATTTTATTAAATTGTAAGCAATATTCTCAAGTAACGCTCATTAGTCAAGTGTAGATGTTACCTTGTCGATTGCAGTAGGTGGTTTTTCAATAACATAATAAATACGGTAGCAGGTAAGTAGGCTCAGCTCGAGAATATTAAATTTATTAAAAAAAACTCGACGGATTTAGATAGAAAAAATATAGACGAAGCGATTAAGGTGAGGATGAAAGTCGTATATCGATTAGTTTGGCCAATAATCGATTTTAAAGTTGCCAATTTTAGCTCGATTTTCAAACTTCACAGTCATTCTGTTGTCAGTCCGTGTGGTGTGAGTTACTCTAACACTTGGAAAAACCGGAGCTCGCTTACGCACCCAGTAGTACCTAGTCCGTCGCGCAGTTAACATCGACATAATTTCACTTTTTAGGGGTATTTTTGACTAAAAAACACGGGGAAATTCATCGTACAGTTAATGTCGAGGTAAATTCACATTTTCAACGTATTTTTGGCTTAAATTTGCAGCAAAAAAAAAGCGAGATTCACCCCTTGCTAATAGCACAATGTGCCGAGTTGGATCACCCTAGAGGGATGTTTTTAATGAGTTTAGTGTTGCCGAAAAATGGGTCTGTAGCGTGCGGAGCGCAGCGTAGCGCGCGAAAGGCCCATTTCGGCAACACAACCACCCCCGCCAGAGTTTCAAAAAAAAGCGAGATTCAACGTCGTTAAAACCGTAACCCTTTCTAAGTATTTTTGGCCCTAAAAAGAACTGTTTTTTAACGCTCAACACACGACACATTGTTGTGATCGCCAGTATGTACTGAGAGCATTTTATGAAGTACACACCTTATATAAGTTTTTGGGTGGGATATGTTAGAGGCGGGGTTTCGGCAGCCAATGGAATGTTCTAAACCGTTTCTAACTCGTAAGACTGCATCGGACAATACAAATTTTGAAAATTTGACTTTTTAGAGCCCTATTTACAATGGTTCGCAAATATTTTGTTTTATAATAGCTTTTTGTACCGTTTTTAATGATTCTTGACAGTGGAAATTTTAAAAATCCGAGCTGAGGTTACTTACCTACCACCATAAATACTAATAAATTTAAAGTAGCAGTGAATCTTAATAATTTATTATTTGGTGCAATTCGTGATTTTTTTTCACCAGTAATTCTACTTCCGCATCGACATAAACGCGGAACATAGACTAGACGTTACTAGTCACATGAAAGTAACATGATACTGTTTTTTATGTTTATTGAATGTTTCGAAAAGGCAAAGGCCCGAAAAAGTTGCCAGAAATACCAGAAACCTGCGTGACCTCATATTAATGTCCCTAAAAAAATTTGTAGAGCAGAATATAATGAAATATAACTAGATTTATTTTTTATTTCAAATTGCCTCTATTCTAAAGTTAATTTCAAGTAAAATGTGAAAAAAGTTATATTTTAACACATCATACTATGTTAAATTGTTATCAATAAATATGATAATAATTTTGAATGAATGGAGCTATTCTGTAGTATTTATATCCCATATAAAAGTAATGCAGACTATACGTATGGCCGGATTACGTATAGTTTTAAAAAATTTCAAAAATTTTTGACTTAATATCACTATTTTTCCGTTTTATAATTTTGTGTGTGCTGAGAACCGTTTTTGTAGAGATGTCACCGAAACTCAAAAAAATCGGCTCGGTAGAAAAAAAGTTGTGTTGTTTTAAAGTCAAAATAGTACCCGGGTACTAGGTATGGCCGGATAAGGTATAGTTTTAAAAAATCTCAAAAATGTTTTACTTAAAATCACTATTTTTCCGTTTTATATTTTTTTGTGTGCAGAGAACCGTTTTTTTAGAGATGTCACCGAAGCTCAACAAAATCGGCCCGGTAGAAAAAAAGTTATGCTGTTTTAAAGTCAAAATAGTACCCGGGTACTAGGTATGGATCTATAAGGGTTAAACATTGTTTTCATATTACCTGTCATGAAACTACGAGTTTCATTGCATGTTGAGACAGTCGAAACACGACAATTGCAGATCAACGTGACTGTTGGTCAGAAACTAAATTGGTTTCTGCCCTAGGAATGAAAGCGTCAAGTTTCTGCCCGCTTACTCAGTTTTTGATTTCATTTTAAACCTGTCAGAATTGAATTTATTAATTGTAAACAATTAATGTGACAGTAGCTGACAATTCTTATATTTTATGAAAACTCTCAGATTCATTACAGGTAATATGAAAAATAGTATGTTTGGGCACGGGATGAAACACGATTTCAGACTCGGGGTGATGCCAGCCCTCGCTTTCGCTCGGGAAGGCAATCCACCCTCGTCTGAAATCATCTGGTTTCATCCCTTGCTAAACAATATACTATTTTTAAATTGGTTTCTGCCCTAGGAAAGAAAGCGTCAAGTTTCTGCCCGCTTACTCAGTTTTTGATTTCATTTTAAACCTGTCAGAATTGAATTTATTAATTATAAACAATTAATGTGACAGCTGACAATTCTTATATTTTATGAAAACTCTCAGATTCATTACAGGTAATATGAAAAATAGTATGTTTGGGCACGAGATGAAACACGATTTCAGACTCGGGGTGATGCTTTCATGTGATGCTCGCTTTCGCTCGGGAAGGCAATCCACCCTCGTCTAAAATCATCTGGTTTCATCCCTTGCCAAACAATATACTATAGATTGATATTGAAATGTATTGTATTTAGTTGAGAATAGACTAGCTTTAATTTTCAATTTTTAATTTTCATATTCAAAGGTAACATCTTCAGTTTGGAAGACGACGTTATGGTTTTGTGAGAACAAATGCTGTACCATTGATTGACATGCTGAATAGATTCCTTCACCAACAGAATAAAAATAAAATGAAGAACACATTATGTAAAATTTATCGTTCTCTTTATAAAACTTAAAAATCCAACTTATTCAAACTTTTAGGAAAATTACACCCAAAGTGTTTAATCGTATTTGAACGACGATAATATATTTTTGAAAATATTCGGTGGTATTATGAATTATTTTTTTAAGTTTTAAGAGTTTACCTTGAAAATATTAAATGATCGCTGCTTGAAAAATTGTACTTTTATTAATATTATAAAATTGAGTACTTTAGAACAGATTTAATTCAAAGTTATAAAGTCCTTTTAATGCTGGGTGACACTTTTGATAATTTTGTACCAAAAGTAAGTAACTAGGAAAACTCGTCTGCTGGATACTAACACGCGCTTTATATTGGTTAGTTAAGATTTAGTACAAAATTTTATACATATAAATGTGCATGCTTACTTTATAGACTATTGGAAAGCATTTGATAGAGTGCGACATGGGAAATTGATGGAAATTCTTAAGAACATGGGACTCAATAGAAAGGATTTCAGAATTACAGAAAACCTCTACTGGAACCAAGAAGCAGTGGTACGGGTGGGAGGAGAACAGACAGACGTAATAAGCATTATGAGAGGAGTGAGACAAAGATGTGTCTAGTCGTCTCTCTTGATCAATAGCTCTACTCCGAATACATCTTTAGGGAAGCATTTGATGGGACTGACGCGGGAATTGTATTAAATGGTGAACAACTAAATAACATTAGGTATGCTGACGACCTAGTGATCCTAGTGGATAGTATATTGGGAGTGCAGCAGCTATTGAACAAAGTAAGCGATATAGCAGTCAATGCGTTGGATATTAACTTACTAAACACTAAATTTTTGATCATCAGCAATTTGGACGTTGACGGAGGCGACGACAAAGAAACTCCAAGCGTTCTAGATGTGGCTATACCGATATACCGAAGAACCCTAACGGGTGTGTAGGTGAAACGGGTGACGAACCGAGAGATACTCAGAAGAATAGATAAAGATGTAGAAATTGTCAACATACTGAAGAATAAGAAATTGCAGTACCTGTATAAAAAAATCTCTTTCGTTCGATACTATTTTTGTTCTTATCTATCAGAGAGGGAAGCAGAAATTGTAAAAAAATAATTTACCAAAAATAATCTTTCTATTCAGGTTTAAAATCCGCCAACCGATGTAAGCTATAGTTGTAAAATGTAAAATAGTTTTTGTTTGTCAACCACTAAATAGCGAAAGACATTGTAATTTAGTATTTTGTGAAGTTGATAAAAGGTTTTAAAAATTCAAATATTTGAATTGATAGTTCCATAAAACGCTGCAATAATTATTGAAGGATTTGGTAGTTGGTGACCATAGAAGATCAACAACGGTCGCAGGGTGAAATGAGCAGCGGCCAGATGTGTGAAAGTTAGCTTTGAGTAAATTTTCTTTTGGATGTCCAAAAATCTGGGCAAATCAATGCGAATTAAAGCGACTGTTCTTCTAAATAGTGTCACCAAGTGTGGAGATTATTTTGAAGAGCTGATAAACTGAGGAAACGGCTGCAAAGTTCATCAACAAGCAACGGGCCTTTTTTGGAAAAAAGTTTGAAAATTTTTAATCATTTGGAAAGTTCTAAGTTATCCTGGTCTACATTTTGGGATTTTATCATTCTTCATCTACAGGGTGTAAAATATTAACTGTCGCACTAAAAATATTAAATTAAAAGAAAAGTTTTGTATGAAAACATATAAAATTTTTATTACAAATTACTTATACATTTCTAAAGCAGTCTTCAAAATTTCATTCAATTCTCTTCTATATTTGTTTTGGAATTTCCTTCAGACTTTGTAAAAATGATTACACGCGGCACGCACACACTTCGTCTGGTTTTCATTCCATACTTTGGTTAAAACTGTTTTAAACTTCTGCAAATTTATAGTTTTTGGATTGCCCAATTTGCTAAGCATATAACCCCAAATACAACAATCCAAAGAATTAAGGTCTGGAGATACTGCAGGCCATTCTTCAACACTAATAAATTCAGGTAAATTTTATTGAAACCACGTTATGCAATATTTCCCTTATGGGAAGGTGCCGAATCTTGTTGGAAGGAAAATTTGTTAACACCAAATAAGATTTGAGCATGCAATAGTAGATAATCAATTAAAATATTGTTTAAGAGCAATGTCCAGTGGTACCCCCCTATACAGTGTGAATATTTGTGTTTTCTGTCATTTATTTCCAGGACGTTACAAAAATTTAAATAATTGCTAGCATTACAAAATCTTTCAACACTTTTTATATAAACACGTTAAAGGAAGTTGATTTATTTATTGGAAAACCATGTTATTCGAAAATTAGAACATGGGAATCTCCCCCCCCCCTTCCAACCATAGTTTTCGAATTACGAGATGTTCAAATAAGTAAATAAATTTCTTTTAGCGTTTTACATAAAAAATGGTTGAAAGATTTTGCAATGCTAGCAATTATTAAAATTTTTGTAACGTCCTGGAAATAAATGACATAAAACACAAATATTCACACAATTTAGGGGGGTACCACTGGACATTGCTCTTAAATAATAAAAAACATTAATTTTTACACCCGTTTCAATAAATTCCAGTGAAAACTTGCATATTTTGGAAAATTACCCCCAAACAATTAATAGCGACTTATTCTGGAACCTATCGACACTTATTTTGCTTCTAAGGATATTATCCATACTAGCAGTACACAATCGGTCATTCTGGGAGTTGTCTGGTTCTTGAAATATCATATGCTTTTCATCTGAAAGGATAATTTCACAAGCACCGTGCCGCAGTAACAAATGCTTTGCATATTTTATGTCTATTTTCTTATTGATTTTGTGAAAGACCATGAATTTTTCTCTTTTTGTATGCCTTTAGACTCAGATCGTTTCTTAAAATTAAATGGACTGATTAGTGGGCTCATATTGAGACTCTGGCCAAGTTTTCTTGTCGAAACGGCAGTTTCTACGAATTAGTTTCCGTACAATTTTTATTTTTTTTTTGTTCTAATGATACGATTTCAATCGGTTTTTTTTTTTTAATTTTTACTCTTCCCGCATCCCGAAATCGGGTAAAAGTTCGCAGAACAAAATCTTCTATTAATTTTTAGGTTTTTAATAACTTCAAAATTTTACAAGTTAATATTGTACATGGAGTAATTCTACGACCTGAGTAATTTTCTTTTGTTTCATAGTACAAAATGAGATTACTATTATAAGTGGTGCCCAACATGTTTTCTATTCAGTTTTGGTTTTGATCACACCACGATTTTGGGTTATTTTATATTTATTAATGAAATTATTGTCGTGAAGTTGAAAAAAATGTTCGGGAGAATCTTGCCAATAGAAATACTATCTATTTAAATTAGTCATATTTATACGGTTCTGATTACAATAGGTTGAATATCTTTATAGTGTGAAATCCATTCTACTTTGAGTGCTTTTTAGAGCTTGTAGTAAGAAAATGTATTTTTTTATATTATTAAAAGAGTAGATGAACCTATACGTTGCGAAATCATTATGATAAATAAGAAACTTGACTTAATATTGAAATTGATATATTTGATAATAATAATTGGTTAAATAACAATACATAATTTTTTAATATTCTGTTGGAGTATGGTATGATACAATACATCCAAGTTTTGTTAAACTTACACCCGATAACCAACGTTTCAAAGTTTTACATTATTTATTTGTAAAGGATTATATAGGTTGTCACTTATTTCTTTAACTTAATGCAATACAACCACCTTTTACTAAGGTTGGTAAATTTACTTAAACACGAATGCGACCCTTTTATGTAAATTTGTTGCAAACTAGCTCAATATGTCAACACTATTATAGCTCAACAACTATAACAGTAAGACTTATACTTTGTTGATAGGTACATGTACTACGTATCAAACTTTAAAATTAAATTGTTCAATGGTATACAAAAATAACAAAAGATAAACTCATGAAAATTCAGTTGATCTGAATAAACCGTCCAAGTCGATATTATTATAGCACCTCCATATCTCCAATACACTACATAACAGTTATTTTATTTTTCAAGCATTGTAAAATATTCGATGTGTAAAAGAAAAGAAACAAAGTACCGTAAACATGAATGAAAATCTCATGAAACAATGAAATTTTAGTTTTCCCGAGATTCTTAATATAACAATCCCCCTGAACCCACATTTATTACAGAGGATATACAATACACATGCGTACTATTACACTGACAGATTTTATTTATGTTGAAATAGTAGGGATTTCTAGGGGTTGTAATTTTAATACCGGTTATACTTTTCACAAACTTTACCAAAGGGGAAGAGAAACAGCATTTCCCCATCAGTTTCAAAATGTCTTGGTAATTGTTCCGTCAATGCGGTTGATAGATTATCAGCAGCCTGACACTTTATACTCGTATACAGCCATAGTAGGGGAATTGTATGTTTATAACTTACAACATAAACCTTTTTTTTTGCTCTACAGCAGTCTAATGATAACGCAATTACAAAACATGGTAAATCGTAGCACAAAAACTTTTATATTGCTGCATAAATGGGACTTTAAGTGGTCTTCTCCACAGTTTTTATGCATTAAAGATTATTGTTTCAGAATGTTACAGATATGTATTTACACAAGTAATAATAAACAAAGTGTTCGTTGATTCAGAATAGATTGTAGTTCTACATAGTACATAGTTACCTCTTATATTCCTAAGATTGACTAATTCCAATGTATCAGTTTTGAACACATCTAATTAAAACTTTAAATTATTAAATAATAGTCGACGACAATAATTGCTATACATAGTCTATACAATTCTAATTTCGTATACCTATACAAATTGACTATAAGTACTTTTGGGTTAACGGAAGAATATTTAACACATTTGAGTTGAAAACTTTAGAGTTTCCAACTACTGCCGAAGTACTTTATGTAGAACTCTTATGTGTTAGTAATTTTGTAGTTTGTATACAACACGTGTTACTAGTTGAAACATTTAATAAGAATGACTAATTAGTTTGGTTTTACCATTATACAACTTCTAGGTTGTGCTTTGTATATGATTACGTGATATATTGTTTACACTTACACATGTCTAAACTTATTATTTATAAGGGTAACCTTTCTAGGGTGAGCAACTTGTAATATATTTGAAAACCTTTTAAATGATAATAACAAACACTAATAATTGTTATTGTGCTATACTATGTGATTGCCACAATTCTAATTAGGCTGATCTTGCACCGATGAAGACATTACGGAGACTATTTTATTATCGATTATTTTATATTCATTGTTATTATTATTTACAAAACTTTGTCAGTTTGTTTAATCACAGATAATATTGGTTAACATTTGTATAGGGAACAAATTCTGTCATTTGATAGAAAATATTTTATTAGTGACATCGCAGCTGCAAAACTTCGTTCAAACTTCAGTTAACCGTATATATTGCAGTAACTGTATTTTGATGATGTAAATTTGTAACAGTTTCACAGTTTTATTAAATGTTAGCATGAGATGATTAGTAATTTATATACAATTAAACTTTCAAGTTAAATTAATTATTAACTATTCGACACTTGCGTTAACCAGAATTGGTATAAAGTTTACACTATATAAACCGATTGTAAATTACACAATTTCAAACTCTGTCGAATTGGATCAAACGTTCTCGTTTGGTGGACGGTAAATCTAAATGCGGTTATATACTATGAAGTCCCTTTTATCTATAATTACAAGTATAGAACACGCGTATTTATACAAGTTAAATAAACAACTAAAGGGTTGAAAAATATGAGCATGTATTTGAAGCAGTACTCTTACTTATTTATTCATTCAACAACATCGATTCTATTTCTAATACTTTTTAAAATAAAATTGTGTATAATTAGTTCATGTCATTTAGGATTGGTTTGATTCAGTATTCAGTTTTACTTCCTTTTATGCAAAAACTTATGAACCTTAACTTCACAACGAGGAGGGATCATTAATACGTCATCTTCTAGACTGTTGCAAATAGATGTAGTTGTAGTTATAAATTTATTGCTAAGAGTCAACGTCCAGTTACTATAATCTAATTGACACCGATATTTTGAAATAAAATCTCTACCTAAAATACCATCAACTGGAATTGGAAAATTATCGTTAACAATATGAAATGTACCATCAAAAACATGGTTATTGATGTAAATTAACGTTTTGGTAACTGCAATGGATTCAGTGTACCCATCTGTTATGCCGTTAATTTTGCAAATTTTTGATCTGTCTACTAGTTGATTTGGATTAATTTTTGTTCGTTTAAATAGACTAATATCAGCTCCTGTGTCAATTAAAAGCATTATTTTATGATTCCCCGTCATTTCAGTTTCAACAAATACAAAATTTGAAAGTGTCAGATCCAAATTAAAAATATTTACATTTGTCCCAATGGATCCTGTTGGGACGCTTCTGCGTTTCCCTGGTCCTCTGCAGAATATGCTCTTACAGCTCTATTAGTGTTACTGTTTTGGAATCTTTGCCCATTACCTGTTCTATAATCCTTGAAAGCATTTTGACCTCTAAAACTATTACCACCTCTGTTGCTACCTCTGTTACCGCCTCGATTAACACCTCTATTAAAATTATTGTTATTGTAGCCCTGATATCTACCTCGACGGTCATTATTTCGTTGATAATTATTTCGAAAATAACCAGAATTATGATTGTAATTTCTTCGGTTGCTCATATAAAAAACATTGGAATTGCTGTCACTATTAATATTTACAAACTTATTTATGACTTCTTGACAATTTGAAAAATTTCCCGCTTCTAGAATCCATCTGGCTTTTTGAGAATCCGCATTTTTTGACATTGCCTCCACGACTGTAGTGGTGCTATAAGTTTCTGCTGTTGTTGGTGGAACGCCCTCACGTATGTACGCTCTTTTCAACTCTGACGCTAAAGCATCTATTTCCTCTGCATATTTGGTAATTTCTTTATTGTTTTGTTTTAACTTAAGTAATTTTGCCGCGATAAACTTTGAACTTTCCCTATTTATTCCATTTTTTAATTTATTTATAATTTCGTCTAACGAATCCGTATCCGTAATAAGATCTCGCGCTTTACCCGTAAGTTTAGTTCTTACAAAAGCAACTGCATTACTGTTATGCCCTTCTGAATTGGATTGTAATAATTTCAATGAATCTAAAAATGACTGAAGCCTATTATTAGATCCGTCAAATTCGGTTGCTACTATTTTGCTGGCAAAATTAAAAAATTCAATCGGAGATAAAGCCATTTTTGCTTCCTGATCGGAATCTGTTTCTTCCGACTCGGAATCAGTTTCTGTCTTAATAGAAGGATCAATTGATATTAAATACGAAGTTGGGACCATATAATCTATTTTTAACACTTTAAAAATTTTACATACGCGTTCCCTTAGTTTCTCAAAATCCCTTTTTATAATTAATACATGATCTATCTCTAAAGAATCCTTAATTGAACTTACTAAACTAACAAACTTATTAAAATTTAATATTACATTATTTTTAACTTCATCTTTCACTGATGCCGATTTGGGAATATCCTTTTTTAGAACCCTTTTTGATTCCCTAGTAATTTCTGCATAGAACTGAGTTAATACTGCATATGATTCCTCCCAATTACTCATATGCAAAATATATAATATTACAACTTAAAGACTATTTATACCATTAATTCCTTTTAATTAATTATTCTTAAACACATCATACTTAAAATAATTTAAAAACTATTGATAACCTTAAATTCTCTTGTTGTTCCTGCTGCTCCATACCATATGTTGCTTTGAATCTTCTTCTTATGCCTTAAGTGCCTGAACAGCAATGCTTCTTGTTACACCTTTCTTCATACCTCTCCTGTATTCCTTGTGCACTTTTAATATTAAGAACAACACAGCCACAATTGTTAGAATTAATAACATTATTTTTACGTCCTTTTGAGCGCCAAGCACTTGTTCATCAACTATTACATTAGTGTTCACTACACCTGTGTCGGTTACATCTGATTGCTTTGATGTGGATGTCCCCATTTTAATATTTTCCAAAAAAAATTATCCAAAATTTAAATTTTTCTTCTCACATCAGTTTTGAAACCATTAGGCCCTTGTGGCAGGATCGCCATGTGGTGGGTGTTGTAGTCATGTTAATTTTTATTTAAATTATAAACAATTATCTTTGTATTTATTTATTAATATTATAGTACTGTCACTACGTTACATTTTCTAACAACAACTCTTCAACTACTTATTTAATCAACTGCTTCTCTATTACTATTTCTTCACTACATTATAATATTCACCTAATTAAAATAGACACTACTCATCAATTTCATTATTATTACAATATCTAATCAGCAATAATATAATAAATTATATTGCAAATACTTTAAATATGCTACAAAAGTACTTTTATTAAACTTTACTACTTCAAAGACTAAAATGCTATTGAGTTTTCTACTATAATACATCAATGCAGACTTGAGCAATAACTTTGAAAATATGTATGTAAAATTAATATTACGCAGTAAACTTTCTAATTTACTGCAACAATAGTGTTGACTTCTTACAAGGAAATTATATTTCATATTTTTCCCTAATAAATATTTATAAAACTGAGTAGTTTGAAATTCGAAGTTTATCGAATTCATAGTTGAATGATATGCTTCGGTTTCATGAGTAATATCTTTGATTATGAATCATAACCCGTGTTATATTTAACGAGAGAATATAATGCATAAGTAACTTCTATTTTGATTGATTACTACATTATACTTGTTTTGAACGTTCAAGACGCATTTAAGGAACACAATGTTACTAACACATTGATTTTTCACAAAATTCAATTGTATATACTTCATTGAAAAATTAACATAATTTGTTAGATTTGGCAAATAGAAAACCAAAATGTTTACAAGTTGAAAAAATTAGAAAAGGAGGAAGTAGTGAATCATAATAACAAGATAAAACAAAGAAGTAAATTTATTAATTTAATAGATGCAAAAAAATTCTCTTTGAAACTCTGGAAGAATTGGAGGTCAATATTCAGCAAGACATTTAAGAAATAAGGCCATAAATATTGGCAAAAGTGGTCAAAAATTGGACTGATCGGATGCGCTTTGTAACGATTAGTCGTGGTGGTCATATGCCGCAAATTAATTTCAAATCATAAATGACATTAAATTTACTTTCACAAAAAATGATAAAAAAAAAACATTCCATTAATTTTTTAATGATTTATTTCAATTTGAAGTTCTCGTACAGCTAAGATGCACCCTATAGTAGGTAACTGCTAAAACATAACAAATTGTTAGGGTGGTATGAAGCATTAACGTGTGAACTGCTTGTAGCAATCAGGACACTGCCTGTTCCTGCTATATAACGCATTAAATCGTTTCCGATTTGAATACAATTCTGTTATCTAAAATGCAACTTTTTAGCAAATTTTTCTAGTTTCAATTACTATTACAAATTATTTTTCACACTTTATTGTCAATGATAAAATTTTCAGCAAAATCAGATTTTTTAATGGAACAAAATCAAAAAATTACAACTGGACTTCGATAAAATGATGCAAACAGAAAACACAAATATTCACACTGTATAGGAGGTAGCACTGGACATTGCTCTTAAGTTTTTGTTACATTTGGAAGATAACAAACCAGATGGAGAAATGGAAAATAACAAATCTGATGGTGAAATGGATGATAATGTGGAATTAATATTTAAAAGAGACCAATAAAATTGGTTTTTAAATGCGTTGTAAATGCCATGGATCACTCTCATGCCAGAATAAAAATGATTAATTTAATAAATTTTATTTAATTATTTTTTAATGTTTTGTAATGTGTTTTAATGTACAAAAATGCCATTATCATTATTCTTTGTGGACTTGAAACCCAATGAAAACAACAAAAGCATTTATATGGTAAGAACAATGCTAAAATCCATAGTCAACTTCGAACCTCCCATACCTAAGAGAGATATTCCTCAGTGTCAAAAATGTCAACGCTATGGACACACCAAAGCATTCTGCTATCGAAGTCCACGCTGTGTCAAGTGTGCTGGGGATCACCTAACAAATACATGCATAAGAAAAGAGAGAACAAAGGATGTCAAATGCGTACTTTGTGGGGGTGAGCATCCTGCAAACTACAGGGGATGTACAGTCTACAAGGAACTCCAGCAAAAAAGTTATCCACCTCCAAGAGACAGAAAACAAACTCCAATCAAAACCCCTCCTCAACATGCAAGTACTTCAGGAAACTCGTATGCTTCTTTGTTTGCTAAAGAACCTCAGCAAACTCCTATTTTAATCCAATCTGGACAAGCCGCCGGAAAATTTCAACAACAAACAGTACCACAACCAAACAACGACATTCAAGAACTGAAGCAAATGATGAAAGGGCTCATGGAACAAATGAGTACCATGCTAAACATACTAACAACCCTAGTGACTAAAATGGCATAAATGGCTAAAAAAAATTAAATTAGCCTTATGGAACGCCAATGGTTTATCACAACACCGACAAGAATTAATACAATTTATCTTAAACAATGAAATTGACATAATGTTAATATCTGAAACCCATTTCACAAACAAAAGCCATATAAAAATTCCTAAATTTACTGTATACTCTACCCAGCATCCGGATGGAACTGCCCATAGAGGAACGGCCATAATGATTAAAAACACAATCAAACATCATGTTCTAGACAACTACCAAGAAGAACACATACAGGCAACTAGTATTTCAATAGAGGTCTGGATTGGCCCCTTAACAATTGCAGCCGTTTACTGCCCGCCTAAACATACAATTAAAGAGGACCGTTTTGTGCAATTCTACAACACTCTTGGTCAACGCTTCATCGCTGGAGCAGATTATAATGCCAAACACCCGCAATGGGGTTCAAGGCTAGCAACCCCCAAGGGCCGAGAGTTGATGAAAGCAATGCAAAAAAATAATCTACAACATCTCTCAACGGGTCAACCCACATACTGGCCCACGGACCAAAGAAAGATACCCGATTGTATCGATTTCTGTGTGGTCAAAGGAATATCAGATAAATGCTTAGAAGCAAAATCAAGCCTTGACTTATCATCTGATCATACTCCAGTTATAGTAACCGTAAGCACAAAGGTGATTAACACAACCAAATCACCATCACTGTGCTCCAAAAAGACCGACTGGAACAAATTTCAAAAACTAGTAGAGGAAAATTTGCAACTACAGGTTCCACTAAAGACAGCTAATGACATAGAAGCAGCAATTGAAAAATTGAACAAAACGCTGCAGTAAGCAGGGTGGAGTTCGACTCCAGAACCAAAAATAGAAGACGGAAGAAATTACTGTTCTGCAAACATTAAACAAAAAATAAAAGATAAACGACAAATAAGAAAACAATGGCAAATCACAAGAAGCCATCATGACAAAGCGAGACTTAACAAAGCAGTCAAGGAGCTGAAACAATTATTAAAAGAAGATAGAAACCAATGTATCCAAAACTACCTGGAAAACCTCAATGCTACACAGGTCACTGACTACTCTTTATTGAGAGCAACAAAAACTCTTAATCGACCGCAACTCAAAATACCTCCATTGAAGAGAGAAGATGGAAACTGTGCCAAAGATGATAAACAAAAAGCGGAGCTATTCGCAGACCATTTAACTAAGGTTTTCCAACCACATGCATTTGACAGGCATGTTGAGGAAGATGAAATCCATCAGTTTTTGGATGCTCCAGGACAATCTGATCTACCAACAAAGAAATGTACGATAAATGAAATTAAATCAATGATAAGCCAGGAGTTAAAAACCGGTAAAGCTCCTGGATATGATCTCATCACCGCCAAAATATTAAAAGAACTTCCACGTACTGGCCTAAAATTTATAAGTCAAATTTTTAATGCGATACTAAGAACGGGGTATTTTCCAAGACAATGGAAAGTCGCGGAAATCATAATGATTCAAAAGCCTGGAAAACCTCCCGAGGATGTGAAGTCATATAGACCCATCAGCCTGCTCCCAATTCTGTCCAAATTGTTCGAAAGAATGTTCTTAAAAAGAATTTCACCAATTCTAAAAGAAAAAAAGCTACTACCTGATCACCAGTTTGGGTTCAGGCGCGAACATGCAACAGTTGGGCAAGTCCACAGATTAGCTTCGGAAATAAATAAAAACTTCGAAAAGAAGAAATATTGTACTGCAGTGTTCATGGACATAAGTCAGGCCTTCGATAAAGTCTGGCTGGTTGGCCTACAGTATAAGCTAAAAAAAAGCGTTACCTTACAACATGTACTTAGTACTTAAATCGTACCTCACAGAGAGACACTTTTACATAAAATTTCGAGAAGAGTGCACCAGGATACATCCAATTCAGGCTGGAATCCCGCAAGGAAGTGTGCTAGGACCTATCCTCTACCTGATTTATACTGCTGACTTGCCTACCAATGCTGATACCATCATAGCAACATTTGCAGACGATACCGCCTACTTAGCTGCACATGAAGAACCTGAGGTGGCTTCCCAGATCGTACAAAAAATTTTAAACAAAGTGGTGCCATGGACCAAGAAATGGAAAATTAAGGTGAATGAGAATAAATCAGTGCAAGTGACATTCACTTTGAGAAGAGGTACATGCCCTCCGGTTAAATTAAATAATCAAGAAATTCCTCAATCTGATCATGCCAAATACTTACGCATTCACTTGGACAGACGATTGACTTGGCGCAAGCATATTTTCATGAAGAGAAAGCAACTTGGGCTGAAGCTGAGTAAACTTTACTGGATGATAGGCAAAAATTCAAAAATGACCCTCGAAAATAAATTATTAATCTACAAGATTGTCCTGAAGCCAGTATGGACATACGGCATTCAACTGTGGGGATCAGCATCCACCTCCAACATTGAAATTTTGGAAAGATTTCAATCGAAGGCGTTACGAATGATTACCGAAGCTCCGTGGTTTGTACCAAATGAAGTCATACAACAAGACCTGCAAATACCCACGGTTAGGGAAGAAATCGTAAACTACAGCAAAACTTATTACACAAGGTTGTGCGCCCACCCGAACAGGCTAGTTGAAGAACTGAAAAATGATGTCAATATTAACGACAGACTAAAGCGACGTAATATAAACGACTGAATGAGTAGATTTAAGTGATCTCTCATATTTGTCAATTCTAACAGTCATTATGACTAAATGTATGAAAGGGAGATGTCACTGGATGTATTTTTATTAATAAATTATTATACTACAATGAATACAACACACCTAAATGCCACTTGCCAATTAGCTGTCAAATTCAAATAATTGTTTTGCTGTTCCTTATAGTATTTATTCCATATCATCATTGCCCAATCCTTTTTTGCCAATAACGTCAATGACCGGCCAAAGACGTAAATATTACAATCAGATGAAAATATTTGCATCATTGCCCACCGTTATCGGGCGTTGACGTCAATGACCGGACAATGACGTCAATGCCCATTTATGCTGGCCATTGACGTCAACGCCCGATTTACATCATTGACCGTAACATATTCATTAATCGTGACGATAGCTAATCTTCTGAAACCACCACAGAATAATATTATTTGTACATAATTTATATTTATTATTGTGTGAAAATTATTATTTGAATTATATCACTTTACTGTATGTATTCACAAGTTATTTTCAAAGATTCTTTACACCAGACAGAGTGACATTAATTTTATATTATAAGTAGGTATTATATTATGGTAGCTTGTTTATTGGTTACCTAATAAGAGTAGAACTTTTAATCATTATTAGTTACTCAGTTTTGTGCTTATTCGTGCATAACATTGTGTATTTATTAACGAGATGTTGTTGGTGAAATCTAAAGCATGCTACTATCATTAATTCATTGTTTTGATTTTGCTTAATACATGAATTGCTTTGTTGTGTTTTCATTATGATTTGCATTGGTTGTTCGTTACTCTATAATAATCTATGTTAGCTTGTAATAACCTACTGATGGAGTTTACTGCATTTCCAAATGCATAATATGAATCTTAGAAGACTTTCTGAATGTACCAAGAAGACTAGGAATTTTTTACGTATTGCGTTTCGACCACTGTGAAATTAGTTTAATGTTAGATTAATGCTTGGGTCCATATTTTAACACATATTTGTTTTCTACTATTTTTACTATTATAGTACTGTTTTGTATATTTTTTTGATGATTCTGATTATCCTGTTCTCCTTCTCCATTATTTTCATTACTAAAGTATAATAACAGTATATTTTTCATATAGTTTATTCTTCATAATCCCTTAGTTGTATAACTTTGAGCTCAATGGTAATTTTCTTTTTTGATTTAAATTATTGTCCTTCGTTCTCAAAGACACTATGTGATTGTAAATAAGTGTATAAATTGAACCTACCGGAAGGTTTTGACATTAGCAAACAGAATAGAAGGTTTAAGAATGTCACAGAGAATAATTTGTCGTTAAACCAACAACTGAGTCCAGTGACTACGCCGCTGTTCGAAATAGCAGCTGATGTAGTATGTAAATTTATTTGTATAATGTACATATTATTTATTTCATTTCTAAGGATTTCACATTGAAAATTAATGAATTTTCAATTCAAGTTTGCATGTGGATGGCTATTACTTTGATATTGTATTTACTTAACTATCTTTTTATATAATGTAACTGCAGAAAAAGAAAAAGATGATTGAAATTTTATCTTTCCTACTTACAAGGGAAACACCAACACTAAAATTGTTTATTTTTATTAAATTAAAAAAAATTGTGCAAATCGGTGATTGGTAGTGTTAGTGTTCCCCTTGTTAGTGAATCCAATGCTTCATAAAACCGAAATGCATCACATACGTGGGCTGCTGGGAAAGTTTCCGGAATCTAGTACTTCTAGTTCTGTCAAGATATTTTAACTATCATATTCGTTTTGTTTACACGGCATTTCAAAGAAAGTAATTATAATTACAATAATTATTGTACGAAGAAATGCAACTTTCGTGTGAAAATTTTCGTAGGTGATTTTTAATGATTTTAAATGTGGCCTAAAGCCGAAGCAATCCATCAATCGGCGTGTTTTGACTTTTGAAAATGAAGCATCATCCAAGAGTACTCTTTATAGGTGGTTTTCCAAATCCCAGTGTGAACGCACCACTCTCGGTGACGAATTTCGTATAGGTCATCTGCTAGCATTGTCTGTTTTTGCCACTAATGTTACAACTGTACGTGAAATGATTGAACGAGATCGGTATGTGACATACCAAAAGATTCAGGCATCCTTAGGCATTGACATGTAAACAATACACAAGATTTTTCATGATTATTTAGCGCTTTGCAGTCGCTGCATCCCACACAATTTGACCAGAAGCTTAAAAACTCAAAAACAAAATCGTCTCAAATGGTGCAAAGAAATTCAACCGAGGTCTTTCATTTGCTGTACAATATCTTTTACTGGTGATGAAATTCGAATTTATTGTAATGAACCCGATAATAAACAACAGTCCACCGTTTCGGTATTGTTGAAACATTTGAAACACTGATTTCTGAGGTATCTGCTTCAGAGTTGAAAATATGTATTTCAAATTGGTTCCAACGTTTGCAAAAGTGTATTTATGTCCAAGGGGAATACTTTCCCAGTAGCCTACGTATTAAAGTAATTTATTGAATTCTTTCACAAGTTAATAACCTAAAATAATATATTTAAATATTTTAATTTCATGGTAATGTGAGAAGAGTGTATATTGGTTAAATTTTAGAAAGGGATTTTTATATTGATAAATGATTTAATTAATAGTGTTCTGCCACTGTACTGTCATGCTGTCAACTATTCCTATAGTGATATCCAGTCACAATTGATGAAAGATCGTCGAATGCTACATTATGAGCCAATTCTAATCTATTGATGAGTGAAAAGTTTTCGCGGTACCTCCCTAAAATTAAAATATATTAAGAATTAAAATCGGTCTTTTTGTAAATAAATAAAATAAATAGTTGGAAGAAGAATATAATGCGGGTATGGTGTGACAATTTCAATAAATTAATTGTGTGTAAAAGCAAGCGCACACTTTAGCTAATTCGAATTATTTAACATTAATTGATTTAGAAATTAGCACATTTGCATGTGTCGGCAGCATTCATTAATTACGGAAGGAAATCCATAAGTAACAGAATGATAATGGCATACATACAAACAATATAATAGCAAACATTTATAACCTGAAAATAAAATAGTCATCGTCAACAGTATAAATTTTATAAAAGTTTCAAGTGCCTAATAACGATTAAATATATCATGAGCATAGAATTATTTCAATTTTCAACACAATAATAAATGTGAAAAGCCTGTTTATAGCTTCAATTTTACCTCTTACTTTGAATAATAAAATGCTTTTAAGATTTTCGTATACTTCAATATCCTTACTCTTCAAGCAGTTACCTTACAATAGACTGCCGTTGCAAAGTGATTAACTTCTATTCAATTTTATTTTATATTGCTTCTACATTCAATAAAATATATATAATAATCTACCGTTTCGTGCATTTTTATTGCTTATGGCAGTCAATCTACTAATATTACTATTTATAACAAACTATAATTGCAATTGCAATTAATAATAAATTGTATTTACTAATGCCAACTACTAGTGAAAATCTAAGCTTTCCAAAGAATTATAATTTTAGAATTTAATTTCGACATGTGAACAAAGGAAGTTCTAACTTGTTAATAAGTAAAATAAATGGGTTAGTAAAACAACAGTCATTTAAATTAACACCAAACGTCGTTTTGTTTCATAAGATTAGGTCTACCTACTACTACCAACAAAGTTAACTCTCTAACTAATTAGCTTTTGATTTCATAAATTAATTGATATTGTGTTACTGAAGTAATTTTACATCCTTATATAAATTTGTTAATATGTATTCTTAAATAATTTTTTCGAATAATTTTTTCATATTTTTAAGAATATCTATGAAACCTATTTTATTTATGAAGCTTTCAAGTGGCTAGAAGTACTGAACGTAACAAACAATAATATAACAATCATAATATAAATCTGAGTATAAATCGATTATATTTAGCAAGTGAAAGAAATTATGGATTACTATAAGTCATTTATTTATATAAATTAATGGACATCTTGTTGAGTTAGTTTTATATAAAATTATATTCTCACATTACTTTACTAAAATTGTAATATTATCTTCACTTTTTCTGGTGGAAAAAGCAACGTAACGTATAATGATGCTTTTACATACAATAATTTAAATTCAATCTAAATATTACACAACTGAAGAATTTTAATACAATTTTAAAACAATTTATTAAAACAATAAATTGTAATACTGGATTTAGCAATAAAACCATACTTTATAATTATATCTATATTTACAGAAATGCATGAAATTAACTAGTACATATTAATCGTTTTGTCCAAAAAAATGTTTTTAATGTGGTTATTTCATGTGACTGTAGTTTTACTATTAATTTTGATACTACATACAAAGTTATATTATAGTTTACTAACAATAAACTGTAAATTACTTATTTCAGTATTGACATCTTTTTAAACAAGAAAGATTAATTGTTAAAAAACGTTTACGTCAAGCACACTAGAGAAAAGACTTTTACAAAAAAAATATTAACAGTTAATTAATCTTGTAGAAAAGATAAATTATGGGCTTTTCTTTGTTTAAAAGGTTGTATAATACGTTTTTTAAGTAAACAAATTAGACAAATTGTATTATAATTATATTAACAATATCTTTGTAATGAAAATTAATTTATAGTTAAATCGTTAACGAAAATCACTTTAAAATTTCATTTAATACTAATTTGTTGATTACAAAATGTATAATACTTTAATTACAATTTTTTTTTTATACTAAATTACAGGATTCTTCCGCAAGATCTGTTATAACGTAGAAACCCTGTCGTTGGTTGAAATGTCTTGAAGGTATTTAAATTTTTAATAAATTCTGAATGATACACGAGGTCAGGTTTGCAACTATATTGCAAAGAAATTTGGAGTAAACATGTTTATAATAATGATGAGCATAAAAGAACACAATGTCAGTTAATGGTAATGGTATAATAATATAAGAAAATATCTTCCAAGAAAGACAGATTTTGATGAATTGAGTTTCTAACAATAACAGTCAAATTGTGCGTCTATAATCGAAGGGTTTTTGAGAAAGTAATATGAAAAGTCATTTGGATAAACAAATACGTCGATTCCGTATATTGCAAAAAATAATTACTATTGGATGGCTTTATGGAAAATAATCTTACAGAATATTTTGATATCTGACGTAAATCAATTTCTTCGAAGTACAGGTAAACTAAAGTTTAAGTAAATATTTCAATGCAGACATGAAGTTTGTTTCTTTAATAATAAATATGTATAATGCTTATGAAAGATTTCTGTAAAATATGCATACAATACAATCTCCTAATTAATTTTCAATCAGGATTAGAATCAATATATTCGAGAGAGAGAAAGGATTAAAACCATGTGAAAAAATTTAAGGACAACAAAATACAATGCTTTTTCTTTTTCTCGTTAACGGTGCCTTCAGATAAAGTAAAAAAATTTTATAAATGTATTAAAATTTTAAGAATTACATTAAACTTTTTATAACTTTTCCATTAAAATCGATTTTAAAAGTATTTTGAAGAACGCGGCTTAAATATTAATTAACGTGTTGAACAATGTGTTAAAAAATTTTCATTTTTATAAAAGTTGGAAAATTTGAACTTATTTTTAAGATGAATATCTAAAAAATTTGCGTATTACAATTTATATTCTAAAAAATTTGAATCTTTCGTTTACATTTTACATATAAATTGATTAAGTATATTTATTCAATAAAATATTCTCTTAGGAAATGTTTGGTATAAAAAATGGTTGGTAAATATTTTCATACCTATTTATGTATTTTGACAAAAAATAGAGACTCTTATATTTTGAAAGTGGCTTTCATCTTTTCACTATCCAAGTTTATTGTTGCAATATTATGTTAATTATTCTAGTTTTATATTATAAAACTATTTTATAATTTAAAATAGTATATTATGTCATCGGAAAATTTTTAACATACAATAATTACCAGATTTTACCCACGAATACATTCATTTAATTTTGATATATTCATGCTTCTCTATAAACTGGCCCTAAATTACGTTAGTATAAAAGAAGTTAAAGTGTTTTAAAATCATGTACATTTTCCTGCAAGTGCAAAACAGTTTTCATTTAATAAAAATTAATTTTTGAACTTTCGTAGGTATTTACGATACATTTGTATCAAGTCGCTATCAAAATTTTAAATTTTGGCTTCTAGTTATTTCTTTTACATTTAAATTTAATTCTAATTATTACTTCTTTACCACCGATTTTCAACTTTTTAAATTGAAGTTGAATATTTTCAACTGTAACAAACTGTTTCTTTTATACTTATTAGAACAAGAAGTTATCTATATGTTGTGGCATTGTTACATCACCGCCAATAATTGAACCTTTTTGGTGTCACTTCGCATTTTCTTTATTATATCCCTTTAAATTCATTTTATTTTAGAGGAAGCAGGTCAGAAAGTATTGTGTTGCTTCCTGATTTTAAGTGAATTTGTGTTTTAGCGTTACTCGAATTCAACGTAGTGAATTCTGGTAGAATTTTTCTAAATGTAATTCAATTTGACTTCTAATAGACTCCTTCTAATATCTTTAGAGAACTGAGTATTTGACTGTTGTTTACTTTTATACGGATTTTGAAGTAATCTTTATTTATAAGTCCAAAAGAGTACTCTAAACCACATATTAGCAGTAAAAGTGCAGCTAAACTATTGTTAGATTTTTTATTACAGGTACAAATATTCAAATGCGAATACGTTAGTAATAGGTCGAGTTGGTGGTTTGTTTCAGCAGAGGAGCAACAGGGGAACCTAGTAAAATCGATACTTCTTTATGGCCCACCCTATATATTATGTTACCGGCAATCTGCGAAATCAGTCAATTTGCACAATGCCTTGATAATGTAAAATAATGCACATTGCCTGAAAGACCGTAGCCATTTTGCAGATTGCCTATAGTACTAGTGAATTTGCACAATACCTTACGACTTGGTGGGTTTGCACATTATCTAGGCATTGTGCAAATTGACTGATTTCGCTGATTGCCGGTAACATATTGAGATGTGCTAAAGTCGATCAAATGAACCAATTATAATTTTTGTTTAAAAATAAAGTTTGTCGATTTGTGGGACATTTGATTTGGATGCAATTTTAAGAGACGAAAGCGATAATTTTGTAACTTATAACTAGAGCACGGATTCTAGGCAATTTGCCTTTTTGTCCTTTATTTAGGCAATTCAAAATTATAAATACAGAAATACCGTTCAAACGATTTTGAAAATTTTGAACCCTAGTTTTATTTGCCTAAATGCCTATTTTCGATGTTACTGACCTAAAATAGATTTTTAATGCCTAAATAGCCTAAACCAATGATTTATCCCGTTTACGTTACTAAAAGTAAGCTAAAAGTAAAAAAAAAAATAGTTTTTATGTTTTTTAAAATTTGTATCTATCAGTCAGTGGCGGATTTAGCACTTGAGAGGCCCCAAAAGAGCAATTTAATTTTGAGGTGCTCCTCCAAAATCCCAAGAAACGGTTTTTATAGATCTTCTAAATATTTTCACTGCCCCTATACCGTATAGTGTGCATTCTACGCGCACGTTTACTATGTTTTTTACTCTATACCAGTGATCTAAAAAAGCTGAATTTTGAAGCCCCTTTAGTTTATGATGCCGCAGGCGTGCGGAAATCCGCCACTGTTCAAAAAGTAATATGAGTTGTTCTGAGTTCTTGTATTTTATCTCTGTGAAGTCAGAATAGATAGAAAGCTGGCAGTGGTCGTTGAGTAGGTGGCGACAGATTTCAGAAATCCTGAATGGCTTTAAGTTAGTTAGGTACCTTCTAAATACAATACAAAAGGAGGTGAATTTTCCAAATACTTCAAAAAAAATCGTAACCCCCCAAATTAGTAGCGCCATATGCAAATAGAGGAGAAAATTAATAAAACCATCTATTTAGGAGGGAAAAAGCTTACATAAAAATTTGTATAGTATTTTCCATCCTTATAGCTCTTATATCGTTATTAAAATTTTGCCTAAATTGCCTAAAAACCCCTAAATTCTTAATTATTGTGCCTATTTCAATGATTTTTATAGCCTAAAATTGTGCCTTTTTTAACATTTTTTACGTCCTAAAATCCGTGCTCTACTTATAACACACAAAACGATACAATTTTGATTTTTCATAAAGAACTAGTGTACTTGTTGCGAATTTATGGTGTTTTCGTAATTGTAAAGTGAATTTAGTATCTGAAAGTGAAAACAATGTGAATTTAAATGGGTGGCGGTAAAGAAGAACGGATACTTACAAAATTTGTTGCAAAAATTTGTTTTATTAGGATGGTAGGTTGAAAAAGATAGAGAATGGCTTGAGCGACACAACGATCAAGCAGAGTCCAGGCGACCTCCATTGTGCCCAGTTCGAGAATTGCAACCTTTTTGCAATTCATTCTCGACGAAATTAGTTTTGAGAGCTTTTGTAGCCACAAAAGCAAGTATATCGGCGATAGGAATAAAACGTGAGTGTTTTTGATACGTTTTCTTCGTAAAACAACGATTTTACATGTAATTACGTGGGTGCGAGCAATTCTCGACCCTATTGCAATAATTTCACTTTTTGGATATTTTCGTATCTAAAATTATGTTAAGAAGATAAATTTAATGATTTGTAAGTCACACAAATCAATTTTACTCTACGTACCGAGTAAATAGTCGATATTTTTGTGATTGAAATTATCACATGTTGAAGTTTGAGGTTAACTTGGCGGACACATTTTGCTGCACCTGTTTGAAAGGAAAATGGAGAAATTTATTTAAACCGACACTCGAGGTTTGAATGCTACATTGGAGGAATTTTCCACACACTTATTTCACTGCTTTTGGATGGAAAACCGATTTTTGGATAATTATAGAAGCTCGCTACCGTTTAAACACTGGAAGCCATCTTGCCATGTAACTGATAATCATCGACATACGTCATTTCATCCTATACGTGGAATGTTTCATAATTCATACAAATCACACATTTATAAGTAAGAAATTGAACTTTATTATAAAAAACACCCTTTTATTGTTAATTATTGTTACACGATTTCACATTTATGCAACATTAAATAAAAGTATAGCTAACGTTTGCAAAATAAATGATACTATTTATTTGATGTTGTTTACACAATTACACAAAATTGAATCTCGCTTGACAATTGTGTCAAAAACGTCCAAAATTGCTACTAAATTAAATTTGAGTTTTTTTTAATAAATTGCCTTCTAATTTGCGGAGACTTTTGATTGACTTTTTCATCAAATCCACAAACTGCAGATTTTGTAGCCTCCGTATATGCGAACCTGACGTAAGACTAACTGGAGCTATTTTGTTCGAGTGATCTACATTAGGCGAGGTTTTGCTCCCTGTTTTATCTAGGAAGTTTAATTGAGCTGTGGATCACGACAATATACATATAACTGAGTTCATTAGGATACGGTAATACATACGACAGCTTATTATTTTCGACAAAGTCGCTTAAGTGGTAGTACTACTGTAATAATAATTAGCTCCTATGTAATGCAAATCAGCTACCATATCTTTAGTTTAAGCTTTATAAGATAAACCAAATAATACATAAATAAAACCAAAAGATACATTTTTGACACTAATTCT
Source organism: Rhagonycha lutea (assembly GCA_958510855.1). Classification (NCBI taxonomy): domain Eukaryota; kingdom Metazoa; phylum Arthropoda; class Insecta; order Coleoptera; family Cantharidae; genus Rhagonycha; species Rhagonycha lutea. The sequence goes on from OY294036.1 coordinate 22,527,467, forward strand.
ATAATAATTTGCATAATAGGTATACTATACTACTTATATAATTTAGATACTTTAATATGAATTATTTTCTGTGGATGATTGTTTAAACTATCGCCATGTCCGTTGAAATTAAAGCACCAGTCAACTCTTGATTGATAAATATGACTTCGCACAAATATGCATTTTTGACTGTGCTAGGCAACATTTCTTAAATAATATGTAAAATCAGATTTTAGTCTATTAGTAATTTATTGTTCCCTTCAACAGGAAAATTTCTTTTTGTTTTTCTGAAGTGTGCTTCAGATGGGGAATGAAAGGTCCCCTTAATGCAACGCACTAGCAGTTGAAGAATTCAAACCTTTTCTCAATTGCACCTTTAGGTTTTAGTCCACGTGCAAAATGTGGAGTTCTTAGACCCACTGTGGATATTCAAACGTTATGTGGTTTTTATTTGTTATGTCTATTTAGAGGGAAAAGTTAATTTGAGAAAAGAAACTCCTCTGTTTGGCTTCTTTTGTTGTCATAATTCTTTTATGCTGAAACGAATAGCATAAATTCTAAGCTATCCAATGGTACACTTAAAAAATTCTTAATCAAAAATTCTTGAATGTATCCCCTGTTTCCCCGACTCGGTAATAGATCAGGTTACAAAAAATCACACCGATGAACTAATCATATTGTTTGACAAACTAAATAATAATTGGCAAGATGGTTTTATATTTTCATCTAATACGTAGTACATTTTTATAAATGCATTAAATAATTTATATTATTAGTTAGTAATTATCGGTAAAGCTAGTACAAATTTGTGTAGTGCTAACTAAATGCGGTGTGCCTAGTTATGGTAGACCATACTTAATCATTTAAAGGTTGTCTTTAGAAACACTAAAATTGGTCTTTGCAATAAACGCAACAGGATTTAATAACCCAATGTTGCGTGTAGGCTATTAGCGTCTCCGAAGGAAAACCTTCGCCCAACTATTCATCAACTAAACCGCAAACGGAGCAAGCTACCTCTCAATTTCAAAAGGACTTTAACCACTTGCTACTAATTACTCTGTATTTGCAGAAGATGTTCATAGAAAGCCTTAATTAATAAGTTCCAACACTATATAGAGAAACTTAAATGCAAATTTTAAGCCCTCACGTAGATATCTAATGACTTCGAAGTTGCGTCTAGAGAATTTCACAACTTAAGTTATTATAATCTAACTTGTTATAAATACTATCTTATAATACCAATTTTTGGAAAACTAAAACTTATACACACATCAGTGATATGAAAGTTTATAAGGAAGGAAATCTCTCTTGAACAAAAACTTAAGAATTTATTTTAATTTTTAATAATCTCTAAACAATTTCTTGCTTAGGATATTTTAGAATAATTTCAGTTTACTGACAGCTGTCACATAGTTTTTCCAAATAATAACAGGCTTTTAGAACTTTCTTATTGCTAATAAGAAATAAAAGCAATATGGAAACAAAAACGTTTTATCAAACCAAAATTAAATAAATCGAATGAAATTAATAATTTTTCAACCAATAACTCCAACTTGTGTGTGATCATTATTATGCATAAAATTATAGTGGGTGTAGATTCTGATAAAAAATGTTATTCTGTGATTATAAATTAACATCATTAGAGGTTTTGATCAAAACACAATATTATGGTACAATATTGCCGATACTGCTATTTCCTAAAGAGCATTTGATAAAACACTACACACCTGGTTTATTGACTTAAAAATTGCACAATTTCAAAATTTTACGATTTGCATACCAACAGTGAAAGAGCAGCTACTAAAATACATTTAGGAGCTTTACATAGCAATACCATATCGAAAATAAACAAAAGTGTCAAATAATATTTTCTGACTGTGAGATGATGGATTACATTCTCACTATATTGTGTATTTGATAAAGGTGAATTACCAAGAAGAACAGAATGTTCAAGTAGCAATATATTCATTTACATACAAGCAATGAAAACAAAATAAACTTAATAATTAACTTAGTAAAAGACTTAATAATTGGGTGCAACGAATTTGTTTAATTTCTAAATTTGTGCTCCAGCAGGTGAGTTTTCAATTCAGTGCAAATACTAGTACAAGTATGTAAACGGTAATCAGCAGAATTCTAATTGATTAGCTTTCGGGTACATGCATACTGAGAATGACGATGTCGAAGTCACGATTAAGAAGGTAATCAATCAGATGTACCGTTAAACTTTCAATGTTATTTGATTTTACAGTTTTAAAGTGCTTCTGCATAAATAAAGTTTGGACCTTGATATATTGTGTTCTGCTAACCACAGATCTCACTTAAAAGTCCTAACCGACAGCTCCGTCCACTTTGACATGACCACTGTCAAATCAGTGTTGCAAGAAAAACTGAAATACTATATTATAATATTCAAAAACCTTCCGATCATACACGCTATAACCGTGTTTAAATCCAAAAGATCGTAGACATAAGGTTTGTTCGTTTATCTTCCTCTAAACCACTCCGACTAAAGTAGTGTAAAATTGATTGGTGTAAAAAATGGGTTGGTGATTTTACGATTATAAGTAATATCTAATATTATCCTTTATCTTAGTTTTACAAAAGGTGGCAACCACCGGAAACCAGAAGGTCCTGGAAAATAAACTTTCGTATATTTTATTTAATAAATTGTTTGTCCCTTTCTAAATGACAATCAATTATTGAAACCATGAACGATAATGAAAATAGAAGTAAGTTAAAAGCGAAATAAAACCATGCCCTTTCAAGCGCGAATGCACGGATGGAAATCTTCCCCGGTAGAGTAGCCTATGTCCGTTTAAATTAAGATGAATTATGTGAGGTGGAATTTGTTCTACTAACTTTCAACTTTTTACCTTGTAAAAGTCAAAATTTTCTACCGGATAAATTAATTACCCCTCGGTAGAGGGGTAATTAATCAATGCTTGCTCCCTTTCTGGGAATTTTTATGTTGTTTGGGATCGTAAAAGTTTTGATTTTGAGCTTTACATAATATGGTCTCCGGCATCCCCTGTGTTTGCTAATTTGTTATACAAGAAACATAGAGGCTTTACGAATCCCAAAATTCAGTTTGGGCCAAATTTGTCGCACCACACTATAAAAGTTTGAGTGTTCCATGAATTGTTGAGTAGTGTTTGTTTTTCTTAATTGATTAAAGGAAGAATTTTGTATAAGAAAACATAATGGGGATTGGGGATACGATTATAGACTGGCTATAGCTTTCTATCTCTATCTTGCGTTTCTATCAGACCGAATTCAAATAGTTTGTATTGGGCTAAGCTTTCCGAAAAGATTATGGTGAATTCGGAAGTAATGCAAGGTTTTCATTTAGGTCCATCATTATTCATCCGATCTATTAATGATATAATAATAGTCCAGTCAAAATAGACAAAAAAAAGTGCAAAGTTTGCAATAATTCGCATCCAGCTGAAAATTGGCATAAACCTTAAATGCACTATTACAAACAAAATATCAAAAGTCTCCACCGATCCCACATCTGCTAAAAAAGTTATTCAAGGTCAAAAGTCAACAATATCGATTTTTTGCATTTTGCTCATAAATGATAAGTGTTATCGTAAAAATAGGTTAGACAAAAACTGTAGATCATGAAATTCTCTACAAAAATTATTCTTATACTTATTTTCGTACGAATCGCTATTACTGATATATCGCGATTTCGATAATCATTTAATCATTTAATCATTACCAATATTACCATTTTTTCAATCAATAGGACACTGTCTAATAAAACTTCCCAACTTTTTGAATCGTGATATCTAAGGAATAACGATTCGTACGAAAAAAAGTATAAGAATAATTTTTGTAGAGAATTTCATGATCTATAATTTTTGTCTAACCTATTTTTACGATAACACTTATCATTTACGAGCAAAATGTAGAAAACCGATATTGTTGACCTTTGATCTTGAATAACTTTTGATATTTTGTTTGTAATAGTGCATTTAAGGTTTATGCCAATTTTCAGCTGGATGCGAATTTTTGCAAAGTGAAATGTCTATTTTGACTGGACTATAAAAGTTATTAGGTATTATTGGATCTTGATCTATGCTGACCATGTCAAAATATGCAAAAGAGTTGACTCGGTTTTGTTAAGTATTTACTAAGTTAATCCAGCTCACACTCATACTACATAGAATATCCGTCTATATAATAATATTGGACTGAGTAAAGACACATCATAACAACAATATGATTTAATCTAATTAGTCTAACATAACTAGGTAATACAGGGTTGTTCAAAACACAATTGACTTGATTTCTGACTGAAAATTGATCTGCTAAGATTTATCTACTTTAAAATCACTGTAAAAATTGAATAATATGGACACAAACATCTGAAAATGTAAAGTTCTGAGCTTCACTTGTAATTAAATCAGCTGCATCTTAACCGAAGACTTTTAAAGGTGCATGTCGCCAGCCCCCCCCAAATCGAATTTTGGGATGAAATTTGTGTCAAACGTTTGAGCATCGTTTGAGCATCAATGAGCTTCCAATATTTTCGTTTGAGCCTCAACCGTCGCGGAATTATTCGCGAAAACTTTTGGGGGGGGCTGGAGACATGCTGGCCCCCCCCAAGTGGAATTTCGGGGTGAAAATGGTGTCAAACGTTTGAGCATCGTTTGAGCATCAATGAGCTTCCAAACTTTTCGTTTGAGCCTCAACCGTCGCGGAGTTATTCGCGAAATTCTTGGGGGGGGGCTGGAGACATGCTGGCCCCCCCCCAAGTGGAATTTTGGGGTGAAATTGGTGTCAAACGTTTGAGCATCGTTTGAGCATCAATGAGCTTCCAAATTTTTCGTTTGAGCCTCAACCGTCGCGGAGTTATTCGCGAAACACTTGGGGGGGGCTGGAGACATGTTTTTCCATTTTCGTTCCTATTTAGAATTTTTCTGTGAAATTGATGTCTATCGATAGAGATTCGTTTGAGCTTGAATGAGCTTCCATTCCCATCATTTTATTTTCATTTTCTGAAAAGTTACGAGTATTTCAAATTTCGAGTACTCCGAGCAAGTTCCGTTCAATAACCCTCAATTTTAAATCTATTTTATAAGATTAAAATTTTCGATCCGATTAAGAAAACTAATCCTGCTTAATCTTTTAAGTGATCACTAGATTGATGGAATAATATTGAAGTTGAAATTTTCGAAAAGAATCTGTTTAATAGAATATCTTTGGTGTTTATCAATAAAACTGGGTGCAAAATGTTGGCTTTTAGATTTGGGAAAAGTCTATGTAACGCAGAAAAACTCATTAAATGTTTAAGCAATGTAATAATTGTTTAAAATAATTTAAGAATTTAAAAAGAAAAAGAAACATGTCGCTGACGCCTCCTAAATCGAATTTTTCAGAAAAATTTGTAGAAAATCATTTTAGCATCATTGAATTTTCAATATTTTTATTTGAGCGTCAACCGTCGCAGGTTTTTGTGCGAAAGAATTGGGGGGGGGGCTATTGACACGTTTTATTTTATCTCCTCCAAGCATCTATGCCTCCAAGTGAACTTTTTTGTTAAAATTTATGTCAAATATTTAAGTATAGTTTGAGCATCAATGAGCTTCCAAATTGTCTTTTTGAGCCTCATCGAGTTATTCGCGAAGCTCTTGGGGGGGGGGTGTAAACATGTTTTTCTATTTTCGTTCATATTTCAAAGTTTTTTTGTGAAATCAATGTCTATCGATAGAGATTTGTTTGAGCTTAAATGAGCTTCCATTCTCATCATTTTAATTTCATTTTCTGCAAAATGAAGAGTATTTAAAATTTCGAGTCCTCCGAGTTAGTTTCGTACGTTAATCCTTAATTTTAATTTTTTTCTTTTTAAATTAAAATTTTGAACCGATTAAAAAGCTAATCCTACTTAAATTTGTAAATAATTACCTTCATTATTTTCATGGAATAAATCTGTAAAAATTAATTATACCACAAAAATGTAATTTATAAAGAACAGGTACTACCTATAACAAAATAATAAAATGAAATTAAAATTTTTTATGTCCTAGAACAAAACTGTGGATCAAAACCAAATTTTGTCGTTTGAGCCGCAACCGTTACGGAGTTATTGGAAAAATAGGTTTGGGAGGGGGGAGCATGCACAAGTCGAATCTTTATGTGAAATTGGTGTAAAAAGTATGGGCATCGAAAAATGTATAAACTCATTGGGGCGCAAACGATTCTCAAACGTTTGGCTACAAATTCACACAAACTTTCCACTTGGGGGGGGGGGCAGCATGTCTACAGTCCATCCAAGTATTTCGCCAATAATACCTTGACGATTGGGGATCAAACGAAAAATTTGGAAGTTCTTGTGGCTCAAACTATATTCAAATGTTAGACACCAATTTCACCCAAAAATTCTATTTGGGTGGGATTAAGTTAAACATGTCTATAGCCCGCCCCCCCTTCCCAAAAGTTTTCGCATATAAACCTACGACGCGACGGTTGAAGCTTAAACAAAATTATTGGAATCTCATTGATGCTCAAACATTTGACACAAATTTTTCTGAACAATTCGATTTAGGGGGCGTCAGCCCCGTCTATGTACGTGTATAAACATACACTTTCAGAATATTGAAAGTTGCGCTTGATTTCGGGTTTCGAAAAATTTTTTAGAGAAAAATACCGTTTTAACCTATTTAGTCTATGCCCTTTTAAAAATTCTTAAATTATTTTAAACAATTATTACATTGCTTAAACATTTAATGAGTTTTTCTGCGTTACATAGACTTTTCCCAACTCTAAAAGCCAACATTTTGCACCAAGTTTTATTGATAAACACCAAAGATATTCTATTAAACAGATTCTTTTCGAAAATTTCAACTTCAATATTATTCCATCTATCTAGTGATCACTTTAAAGATTAAGCAGGATTAGTTTTCTTAATCGGATCGAAAATTTTAATCTTATAAAATAGATTTAAAATTGAGGGTTATTGAACGGAACTTGCTCGGAGTACTCGAAATTTGAAACACTCGTAACTTTTCAGAAAATGAAAATAAAATGATGGGAATGGAAGCTCATTCAAGCTCAAACGAATCTCTATCGATAGACATCAATTTCACAGAAAAATTCTAAATAGGAACGAAAATGGAAAAACATGTCTCCAGCCCCCCCCAAGTGTTTCGCGAATAACTCCGCGACGGTTGAGGCTCAAACGAAAAATTTGGAAGCTCATTGATGCTCAAACGATGCTCAAACGTTTGACACCAATTTCACCCCAAAATTCCACTTGGGGGGGCCAGCATGTCTCCAGCCCCCCCCAAGAATTTCGCGAATAACTCCGCGACGGTTGAGGCTCAAATGAAAAGTTTGGAAGCTCATTGATGCTCAAACGATGCTCAAACGTTTGACACCATTTTCACCCCGAAATTCCACTTGGGGGGGCCAGCATGTCTCCAGCCCCCCCCAAAAGTTTTCGCGAATAATTCCGCGACGGTTGAGGCTCAATCGAAAATATTGGAAGCTCATTGATGCTCAAACGATGCTCAAACGTTTGACACAAATTTCATCTCAAAATTCGATTTGGGGGGGGCTGGCGACATGCACCTGACTTTTAAGTATATCTGTTGATTCAGTTTTCCTTGCAGTTTTGGTAACCTCTGTATGTTGTAAATTTCCGCGTTTTCCCAGTGTCTACTAGCCAGCAACGAGCTTCGTGGAGCTGCGTTGTTGTAAACCCTATAGTGTTTATGATAAATCTTAGTTTTGAACATTTGGCATTGAAAAGCTTCATTTAACAAATAATATTATAATATAATGATAATCATTGGTATTGGAATAATTGGAGAATGTAGATTCACTCTATGTAAATTGCTAAGCTCTAATCTCAAGACTAATCATCAGATTATGCTGAAATATTGTTCTTTACTACGTCCTGCGAATTATAAATTTTATAAAATTACTACAAAGTGAAAGAAACAGAAGATTATATAATTAAATTGTTTTATCTAAATTGCAATTTTAACTCAGCTGCTAGTTCTCATAACAGAACTAAGTAAACTATAGCATACCAACGTAAAATAATATAAGCTGTCTCAGAAGAAATCCGCTTTAATAAAATTAATTTAGAGGAGTCTTACTAAATACTTATATATCTAATTATTTGTAAGTTCATAAAAAAATTAATTGAAATTCCGTATAAGTATTTTTTTTTCGTTTTATTTAGACGGTTGAAAAATTTTCTTATTTGACAAATCAAGTTACTTTGAAATGTTGTAATTACTTTATGAAATACATTTCATTAATTAGGTAACAAATCTGTCGCAATTATATTACGAACGACATTCTTTCTCTCACCGAATTTTAAATTACCTCTTGCGAGTAATTATAAAGCTTTTAAATAATAAAAAATTTTATATAAAATTTGTTATTTTAATTAAATTGAATACAAAAAAATTGATTTTTTAATAAATTATTAACTACAAAAAAATATTGTTGACGTTTAAATTAATTTCATATTTATTCTTTACGCTGTAAAGAGATGCAAGAATACATTATTTTTCTTTCAATTTGATTAAATTTTAATTATATTTAAATTAAAATATGTTTTAATGAAGCAGAATGAATGTTCAACATTTAGAATTAATTAAAATAATTTTTTCATTGTTTTCATTCTATTTAGTAATAAATAATTAATGAAATTGTTTAATCAAGCTTTATAGTTCAAGAGAAATGTTTTTAGATTTTGTGCGCATACCTAATCAGAAATTTCATTGTTTTATAATTTGCATGCTTAGTGCAATTAAAATAACTTCAATGTTCCAAAAAAATATGAAAAAAGGAGAAAAAGTTTTGGGACATTTTTCAAAATAATTATATTAAAATTGTTTTCTGGGGAAGGGTATAAAATAGTAGAAGGGATAAGATAGTAGAATCCATTCAATTCGAAACGGAAAGGAGCAATTACATTTAGCTACGCTAAAGTGGACAGTTAGCGTAAATCCAAAAATTCCAGAGTACTAACATACATTTTATGATGTTAGCTTCAGCAAAATTTGTAATTTACCATTTAGTTTCATTTAATTGTTATAAGATCAAGTGGATGGATATTTTCCGAAGAATCTGAAATGCTTAGATTGTATAATAATAAACGTTTATTTTAATATAAATTCCTTACTGGGTACTTACAAATTCATTATTTTTGAGTAATTAACAGCTATTTGTTATTTAAATCTTTTTAAATATTTATAAGAAATTGAATTTCCTTCACTAGATTTTAAAACTCCAATCTAAGAAAGCGAAACTACTATATCTTTCCGACGTTTCATTTATATCTCAGATAAACTACTTTAGGTTAGATTTAAAAAATATATTGCAGTTATGTAACAAAAAATAGAAAAAATTTTGACCATTTTGTTATAATATTTTAAGAGATTTGTAAAATTCTTATAAAAAGTAAATGTGGCATAAGAATTTTAGCATGTATTTATTTTCATCATTATGTTTTCATTCCAACTTCTTGACAATAATAAATGGGGTAACTGCTTTTTTGTAAACATCGAGTTTTAATTGTTAATGGCGTTATTTGGCTTTAAGTTTCAGAAAGACTGAGCAAACTAAAGTTTGTGGAGGATTAACAAAAACCACTGTCTGGTTCATTCTACGTGTATATGAACGATAACGGCAATTTACAGATTGGGATTTTGTCGTATATGCGTTGTTCGCCTACTAAAGGATTAACCACAAGCCCCTTGCCTTTAAGTTGCTTACATTCTAAACGTAATTAGTGAAAACTTGCATTCACACTATTCATAATTCTAGCTAATTAATTGGCTTCCAAATTACTTGCGCAGTAAATTACAACTTTTTGCAAACTCGCATCAACTAAGTTTTAATTGGATATTTACCTAACAAGTACCTAATCTAACAAATATTTTGTTGTTAAAATCATTAGTACCAAGTTGATCATTCTATATTATAATAAGGGTGGTAATCTTTTAGCTTTAAAATATTATGTTCATATTATGTTTGCTTCCTGCGCCTGCGGTATGAATTGCGTTTTTCACAAAGCAATGCGTGCATCACAGTGATTATGTGCTAATCATGTTAATGTCAAATTTAAATGTACAGTGGTCGATAGAATTATTATCACTACCGTTCCTAAAACTTATATGTTCTTGATTATGTTATTAATAAGTTTGTATAAAAAGAATATTATATTATGCTAGATATTTTCGAGCTTTCATAGATGTCTGTGTGACATCAAAATTTTACTGTTAGACAGTTGGTCATTTATAGTTTATTTGCTTGTTGCTTTATATTCCTTCTGACATCTAGCTAGCAGGTGCTCATTCGTAGCTTTTTGGCTCTGACTGTGAAAAGGTCATGTTTTGATATTCTGGTCAGTCATGAGCTGGCCTACCAGCCCTCCAAGGTAGGAGCAAGGGTTGACGCTTAGTCAACAATCAGAGTCACGCCCTAATTATTATATTAACCATATTACCGACATTTTAAGATTTATAGAACCATTTATCACCTTCGTTTCCTTGATTTGGTCAAGTGAATCCACCCCTTCTTGAAGACGAGCAAATGCAACAGTATTCTTAAGGGTTGCGCTTGGTTGCGCTGAACCCGAATGATGGGAGACACAAAACGAGGCAACCAATTATTGTTGAACAAATAAACTGACCGTTGAAGGAGACACGGTAACTTAACGAATAATTAGTGGAACATATTTCGATGCTTTGTTTTACTAATTGGTGCAACGAGTTAAATCCGATGGATGAGGGTGACTCCGTAGGATTTGAGTAATTGAATCAATATTGTGTTCATGATGTATTGTTGTGTTTCTTATGTAAATAAATTGAAATTGAATCAATTGAAAACTTTAATTAACGCAAATGATAAATTTTCTGTGCATTAACAATTGAAAAATATCAACACCTCAATTATGTGATTTGAACTCATGGAATACAATCCAAAGCCAAAACTAACGGTTACTATAAAAATTCAAAGTAACCTGCCGCTTAGATACCCAGACAGGATAAATAATAAAATTGATAACAAAATGTTGGGTACCTTATTTTATTTTCATATTATATTTTAGAGGCGGTCGGAGCATAGTGGTTACGTGGTTACATAGTTGACTATGAACGCTAAATACCCGGTTCGAATCCGGGTGAAGTAAGAACTTTATTCTGGCCGCTTCTCTGGTCCTCCAGGTGGGGTTCTATGTCGGGCTTGCTCCTCGTCGTAGGTAAAAAATGTAAAATGCTAACAAAATCCAAAAGCCAATTTGGCGTTTCAGAACCGGGAAGCTGCGTATTGCGGTATAAAGCGGATAGTATATAATATAATAGTACTATACTGATTTTCCTCCAATATTTTGTCAATCTTGTTTGCGTTAACAAAGAAAAGGGTTACATCTTTCCAGGTAAGTTTATCACCAGACAAAATGGTTGTTCATGTACATTTATCTTATTCTTCTTCAGGGGTAGTTTCCCGTTGCCTTCCCCATAGTCCACAGATCGATCTTGGACTGTTTAGATCACAGCACATATCGGACGCAATTAGGATTAGAACCGCGGTTTTCCGCTCTCTAGTCTATCCGTGCTTGATTTACGCCAGACTGCTGGTCTACATTTATCTTCGAACTTCAAAAATAATATCATCCAATTTAAACTTTCCGCACAAACGATAAAATATGCTTGCAATTATTTATAATGATGTACCATAATCCATGCACCATGAGATTATCCAGATTTTACAAGATGTACATCTAACCTCTGCTAGCAAATTCCTCAGTCACCACGTTAGAATGGATCGTCAAAATTTATATTTCCAGTTATTAAAAAATATTATTCAATATTCCTCCACACTTGGGAAACACCCAGGAAAATATTCAATCCAAATATTAATCCAAAATTACTCAAAATTGGTTCAAATTTGAACAGCTGGAAAAACACAAGGGACGGTGACGATACATACTACTGTAATCCTTATTTTCTGAAGTGTTCTCCCATCTAGAAAAATCGAAACATTCTAATAATTTTTAAATTTTATTATCCATCACAGAACTTCCTACCATTCATTCACATAATTAAACATAATTAATATTATGGATACAGGGAGCTTGAAGTGTAATGTTGATTTTGAAATAGCCGAATTAACATCGTAAATTCCAGACCACGGAAGCATTTTATCCATCGAGTGCTATTATTTTCAAAATTTTCTGTTTACTTTTAAGGAAATTGTTGAGAAATTGAAAAGGATATAATATATCCTTTTTGATGTTTTGTATTGGTTTTAAATATTCACCATTTCTCAATTAACAAAATATAAGAAGGGATCGGGATTCCGACGAAGGAATAAAAGCAGCATTTGTGTTGCAAATTTGACGTAATTTATAATAGTCGCTAAGACAGCAGGTAGATATTTTGGAAGTGCAAATTCTATTACAAATATGCGACAGAAGTTAAATGCGTGAACCGAGGCACCAAAGCCATCATGCAACCTAACACTCGACTACATTAAATTTAAAAATTATCGAGTTAATTGAATTTAATAGAAATAATTATATATCCTTTAGCTTTCAGTTATGTCTGTAAACTTCACAAGAAAATTTAATAGTAATTACTACTAATTATACATTATGATATTATATCGAAACATATTATATTAAAATATATTGCCAAGTTATACTCGTTACGATCTATAATCTAGATTAATAGGTGTTTAAAAAAATCTTCCGTCTTAATCAACAACTCTTCTAAAATAAGAAAAGCTAACAAAAAATAAAATGTACAGCAACTTTATAGTTCTTAAGTTTCGTCTCATTTTTCGGACCGTTAGTTTTTACCAGTGAAGTAAAAATTTTCGACAAAATGAAGTATAAAGTGGTGCCAATCAAAACTTGCAATAAGAATAAAATTAATCAGTTGCAAAAGCAATAGAAATAATGAAGTAGAAAACAAATAACGTTGTGTATTTTGTTGTGTTCATTTAAATTTATTCGACAGGCTAAAGCTCAACAATAATTTTGTGAATGTAATTGGAATGACTCATGAATATGATAACGTGTAAAAGGGATGTATTAGGTGTGTCCATTTAATTTAACGTTACTCCAAGGATGTAATATAGCAATTATTTTGTACGTTTTGATAAAATGGTAAATAAGATAAATGGCTGAGTAAATGATATTTTATTACAAGAAGTTATTCTCGTTCTACTTTCGCATTAAAAAAGCAATTACGAATATAAATCTCAAATTAAAGAAAATATTACAAAAATGGATAAAAACAAAGTGGATGATTGGAACCAATAAGCTAGTAAAATGAAAAAATCGATTACGTAAAAAGTATAATGGAAAGAAATTGCCGTTTGTAAAAGCTACAATATCAGCAAAGTAGCAGTAAAAAACCAAACAAATGACAAGAATTTCTTTTACATCAGAATAACGCGATTTCTTCTTATTTTACCAAAAAGTTTAAAGACTAATTTCGTTAAGATTAATTTTTATTAATATACATTAGCTTTATCAATTAAATTATTAGCAACAGTTTCCATGACGTTTTTTCTATAAATATCTCTTTCACATTTCCCCCAAATTATTCTATTATTTTTGAACGTGCTCTTGAACTATGAAAAACTATTGAAATTATCGATAGCTGGCTAATATTTACCAGACCCTTCGAGAAGTTGCTAACACGCACAGGCAAAATAACGCTATAAAAACCGACATCTGCTGCAGGGGTTGTCAAACATTATGTAACTTTTGAAATTATTGCTTTTCCTCCATTATTCTGTTGCTATCGATAGTTTGAAAAACAATTTTAAGTTTGAATATGTTAAAATGTAAGATTTTCTTTTTATTCTAGGCATATTTTGTAAATTTATAGGTGTATAAATTTTTCGTCACTTAGTAGTAGCAGATTAATTTAGCTGTGTAGTAATTATTTGTAGATTTCTATTGAAATTTCATTAAGTACAGTCATTAAGATTGTCTTCCTTGCGTAAACATGTAATTAACTGGCGTCTGTAGCAACTGACTTCTAATTTAACTTGAAACGCATAATTTAAGAAAATCTGATTTACTGCTTTAATAAGTTCTCCGTTTAATGATTAGCATAATATTATATTAATGTTATTTAAAAAAAACTATGTTGATAATTATAATATAATCTAGCGCTTATTAATTATTTAGAGGGTGATCCAAGACGAAATGATGTGCACAGTGGAACAAACGAATTATTATCTTTTTAAATAATGGATAATATTATTTTGCCCTCAATGCTGGTAGTATATAAGGCTTTGTAGTGATACAAAACTCAAGCTCAAGCGGTAGCTAAGTAGCACCGAGTTTTTAAAGAACAAATTCGAAATTTGAAGGTTAGAAGTAAAATTTTATTAAAATTTAGCTGTATAAAAAAGTAAATAAATGAATAAATTTTTAGAATGAAAAATTTGTTTGAGCTACCCATCTGAATGATTATTTAAACAAATTTGATATCAGGAATATCGTTTTATTTTTTATATTCATTTATCTCTATTTAGTTTCCCTTTTTCTACATTAAGTGTTATTTCTGCAGTCAATTTAATAAAAACATATTTCACTATATCCGTTGTGTGTTCTTTCACTGTGAAACACATGCGGTACATAGTGGAAAAACTGCATAAAAAAATTTTAAATATTCTTCTTATTTTTCAATTCGAAACCATAATCTGACAAGTTTTTGTGTTATACTAGTATATAATTTAAATATTGTTTAAACAATCTACTTGGCTTACCTACTTTATTTTTTGTATTAACCCTTCACTGCATCGTGATGTTTATAAACAACATAAATTTAAATCACCTGTAAAAATTTAAACTTTTGGATTTATTTGAACTTTTTTCTTTAAACAATGCCACGATATATCTGAGATTCTTGCTATCACATGCGAAAGGTATAAATTTCAAAAGATAAGCAGATTTCAGCAGATTACTCTTTCGAAGTCGTGAATCTAATGTGATTGCTTGTTAATGCATATTTCGCTCCGTATTCATTTATTAATTATTTTCGTTTTAAATTGTTTTTTTTATTGTTGTGAAGTGATATTTAGTTTAGAAAGGTATTGATTAACACATTTATTTAATTTATTTGTAAATTAGTCCAAAAGAAAAAATTTTATAGCAAATAACATAATTAGAAAAAAACATCATTTTATTCGATAAAAAAAATTCCTTGCAAGAAATATTTTTTTTAATATTTTTCCATATATCAGGAAACCACAATAAACAAAATATATTTTTTTTAAAGCAAAAAAAAATGTCATGCAGTGAAGGGTTAAATTGAAGCTTGCTCTCTCATACCCTATTTAATAGTTAATTTATTGGATATAAAATTAAACACTTTTTTCAAATCATTAAGATTACCTATCAATTATTTTGTACCGCCCCTATTGCAAAATGAATAATAATGTACATACACAAGGATGAAAATCCAATGACTGTTAACAAATTCCCATTGAAAAGTACATACAATTTAATAATAATGCAATAAAAGAGGGAAGAAAAACGTAACTTGTAAATTTGCATTACAGATACCAACTAGCATGGAAATTATTTTATTTTTACATAGAAACGGAAAGCAGTATATGATTTTCTTAAGTATTTAGTTACGAAATCATTCGTAACAACGATGCTATCGTAGAGAATGGCATTTGGAAGAACCACCTGGCCCCGAGGAATTGGAAACAATGAAAAAGTGCAGAAACTTCTAAACGAACATCGATTACCATTCACAGTTCTAAAAGAGATTTTCAATCATTAAGAGTTTTCATAACATTGAAACTATGAAGCTATTGATTAAAAATAAGATACCTAAATTATTAAGTAAATTCTACGAGATGGCTTAATAATAATGGCACATTCGCTAAATCAAGTATTTATTTTCTTAAAAATAACCACATACGTAAACAGCGTCGTTGTTAGCCAAAGTTCAACACCGTAGCCCATAATAGCACCGTAGATGAAGGGCCTTAACCACTAACTCTGATACTATATTATTTTCGCCAAAACAATCGTAGACGAAATTATAATATTTTTAAATCTCGAAAAAAAAGCAAATAAAATTTAAATTTTTGGGGCATAATCAGAAAAGTTGCATCTAATTAACACAAAACAATAATTAAAACGTTGGTTTAATAACAATGGAGCTATAAATATTTTATACTTTTCTAAACTTGACCTCCAGTTTTCGTGTTATTATGCAAACTGTCATAGCTTCCATTTTTGACAATTATGATGCAGAGGTAATTTTTATGAAAATAAATCTACACAAGAACTTTGAATTTTTCCGATCTGATCCTAAGAACTAATAAAAATAAGTCTATACATTTATTGAACTCCCCAGTTGAATGTAAATTTTTAGTTTTTTTTATTTACTAATAATTCTAATTGTTTTACTTTTTTATTCTTTTACGTATCTTGTATAAATTACAATTGTAATCATTTACTATCTACCTTGTCCATCCTTCGCTATTTTTCCATTTTCTGCTTTTTTCTGATCTTTTTTTAATATACAATTAATTCTCTTCTTTATTGAAACAATTTTGAAAGTTTCATTTACGCTAGCCTGGCCAGTTTAATAAAACTTTTAACAAGCCGTTAATATTATTTATTTAAAAAAGTTTATGCAGTGAATAACATAAAATCGACGTGAACGAGTGATTTGCTTTATAATACCTTTATCGAAACTAATTCAACCTAACGCGTGCACTGTGTATAAAATCCATTGGTAATAAAATTTAACTAACAAATTTTTGTTTCTAAATCATCCATGAAAGCTTTATATGGGTTAGCTCCTCAGACCTCCCTGGAGGTACTTTCAGAAGAAAGGCTTAAATGTAGGTGCTTAGAATCTCTGTTCTCTTTGTTAGGAATTTCCTAGTTCTTGATCAGGGGTAGAGTCTTACTTAATCGCAGGGGAAGGTGAGGACCATCTTAAATTTAATTAATAGCATTTAATACAAGCCTGTTTCCACTTTTTCCACAAAAATAGTGACATTTTCAATTATTACTATAAGAATAAATTACGAATGTCCTCTGCACTTGTACGCAATCTGAAAATGCAAATTTGTTCAAAAATTCTCTATTGATTTGTGAGTATAATTTTCCAAATATTTATTAAAGGAACTTTTGAAAAAATTACCAAAGTGGTTCGGAAAAGTTTAATAAGCGAGCCGGTTTTTACCAACTGTGCATCATACAATTTTCAAAAGTTTACCTACCTAATATTGAAATGTATATAAATTAATGGTATCAAGAAAGTATTATTTTACAAGATACATTTATATTAGAACTTCATTTTGGATTTAAAATTATACTTCAGTAAACATCGTTCAAAGGATATGCTATTGCATTTTCTTATCCATTATTTTACTTCTTGTATTTTCTATATTTATAAAAACTATAACACTGTTCTATTTGCCGATAAGAATATAAACACAAATTCTATCTTCAAAGGCAATTTTCTCGTCTCTATGATCGATATTGAAAAGTTTGTTATGGGATGCGCATCTACTGTTAACAGGATACAAATGTGTTGTCCTGGCGCCACGCAGACCCTTCCTGGTACATTACAACCTCGCCAGTTTATTTAATGATGTTGTTTCTTTAAGTTATGTGCTAAAAAGTTTTTTATATATCCCACACTTTACCAAGAACTTGAAAATAAAAATTTATAAATATAGGAGCTACAAGTATAAATTTTCTGATGCCGAACATCGATACAAAAGCCAATTAAAGAAAAAGGACAAAGAACAAAAGTATTTAATTTTCCTTGCCATGTACACTCCCTTTATTTCAATTATAAAATTACTTTATATGTCAACTTAAATCATAAAAACTTTTGAGGAGTGTTGACGAAATCTAGCGCGTGTTTTCATGTCATAAAAAATAGGTGTGTATGGTGGACTATAATTTATTTTTCCTACATAAAAATGATGTGTAAGCAAAAGAAAAATTTACATAAGTTGAATGACATTAATTAATAGAATATAATTCGTTGTGATATGCGCTCAGCTTTTTGTATAATAGACAAAAATTTTAAAAATTTTGTTTAGTAACAAATTAAGATTAGATGAACTGTGCAATATTTTAGCAAGTTTACTGTTACAGCTTTGTTTAAAACTCAAATAAGACAAAAAATCTTTAAAATGCATTATCTTTTATGAGGGCTATACGGACGGTAAACAAAAGGAAAAAAGTGTCCGTTTGGGAGAATATCTTACCCTCTATCAATTGTTATGTCCACGTTAGCATTGAATAAAATTTTATAATCTTAAAAAAGTTTTCAGTAAAATTGTACGGATAACAAACATATTTAGGAATTGTGTTTTTGTGGTAAAAATATTTGTACATGTAACATTTTAACATAAATTAATAATGTCATTATTAACAAATTGGTTTTATGAACAAATATTCCATGTTTATGTTGAGGCAAAAAATAATTTCGTTACTCATAATACGGAACCCATAAAATCTCTATATTTAATAAATTCGTAGGTAATAGGTAAACCAATTTTGTTGAAAGGAATGTCAAAGGTTATTTTATTTTAGTTTTAATTTCATAGTAGTAATAAAAATTTTTTGTTACGAGGAGAAGAAACATAAAGTTACATGAATATATGTGGACGGCGATTATTTTTTTACAAAAAGTCAAACCATCCGAAGTGCTTTTCTAATTTCCTTTTACAAACTGAAAACAAGTTTGTTGTGTTTTCAGAGATGGTTCGGTCAATTTTTTAGCTTGAAAGTTAAAAAAAAGGTCGGAAGAATTGGATGATGGGGTTGAGTGTGGTTCATTGTATTTGTTCAGTCATTCTATTCAAGCCAAGATTTAGTAGCGCCCTTCTTACACTGGATGGAAATTGTGATAATGGAGTTTTCGTCCGGCTTCTTAAAAAAAGTCAGCGATGTTTGAAACTCTTCCGCACACAAGTAACTAACGTAAAACTTTCTGTTTCTGTAATTTAATATAATATAACAAAAAGTGGCAACTTTGTTGAATCCATTCCGGTTTTGTATTTGAATCCTTGCACATTTAATTATAAATTGTATTTTGTTATGTAGTTAGAATATTATTTTATATAATAATAAATTTAATTAAATAGCAAAATGTTAGAAAGTTATTTTACGCTTAATCATAGTTAAGTCATAGACACTATGCGTTCAAAATGTACTTTTTAGAAAATTTTTTTATCGTCTTTGATATTATTTAAGAATAGATTTATAAACCATAAAATATCTACCGAATCCATACTTGCTACTGCGTTAGAAGTAAAGGACGAAAAAGGACTCAAATGATTGATTGGAAATTTTGTCGGTGACTGAAATGTCTCCGAACTAACTTGATCATTCTCGAGTGAGCAACTCAATAACGAGCTTCGCTGTATTCGCTTATATCTCTTCCCAGGACACAAAACTTTCTATCTAGACAATTGCCTCTACATTTTACTTCTTACAAAAAATCTATAAATATTATAGCAACATTATGCAACTAATTTTAGCATTATTACCTAACTTGCCAAATAAATTTTATAAAAAATTGAATATTTCGCCTATAGCAAGGCTTTAGCTAGAAAATATTATAGGAAAATATATAAATTATAATAATAATATGAACTGCAATTTTTATTGACTTTATTTTACTATCGTTACTAGGAAAATTGCTGCTTCAAAGCTTAGCGTTTTTCTATACTTTAGTCGACTTTAGTTCACAAAAAATTTCTAGAGACATATCACAATAATATTCTTGCCTAACAATTATCCATAACTGAGGTAAATTATTTAATAATTATTATCACCAGCTAAATTAAACACTGCTTTGAATATGCTTTGAATGTCAACGACGACATAATACTACTGATATTCGCCTGTTACTCAATCATTACGTTAGTGATTATACCGTGTAATTAATGCTAAGGGATAAAACACTATACTTATATGAAGGGGTGTAAATTATGCCAGACGTTATTACTTTGTGCTCTTTTTTAAGGCTTTCCTTTGGCTTACCTAGAAATTGTCTTTGGGTCAATGTACCTAGCTTTAATTTGGTTTGATGTAATTAATTCGTAAATTCTTTAATTAAATAAAACTTTAATTAAGTTTCCATAGACTTGGTATTATTTTAATTAGATTATTAATTTGTAATTAAAAATAAACCAAGTAAAAGCTTCATTATAACTGTATCTTATTCTCGGATGTCAATTACAAGCCACCGAGATAATCTGATTTGAGAAACCTTCCCAAATGAATAATATTATATTACCTAACCGTGGTTCAAATTCCACGTTAACCGTAAGGTACTTTATGTATGTAAAAAGAACACTTCAAACGATCATCACAGTGTTAAGGGGGGCACAGTTTCGGTAACAACCAGAACAAATTGAAAAACGGTTTTACAACATTTTACACATTAATGGTTTGGAATGTACAAGAAACTTATTGATAATGAAATTCATAATCTACCAAAAAATTTAGTTTAATTCTAAAATAGCATGTCAACTACAAAAATTTATATCAAAAGATTTTTAATAGAAATTTCTTGAAAAATTATGAAATAAATTAAAATTTGAAAATATAATACACCTCCATTTAATCATTATTATGTTTTATATATTGTAGTAAAATTCACCAACCACAAACTTTAATATTGTAATTTTCAATCAAATTTACAAAATGTGGGCCGATAAGTTTGTATTTCGCCACGGTCGGTTTGTTTTACCCATATGCCTCGGCTCGCTCAATCAGATTTATCTTCCTGTAGGTAATTTGCTAAAAGAAAATCAAACACCTTTATACCACTAATTTCTTTTATTTCCAAAATTAAATTCACTCGCACTTTCTTACAATCTTTCATTTTCATTACCCAAAAATTACCCAGCCGTCCACCATGACGGCCTGTCGGCGAGTTCATTTTCCTTGCGCTCGCGCAAACTGAACTTCCATCAAAAAAGGCCAGTGGCGTATCATAAAATTTTTACAAATTTAAAATTTTATAAATCTTTCAAAATTCCCACAACACCACCCCTACAATCTTTGTTTATAAAAAAAACACCACATCTTTTTACCCCCTTTTGAAATGGCAACTTGCAAGCTATTTTGTAAAAATAGTGCGGCCTGTTGACACTTCACATAAAAACAAAGTGGTGAGAAATCACTTCCCACTCACATAGATCAAAGCTCAAAATCAAATCTACAAAGCATACCCCCTACGTTCTACTAATCTTGATCACTTTTAAAACAAATCCTCTTCAAAACTTACAAAATCTTATCAAATTTACAAAATACTCAAAATAAAAATAATGATTTAGTTGAACAAACTAAATTAAATCAAAACAAAATTTCGAAATTTTCAATCGTCACCAAACACCTTCCATCAATCCAATCAGAAATATCACAATCTTACAAAATTATGCGCACAAAATTAAACTACCCCCTATCTTCTTAAATCTTGGTGACTCGACCAACTTCATTCAAAACTTTCAGCAAATCTTTCTTCTTTAAATTTTCTTCAAAAACTTTTTCTTATCTTCAAATTTTCCTTCGATGAACTTCTATCAACAATTTCAATTCGCGTACTTGCATAAAACTTTTCTTATAATTCCAATTTAACCAATCACTTATACTAAAATCCTCCGCTATAACTTTCTATTTTTCATAATCATCTCAAATCTTTATAATTTTATCTCAATAAATTTTCGCATATCCAAAAACGAGTGACATTCAACTGAAGTGGTCCTCTAACAAATAATTCAAATTCATCTCATAATAATCCATTCAATTCTCAATACAATCTCAAATATTCGCGTTATAGCGACAAATCCTTTCAAAACTAATTAATTCTATCTTCAAAATCATCAAAATATTGCATAATACGCTTATAAAAATCTCTATCGTCGACTGTTATAATTTGTTCATCCATAATAATTTATAATTAAATTTCAGGTGGAAAACCTGTTTCCTTTCCAAACTTTCTTCAAATCTTCAAAAATTTCTAATTTGCCTTTGCTTCAAAATTCGTTTTGTAATCTGCTATTAATTTCACCTTTTTTTAATTTGTGATTTACTTTAAAAATTTTCTCGTGCGCTGATTTAAATTTTCGTGTTTTAATCACTAAATTATTTAATTATTTTAATTGTTTAAACTTCTTCATGATTTAAAAATTCTTCTCCTTGGTGACGATTCCGTTTTAACTTTATAATCAAATTTACAAATGTCTTAATTTTATTTACACGTTTTACTTTTATCTTGTCATTTTTCATAGCGGTTGTCAACAAATTTTAAATAAAAGATTCTTACTCAAATTTTCTTGTCCATATTTATTTAATTATTTTGGGGTTGATTTTCTTCGGTGACTTTCCATCTACTTCTCCGGTACCCCCACTTCTCCAAAGAAATCTCTCGCATTTTCACTACCCCCTCTTTCCTCTTCCTTATTCGAATGTTTCCAACAATTTTCTTTAGTTTCATTTTAATTTTCTTAAAAATGTTTCCAATTTGGAAACATCATCTCACTTTACTTGCCGGCATGACGTCTTCATCCGCAATGACCTCTTCCAAACTATCATCCCCTCTCGGACTTGGATTGGGAGCACTTTCCACTTCCTCTTCTAAATCCTTAGAAACAATTTCCAACCCAATTTCACTTTTGATTTTCCTAGGGTAACCCTGTCTTTGCAACCAATTAAATTTTCTCTTTGCCTTCAACTTTTTCCATTTTCTTCTCCTTATTTCCTTCCTTGAATAAAACAGGACTTTTTTAACAATGGCGCCTACACCATATTTTAAATCCTCTTCTGGGGTCTCTACCCCCTCGCTTGATAAATCTTCCACCAGGACTTCATTCTCTACAATGTCGCCTGTGACATTTTTTTCCTGTAATTCTTTTTTTATCTTTTTATTTTCTCGTCGATCTTCTTTACTATCGTTTAGGATACGATCCATATTATTTTCTAATTTTCCTACTAAATTATTTAAAGCCTCTTTATTTTCCTTCATCTCCATCCTTATTTGACTCATATTGGCATTCATATTTGCGTTCATGCTCCTCAACATCGCCATTATTTCATCTTTTTTGTCCAATGGGTATGCCATCTTGTTAATCTTATCCAAATTATTAATTGCAATCACTCAAAACTCAGGGTCAAAGGTGGGTTCCATGAAAAATCAGCCCTATATTTTCCACTAAGCTCCACGTTACGGGTGCCAGATGTAGTAAAATTCACCAACCACAAACTTTAATATTGTAATTTTCAATCAAATTTACAAAATGTGGGCCGATAAGTTTGTATTTCGCCACGGTCGGTTTGTTTTACCCATATGCCTCGGCTCGCTCAATCAGATTTATCTTCCTGTAGGTAATTTGCTAAAAGAAAATCAAACACCTTTATACCACTAATTTCTTTTATTTCCAAAATTAAATTCACTCGCACTTTCTTACAATCTTTCATTTTCATTACCCAAAAATTACCCAGCCGTCCACCATGACGACCTGTCGGCGAGTCCATTCTCCTTGCGCTCGCGCAAACTGAACTTCCATCAAAAAAGGCCAGTGGCGTATCATAAAATTTTTACAAATTTAAAATTTTATAAATTTTTCAAAATTCCCATAACACCACCCCTACAATCTTTGTTTATAAAAAAAAAACACCACAATATATCTATTAGGACTGCTGTTTTTGCATTGCAAGGTAAGTAAACACCTCACAACACATCTAGCTACAGTTTAACTGCTTATCCGTTCCCATTTGTCAAGTCTCTTGCGAGACTTGGTCATGGTTCCATGAGCTTTTTTGTTTTCTTTACAGGTAATGAGGAGCTGGCCCATCAACCCGACCCCCAACCTGGAGGACCAGAGAGACGGCCAGAATAAAGTTCTTACTTCACCCGAATTCGAACCGGGCATTTAGCGTTCATAGTCAACTCGCGTGACTACTATGCTCCGACCGTCTCTTATTATCTTATTATTATTATGTTTTATCGGTTATAATTATTAGTAATAAAAGAGCTTTAAAAGAAAATTGAACATTTTGAAGATTTTATAATTTTTCACCCCATTTACCAAATAATGTAATTTATTGAACCCAATAATTTGTACGTGCAATAATAGCATCAAACCTAGTTAAGAACTGTTTTGTACACATAAACATTAATAATTTGATTTTATTATACAAACTAAATTAACAAGGATAAAATTGTTGTAGAGCGTTGTCAGGCGTTACTCCTTACAAATTTACTGTTTTCAATCCGTAATTAATTAACTGACAGGCCTCTGGTACCTATGACCTATGCTAAGCATAATCGCATGATTAATACACATTTTAGATAATAATTGGCTTTAATTGGCGAGATCCGTCGTATCAGAATTACATAAAATTAAACAATATTTACTTTAAATCCTCCTTAATTTAATCCTAATTAAATACTATACTAACAAAACTTAACAAAAGGACAAGTAAAAAAAACATACAATCTTAACTGACACGTGTTGGCGCTCGGACTTCAACTTTGGAAGTGGAATCTTTAGTATACCATTTGACCGTCGTTGTCTGTTTTCTCCTATTCGTTTTTATTGTAAGTCTCCATATACGAGTATACCAGCTTATTAGAAAATTTATGGCTCTTTTAAATTTAAACATGTTATTACAGTTCAAAATAAATTGTTAATGCTCCTATGTACTAGTAACGTATCATCGGGCTTATGAATTTGATGAATACATTTTTATTTGTCAAGCTTGATCACATTATCACATCGAATTTATTTAATTTTCGCCACTACTTTCCTGTAGATTTATCATTTTGTTTCATGTGATAGGAATTAAACAATTCTATTGGATATATAAATATAAGGATTTATAGCATTATTTATTTTCAAGGAATATAAAAAAAAGCTTATATATTTAACAAAAGGATGTAAATTCACACTAAACTGACAACCTCTAATTAGAAGGTTATTCAGAAATATAATTAATAGAACGTTGCAATCCGGAGCAGTTAAAGCGGTTTTTTTTTGCCGCAATGGTCGTATAGACTAGCCCCTTCGATAATATTATATTGGAGAAGCTGTGTGTTGATGAGTTCTGAAAGAAAAGAAGAAAACAAAATCAACAATTTCAAGTTTACAATACACTATTGCGTATTTAGCAGAGTCCCATCGTATGGCTTCGTGAAAATTTGAACAATACTTATCTCAAGATAAGTAAGAAACAACATAAACTTAAACTAACATAAGAAATCAGGATACAGGCACATAATGAAGGCAAGTCTAGCAAGCTACCTAATAAATGTAAAATATTTATATGCTCAAAATTTCTAATACCTCCAAGGAATCGACGCAGATGTTGGGAAATAACACCAAGACGTTAGCGAATTTTTGCAGAAAATGAAGCCCAAGGCGAAAATAAAACTTATTCAGCCCGAAGGCTGGTTAAATGCCACTCGCGTTTTTCAGCAAAACTTCGAGCGCGTTCAGGCCTTGCGCTCGATCGCTGCTTGACTAGCTAATTTTAATTAGTTGGTCAGTTAGTAATCACCGCGATGGTCCTCAGATGTTGAAAGAGATTACGGAGGCTTCGCCTCCAAGAAACTCTGAATCAATGAGAAGCTGTGCTGTGTGCTGTGAGAAATAACAGGCCTTATAGCCTACTAGAAGATAACTTTGTAGAGAATTATTTCTAGAAAAGGAGAAGAAGAAAAATTAAAGAAG
The DNA here is from genome assembly GCA_958510855.1 of Rhagonycha lutea. Taxonomy (NCBI): domain Eukaryota; kingdom Metazoa; phylum Arthropoda; class Insecta; order Coleoptera; family Cantharidae; genus Rhagonycha; species Rhagonycha lutea. The sequence continues at coordinate 22,553,171 of OY294036.1, forward strand.
ATTTCAATCCAAATCTTCTAGTCTACTACTTCGATTTAACATTGGTCGACTTTCTTTTCGAAGATAAAGATAACGTTTTAATATTTATGTTGTATAAATTGGAATTTCCATTTTGCACATTCGTTGTTTTGACATGCGCAATAATACAAATTGTGCACGAATGTGCCACATTCGTTATTTTGGGGTTTTCATAATATTCACATCAAAATATGTTGCCATAGAAATGCGAAATGAAGATAAAGAAATGGCTCAAATTGATGACACAGTTCTTTCGTTTAATTTCAATTTATAATATATGCCCCAAAAAATCGACTGGTCAAATATTTTTTTGCATAAATTGGCAGTTTATAATTTAACGATTTACAATTTAGGGAATCAAGATGTATTTAACTTGCTTTGTGTGGGAGAAAACCGAAGGAAATAGAGGAGCTAACAAAGTGCCAGTGTTTAAGATTTTATTTAAAAATAGTCAAGCGAATAGCATTACTTCAGTTAGAATCCTATCGGACAGATGTGGTGGTCAGCAAGAAATTCAAGTTTTACTGAGATATGTACATAGACTGAATTTTTTTTTTAGCGGTTGGGAGTGGCTAATGCGCAGACACGTATATTCGTTATTTCGGTTCTATGTTTGTGTCAATTGGTGGAATTAGGTGTCACGAGTGTCTCCCTCCACATTTGCCGAGCAAGCCCAAGTCACGTGCCAACCACTAAAGAAAAATTTACCTCTACATATTGTCATGTTGATAAGTCAGTAACAGGTAATACAGCTAGTTTAAGTTTGACGAAAGGAACCGAAGCTAGTTTTTCAATATAAAATTCAATTTAAAATACAACTGAAGGTTGTAGGAAGAAAGATTAGGTCCAAGCTGACTTAGTTTGATTAATTATAATTTGCATTTAACGTAATGAGGGTCCCGATGACCAATAAAAAGTAACGAAGAAGGATAAATTTTGTTACGATGTTAATTTTTAGAGATAAACATGTAAATTTGTTAGTTTTAAGTTTTTTATATTAGTAAATAGGTTAAGGGGTACATAAGGATGACACATAAATGTTGGCAACAAAAATTATTTCACCATTCAGAAGATTTCAACACTTCTTAAGCCAAATTTTGATCTTCAATTTTGGAGGTTATTTAGACTTTCATGGCATGAAACATGAATGGAATATGAATTAGAACGTACTCAAGTTGCTTTTTCATCACTTGAAATCTAAAATTAAAAAGATTTAAAAAAAAATTTAATTAAATAATAAATTTACTTATGTGACAGTTGTCTGGAACTTTAAAGGAACATAGCTCGGACGGGAACGATCAGAAAATTAATTCCTTGATTCAGTAGATAATATGCAATTAAGTCTTTTATAGTTGTCTTAAGTTTCGTCAAGATTGATGAAGATTTTTAAAAATAGAAAAAATCACAATATCCATTTCACATAAAAATCGTGATTTCAAGAAAATCAAGGTGCATTTTTCTCAAAATGGTATATAAGGAGCCGATTTTGGACGCGATCTTCATCCAAGCAGTATCAGAAATTTTATTATTATTTCGATTTTTGCCAGAAAGTCAGTCTTATTTCAACATCGGTCAAAGGATCATCACTGAAATATTTTGTTAGCTACGCCTAATAATTTTCCAACCACACGTAGAGTTCGAGGTGTTATCGTAACTCAATGTAACTTCACCATTCTTCGAAAAGTTTGTTCTTCGGGAAGTAGTGCTTCGAATTAATTATTTTTTAAAAAAAATAATTTAAGATAACAGTGCATAGTTAACATCCATCATCAAGATACAGTGTTACGTATTAGAACTCCTAGAATTTATAAGGTACAATCAAATTTTATTATTATTACTGTAGTATATAAAATAATAGGGTCTCGCCGAGCATATAATAATTGCGTCTCACCTGTACATGACACATATATGTCAAAAACATATCTGTCATCACACTGTATAAATTTATTTGTTTAGTTTTAAGTCAATTTTTAAATTTTAGTTTGTAAATGTCACAAGAATATTCAACAGTCATTAAACAATTTATCTTTCACAACACTTGGTGTTATTTATTTAAAGTACAGTAAGAATTTATTAGAAAAATTAATCAAATCTCAGCCAAGACACTGTTCATGTTCATTCTTGTTCATAAACTAACATTTGACAGCGAGGTTCCTGTCGAAACGAACTAGAGGTTCCATCTACGCCCATTCCTGCGTGCTAAAGTTTCCTTATACGTCTAGGTAGTGTAAGTAAGTAAGTGAGTTATCCTGTTTGTCGCAGTGACAGTTGTTGTTAGTTGTCGGCGGTATATAATAATTAGAGCGGATATCACCGCAATATGTATTCAATTTCAAAACATTCAACAATCCAGGTGATTGATCATAAATTTTTTCAGACTGGCCACACTGAAATGGAGTGTCGCTCCATTCATTCTAAAATTGAAAAGAAATCCAGAAACGTACCGGTGTACTACACCTGAAAGATGGGCACAACTTATTAGAGATTCTGGAAGGAATCCGTCACTGTTTGTAGTCAGGAATAATATGTTGTTTGAAGGCTTTCATGACTTCAAATCTTATTCTAAAATAAAATCACACCATATTCTTTCGCGAGAGGTATGTCACTTGCATTACAGGAAGACTGAACCCAATAAATTAAGTGGTAGTAAAAGAGAAATGGGATAGAACATCAATAGGCAATGCCACGTAAGCTAATCAGGCAAAACTATCTATTTCAGAATTAAAACTTGAAAATCTGAAGACAATGTGCAGGGATTTAACATTACCTAACCTAAAGCGTATGATTGCTTTTATAACTCTTTGAGCAAAAGTATTAGGAATTATTTACCAGCACCAAATGAAGATGTAGATTCGGAGTATGAATTTTAGTGTCGTTTCTTGATGTTGTATTGTTAATAAATTTTCAATAAATGTTAAAATTTACAATGTCAAAAACATAAATGTGCAAGAACTGCTCGAATAATAAAGAACTTCAAATTAAAAAATATCATTAAAATGGGATCAAAAATTCATATAAACAAGCTCAAAATAGTTTTCGTCGCTTTAAATTGTGATTTATAGTGAATTAATATTCAAATTCATTTATCTGAGAACTCGAAATATGTATGTACATTCGCTATTCATGCACTGGTAACTTTAAATTTATTATGAGAAGTAAATTTGAGTTTCATCGTCCTAAATTGCTACGTTATAGAAGAAATAACAGTAAAAAGTTACTTTTCATTTATAATAATCATAAAAGAGTAGTAATAATTTATGACCTTCGTAAATTCACTTAAGAATGCTGAACATAACAGAGAGCAATTCAACGCTAAGTAACCAATAATGTAAATATGTAATATAAGGAAGTAATTTGTTTGAGGATAACAGTTATTTGCCAGTTTAAGTAGAAACGGTAAGGCCACCGATGATACAGCAAAGTTTGCTAATGAATAAACTTAAAACAAGTTTTTATTATTCAAGTTCATACAAATTAATCTACTTTTCATAACCCTGAGATAACTAAGAGATTAAATTGCAATCATTTTTTACGCCCAACGTGGGGCCTAAGCAAAGACAGATCATTGTACCATAATATCTTAATATTTGAGTATTTCGTTTAAATATGTAAGGATAGATGGACTATTGACGGATATACATATGAAGGGTCCACTGGAAAAACGATGAGGGTCACATTTTTAAAAAGAAATCCAAACCTTCCTTGGTAATTTGCAAGGTTATCTCGAGGACTTTCAAAATCGTTTGTGGCAACTTACGGTAAGATTAAAGAAACCAAGACTGTTTGTGTTTAATTTTTATAATAACAAAATGTAAACTAAAGAAGAAACAGTAATGAAAGATATAAATTTTTGTTTAATGCATTCAAGAATGAAATTTCCATATAAAGTTTTTAAATTACGTTAATATATTCGGGATTTATTCAGTTTAAACAAAAGCCAACTAACGCATAAAATAATAGTAATTTAAAGTGGAAAATAAAATAACCAATAAATTATTTGGAATTTATAGCATGCAAATGTGAAACAACATTGTCCTGATATAAATGTTACTTGAAATTTGTTGCAGTTCAGTTTTCCGACGACTCAATGTACTAATTTTCACAAAACGCACAATGGAGTGTTCTATGCGAAGTAACATTTTTCACTGTTAATCTCTTTTCGCTCTACAGACTTATAGAACAGATGTCAAGAATTCTTTAAAAGAATTAGTTCAATCTCAGCAAAATGTATATTAATCATGAGCGGATATATTTTTCTTTTAGCTTTGAAAATTTACTCAAAAGAAGCATCGATAAGATATTATTTAAATTTAGTTACGAACGGAACTTGTAATTCCTGAAATATAATTTATCCCTTTAATGAAAAATACTATACCTAAAATAAAATTTAGAAATTTCAACCGAAAAGAAATTGAAAACTAAGAACACGGAAAATTTTTATTTAGAATGCTTCAGTGAATACAAATCAATTTAAAATGCAAATTTCAAGTACCTAATGGGGTGGTAATTACATATATTTATATAGTATACAATTACAAAATATAAATAAAACTTTACTAAACTCGAAAATATTTCAATTAATCTGGAGACGGAGATTATACTTACGTAAAAAGCAGAAATGTTATTGAAACATTTTATTAAAATCGTTGATTGGAAATTATTAATGAAAATTTTTTAAACAATTTAGATCGGCGAAATATAGCAAAAATTATAACATTATAGGTGTTGATTGACGTACGTTAATTGACGTGCACACGTAGCGAGTACGCGTGGGTCACTAAAGGCCAGTTGTATAAAAGAGGGTTAACTCGGGGATCAGCTTTCTTCCCTAATTAGCTTAATTAGTAAGGTATTGAGCGGGGCAGGGAATGTTCGAGAACATGCATAGATATCGAATGCGTTCAGAGTATGTCAGACGAATCATTAGTGATCTAGGGTTAACTTAGTAGTTAGTTTTAGGTATGCAGGTTTCGTTTTAATTGTAATCTAAGACAATTGTAGGCATCCAGCAGATCCAAAGCGTTTAGAGTGATTCCACTTGAGTGTGTTGAAGTTACTTGCGACTCCGTGAAAGCGATTCTGGTGCCCACATTTCAACTCCTTTGTTTGAATTGTGAAAAGTGAGGTTTACAAAATATAACCGCCACATTTACCTCCCTCTTTCGTAACTCTATCCACGATCATATTAAGTTGTGTTATATACAGGTGAGTAAATGTCGTTTTATGTAAGGCTGATCACAAACCCATGGAGTTACAAATGCGTAATTTAATTACAAAATATCTTAAATATGATATCCGGGATGAATTAGAGCAAAAATGTTGTATTAGATTAACATGTATTATTAAATATATTATTTGCATGTAACTAAATACATATTCCAATGCCCTGTTATACTGAATTAAACATCTACCGCCGTATTCATAAAAATAAATCAATATTTACGAGAGGATTGTAAACCCTTCTTAACCATAACCTAGCTTTTTTTGCTAGTAAAAGCATAGGGAAAAAAGCTAGGTTATGGTTAAAAAGGGTTTACATTCAATTTAGTGTACTGTATATCGCTAAATTAAAAACGTTTAATTTAATTGTTAATATTTTCTAAACAAAAGAATACTTTTTATAATTAACTAAATTTAAATTTTATTTATTAAAGTCGTCTTATTCTTCTTCTTCCACTTTCAAGAAGCAATTATAAGAGAATCCTCTTCTAGTAGACTAATTAGTTATTTTTCCAACAACTGTGTCGTTTCATCGGCAGTATCAGAAACTTTGTGCATAATATAAATATTGTTACATCATCAGGTAGCTTGCTAGACTTACCTTCAGATGTGCCTTTTATCCTAGTTTTTATGTTGATTGTTGCAAATCACTATCTCGGGGACCACCGGGTATTATTAAAGTAACAAAATAAATTAATAGCAAGTAAAGAAAATATTCTATAGTATTTAACATCAAATATCTTTTATTATAAAAATATTAACAAAAATCAATAAATTAAAGATGAGTAATTGATACCTGCAAAGCTTTATGCAAAGGAAAAATTTTAAAAGACTTTTCAATCAAATTAGATATAATTTATTTACCTCAGAAATGTATTTAGAATTTCATAATGATTTTATTTGAAAATTTGTCTAATTATTACTGGAACTCGAGAGTAATTATTATTTTACTTTGTTTAAAAGTATAAACATTAATTATTAAATTTTAATTAATACTTGCAATAATGTACTGTAAATTAATTTTAATTATTGTTATAATATGTCTATACCTTGTTCATATTTAGCAATTTAATGTTCAATAGTTAATATTATCCCGATTCTTTACTAGTGAATATAGTTATTATAATAAGAAAAAATACGAACACCTTTTTACAGAAATAAGAAGTTCGGCACAAGGTTTGTCAAAATTTTAGTACTTCTGACAAGTGATTTATTCTAGCTTACCGATTTTCCTCCTGTCCTATAGGAATTCTTTGGAAGAGAATTCCTTGATGCCATCTGTAAAAATTTGGACGATCTGTCAGAATGACATTAAAAATTAAATTATATGAAACTAAAGTAAAAACAACAAATATCAATTACTTCTTAGATAACATTCAGCTAAATATTTTTAGAAAATTCAGTGGTGGTATTGACTTACGAGCCTGCTTTCAAGTTTTTAACTGAAGGTTTCCGATTTCAGTTTCGTGCTCAGAATATAAGATACACAATCAAAAAGAACGGGTCAAGTCAAGCAAGTTCCTAACAAGGTCGCTTCATAAGAGTCTGTTTTAGACTGGTTGTGAATAGGACCAATTGAGCAACTCCACATATCGTGGTGTATTTATGCTCTACCAAGTAGAAACTACCGGTGATATGGAGTAGCATGAAGAGAATTTCTGACAAATTTGACTGATAAATGTCTAAGAAATTCATATTAAAACTTGAAAACTACGAAAAACTAACTTTAAAAATAAAATTTAATAGACTCTAATAGCCTAACACTCCGGAAAAGGAAACGATTTAAACTTTTTCTTAAATATTACTTGATTTTTAATTTTTATATTTATCTGCTTGGTGCCTACTGTTTTCTTTCTTGAACAAATATTTTAGAAAAATACACGCTCGATGGACACCCTGCATTACTGTCATTTATCTTAGAAGTTTATTTTTCTTAAAACGTACTTGTATTTTTTCTTAAAATCGACTTATTTTCTACATTGATTTTGTTCACCTAAAAATATAACTTTATTAACTCTTTAAACGCATCCGAAGTTACATTCAAAAGTATAGTTTTATTTTTCTTTAGTAAACTTTGACTTAGAGTGCTTTTTAAATATAGATGAAACAAAGTTTTTTTAGCAATAAAATATTTAAAAATATTACTTAGAATATGCATAGAAGTGTGATAAAATCAATTATATGAGCCAATCATTTTTTTTTTATTAAGAGTAAAATTTTGTCAATTTGTGAGACGTTTAATTTGGAAGCAATTTTGAATAACAAGCGATGATTTTATCACTGCTAACATAAGAAACAAAACAGATTTGATTTCCTTGAAAATGTGATGTACTTGGTGCGAATTCATGGTGTGTTTGCCCAAGTTAAATGAACTTTTACCTGAAAGGTGAAAAGTGTGTTATTTGAATAAGTGCGCCAGGAAGTGAATACTTACGAATTTGTTTAAAAATTGTTGTTGTAGTGGTATGAATGGACGGTTGGAGCCGGTTTCCGAAAAAGAGGTTGTCTTGTACCGATTCTCTTTGGGTACGTTTGTAAGTTGCGACCATTTTTCGCAATTTTCCCAAAGGAGACCTTTTAGTGAGCTTTTGTAGTCACAGAAGCAATTATATCGGTGATATAAAGAAAACGTGAGTGTTTTTGAAGCGTTTATTCCGTAAAAACAACGCTTTTACACACATTTTGTGGGTCGTGAGCAATTCTCGACCATATTGCTAAAATTTTCAAATTTTGGGATCGTTATACCTAAAATAACGTGAAGAAGATCGATTGAATGTTTTATATGGTGTATAAACAAACTTTACATCACTTATCGAACTGGGTGACTAATATTTTTGCCGGTTAAAAATACCACATTTCGTATTTTGAGGTTAATGAGAACGACAGATGTTTTTGCTTCTGATTTGTTTAAGAAGTTGGAAAAATTTGTTTAAATCAACACACGAGGTTCATATACACCACTGGAAGAACTTCACACTTTCATTTCACTAATTCTTGGATAGAAACACAAACTTGGAAATTTACGGAAGTTCAAGCTACCGGTCTACTCAAATACTGGAAGCCATCTTGATGTCAAGGTTGCCTACTCCAAACACGTTTTCGTCGAGGTACAGGGTGCTTCACGACTTGCGTTATTCATCCAATTATTGTAACAAGTAAGAAATTTGAACTTTATTTATCAAAACACCATTGTTAAATTTTTCTTTATTGTGTTTACACTATTTACATTTATGCAACGCCAAATAAAAGTATAGCTAATATTTTAAACGTAAATGATACTGTTTATTTGTCGTTTGTACACATTACACACTATATTTGCATATCGCTCGACATTTGTGTCGGAAAGGTTCAAAATTGCTCCATTTTTGATTTTGAGTTGTTTTAATAAATTGCCTTTAAACTTGTTGGATCTTTTAATTGATTTTTTTACTGGACTCACAAACTGTAGATATTGTGGTCTCCGTATATGTAAACTTGACTTAAGGCTAACCGGGGTTATTTTGTTCGAGTGTCTACATTAGGCGAGATTTTGCTCTCTGTTATCACTGGAAAGTTTAATTGAGCTGTGGGTCACGACAGTATATTTAAAATATTACTTGATGAGTTTTAGCTAAAACTGTAGCTGTTATCCTTCATCTGGCACGAGTACATTATAAAAGTCAATAATTTATTATATTTGCTACAAAAATCGTGATAAATTAGAGTTTGTTTTATTATTGTGACATAATGTTCATCTGTGTTTTTGGCAATTTTCCAAAAAAAAATTAAATTTGAATTTTTGACAGAGTTGCATACAAGAAAGGAATAGTACAATTTTTGGTAAAACTTACACCATGTATTGCCTTGCAAAATAATTTGTGATCAAAAGAATAAAAAATCCTGCGTCCAATTACGAGTCAATCCTATCAAGTAGATGTATGGAATATTTTAATAATACCGGTGCATTAGTTTCTGGGAAAAAGTGTCCACCGACTTCAAAAATAGAGGTTTAAGAAAAAAGCAATTAAAGTTTTAATTATAATATTAATTAAAATTAATAGGTTATAAATTGGTTATTTGTTACCTCGTGATAATAAATTAATTGGTAACGAGTTGCACACCAATCGGGTTTCAAACTTTGGCGAGCTACCGTCCATGGATGGACCTTCCAGCTATATATGTAGATAAAACCATAGTGCTGCTCCAGCTCGTTTAATCTATCCGACAATCTAATTGGTCAAACTTTTTACCAACTTAAAATCATGTATACCAGGTAAGTTTCGAATCGCAGAAAGATTAAAAGCCAGGAAGCTGATCTACCTGTATTAATCTGTCCGACAACCTAATAGGTCCAAGTTTTTACCAACTTGCTGGCGCTAATCCACCTGTATTATTAATCTGTGCGATAGCTTAATTGGTCCAAATTTATCTCCGTTAATCCAATAATCCAACACTTATAAAGCGATGATTTTAGAAGTTGACACACCACGCACTCTGATTGGTCGTTGTTGAAAATCTGGCCGATACCACAATTGGTGCAACTTTTTACCAACCTAAAATCACCTCGTTTGGGAAGAAGTTACACACCAAGTAAGTTTCGACTGGACAAGATGCTAGTCCACATTTAATAATCTATCCGACAACGTAATTGGTCAAACGTTACCTCCGTAGATCCGATAATCATCCATCCAGAAAATTAAATATTCGACTTTATATTTTCAATCAGTGTATTAAATTATCACCACCATCATAATAATTTTTGAACGTGATGACGTTTGAACGCGAATAATGAAAATTGTCATATTTTTAACGAAGCCCGTTAAAAAAGAGATCCACTGATTGGGCTTAGATAAGTATTAGTGTTAGGAAATGATATCTTTTTATAATTAATGCCGTTAAAAAAGAAATCCACCGGCTAGCTACCCGTCCGTGGGCGGGCTTTCCACATAGTTATATATATAAAAGGCTCTCTCTTCTAGAATTTTACTTCCATTGACTTGAAATGTTGGGAAAATAGCTACCAACCGTCAAATTTAAATATTATATATATTTTCATAAAGTATATAAAATTATTTTAAATTAGGTATAAAAAGTATGTTGTTGGTTCTTTTTCAAACACTATTAGAAAAAATATTGTTCGATACGCGTGGAAAAGTATCTTTTTCTAACTTGTATCGAAAATATCTATTTTATGTTGTACCTATTATTAGATAAAAATTATGCATGTTTTGAAACCTTCGAAGCCCATGTAACCCCTTAAGTATTTATAATTTATATAAGAATATTTTGCAGTTACGAAAGCAAAAACATAAATAATTAAATAAAAAGAAAGTAATGGAAAATAAATTATATTTTCTGAAGGCAATATAATAAAGAAATTTAAAAAACGAATTTATTTGTCTGAGTCAAATATTAAAACAATTTGAGATTCTTCTTCACAGAAATACATATTTATGTTCTGTTTCAGCAGGTGGGTAGAGAATTATGTTGCGTATAAAACCAAAATTTAAATTTTCGGTCTGACAGTAATATTCAGCCAGTCACATTGATTATTTACAAGGAATAAAAGAAACAGTTTGCTTGTTGAAAATTAAAACTAAAACGCTTTTTGCAAAAACGCATTCGAAATCATAGCTATATACGCATGCATGAATTTTGAATAGTTCTGGCTATAACTAAAAAATGTATTCTGAGCAATCCCCTAACATTACTGAAGACATTCCTAAATTTCCAGGAGAATAGCTAAAACAATTAAATTATTGTAGCTTAATAGCATAATAAATATGTCACGAAATCCTTCGTCAACCTGTTAACAAAAGGTTAAATAAAATAATTATTAAATATAATGGAAATAGCAGGAATTATTATTGGATACATTTCGCTGAAAAGTTATCAATTTAATTTATTGAACTTTTTGTACAAATCAGAATAGTAGTTGATAGAATATAAACGTTTTTAAAATAAATTTTCTTTCCACACAGATTTTCACTGTATTGCACAAGTTCTGCCATCTTTCGTTCCTGTCTAACTTTCAAGGAAAATTTCAGTAAGCTTCCTATAAAAGCTACTACAGTATAAAATTAAATTTCCTTTTTGAGGATCTGCCTGGTACTCGCTAGATGGCAATATGTGTTCAAGTTTAGTAATAAAGTACATGTAAGTAATAACAAAATTAGTAAAATTATGGAATTATAATTTAAAAATTTATTTTTGGATTTATTATCAATTATTATTAGAATTATTGTTTTTTTAGGTGTCATTCGTAGTTTATTACATTTACATAATATTATACTAAACGTATTTTAAAATGAAAATACCTATAATATATAAATATCTTTTGATGTGTTATTAACTTTGTTTTATTAATAAAATTCGTATACAATCTAATACAGCGATTCTCAACCTGGGGGTCGCGGATCTATTTTAGGGGGTCGCAGAAAATTTAGCGATTTCTTTCCAAAATTAGTTTTGAATTTGAATTGGAAATTAGTAACCTGAATTTCCACGACCTATTTATGCGAGGCAGGATTTTCAGCTTAAAAGCTGGGTTGACATGGGATGTGAGCCACGGCCTTGAGCCACGTTTTCATAAAATACGCACCTTGTAAACTGCTGTTTCATGAAATACGAATCGTAATTTCTTACCACAAACTGATAAAACTGCGTTCGTGGTGAGATAAAATGTGTTTAAAAACAGTTTACACGGTTTTAAGTTTAAGTTTACGCGGAAAGTATTTTACTAAAACGTGGCTCACGGCCGTGGCTCACATCCCATGTCAACCCAGCTTTATGTATAACTAAAAACAAGGCAAAAAATCGACTTGAAGTGGAATCGGTACTTAGGATTTCCCTTGCTCGAACAATTGAATATAGGATTGATAAACCAGGCCCGTAGCCAGGGGGTGGCAAGGAAAATAAAAACATGTCGACTGGTCCTATCAATAATAGATTGAACAGAAAGTTGCAACTTTATTAAATACTTAATTTTGATATAGGTACATTTTAGTTTTTTAATTATTCTTATTGAAAAATGTTATTTTCAATTTTTTAAGAATTCTTTTAATTTTTTAATGTTACACATTCGCATAAAACAATCTTTATGTATCTGCCAAACTGGTAAATTTTCTAACTTTTCTTAAACCGGGTTGACCTTAAAATTTCAAAAATTTTCCCCTGCGGCGCTTTAAAGGGATCCCACACCCATGGTAGTAAAATTTTCCCGGCCATACAAACCGTTTGCCCTACCTTCATTTTCGATCAGGCTACGGTCTTATCAAAACATTAAGATCAAGGAAGTCATTAATAGGTAAGTAAAAAAAAGTACAAGTTGAGTATTTGTGTTTTTTTCGATATTTATCTTTCTTTAATGTAAATTTTAAATAAAGTAATTTATGACTATTTTTGATTACTGACATTGTTGAGGTCGCGGAAAATAAGCAAGACAATTTGGAGGTCGCGTCGTAAAAAGGTTGAGAACCGCTGATCTAACATCACAGAGAAACTTCCTGTCCATATATGGTCACAGGACGGTATCTATTTGTTGTGTATGTACAATACACGTGCATGGTCTCTGTTGATTTAAACATGTATAATATGCTTTGATCTACTTTGTTACTGAAAGTCACCAACATAGTTTATAACATGTAGGTACTAACAAATATATTATTAAGAAAATACACGCAATTCATCACATGGAAATACAAAACGGTTCCTCAAAAGCAAAATGTAAAAGCATAGAAAAGTTTACTTTCTCTGGATTTGAACCCGGTTACTTGCACTCTCAGTTGATCATACTAACCACCAAGATTATGATCGTCAACAATTTGACGTACATATATATATATAATTTTAATTAAGTCGTAAATAAATTATTATAGCTACAACCCTACAATTCTGGAATTAATTTTTGTATTTAACAACGCAGGATATTACCTAGTATGCATATTAGTTTTCGTCCATTGTCTTTTGTATTTGTGATGGAGCGAAGCGGAGCGGTACAATTAAGTCGTTTGTCTCCTTTGTCTGAAGTAGGATGCATTGCACCATTTGATGATATGTTTAAAGTGGGTGTCAAATTATGGAGAAAAGTACGTGAAGTTCGGATTAACCAGTTGTTGCTGGTAAGGGTTCACTAGTCACCACATTATAAATATAGGAAAGGATCGATCGATGTCATGATTCAGTGGAACAAGTAAGGTTTTCTTGATTTGGTTTGGATTTGGTTTAGATACTTCACAATAAAATCTTGGTTAGGTACACTTGTCGAGAGGAGCATGTGCAGAAGCAGACCTCGGTGATTCGTTAGGTAATTATGTCGTAAGCAGTTTGAGGATTAACACTTTTTGTTGTCTTTTTGGGGCGTAGCTCTACTTTTGGTGTCAAGCAGGTCTCATAATGGGTTACGAGTACTTTCGTCGTAATTATTGTTGATTTTTTAATGGTTGGTGATGGGTCCAAGATAGCTTTCGGGTGATCTTCGATATTACAATAAATTATCCTGTTGTTTGATCAACGGTTTCTTGCTTGTGGCGCATCTATCATAGAAATATACGGCTTAGTTCCTGATGCATTAACTGATGGTGTCGCTTTTTGAGTCGGTAGCGAGTCTGACAGTTGTTACAAAAAAAGAAGTATTTCAGACTAAGTAGTTTGTTTTGCACTACCTGCAGTTGGTTTATATGTGTTGGAGCTGCGTACCCCCAGGCATACGTGTACGTGTACGGTGTACGTCGTCATAGAACGGATTAAGAATTTATTCACTATAGTAATTTGCTAGAAAGCTCCTCATCGTGTTATTAAAGACGTGGCTCAGGTTCATTCGCTACTTACCTTTCAAAAATAGTTTACCAGTCTAAAAAATAGTGCAGACCTACAAAATTGACGTAAATATTCAATTTGTCACATTACCAGCATTCCGAAGTGCACCCTATATACTGCATTATAAGTCACATCTGATGTAATCACATTATGTAAAATGCCTAAATTGTATTAAAAATACAAAATTTTCGTCTAGTGAGCATTATAGCTTTTTTAATACATCGATATATAGGGTTATTCACTTAGAACATAACAATTTTGCATTTTAATACCAACGAGCTCTTAAACATTTTTTATGATCTGTCAGCGTCAAAACGTCAGTCAAGGTTTACCATTTTATTCTGGCGAGGTTCACAAACGAGCAACGTTTGGAAGTTATTAAAAATTACTACCGAAATTCTAAGTCTATAGTTGCAACTTTAAGAGCGCTTACTCCAATTTTCGGTCATTATAACCGTCCAACCAGACAAGCTGTGCGTGTTATAGTGAACAAATTCGAGTCAACATATTCACTATCTAATATTCCGGTGCCATTGAGACCACGTCCATGTCGAAGTATCGCAAATATCACAGCCGTAAGGTCTTCAGTTCAAAATGAGCCAAATCAGTCGATTCCACGCCGTTCACCGGCATTGGGAATGTCTCAGTCTACATTGTGGTGAATTTTGCATAAAGATCTTAGCCTAAACTCTTACAAGATCAAACTAAGCCAAGAACTGAAGCCTTCTGATCATTTGAAGCGGCAAAACTTCTGCGATTGGGCTTTGCAAAAGTTTCAAGAAAATCCGGAATTTCATCGAAAAATTATCTTTAGCGATGAAGCTCATTTTTGGCTTAATGGCTTTGTCAATAAGCAAAATATGCGTTATTGGACAGCAACAAATCCACTCGTGCTTCAAGAGACTCCATTGCATCCACAGAAAGTGACCGTGTGGTGTGGATTTCATGCCGGAGGTGTGATTGGACCGTATTTTTTCGTCGATGAAAATGATCGCCATGTTACGGTTAATGGAGTTCGCTATCGTGCCATGTTGGAAAACTATTTTTGGCCAGAATTGGATGGACTTGTCATCAGTGATATGTGGTTCCAACAAGATGGTGCGACATGCCACACAGCTGGTCTAACAATGGATCTGTTGAAAGAAAAATTTGGTAATAGTGTAATCTCGAAAAATGGTCCGGTCAATTGGCCACCTCGCTCTTGCGATTTAACGCCGTTGGATTTTTTTTATTGGCTCACGTGAAGTCGTTAGTTTATGCCAACAAGCCAACAACATTAGAGGAGCTTATGAACAATATCAAACGTGAAATTGACGACATTCCGGCCGATATGTGTGAAAGGGTGGTGGAAAATTGGCTTCAAAGAATCGATCGCTGCAAACGTGCTCGTGGTGGTCATATGAACGAGATCGAATTCCATACATAAAATGTAACATGTGTACTTCACCTGGAACAAATTTCAGCCCTATATCTAAATTATTATGTGTTTTATTCAAATACAAAATTGTTATGTCCTTACTGAATAACCCTATAGTAGATACATAATAATATGCTGTAAATACGGTTGTTGCATTCATTTTAGTGATCGCGTCGAATTTGCTGTTATATTTATGTACTTTTTCATCGAGTATAAGATGCATTGCAAACACTTTTCCGAGATTTTTAACGTAAACGTTTGATATATCAAATATTGAAGAAATTTATCTTAAAAAATTTTTTTTAAGATAATTCAAACATATCAGGTAAAAGCAATATTTTTCGGAAAAACCTAGTCTTTACATCAGATGTAGATCTCTCGCATTCTTGGTTGACAGGGTTTGGAATATTTCTGGCGGAGAATGTGGAGGGAGAACGTGCCAGTGCTGTCGTGTAAAATAACCGGACCAATTTTCCTTTCTGCACATTAGCCACACTTTATATGATAAATTATGTTTGAGTGACTTATTTCTTGACATTTCTTGACCAGCAGTCTGGCGTAAATCAACCACAGATAGACTATAGAGCAGGAAACCGCTGTTCTAATCCTGATTGCGTCGGATATGTGCTGTGATCTAAAAAGTTCAAAATCAATCTGTGGACTATGGGGAGGCAACGGGAAACCACCCCATTAACATTTCCCTAGTAAAGTCTTCTTGGCTTAGCCAGGAGGATCGCTAATATCCGAAATCGGATAGGCACCTGAAGAAGAAAGAATTTCTTGATATGTATATTTTTATTATTTTTCTCAATTCGATGATATTGACTTGGAAGAGATATGGTTTCAATATGATGGTGCTAAATGTCACACCATATTGCAATAACTGATTTATTGAAGGAAAAGTTTGGTAAACAAATTATCTCAAGAAATGGTCCTGTGATTTAACATCTTTAGACTTTTTATTTGGGACTATGATTGTTAAATGTTTATGTCGATAAACCACGAATATTAAATGACATAAAGAAATCATTTTCCACCACCAAGCATGTGGTAGACATTTGAATACTATTATATTCAAGAAGGTCTCCAATAATTAAAAATTCCATTGACCTCATATGGTTTTTGTTTTATTTAAATTTAAAAATGGTACGCTCTTAATGACAAATCTACTAATAAATAATATAATTTTTGATATCAAATATTTTGAAACAAAACATATTTTAAACTCAACTTTAAACTTATTTTAATGTAAATACATGGCTATCTATTTTAAATCAATAACGTAGCATAAAATAATGACAGATATAATAATTATTCAAGTGCATTTTTAAAATTATTTCAAAACTGACTAAATCACATCATATGGTTTCAACAACATGAAACAACAGTATCATCTGTACTGCCAGATGTAGCGTGACACTAGCACACAGATCATTTGCTGATTGATTCCATTATATCCATTCTGGAAACGAATATTCGACCTAAATTATTAAAATATGTTACAATTCCTTGCAGTTGGTTACTTAATAGAAAATTACTTTTGCTTCGAAATCATATTTCAATATAACAAGGATTTTATCAATAAGAAATGTATCAGCATTGAAAAGGTATTATTCGTACAATCTTGCAAAATTGTAACATTGTATTTGTAGTAAATCCTAAAATGCATTCAATATTTTTGACACCATTAAAAGCTTTTTTTGAATACATTTCTACGAACATATATTTTAATTGACATGTAAAAATCCGTGAGCTAATGAAGTTAACGGTAATCGAATGGTAATTGAATTTTAATAACAACATTAACTAATACTGTAAGCCAAATAATTTCAAAAGCCACAGAGGAACCAACAGTACACAAATAATTCATTAGTAGGATTGTAATAATCGTTGATTGTATTGAATGAATTCAATTGATTTCAATCTAATTTTGAGTATTTTATTATTATTTAATTAGTAAAGACAGTACAATATAATAGTCAAAACTATTTTGGTAAGTATATTATTTTACGCCATACATTTTTATAGAATGATTGACATAGATGCTAGTCTTTTAAAATTATTTAAATTGTAGTATATTATTTAAAAAACATTTTTTATATAAAATTACAAAACCAAATTTCTTGTTTACAGGCCTACATACTTGAAGTATAAAGTTAACTCAAATAATCATTTACCCTACGATATACAATAATATACTCAGAGACCAAACCACATTAAGGCCGCATAATAATTAATAGATAGGTATTTAATACAAAGTGCAACCACTTTTGTTTATGATAACCTCAAATATCCTTCTAAGCAATGATTCAATAGATTAATGTATGGGAAAGCTTTTATTTGTAGGTACCCAACTTTTGCAGATCATTACCTAAAGTTTAGATTTTTTGATACAAATTACTTTGAATAAAAATCTACTATTTAGTTTTGTTTTTAATACGTATAAAGTAACTACAGATAACATCCTCTATCTCAAAGTCTCTACAATACAAATTATCCTATAATGTGAAAGTAATTATTAGTCATGCGGCCGTTGAAACAACAATAATATAAAAGCCTTCTGAGCAAATTACTCTGTAGCTTTTTCAAAGTCCATTGAAGTGCTGAATAAAATAATCGTTATAAGATAAAATAGAAAATACACCCCAAACTATGACACTTGCATCACCACGAATCCTTAGTTTAGGAAAATGTTCCTTTTTACGTAGGCATGTAAAATGCAACATACTAATTACATATCGTAATAAATTTATAAAAAAATCGAAATTAGATTACAATGAACCAATCGGGGATCTTTATTACCAACTGAAAAAAAGTATAATGCAGCGTAATACCGCACAAACTTGGTAATCCAGTTATTTATAATATACATAAATATACATAAAAAGTTACGATATTATTATAAAAGGTTTTTAAAAATTTGAATCTGATTTTAAATACAACATTTAAATGAAAAGTAGGAAAGTTGATATGAAAATTATTTTGAAATATCTTTTTGTGGTAAACTATAAATATATGCTAGCTATATAATATGCTACTACCATATAAAGACAAATATGAGGTTTAAAAGCGTTATTAAATAAAAAAGTTTGCTCTCAGCTTAAAGTTAAATATTAAAATGCAAAACACGTAAATGCATACTTCTACGGATTTTAGTTATTACTGTGATAAAACCGTAAGAGTTTTTGCTTAAATTAAATTTTTCATAAGAATTTTCTCTTATTTTATTTTTAAAACTAAAAGTTGAGGACATTTAATTTTTATTGTTTGATTTAACGAGCATACATGTGTTTTGTCTCTAGGATATTATTCGTGTCTTCATAACGCATATTAGTATCTGTGCAGAAAAATTATATAAAATCATGCAGTGGTTTTTCCAAAATATTTACTTTTATTCTAAATATTTTGATTTATTTATCGATTTATCAATTATTCTTTAAAGAAAACTATCAAAACACATTGATTCCAAAATTATCCATTACTTCGCAATTCTTCTTACCGTTTAATCTCTTAATTTACAACCAATTTTACAATTTCACATTCTGTACCTTCCAAAATTAGATAAACTCATGTACAACTACATTTTTATTCAATCATTAGTCATATTTTACATCAGTGACCTTGTGCCAACTTAAAATTCTTAAACTCCCCATCTTGTAAGAAGCAGATGCGTAACGTTATCCTTACAATAAATGATGGACAAAAATAACGTCACAATATAATATCCGGTTTATATTACTGGAATACGCTGCTTCCCGGTTCTCAAATGCCAGAAATTGGTGTTTGGTTTGTTAGCATTTTACATTTTTTAGCTACGACGAGGAGCAAGCTCGACGAAGAACCCCAATGTTGAGGATCAGACAGACGGACAAAACAAAGTTATTACTTCACTCGGAGTCGAACCAGCGTTCATAGTCAACTTGCTTGACCATTATGCTCCGACCGTCTCTCTATATTTTTTCAGATAATATATTATTTTTCAACATGCTTCAATTTGTTTCATAATACAAGGTAATGCCAATTTGAAGTGGAAATTCTTAATTTTGCTGGTTACCGTCGGTCGTAGTGAATTTTGCTATCATGAAATCAATCCAAATGTAATGTTACTTTTGTATTGTAAGGCAAACCATTATTTAAAATGAACGGTATAAAAAAAAGCACATTACAAAGATCAACAAGTGTGTGTGAAAATGTTGCCATTTAAGCGAACCAAGAGTAGCAGTAGAGTAGAATAGTAAAAGTTTCAAATTAGTTATTTTAATTTGGAAGATGATGGTTCTACAGAACGGTTCATTTTCTTCTGAAGAATAAGCTATGAAGCAAGACTCGCCAGCTTTATACTGAATACATTTATTGATTTCATTAGAATACAAATACTTAATAAATTTTTTAGTATTTGCTCCGCAAAATGGTTACTTTGGAAACGGTTTCGAGTCCGCAAACTTCTATTTTAGCGGCCTAGTACTTTAAATTTTAAAGTACTGTAACTTTTTTTTCATTTATTAATTGGTTTTATGTATAATTAATTATACGCAAGTATACAAATTAAGCAATAAATTAGAAAAAATAACACTATTTCGAAATGTGAAAATGAAAATGACAGTTTTTGGCATATTTGAAGCTTTTGTCTGAAAAAGAAACACTTCTCCATCCGCATCCAAAGCGGATGTTGAAGCTTCAGCTCCTTGAGTTCGAGTACGAATGACTTCTTCAGTAACAGACATGTTAGTGGTAGACTCAGATGATGGTTCGCGTTGTTTCTGGCCCAAAATTAATTTTGACACCTATCGTTCAAATATTAAACATTAGAAATGTAAATAAAAATGTAATTATTAAAATACCTTTCGTTTTGTCTCTAACGATTCTTCAATATAGCTTTCTGCCCATCTTCATTTACAGCGGTAATGCCGTTTTCTTTATTCCAGCTTTGAAATATTTTGTATTCCTTCTCGTATTGACTACGCGATTTTTTTGGTTGCAAATCTAGGACAATATTCTTTGCCCTTTCGGTAATTGATGTTGGTATATTTACATCGATATCACTCATTTTTCACAATAGAATTACTTCAAAATTATAATTGTAAATAATATAAGGCAAAATTTAGACACAAAACTAACACACTAATATTTTTGAGTATTAACAAACGATGCATCGTTAATAAATAAATCGGTTGCTATGAAAATTTTCAAACAGCCTTCTAATACACTACCGTATTAATGTCAATTTAAAATGAATATTTTATTTCAAAAAAATTCTTTTTCCAAAAATCGTCATAGAAACAACACTTCCCTGCGTATCTACGCGCAGGGAAATTGAATTATAATGACTAGTCCGGTAATGTCAGTAATTGATTTTTTCAATGTGTTTTGACACATTGACAAACTTGATTTTTGCTCATTTTAAAAATGTTGTTCAATTAAGTGTTTTAAAATTTCGAATTTTTACGATTTTCGGAAAAATTTAATACAAAATACGTCAGGAAAATATCTCACTTTACTCGGAGCTCTAAAATACTCGGCACGAAGTGCCTCGTATTTCAACATTGCTCCTCGTCAGTAATATATCATTTTCCTGACTTTCATGTAAATAACTATTTACGGAATTAATACTAAAAAACGTTGTATGCAACACTTACGCAAATGGTTTTAGCAGACTCCCCATGTAGCACACAATGTTGGCTCAATATTGGTCCAATATTGAAAATATATATTGGGCCAATATCGAGATGTGAACATTTTCCAATATTGGTACAATATTGGCTTCCAATATTGGCGCAATATTTATTTCCAATATTGCGCCAATATTGAGATGTGAACATTTTCCAATATTGGTGCAATATTTATTTCCAATATTGGTGCAATATTTATTTCCAATATTGCGCCAATATTGAGATGTGAACATTTTCCAATATTGGTGCAATATTGGTTTCCAATATTGGTGCAATATTTATTTCCAATATTGCGCCAATATCGAGATGTGAACATTTTCCAATATTGGTACAATATTGGCTTCCAATATTGGCGCAATATTTATTTCCAATATTGCGCCAATATCGAGATGTGAACATTTTCCAATATTGGTACAATATTGGCTTCCAATATTGGCGCAATATTTATTTCCAATATTGCGCCAATATCGAGATGTGAACATTTTCCAATATTGGTGCAATATTGGTTTCCAATATTGGTGCAATATTTATTTCCAATATTGCGCCAATATCGAGATGTGAACATTTTCCAATATTGGTACAATATTGGTTTCCAATATTGGCGCAATATTTATTTCCGATATTGCGCCAATATTGAGATGTGAACATTTTCCAATATTGGTGCAATATTGGTTGCCAATATTTATTTGCAAAAAAATTAATTATTTTTTATTTTAGTATTATTATTATTGGTTCATTTTTATTTAATCTACCATATTGTATTTATATTAAAGGCTCCTAAATGAAGTTAGTGTACCTGAAGAAAATCTTTTTAAATCAATTTTTCTACTAGTGTCCATGGATATGTTGCAGCGCCAATCATTTCTGTGAATCTGAAAATTAAATTTGAAGATTTTTTTTCTTACCTTAGATCCCACCGGGATTCGAACCTACGATAGATCTTTCGAATTGTACTAGAGCCGTCTACTCTAACCACTAACCTATAGGGGAACATACTTATTTTCGGAGTTTGTCGGTGATTTAATAAGATGTTTTTATATCGTTTTGAAAAATTCAAATATTACATAATATTTTTTTAATCTACATTTTACTATTTTTTTTGTTTTAGAAAAAACGTATGGACATACTTTTCGTAGATCTAGATTTCGACATGTTTATTGTTTTTACAATTAATTTATATTTAATTATATTATTATATAAATTTACCAAAATTAAATTATCAGAAAATTTATTTAAAAATTTTCCGTAAAATTTGCACTTGTTTTAAAATGCCTCTGGCGCAGGTCGGTTTTTTCAAATTATGTTGGTAAAACATGGTAAAAACTATTTAGATTTACATAGATGACGTCAAATACTAAAGTATTTGATGACGTCCTTCATTGGTTGGAAAGAATGAAAGCAATTCGATTTCTATGGGGATTATCTACTTTATTTTTATTTTTAAAATTTATTTAACAACGATTGCAATTAAATAATACCAAATACTTTTAAAGTAAAGTATTTGATAATACTATTGCTACAAAGAGAGACGGTCGGAACATAGTGGTCATGCGAGTTGACTATGAATGCTGAATGCTAAATACCCCGTTCGAATCCGAGTGAAGTAAGAACTTTATTCTAACCGTCTCTCTGGTCCTCCAGGTTGGGGGTTCTTCGTCGGGCTGGCTCCCCGTCGTAGGTAAAAAATTAAATGCTGTGAATGCCATTTGATATTAAAAAGTTAATATTATAATGGTCAGCCAAGACCCATTAGGGTTGTAGCGCTACACGATTGCTACAATTACGAAAATTTTACAAATTATTGCTCAAAGCTTCTTGTGTAACATATTGAAATATGAGGCGTAGAAGACAATTATTAAATTGATAATAATTAAATATATAAAGCGATGACGTGTATTGCGCATGCGAAAACTAATACACATAATAATTTATTGTCTCATATTTCAATATGTTATACGTGAAGCCTTGAGCAACAACCTGTAAAATTTTCGTAACTGTAGTAATTTTAGTTAAGTTCATAATCCCCATAGAAATCGGCCACCTTAACATGATGAAATTATTAACCCGTTATCGAAACCGATTAAAAATTATATTATTAAGACTAGAGACATTTCCACCGATGGCGATGGTCAATTTTAAATCCTCGACGCTAAAATGGTTACGTTTGAACAGTGGACAATTCCACCGATGCGGGCCGAGTACCTTCCTTATGAAGTATTAGAAGTTGCACAATGGGGATTAACAAACTTGAAAATCCCTTGAAAGTTTACAAATGACCAAAAATAAATGCAGCATTTTATAGATTTATCAATAAAAATTTAATGTAGTAAATGAAAAAAAAAATTAATTAATTTATTTCTAAAAATTCAACATAGAAGAAAGAACAACAAATAAATTATCGGACGCAACTTGCTCGGAGGAATCGAAAATTTGAAATGCCCGTAACTTTTTAGAAACTGAAATTAAGATGTTGGAAATGGAAGCTCATTTAGGCTTTGACGAAGCCCTAACGTTTGATACCATTTTACCTAAAAATTCACAAAAATAGCAAAAATAGAAAAACATGTCTACAGCCTGCCCCCCCCCCAACTGTTTCGCGAATAACTCCGCGACGGTTGAGGCTCAAACGAAAAAAATGGAAGCTCATTTAGACTCTAACGAAGCTCTAACGTTTGACACCATTTTCATCCCAAAATTCGACTTGTGGGGGGCCAACGTGTCTACAGCCCCCCCCCCCCATTTTTCGCGAATATCTTCGCGATGGTTGAGACTTAAACGAAACAATTGGAATCTCATTTAGGCTCTAACGATTGACACCAATTGCACCCCAAAATTCGATTTGCAGGGGGCAGCGACATGCACCTCTAAAAATACGTACAGCGACGGGTGGGTACCATAAAATTTTGAATTAAATATATTATGGAATAAACATATTTAGTTATATTAGGGCTTATAATAAATAGGGTGTTTTATTTTACCTAACTATCCTGTCTCTAATCATGACCTTCGGAAAATAAATCAATCATGCGCATCAATGTCGTCGATGTTCTTTAACTATTTCAAAAACTATTTGGGTTTATTACACCCTATATACAGCGGCGGTGCATGTCGCCCCCCCCCCCCCCATTTAGAATTTTGAATCCAAAATAGTCTAAATCGTCTGTGTATCGTTTGTACGTATCGTGGTTTGTACCTGTTTGTACAAAAATTATTTTCGTTTGTAGAGGTAATTTTATTTATAGTGGTTGGGAGTGGCTAATGCGCATAAACGAATATTCGTCATTTCGGTGCTGTTTGTGTCAATTGGTGGAATTTGGGTGTCAAGGGTGCTCCCTCCACAGTGGCGGATTTAGCACTTCAGAGGCCCGAGGCGCTATTCAATTTTGAGGCCCCCTCTAAATATTTTCACACCTATGTCACACTTTTTGGACCACCTGTATACGGTTTGTTTCAAAATTGGGATCTTTAACAAAAAAATAATGAAATCTATCAAATGGGTATCATTATCACTGTTTATTAAACATTAAATATAAGTAATAATAATAATAATCAGTTAAAATTCCAACAGGCGAACCCAATAACAGGAAAGTCAATTTGATATATTACTATATATTTTCTGAGCAGTGCATAAGCACCACTCAACGGGAGCGACAGTTTTTAAAGTGGAGTCCGAGAACCACTAGGACAGAAAGAAAATCGTACCGAGTAGGATTCGAACTTAGAAATTCTACTAACAAGCCCGGCACCCACCTTTCTAGACCAACTTCCTGCCTTATAGGTATATTAATAAAAATAACAAATCTTTTTTCGCAATACTAACAACAAACTAAATCGGAACAAATGAAGTTAAGATAAGGAATTTCTTAAATAATTTTTAACTCTTTTAAGAACTGAAAAAGAACGTTCTCCACTTGCATTACAAATTGGAATTGTCAAAAATATTTTTAAAATTGTCTCTACATTAGGAAATGTCGATTGCAAACCTGCAATTAACAATTTATACATCTCCACAGGATTGGGGACATTTTCTTCTCTTACACGTAGGCTATAAAATGAACAAGTTCGTCTTTAAAGTTTTTAATATCAATATCATTTTGATATTTTGTACATAAGTTTTCCACACAATCATTAAATTGGACGTCAGGCATTTTAAAATCAAAAAATAATCCAAAATCTTTTAAAACTTCACTCTAAATGGCGCTTCTTCGTGATAATTCTGATATGAGTACATCACAAATAACAGTAGGTCAAGGCCAGGTAGAAGAAAGGTACAAAACAAAAAAAATTTCAAAATTTCCCAAAAAGTAGCTTATTTGGCAAGCAATTTGTACCTACCTGCAGATTAAAATCGGTAGAATTTGTAACAATGGGGTCTATAAATACAGAAATTTATTTAAATGAATGCATCAAGAAACGGTTGCTACCCTTTCTGGCATCACAAAACACCCCACCATTGTTCTGGCCCGATTTGGCAACCTGTTCATCAGATTAATCATCAAGTTATATAAGAGCAACATCTATGAAATTATGAAGTACGCTGTGATAATATTAATTATTTTTATCATAAAAATAAAATTATTTTATTTTATTGTGAGAGCTGAAATTTGAGGTCCCCTGGATTTATGAGGCCCGAGGCGCGCGCCTCATGCGCCTGTTCGGAAATCCGCCACTGTCCCTCCACATTTGCCGCGCAAGCCAAAGTCACGCGCCAACCACTATGAATAAAATAACCTATACCCAAATAGTTTTTGAGAAATTTCAAAATTTCGCTGGGGGGGGGACTGGAGACATGCTTTTTTTAAATTTCGGATTTAAAATAGTCTACCACCCCTATTCTGTAACTTTTTCGTTATCGTTAACGCTATCATTGAACCCCAAAATTATTTAAATTGTTAAGTTCGTATTCCGTAACTTAAAATTCGTAAGCATATTCGGTACCGCATTCGGTAAGATCGACATAATGGACGAATGCTCCAAGTGTCGCGTTAAGAGCATAACGAATACATTGTGGCTGTGACACTTGCGTATTTTGTTCAAATTAGTATTATTTCTGTTGGTTTTTGTTTAATATTTTACTAAAAAGTACAAAATGGATGCGAATTATGTTAGTGATAAACTACAGCTTGAAAAGAATAGCGTTTTTCTGTATTTTCAAAAAATTCTGAGTGAAAGGCTATTACAAAAAACGAAATTTGAATCAGATAACTACATTCTAAGAAACTATCTACATAAAATTACGCAAAGAATAATTATGTAAAAATTCTTATAGGGCTTCAAAATCCAAACTAAAAATGAGCATAAACCGATACGTTTGCGTTTTAAGCTGCTTTTATCGAAAACTTCAAAACAATGCAGGGGTAGTAGACCCTAAAAACAGGTACCTACAGGGAGAAGCACCAGTTCCTAGGAATAAATAGTACAATAACATAATAAAATTGAAAAATTTATTAGTTCCTATTCATTCTTATTATGGCATAGACAAGTAGTGTCAAGTGTCTCTTAAAAAAAGTTACAAAATAGGGGTGTTAACCATTATTTTTATAATAATGTTCATTTTCTTAAATTCTATCTAATCCTAAAATTTATAAATCACGAAATGAAGAATTCGCAAGAAAAAATAAAATTTGTTAAAGCCTTGTAGATTTATAATTATGACGCCATACACTTAATAAATAAAATAATTAAATTTAAATTTCAAAAACCGAAGATGAATGCATGATACGAAAACAACTTCATAATTATTCGTACAAGAAACCTGGGTTTTTTCGTTAAAAACGTGATGCGGGCGATCGCCGTACCGAATGAAGTTAGAGAATACCAGTCATAGCGAAATTCGGTTGAAAGTTCATAGCGAAGCCAATCTTAACGATAACCTTAACGATAACGAAAAAGTTACAGAATAGGGGTGAAGTCTATGACGTTTGTGTTTCGTTTGTGCAGGTTTGCGCAAGTCTTATTTTCGTTAACAAAGTTACGGGTATTTAAATTTTTCGAGTCCTCCGAGCAAGTTCCGTACGATAATCTTCTATTTGATGAGATTAAAATTTGTTTCGATTAAGGGGTTAAATACACTGTATTTTAAGTAACTTGAAATCACCAACCCCATTATTACACCAATCAATTCTCGCAATTTTTTACATGAACTTATTGGGAGTAGTTCGGAGTAATATAACAGACCAAATATTTGATTTCTTATATTGCCCCTATATCGGAAAACACTATTGGACCAATATTGGCTAAATATAGGCAGACAATATTGGTTACCAATATTGGTGCAATATAGCGCCAAGCTGCAGCCAATATTGGTGCTATATTGATTTCCTATATTGATCCAATATCGGTAAACAATATTGAACCAATATTGGCTAAATATTGGCAGACAATATTGGTTTCCAATATTGGTGCAATATAGCGCCAAGCTGCAGCCAATATTGGTGCTATATTGATTTCCTATATTGACCCAATATCGGAAAACAATATTGGACCAATATTGGCTAAATATTGGCAGACAATATTGGTTGCCAATATTGGTGCAATATTGCGCCAAGCTAAAGCCAATATTGGTGCAATATTGATTTCCTATATTGCCCCAATGTCGGAAAACAATATTGGACCAATATTGGCTGAATCTTGCAATATTGCGCCAAGATTCTATATTGGCGCAATATTGGGCCAATATTGCGCCAACATTGTGTGCTACATGGCTAACGCCTCGTCCGGAAACATTACGATTCGTCCGCTAAAACCATGTTTTGCGTACTTATTACATAAAATACTATTAGGATACTCGGGAAGACAGACATTTTTCATGAAAACAATTGTTTAATTTAAAATCGTGATGAAATCGCAAGTCAAGGTACTATTTAAAAACACTACCAGGAGCTTTATACTTACCATTTGCTAATCTAAAATGTTTTTAAAGGATTTTTAAATACAATTTCTTTATATTGTTCTTCAATTGTAGTTCAAAATTTAATATTTTAGCGCTTAGTTAACTTTTTCGTAACTTTATATTTAATTAAAATTAATTTATATTTATATGTAATTTATCTTTTATATAAAATTACTTAAGCTGCTTTGCTATGTTTAGAACCCACATTTACTTGTAATACTGAAACCAAATCCATGTAAAATATTTTAAATGTATCTGGGTAGAGAGATATTCCGAAAAAGTTTTCTCAATAGAGGAAATATTACTAAAGTTTTATTATGAAATGGCTTCATGGCATTATATTGTCTTATCAAAGACGGGAGCCATCTCGACAAAGAACTCCCATCGTGGAGAACCAGAAAGACAGCGAGATTAAAGTTATATATCACGCGGAGTCGAATCGGGTAGTTAGTCTTTATGTTCAACTTGTTTGACCACTATTCGCTGGGTGCGAAGTGCATAGTGGGGGTATTAAAAATCGACGCCAGCGTCCGCTGTGGACAAATTGTGCAAAAAACGTGGTCAGATGGCACGCACCCATTGGCTGGGTGCGTAAACGACGCCAGCGTCCGCTGCGGTCAAATTGTGCAAAAAATGTGGCCAGATGTCATGCACCCAGCGAATATACTTCGACCGTTTTTTTCGTGGCATACTAATATAATTAACTGTCTCTATGACTATGACGTCAAAAAGAATATAGGCCAACCATCCTGCGTAAACTGATTCAGTGCTTCGCTTTCGCGAATATGCAATGTTTGCCCATTTTTACGTGTTTTGAAGTCATCACTACGGGATTCAATTAGAAGTCTTATGCCTGTTTTCACCAACAATTTATTTAAGAATTTCCTAGTAAAGAAATTTGACGTAGTATTGACATAATAAACTATTATGTCAAATTTGACTAATCAAATTTATGGAAACCTAGCTAAGTAATTCTTTACTAGGAAATTCTTAAATAAAATGTTGGTGAAAACGGGCATTAGACAGCCTGATCCAGATCTAGCAAATAGAGTGAAATTAAACATTATAACATTATTTACTATACTTTGTGTCATAAAGTTTAAGATTTGTTGAGTACTTACTTGTTTGTAATTAAAAAATATAGATTTTAATGCCACTGTATTAGGTGGTTTCTTGTATTGATATTTTACTATAGTTTTTATGTCCAGTTAAAATCAAAATTATAATCGTTTCAATCAAATTCTTCTTCTTTTCTTTCTAGAAGAAATTCTCTATGAGAATAAATTCTCTACTAGTTAAGACCTTTTATTTCCAACATATGCGTCGCTTCCTTGACAGTGTTAGTTCTATGAGCATATAAGTATTTTACATCCATTAGGTAGCTTGCTAGACTGACATTCAGATGTGCCTGTACCCTGGTTTTTTATGTTAATGATGGAGATTCACCAGTCCAGGATTTATAGATCAAATTCAATTTAATTTAGAAGTTATTTAATGTAATCGGTTGTATTTTAATTTAAGGCTGCCATGTGTAGATCGACATTTAAAAAAATTAGGATATTTGGGATATTTGGTGAGAGTATTGAAAGGCCTTAAGCCTGGTTTACACGGGTATAGTAATCAGTAGAGTAGAGTATCTAATAGAGTAACTCTACCTGTAGAAACCCGAAAAAAAGCTCAGTAGAGTAGAGTATCGAGTAGAGTAGCGAGTAGCTGGTAGAGTAGAGTACTTTACTGGCGGCGGTAAAGTAACTATACTCTACTTACCCCCTACCACAACTCCCACTCTACTAGCCTCTTCACTCTACCCGTGTAAACATCTTCTCCCCTACAACAGCCAGTATCAAGTAGAGTATAGTTGCAGTGTAACGTTGTTGCGTTAAAAATGGTTAAGTTCTCGGAGGATGAAAAAATTAAACTTGTTGATTTATTTGTTGAACAAGAGTGTCTGTGGAATTTAGGCAGTATACGCTATAGAAACAAGGACATGAGGATGGCCGCGGAAAAAGAAATCATCAAGAAACTTGGAAAAACAGGCTTTGGTTTATCTGAACTAAAACAATAGATTAAAAATTTACGATGTACTTATAACGAAGAATGTCTTAAAGTAAAGAAATCCACTAAGTCAGGTGCCGGAGCAGATGATATCTACATTCCACATATAAAATGGTTTGATGCATTTGACAAAACTCTACTTGGTACTCTACTATGTGTAAACGAAAAAAAAGCAAAAGTGGTAGAGTATCTAGTAGAATGAACTCTACTAGCTACTCTACTCTCCTGATGACTATACCCATGTAAACCAGGCTTTAGGTGAATTCCATTTGTACAATATCCAAAATTTCAGGTTGTTGTCATTCCAAATACAATTAACCAGGCAATTCCTAATGGAGTTTATAGTAATCTTTAGTTTCTAAATATTTTTTGAAAATTTTTTCAAAAGAAAAGCTGTAAAGAATGCAATTGCTGGAAGCAAACAAAGTTAGAATGGGTTAATTAGTTATAGAGTTATCACAAAAAAATTTGTGAACAGTTCTATTTTATAATAATAATTTTTGTAATAACTCAAGAACTATTGACCAATTTAATTATTTTCCATCAAAAGACATAGGTAGGTATATGATATTATTTTTCACTCTCTGATATTTTATTTAGTTTACTAAATTTTTGGGACAAAACTTTTGTAGTAGACACCCTGTATGTACTACATGTACCATGTTGTCACTTATTCTTATGCCTGTAGAACCTAAATGAATGCAAACTTTTTAGAATTTTCTTATTTTAGAACCTACTATAAAAACAGTAATAAAACATAGCAACGCCTATACATTAACATTATAATCATAGTTGGGTATGCCACGTCGACTAGTTTTTGTTAGCATCACTAACTTGATGCCCTCAATGGTTAGCTTAGGAGCTTGACGTTACTAATTTTATACATTCATTTTGTAATCATTTTTTATGTCAGAAATTATCATATGTTGCCTTATAACGATAAAATTTGTATATTTACGTTAAAAAATTGGAGTTTTTAAAATATCTTTTTAATGGAGGTTTAAATATTAAAAATTAATAAATTACTGAAAAGATAAGCAAAATACTACTTAGCAATACAGTTTAATCGCATCTAATAAATCATTCTAGTCAATTACGCACTGACAGAGAAGATTTCTAAAACAGAGTTGATTTTGAGCGCTTACAGCAATTTCTGTCTATGAGTTAGGCAATAATGGATAATCTATTGTTAAAGCTTATCTGTGCTAACTGTGGATTTCCAGAGCAATAAACTCAAATAACGTTGTAACTAATGGCGTTCTGTAACAATTATTATGATTGCTTTTGATTTAAGATTAAAAAATACTTAAGGTTTCGTTGCTTTTTCATAAACACCTAAACAGAAAATTTGGTGAACATTGTTGAAGAAACAATAATAGAAAATTTGAGAAATTACTGCAAACACTTTTGAAAACAAGTGAAGCAATAATATTCTCATTAGTAACTTAAATTGAATTTTACACTCGAACGAACCAGAATTGAAGTTAATTTAATTTTTGTAAATTCAAGTTTACCTCTAAAATATTTGTTTTGGGTTTAATGTGAATTTATATTAAAATTGATGGTTTATGAAAATCATTGTTCGTAATTATAGTCTTTTAACGTAACTAATTCATTTTATCTACATTATATAAAACAACTTAAAATGAATATTGATTTCGCATTTATTATTTCAATGCAAATTATAACGTAGTCTTTTAAATAACCTTTAAATATTATTTAAAATGTATACCCCAACTATTGATGTTTTTTATCAAACGCTTCGAAACTTTGATTACTTGAGTATAAACTTGTGTATAAGTTAGCAACAAGCTCATTTTCAAACTTACGTTGCTGTAATCTACGTATGGTTCAGACAGTACTAGGTCCTTTGTAGTTGAAAGTTTTGAAGCATCATTGCATTTTATTCTTTATAGAAACAAAAAGATGAGAGTGTAAATGACAGTTTAATATTACAAGGCATGTTTTGAATTTATTATAAAAACATCAAATTTTAGTTTATTATTTACAAGGAAAAAGATATTTTTTTTTTAGAAAATAGAATCTTATACTATCGAAACTTTCTCTAGTTAGGCAATTAATTTAATAATAGAAATTCCTTATTCAAGAATCAATTTCCTTTATTACATAAAAAAATAAAATCTCTACGGAGGGCTAGATTTAATTTTCAACCTAATTTTCAAGCCGCTATTTCAAATTGATTTTATCAACATTGTTAAATTTAAGGTTCTTCATCTTTCAGAAATGTACATTATAAATATTTCAAGTACGTCTTTATTTAATAAGAAATATTCTTCCTCATAGAAAGTGTTCTAACATTATTTTAAATAGAACAACTTTTCTAATTTTTCTATTTTAATACAATACAATACGAAAAGGCTTTGTTAGCGAACCAAATGTACGTGCAATGAATTTTGTATAAAATTATGCAAAACAGTGCCATGTATTGCGTTCACTTTATTTGTAAAATAATTTAAGATTTGTTATCACCGGCCGACTTCTTTTTCCTTTACTTAAATTAATATTATTGTAATTTTCCCGGGTCGAGTGGGATATATTACAACCACTCGTTCAAGAGCGCTCGTGAGCACACCGTCTGTTCACGTAATTTTCTTACCGGACGAGACCGCTTTTTCACAATAAAAATTCTAGTATGAGCAGTTGTCAGCAGCTTCCTAAGCTTCCTCTTTTTCTCAAGCTAAGTGATACCCATTGATTTAATCTGACCTTTCTCGTTCTCCTAGTAAAATGAGATTTACATTTTAAAAATGCTCAAATCGTTAATTGCGCAATTTAATGTTTGAAAGAATAAACCACTCAAAATTTCTTCGGAAGAAATAAATTCAAAATTCCAAATTTTATTATCCACTGATGACCCAATTACATTGAATATTGAATTTCGGTATCTTTGAATATGTGTCAGTAACATTTCAAATTGGGTATCAAATATTCAGTGGAAATTGACAAAAAAACTCTTGTTACCGCATATTTTATTTGCTTATAAATGCGAATCTGGTGGATCCTACGGTTGCGTAGTAAAAACTTTTATAACGATATCCTGGATTTTGCATTCACATATTGGAGTGTAAAACCGTCTGTATGTTCTGATTCAATTTAAAACCTGTTCGATGTACGAACCAAGATAACAATGCCACGTTAGCTTCACATTTCAATAAAGCTTGAAAAAATATTGAAAATAGTGGCGGCAGGTACATAAGTACTACATATTTCTTGAATAAAAATAAATTGCAGTTCTATGTTTTTAAATTTTAATTTAATCACTTATGTGCTTTAATTTCAATTTAACTGACGCCAATTGCGGTACGAGTGCTATTCCAAATGATTTAATTGTTACATTATTGTCATACACACAACATATTAACCTATCTGTTGTTTGTCGGGTGGTTTCCAGTGTTTGTACTTGTTATGCAGCATGTTGGAATAATTTTCCTTTACGTTTAATAGTGAGGGTAATAGGGCATTTGCAAGCAATGGCTGCAAATGGTTGGTAAAACGAGTGGTAGTCGTAATAAATGATAATTAAAAAATATATTATATTTGTTGTGAAAGTTTTTATTGAAATTGTGATACTAAACTATTTCAATGACCAAAATTTTTAACTACCTCTTCAAATGTAACAAACCACTTGAACAAACTTTTTGCCATATTTAACTGTGGCGAAATAAAGAATACAAATAGTATACATTAAATAAATTAATTCAAGAATTAATAAAGTGCTTACCCTTGTTATAGTGGCGTGTTGCTAACAGGACCTATGTCAAGAATAATTTACAATGAGCATTAATTTATAATTGGTGTAACTACAAAAAATCGTTTAAAAACGTGCTAATGGTTTGTGTTGTGCAATAAACTTAAATGATATATAGAATTTCGGAACAGTTCCATTTTTTTACTCATTTCTTGACAAATGTTGTAAGTTTATCACTTATATAGTGCAAGAGATAGCATAAATAATGATGTAGGAAAGGATTGGAAAGAAACATAAATTATTTGGTAGGCGATAACTGCCACGACTTATTTTGCGTTTGTGCAGAAATATAACTAAACCCTCAAATAAAATTTTTTAAATTTTATATAAACTGAATATAACGAATGCATTGTCAATTTTTAAGACAAAGTAGATTATTTGTAGTTTTACATGCTAAAAGTGTATCTAACTCTAAGAAAAAATTTATTAAAAATCATTATTACGATTTGGTAACTTTTCGTTTCAAGTTTTCCCCGATGCGTTTAGTTGCAGTAAGGTAATCAATGGTTTTCTTCGATGGTTCAACAGGTTTAGGTATGACGTTCGGTATCGGAATTCTGGGTGGACGCATTGTTTACGCAACCATTTTATTCCATCAAATTGATAATGATCATCATCATCATCTACTTCATAGATTAGACCTGTTGGCCTTTTCCGAATCAAGTCGCCATCTTGATAGTGGTCTTCCCACGCCTCTCTTCCCTCTGGGTCTGTAGTATATCATTTTTCTGGGAATTCTTGAGCAGTCCATTCTGTGCAGGTGTTCTTCCCACCTTTGTCTTCGTTATTTTATTATGATCATTTATGAATTTAAATAGGATTAATTGTTTTAATCCGACCGAACGTTTTAATCTGACAGAATAGAATTAAAAGTTGAGTATCAGAATTTGCTCGGAGGTCTTGAAAATTTGAAATATTTATAAATTTGTAGAAAATGAAATTAAAATGATGGAAATAAAAGCTCATTCAGGCTCTAACACCAATTTCACACAAAAATTCAAAATGGAAGTGAAATTAGAAAAGCATTTCAACAGCTCCTCTTCATATACTATATCACTACGGCTGAGGTTTAACAAAAAAAAATGGAAGCTCAACATTTTGGCTCTACTGCATCTCTAAGTACTGACACCAAAACCCAAAAATTCTACATGGGGGCAAATGTGTCCTTGTACTTTTGTAGTATCCAGTGTGTCTGGTTATTATTTACTCTGGCTCATTTGATATCAGCAACAACTATAGTAGGTCGATGACTGTTCTCATCCTGATCTCAGCATCATAGGCAAAGTGTTTGTTCGTTATACACAATCAACAATTTCAGTGCTACTGGTCAATTGAGAAAACCTCCGCCATTATGACTGAAACTGAAAACAACTGTTTATCTTTTGGTCGATGCTCTTCTTATGTTATCGGGACCACCTTTTGATTTAGTTCTTGTGTGCATTGCTTGGCACAGATTATGTGTAGTTGTAATTATTTGAATTGTTGCACTGTACAACTCTCGATTATTCTTCATTAGCCTTTTTCCGCCCACTGCTGGACATAAGCCTCTCCATGTTATGAAGGTTTTTGGCCATAAGTCACCACGCTGGCCAGACAGTTGGTGGGGTCTCGATTATTATTTGTTATTAAAGCTGATAGTTTTTGAGCCAGTGTTTTATTGGAGAAATAACACCCATACCAATTTCTCTTTTAAAGACTATCACCAGCTCTTCGACATATATCATTAGTGGCTATACAATCACGGTGGAAAATAAAATTAGAGAACTACCTTATCCATATTGCAGCGTTTCATTGATTCCTTTTTCGATCAACCCTCTCATTAGGGGTTGTGAGGTGAGGAACAATTTACGTTTAAATAGCTATTCGATAAGAAGTATGATATATTATGTTAAAATATGGGTAAGTAAGTAACGGAACTAATGTATTATTAAGCACTTAATTTTAAGTTTAAAATAAATTTCTTCACAAAATATTTTTTTATCATATTGGAATTCGATAGTTAATATGCATTTCCAATAAATTAGTTTTAACTTTAAGTTTAAATTAATAGAAATTTGAACCATATCAAAAATACAGATAATCAAGAGAATATGAAGTAAAATTTAAAATTGAAACACATTCAAACACAAACACTGCTCAAAAGTCTGCGTCACTGCCCCGATATTTCATATTATCTTCGCAGAGGGATAATTTTATGCTTTCGACTAGCCTTAGAAGAGAATGTGACTAGGTATTACTTTCCAAGCTTCAAATATAAGTAAATTACGAAGGAAAAGAACGTATACAACAAAATGATAAGGAAGGGGAATGGTAGTATGACAAAAACACTTTAAATATAATAGCAATAATGACACAACATTTGCAAGTAAAATGTGAGCTACTAACCTGTTTGTTTTGATTGATTGAATCGATTCGATAGAATCGGTGGTGTATCGAATTACCTAGTAGCTGAACATATTTTCACGATGCTTAAAAGAGCGAATTAACCACTTAAAGGATAACTTGAATAACTATTTCGATGACTTATAATGTACTCACTAATTATAGGTTGATCAACATCGACAAGCTGTGGAATTCTGAATTGGTTCTATATTTACATAAGCTTGGCTAATTGAAAAATCGTCAAAGCCAGAAAACAATAACAAAATAATCCTAGGCGAAATACACAGTAAAAACATTTGTTTCTATTCGGTTACAATAACATTGGAGGCAAATGAAGTTGGTAAGCCGGCGCCGGTAAACCTGCCTTCACCCTAGAAGCATGCTTACGATCCAAAACTATCAGAGTTTAAAAAATCATCTAAAACTATTTAAAATCCAATGGTAAATAAGTTACACTAGTAAATATTTCGTGACAAATTTAACACCTGACGGGGTAGGTATATTTTGACCCAATGAATGTTGATATAAAATCAACCATATACGCCGAGATAAAATTATAAGCACTCGATAATATATTACCTCTTTATTAGTAAATTATTTAGTTTCGACAAAATTTCGTTTCTTAATTGAAGACCTGAGTGGATCAGGCGCTATGTCGTAAAATTGAAGTGCCAAGTTAATCTTTAAAAAAATGTGGTAGATTATCATTTCCTTTGTTTGCTTTTGACATTAAAAACTCTTGAAAGTAATTTTGTATTAATCACATAATAATAGGTACCTACTCGTAGTAGCAGTAAATTTTAGATTTATTTTTAAATGTTATATATTTGGAAAGAACAAAAATTATATTGCAAGGTCAGGAAAGTATGAATAAGAAGGATAATATTTAACGTATGAATATTTTTATAAATCAAAATTGAATTCTTCAAAAGGGACTATAATATGACAAAGCCTAAAGTTGAAAAATTAAGTCGATTCGGTAAGTGATCTGCCCTAGGGGTACTACTACCATTTACAATGAGACTGAAAAAGTGGAAGTTTCCAATATTATAAGTATAGGTAAAATTTTGAAAATTATAGTTATAACAGCTTTTGTAAGTTACCTTTTTAATTAATTAATAATGATTGTTATCTGGATTGATTTTTGGAATAAATGAAACTTATTTGCTAAATTTAATCTTATAGTTAAGAGCGCGCTGCAAATTTTGATGCAAAAGCATGTTTCAACAGATGGCGTACCGTAAACCGTGGCTACTTTGAACAGTTTTCACGTTCTTTTGTGTGTACGTTGCAAATAGTTCTTTAAAAATACTGGTTATTTTTTCAAAAAGTTGGGTCATTGGCTTATCTCCAGAATGACGTATTCAGAAATTGAACATATACTTCCCGTATATATTTTTATATTGTTTTTGTGCTTTAAGTTAGCCATATTTCAAAGTTAGCCATATTCAAAGTAGCCCCGCATAAGGGGCTACTTTGAATATGCTATTATACTTCGTCTGTTGCAAAGTTAAGCCTATATGAGGGATTCATAGTAATTTATAAGTTGTTTAAAAAATAGTGCAACAGGTGTAAGGGGAAAAAGGCATCGAAAAAAGCTTTTCAATATTCAAAAAATATTTTTATTTTTATTATGTGTAACAACAATACAAAACATATTTTCAACTTTTAGCCGTTTTTTGTACGTTTATACCATATTCTGGAACACACAACTAAATTCTAATATCTAGATACCTATGTTTTTGTAAATACTAATCAGATTTGGGGCAACTTTAAACAAATATTCAAAACTTTTTAAATTATAAACTTGGATTAACTTTCTTTTTACTAAAATGTTTATAAAGAATTATTCTAACACTTAGTACACCATAAATAAAAACAATGCAGAATATCTACCTTTTTGAGATTAAAGTTACACACCCTTAAAAAAGCGAGATTTACATGTTGCTGTTAACGTTGGTACGGAATGCAGCTTTAACAATTTTAAACTGGTTTATGTAGTTAAAACGTTCCAGGTACTTATTCCGTTAAAAACTAAATGGCGACACCGGCAAAATTATCATTTATCGAAATAATCTTCAAGATTAATAAAAGTTTGAAATTTTGTTCAAAGTAGCCACAGCGTTCAAAGTAGCCACGGTTTACGGTACCCTAAAATATTAATCTTTTATAGTTATCTTTTCACCAAAACAGAATTCTAATAATTTATAAAAGTCATATGAATAAACGATAACTAAGCTAGGCAATAAGGAAGTTTGAGCTTCCAATGTTGAATATTTACAAGTATATTCCAAAAAGACATGCACATGTGAAAATATTGAATATATTTAAAAATATTTATCTTTGAAAGTTCAAACTTCCTTAGCCTAGCTTAGTTATCGTTTATTCATATGACTTTTATAAATTATTAGAATTCTGTTTTGGTGAAAAGATAACTATAAAAGATTAATATTTTAGGGCACGCCATCTGTCGAAACATGTTTTTGCATCAAAATTTGCAGCGCGCTCTTAAAACTAATTTATTTTAAAGTTTCAAATGGTTTCGCTACTTTGTTTAAGTTATATTTTTAATTTAACAGTAACAGGGCATAGCAATTCGCTTTTAAATTCAAATTGAAAAACTGTTTAAAAATAAAGTTCGATTTGTAGCATAAGGCGTTATATCCTAACATTCTTTGGCAATGTTGAACATGCCTTGTCGATTAGTTTTGACACACTTAGAAGGTGAAATGAAATCAATGTTCTAAACCAACCAAAGCACGTTTTTGTAATTCTGTGCAAGCTAAGACCTTTGGTTAAAGGAATTGTTTTACAAGGTATCTTCTGACTTTTAAACTCAAACGGCATTAGAAACTTTGCAATACATTTAAACAGCAAATTAAAATGTGTCATTGGTAAAAGTATAATTTACATTACATTGTTTAATTTTAGTGAAAAATAAATTAAATTCAATATACCTATCTATTAAATTACTTTAATAAAAAAATTTTAATTTGCAATTATCCAGCAACCAATCAATAAGGTAATTTATTTGGTGGCTTATACCTACTATCTACAATCCCCATTTCATCCACACCAGGTTGAATACAACAAGAAATTCGGAAATACAAACCAATCCAGCTAATAAATTTTCGTTTATACAGGAGTATGTACCTTTATACAAAGTTGTAAAGTTAAATTACAACCTTTATATTACAGTATTTTGACAACCAATATGTTGTATAAAAATCACTTCTACTACTAAAAAAATATTATTTCAAAATAATCGTGCAAATTTTTATTTTTCTTCTCAGCAACTAATTTATGAGCTGAGCGCAATCAGATTTCTATGATATTTATCAAGAAATCGTATATTAAGGGCCAATTAATTTATTTGGTTATACAAATAACTTTTTTTCTAATAAATTGAATTAAAAGTGATACATATTTTATATTGCAGCCGTATCAGCAAATAATAAGAAATATAACATGATAACTGTCAGATTATATGCTTTGAGTTAGTAGAAAAGTTGGAATTGCAAAATAAAATACACCGAAAGTTTGATTTACTAAAATTACATACTAAAAGTTTGATTTCTTTTAGATTCATAATTTATTCAAAATTATTATTATTTAATAATACTGTAATTGTTGATTATATTGTTGGTTATATCGATTAATCTGAAAAACCCTCATTTATAAGTTAACCTAATGAAGTTTCGATATCCTCCATTAGTGTATTCTCTATATCTAATTACTCCGTTATCTGTCAGATCGTTAATAACCAAGATAACAACAAATATGCTACATTAGTAAGTAAACTTTTCGAATTGATGAAAAAATGAAAATTGCGTTTATATTTCGGTATTAAATTTACGAATGAATAAATATTATTATTAAAAGTTGATGTCCGTTTATTTCAATTGAAAAAGGAAAACTATTTGTATAGCTTATCAGAAACTGAAATCCATTCATGTAAATTTTGTGCCCTTACTTTGATCCACTGTGTATAAGCAGCTTTACCCAATTTTGATTGAGCTGAGTAAGTAAGTTTTATCAAAAACGATATAACCCACAAGAATAGTATCAAAGGCAATCATGATTTGATTATATTGAACCAGTTTACAAGATGTAGTCTGACCCAATACGTGTGCTTAGAATTTAAAAATTTCAACACAATATTAAGTTTACCTAAGGTATTTTCAATTTCCTATAATTACATTATTTGATAAAGCGTTACGTGTAGGAATTCCTAAAAATAGACAATAAAGCATCTTGACGCATTAAAATCTAATTCCAACTTTTTTATATGTTAAAAACAGAACCTTTTTTAGAATAAACTTTTATTATTTAATTTTGTTATAGTACCTAATTCAAATAGCACAAGTTACAAAATTTAAGGTTCCTTTCTGTTTGCTGTTTTAGTAATCAGAATATTTACACTAATCCTGTCAATATGTATTTTTAGGCTCGATTAATCTTAGCTCAGTTTCCAAATTTCGGTATATTTCCACGAATTGTTATTTCAAGGGTTTTCAATGTTCAACAAGTTTTTTATTTACTTAAATTTCATAAAAATATTACAGAAGTGTAAAGGTTAAAACATTTATAATCAAATAAAGATTAGACTATAATCGGAATTTTCGGATCATTGATCATCTACGCGTTATTAAATTAATAAATCTTTATTTACCAAACAGTTATCAACAAAACCATCCATTGTATACTAGATTGATAAATACATCGTGTCTTTGTTTGTGGGTTCCATGAACACATTGATTAAATTAATAATTAACTTGTGTTTGCTATACTGTAATAGGTGTCCATTGAATGCGTAGGTGTATCTAATATAATTAAAATCTAAACTTATGTGTCTATGAGATTATAATAAATATGTACTGCCAAATTAACTATAATTATTTTATCAAAAATATTAATTTCATTCTAATATTATCTAAATTGTACCTAGAGAAATTAAATTATTAAAAATTGATGGAAACTACTTCAGAGTTTTATTAAAATTGAGAAAAATTTAAATTATTTAAATTCTGTTTTCCTTGTTTATTTGATTGGGTCTATTATTGCAATATATAAATAATGTAAGTTTGTATTATTTTTTTCTGGATTCGTGAGAGGTCACGGGATCCTCAATTCAGTGATGCAACGGAATAAATTGTACTTACGGAGTTATGGAATATTTAACACTGAGGATAAGCAGTGCAACTAAACATGGCTCTTTTGAAATAAAAATCAGAGAAACGCCAATAAGTTTTTCCACGTGATGATACGATTTTATATCAAATATAGTATCGTATTATAATAGTTGTTATTATATAATATTTCATACCAGATTTAGAAAAACATTACAAATCCTCCAAAATGTGCCACAATTTTGTTTAGTACCTAATGCTTATAATATAAAATCTAACAAGGGGTCACTACAGTGAGTATGTCGTCAATTGAGATCCCAATTTTTTTGGTGATTCTAGTAGCTAAAAAAATTATCACTTTTTCGAATTTTAGTCGATTGCCTCTTAGTTCTTGAGTTATGAATTTTTGAAAGGGCAGGTTTACTATAGGTTTAGCATTATGGAATTGTAACGCAGCCCATGGAAATTGTAACGGCAGTCCCGGCAAATTTTTTTTCTTTAAATTATGTAATTTATTATCGGAATTAAAAAATTAATGACCTACGAATTACCATTACAAATTATTAACCGGTAGACCACCACGGTTTTTTGTAATCTCATCTCATATAATCGGTTTTGAAACGCATTACAACGTTATCCGAGCCCAACTACCAACCTTGCTAATTGGTATTTGGTTTGTTAGCATTTTACATTTTTTACCTAGACGAGGAGCAAGCCCGACGTAGAACCCCCAACCTGGAGGACCAGAGAGTCCTTTGAGTTTTTGTAATAATAGCTAATAATAATAATAGCAGTTAACCCACTATGGTATTTTTAAAAATTCATAACTCAAGAACTAAGGGCCAATCGACTAAAATTCGAAAAATTGATAATTTTTTTAGCAACTAGAATCACCAAAAAAATTGGGATCCCGATTGGCGACATACTCACTGTAATGACCCCTTGTAAGATATCTATTAAACATGACAATTATTCGCTACAAATATTTACATTTTTCTCACAACCTTTGAGGTAAACGAAAGGTAAAGCAAAGCTTGATTGAGTTTAGAAATTAAATGTTAAGTGCACAAATTTGGAGAACATTACAACCGAAACCCATTCCTTTCAGTTTATTTTATTAGTAAATATATTTTCGTTTTTTCAAAACTCAATACAAAACTTTATTTTTCTCAGAAGCTTAATTTAGTTGTTTAGTTTTGAAAAACGGTCCTCAATTGTTAATTTTGATGTTTCCTTTCAGTCTTTAGCAGTGATTTAATAATTGAAAACAATTTTAACTAAATATATCTAGATTATTTCTCTTTTTAAGTAATGAAATTAAATTCACTCTTGAATTTCCTTTCCTAGATGACGTAAATGTTTTGAAAAATTACTCGTTGCATTGAGTGCATCCAATTAGTTAAATTTTTGTAACATCAATCAGAATTACGTAGTTGCTGATTTGTCTCTCCATACATGAAGGCATTGCACATGCATTGAATACAATATTAATTATTAGTTGTTATTACCAATTATAATATTACAGTAGTGCTCCAGTCTAAACTGTTTATGATAAGTAATTTAGAAACTTTATTTGCCGTTTAATTGAGATTTTAAACCTTGAATGGAGTAAAGAAAGTTATTATACGATTATACGGTATTCTATTATTATTATGTACCTACAATTTTTTTCTTCACAACTGACTATTGTTTTATGAACTAACCGCCCCTATAAGCGGTAATTGTAATATTGAAAAATGTAATATTCAAATAGTTAAATTCATAGAGTACTTTTCCTTCTTCTTTCTTTCTTTCTTCAAAATTATTATTTTGGGTTTTGTTAACTTTTGTTTTGGTTAAAGAATTTGTAACATTCAAAACTTAACTGATATAATCAGTTCTTCAACATTTTGTAAGTAGAGTTTTAAATAAATCATTCATTTTAAGATTATTTTCGAAATAATGGCGTTTTATACAATTGCGAATAAAATTAGTTGTGGCCATCATGTATGTTAACAATTTGTATAAATCTTTCCATTATTAAAGAAATTTAAGCACTGTGTAGATGTTATAAATAACGTATTCGTAATCATAGCCTGAGGCATTTCTCTCATAAAGTTAGTATAAATAGTTAAAAGTTATATATTATAATTATTATAATTATATCTAAGACTGCTTTTTGCATTGCAAGGTAAGTAAACACCTCAGAACACAAACATCAAGGTTTAACTGCTTAGCCGTTCCCATTTTCCAAGTCTCTTGCGAAACTTGGTCATGATTCAATGAACATTTTTGTTTTCTTTACAGGTGATGAGGAACTGGCCCATCGACCCGACCCTCAA
The DNA here is from genome assembly GCA_958510855.1 of Rhagonycha lutea. Taxonomy (NCBI): domain Eukaryota; kingdom Metazoa; phylum Arthropoda; class Insecta; order Coleoptera; family Cantharidae; genus Rhagonycha; species Rhagonycha lutea. The sequence goes on from OY294036.1 coordinate 22,596,839, forward strand.
TCTGGAGGACCAGAGAGATGGCCAGAATAAAGTTCTTACTTCACCCGGATTCGAACCGGGCAATTAGCGTTCATAGTTAACTCGCGTGACCACCATGCTCCGACCGTCTCTTTCTAATAAAAGTTAATATTATTAATTTGAATTTTTGAATGATTGGCAAATCTCAACCATACCTAAAAAATACACTAAAACTAAAACAATAATTTATTTACAATGAAAATAACAGTTGTCAGAGACATTAAATTTGTATCATTAAATTTAATATTCAAAGATAAAATCTTCTTCTTCAGCCTACCCTAGTCCATTCCTGGACCATAGGCCTGTCCAGTAATGGAGGTTTGGGCCATAACTCACCACGCTGGCCAGACGGGTTGGTGAGTAGTCCGCATATTATTGATTTTTGGACTATAGTTGTTTTACATCCAGTAGCAGCTTGCTGGGCTAACCTTTAGATGTGCCTATAGCCCTGTTTTTTGTTAACGGTGGCAATTCGTCAACTTAGGGGGACCGCCTTCTTAACGTACCCTCCGATGCACGGAGACTTGGTCATAAGAAAGTTTGACTCTCCCCAGGTTTGAACCCGGTACCCCGCATTCGCATCCAACTGCGTTAGCTGCAAGGCAATATCCGTCTCTTAAAGATAAAATATTCAACACAAATTAATACTATAGCATAATTTAATGCGATATGCACCCCAAAAATTACTTTGACAACTACGTACAGTTACTTCAGATGAGCGACGAGTTTATCACAGTAACATGCCTTCGTTCAATATAGTTTTCTTTTCCTTACAGATGCGGAAGTTAATAATATCAAAGCGCATTGCATCGAAAGTCGCTATGTCTATGATAATCTCTACTTGACCTGGTATGATGGTAACATAATAATACGAATTAAGACAGTGACCCACTTTGGGAAAATATTAGCAACTGCTAAATGAAAATTATTTTACGACGAGAGATTGGTGTTGTTGGATAATCTGACGACAATTCGTATCACTACACAACGGAATGCGAGACGAGACGATATCGCATCAAGTGGCAAAGTGAATACTGTAATCCAAATTCCATAAACTTGAGACGATATTTGTTATTTAAGCTTCATTACAAATGAATAGCTTCAATGGCACGATACATGAATGGTTTCCTAAACTGTGAACTAAATTGACTAAGTCCGGTACTGTAGGTATATTATTTACACTTAACTATATTATTTACAAAACGGTAGTGGTTAGTTTCATTATTAACCTTCATGAAATTTTAACACTTAAAATTGTCCAGAATGTACTTGAAATAAATAATTGGGGGATGCCGTACGAGTCGGACCTACACACTTACTCATAATTCGGTCAGTTAATTACTAACTAAATGTTTCGAAAAATGCCCCCCAGTAATATGTTTAGTTTATTTCCCAACTATGGAGATAGTTTTGGCACCAATCTAAGCTGGAGTGAGATCGGAATGCATCAAGTCTATCCCTGCAATTACATGTTTGAACATACGTGAACCCATAATCCTTCGACGTCAACCAGTGGTTAAACTTTATTCATTCAAAGAGAAATAAATACTTCTTCTCTTCTTCAACTTAGTTTAAGCCTTCAGGCTTGTTATTTCCAACATCTGCGTCGCTTCCAGTCGCTGGCAGTGTTAGTTCCATGAGCATATAAATAGTTTACATCCATTACGTAGCTTGCTAGACTTGCCTTCAGATGTGCCAGTATCCTGTCAGGTTTCTTTATGTTAATGGTGGCAATTCACTAACCGATGGGACCACCGGCTTAACGTGCCTTCCACGTGCCAAGCACGGAGCTAGTCATAAGAAAGTTTGACTCTCCCCAAGTTTGAACTCGGTGCCCCGCATTCGCATCCAACTGCGTTAGCTGCAAGGCAATGACTGTCTCTTGAAATAAATACAACTATCGTTATGTCGAAATCTTAAACACAAATAATGCAACTTCAATTAAGTCCAAAATTAATTTCAAGGGGTGATGCAAATTTCAGAAAGATAGAATATGAAATATTCTCGATCAAAGCGTAATTTGATCCAAACTTAGAAAATGAATTTAAGTTTCTACACGGTAGAACGCGGTAAAATATAATGTTAGAAACCTGGTTACATCCTCTTTACTTCAAGAAATACTCTCAAAATCCTGGAATTTAAAATAAATTGAACGTAAATCGGCATTTCCCCAAAAATCGAAAATGTAAATATTAATATTACTCAATGAAAATAAAGACCAGCAGTCTGGCGTAAATCAAGAACGAATAGACTACAGAGCGGGAAACCGCGGTTCTAATTCTGATTAAGTCGGACATGTGCTGTGATCTAAAAAAGTCCAAAATCGATCTGTGGACTACGGGGAAGGCAAAGGGAAACCACCCCATTAACATTTCCCTAGTAAATTCTTCCTGGCTTTGCCACGTCTAAAGAAGATATGGCACGCAAAAGAAGAAGAAGAAGAAGAATGAAAATAAAGGATGTAGCCATCATTGCTATAAACTAGACTACTTTGGTTTAAATATACTGCACACTGCACATGAAAATAACCTAACCGCTATGCGCAAGATACATCTATAATCCGAAAGCAAGCTTCATGTTGATGCAGTAATCACAGAAAATGGGAGGTTTAGCCAAGTCTTTGGGTTTTTAAGTCCAAATAAAAATTTTTTATTCGATTAAGAAACTAATCCCACTTAAATTTGTAAATGATCACCATTATCATTTTGGTGGAATGAAACTGGAAACTGGTCGACATTGCTGCCTGTTTAAAATAAAATAAAAAGACCATCAGCAGTCTGCTGGAAAGCGGGAAACCGTGATTCTAATGCTTGAATTACATTATACTTTTTTCGTCTAGATTTCTCGAATAGAAATATGCAGCCCGTCCGAGTTTTCGTTCGGGTCGGTCCATGGGGTCCGATAAGAGGTCCGTGATAGGTAGTCCCTTTTGACGCCATCTATACTAAAGCAAATGAAATAAAAACTCGAAACAAAATCGAACGAGAATCTAGACGAAAAAAGTCGAAAAAAGTATAATGTAATTCAAGCTTAATCCTGATTGCGTCGGATATGTGCTGTGATCTAAAACAAAGTCCAAAATCGAAATATCTTAAGATCTACTTAATCAAAGTTGTTAAAATTTATAACACATATTCTTTATAATATATTCAGTGGTGTGATGTACTTTTAAAATAATAACATAACGTAAATACGTTATGTTATTCTATAGTGTTTTTCGCGAAACGGTCTCACGTATCATTTTAACAAGCCGCTATTATTATAACGTGAACGTTATAATAAAGGTTTTCCTAACCGTTATAGTGCGAAATATAAATGCACCTAAATTTCACCCGTTATATTTCGCACTATAACGGTTAGGAAAACCTTTATTATAACGTTTACGTTATAATAATAGCGGGTTGTTAAAATGATACGTGAGACCGTTTCGCGAAAAACACTATAGAATAACATAACGTATTGACGTTATGTTATTATTTTAAAAGTACATCACACCACTGATTATCTAAGATGTAGCATACTACTTTTTTGATTGGGTGCCTCGTTCATAAGTTTTAAATTTTTTAAACTCAAAATTTCGATAAAAACATAGTTGGTTTTTCAAACAGTTGTCATTTCTACAAAAAAAATTCAAAAGATTTTTCCGTACACTACATCTTATCATGCTTTAATTATTTTTAATAGTTATTTATTTATAATAGTTATTATTTCAAATTATTCATAAAACTACTACTAAATACCCGGTTCGAATCCGGGTGAAGTTAAGAACTTTATTCTGGCCGCTTCTCTGGTCCTCCAGGTTGGGGGTTCTACGTCGGGCTTGCTCCTCGTCGTAGGTAAAAAATGTAAAATGCTAACAAAATCCAAAAGCCAATTTGGCGTTTGAGAACCGGAAAGCTTCGTATTGCGGTATAAACCGGATATATATATATATACGTGCAAGTGTATCGTTTTGGACTCCATACATGAATAGGACGACAGTTTATCCGCCTTTAAAAGCAACCGTACATATTAAGTAAATGTATATAAGTGTATTAGACGATTAGAACTCCTGAAGCAACCGGAGAGGGGAAAGGAATTTTCGTGTTTTATGATACACATAATTGGTATAGTGGCATTACGCTTTGGTCTCCGTATATCGATACGACGTTATGGGCACAATTTGTATAAATTGTATATATCAAAACGCCGTGAAGTATTCCAACAGTGGTGCCGGACGTAATTGCTGATAAAACGAGATGGAATAATGACATAAGGGAGATGAAACACGCGTGCTTACATCATATCGTGTTATCTGTGTAGGTCAACTACTTCATGCATCCACTGTTAATATTATGAGTATTTTTTTAAATAAAAATGTCAAGTTTTATAATGCAAGCGCATTGCATTATAATATTATTTATAATGCAACTTTTTAGGTATTGCGGACCACTAAATTCGCAATGTAAGTTTCGGAGAGTACTAACTACTATTTAATTAATCACTTTAAACACTAAATTTTTTTGAATGTAATTTTTTGTTACCTATTTCATAATTAAACTTATTGAATCTGTCACTTACAATAGCAGCATGCGTCGATGGCGCCAGCTGCAACAGAATTTCTTTTTCACCTAAAATTTTTATTAAGCTCAGCAAATTTAAATCATGTCAGAATTTCTTCGCGGACCATCTAACGCGGACGTTACTAGAATCTAATATTTATTTAGTTTTCACCTTTATGTCAATTTCGACGAAAAGAAGTGGCGGTATACTATAACCACTAATAAAATTCCAATTAATTTTAGTTCAGCTTATTAGTAGTCGGATAAATTATTTTTAAAGAAATGTTTTGGAATAAAAGATGTAAAACTTTATAATATTATGTTTAACTCTACAGAGAATGGGTATCTACCTTTTAAATAAATTTCCCCATATCAGTAGCTGCTTAAAATAATGTTTTTTATAAAACTATCTTCGAAAAGCGAAGTTAAGTGAGATTAGTTTTTTTAATCGCAATAAAAATAATAGTAATCAGATAAAATAGAATTAGCCTGTTTTCACACGGAACCAGAAATTGCGTACCGAAAAAAGTTGCATTAATGGTGCATATCAAAAATACACGTATTTAAATAAGCTAACCTGGCGCCATACCATTTTTCTTAACGTACTCGTGTGAAAGCAGTCCATTTAAATACGTGTATTTTTGATACGCACACTTTTTTCGGTACGCAATTTCTGGTCCCGTGTGAAAACCGGCTTAAAGTTGACAGCTATGGAACTTGCTCAGAGAACTCGAAAATTTGAAACACCTGTACCATGTAACATTGAAATATTACGTAGTTCGGAAGATAACTTGTAATTTTTTCTTTCATAGTAAGTAGGTAATTTGTTCAAATTTTTTACAACAATTTGCGTTCTTTTTTGCTTTTATAAAGTTTAATAAACCATAATAATCAAATTCAAAAACTATAGATATTATTTTCACGAAATATCTATGCGTTTGTAGATTTAAGAGCTTTTTTTTTATTTTAGCTATTGAACGCGGGTTCAATGGTGTGATTTTAATTCACTTGTACTGTCCCTTGAAGTTTTAATATTTTGTAATTATTGATAAAATGTTAAGGTAACTAGCGAACAAATAATGAAGAGATCCGAATAAATGAAGTTTGATGCTGTATTTTACAGCTGCGAACAATAATATTGTTGCTTTATTTTATAAATTATTATTTTATTAAACAATTTTTATTTTACTTGCCAAAAAAAAACAATATTGGTTGTTAATTATTATGTTTGGTTTGTATCAATCGAAAAATTAAGCTTTTGAATTTTTAAGCTCGAAACGTAATAATTTAATTTAATTAAATAATGATTCAATAATTTGTTCGAATTTGTTATTATATAATTTAAAAAATAACAAATTCAAATTATTATTAATTTACAAAATTGCATTCTTTTGCAGTTAATATTAGCAAATGATTTTACGTTACAAAAATAGAAATACGATTTATGTGTGGGTGTATTGTGCAGATGCTCATTTACTATTACTAATATCGTCTTACGTTTACAATGTAATTCGACACCTCCTACGTAAATTATATCGTATTGTTTTCCGATTTTGTTTGTCCCACTGGCATTTAAAGTTTTATTTCCAATGGGCCAAACCATTGCCACAAAATGCATTTGTCTTTAATTCTAATTTTTAATTTACTTTTTAGCCGTTAAAAATTATTTTACTTCGATCTGTTCTAAACCCGAATTATAATATATTGTAAAGGATGAAATGCCTTGGAATAATTTAAAAATAAAAAACTACTACTGATTATGCTTGAAATTATTACTTTATATCTTTATCTTATATTACGTAATGAAGGTAGTTAATGCCGTGCGATAATAAGAATAATATTATTTATCTAATAAAGAAGAGTTTACGACGGCGACGCGATGATAACCCATAAATTTAAATCTTAAGGAACATTCAATTACAATTTTATCATGGACATGACAAACAGGGGCGCCGCGCCCTATTGTTCACAGTATGCAAAACACACGGGCGGCCAAAATTAGAGGCGGCCAAAATCCCAAAAATAGGGGTTTAGAAAAGGTCATTTACTTTACGGCGGGGAATAAGTAGTAGAAATTTAAGAAATTGTATTAAAAAACTGAAAAAAATCGGCTACAAGGACGGCCAAATTAAACTTTGCACACGGGCGGAAGTACCCCTAGCGGCGGCCCTGATGACAAATTTTAATACATGGACAACAGTAGGTACAAACAAACTTTGGCTTTATTATAATAGTGCAGATTTCAGATCGACAATCATCATTTTATTTGATTCACTGCATAGTATAAATTAATACTCGTAAATACTTAGTCGAAAGCTCGAAGGAAATTAAATATTATTTCTGTATGGAAATAATTTTTACAGGTCGCCGTAATAAATTATTAAAAGCTTGTAAAAATTGAATTGCTTTAGTTACAGTTTGTACCTAATGTGTACTACTCGGAGCTAAACGTATTAGGATATATTATTTGTTTGTGAACTTTTTGATTTCAAGTTGTATCTTATTTATTTAACTTTTTTAATAAAAATTTTAATTTATCGCCACAATTAAACAAAGAAAACACTTGGAACATAATGTTACAATGTAATAATAAATAATTATTATGAAACGTATAACATAATTTTATCCTCTGTAACTGAACTTGTGGGCGAAATGACCGTTGAGATTTTTAGTTTAACATACAGTTTTCTAGTAGTCCAAGATCCCAGACATGTAATTTTCTCCCAAACAAAATTTGTGGGATAGAGTAATACTTTAAACGTATGCATACTCGCTACCTTGGATTCACCCCCAATTTGCTACCAGGTGCCAAAGGTACTTGAAAACTATAATAACTTATGTTAAATTCTCGGCGCTGATTTTTATATAATATGATAGACGTAGGTAGAGCATCTATCTTTGTTTTCGCTGTATAAGATGTTTAATAATTGTAAGACGTTTGTCGTATATTCAATCAACGCATAGAACCGCTACGTAACATGCAACTCATGCAAATGTTATGGTAGGTCGAGGAAGGACGTCTGGAATAATACAATTATGTATGTAGGTGTAATGCTTTAATGCTTACTAAAATTAAAGTTTAAAAATGTACAAGAAAAATTCTAAGAGTATTTGAAAGTTTTACAGAAATATCTATAATTTTGTTAACTCGAATAAACATGTAAAAAAATAAATTTATTACCCAAGGGCCCCCGACATTACTTATTTTCTGAGAAACAAAATGTGTGGGATAGAGTAGGACTAGTATGTTGTACTTTGAACGTATGCATACTGGCTACCTTGGACCGACGGCCAATTTACAGGTATCGGGTGCTAAAGATAATATAAAACCATTACTCACTTTTCTTAAATTATGAGTGCTGATTTTTATGTATTGTCATATACCGGAAGCCTTATTAAAATTGTAAACAAAAAATTAAAGAAGCTCCTCCGATAAATACATCCCTGTGCTCCAGCTAGCTCAAATATTCCTATCCCTATAAAAAAAACGTAGCACAACTGTGAAAAAACGCCTTCTAAATTTTAATCAAATTCAATGTTATAATAAATTAAGTTTTATTTGGAAAAGATAAATTTTATTAAGTTTGATTTGAATTATTATTAACATCAACAGACTATTTTTATGGTTGAAACTTATAGTTTACAGTACTAGATCCACCAATTCTCTCATCCATGCAAGTGTGGACATTTAAAATTCATAAAATCACTACCCCTTGCATAAACGAAGGAACAAAATTCAAATTAAATTACAAAAAAAATGTTTATTAATTCGGTACCTTTTAATTGTTTCTATTGGTAAAACTCGAGTAAAATCAGCACGCTCATTCAAACATTTCTCAAAACAATGATCTCTCCAAATTACGTCCTTCCAGATTCATCCACTAACATCCAATATCCAAAACGTTCTATCCGTTACAATATGACCAAGTTGGACCATGTGTTAATTTTAAACCTCTCGATTTTTCCACTTTCAAACAAATTGTATAATTCCATCAATCAGCAATAACGCAGACTAACTAACTATAACAGTTCCCGAACCGATCGTGGCCCCAGAAACTCAAATTTTACAATTCAAACTCGGATGGAAAATTCTCCAGTCCGTCTCTCAAAATGGTCGCTAGCGGAAGACCTCATTTCCTCGTATTCAACTTGTAAAACCAAAATTTTCCACTTATCGCTGACGCGATACATTTTAAATTTCACCAATCGCACCTCACTAATTATTTTAAATTATACAAATCCAACATAAACAATATTTGAAAACCTTATTGAAACTTTCCTAGAAAGGTGAAACGTTCCAACCGCAAGAAACGACAAATTTCGTTTATTAAACTTAAACAGTCTGTTGATGGAGCCTTCTTGCATTAGAAAACTCAAAAAAAAATTTAATCAATACAAACCCATTCAATTAAAATCATCTCTTCCAAATAATCTCTTCCAGTTAATTTTACATTTTCCCCGGGCATCTTTCATCAATTTGCCACCGTTTCTTTTTTTATCAAAAATAATATGACAGTATGTTTGAGAAAATATTGATAAAAGTTATAATAATTGATTTCCGCCAGACGCTTTAAAGCTCTCAAAAAAATAATGTAATTTTACTTATAGTTTGAGTCTTAATTTTTATATGTGACACTCGGGGAACTACCTCAATACTTTTGTAAACAGCCAGACCAATCTTAAGGGCCAAACATCCCCCCACACACAACTAAAATGTTAAAAAAGTTAGAATAAAAACTTACGCGTATAACATGTACAAAAATAATAAATTAGTGATGGGAATATCGAATTATTCGATAGTTAACCTTCATTCATTTAGAAGTATCGATAGTTTTAGTTACTTACTACCAATAATTACAATTAGTAGCTTTTAGATTAGTATAGGGTGTTTTTATAACTGCATGTTCAAATTAAAATAAAACATTATTATGTTTTTTTTGTTAAGTTTTTATGAAAGTAAATTTAATGCCATTATTATGCCAATTGACAGGACCATTTCTTGAAATAATGATGTCACTAAATTGTCCTTTCAATAACTCGATGGTTTTGCTGGCTGTGTGGTACATAGCACCAGTCTGTTGGAACCATAAATTGTCGATGTTTAACTTTTGGATTTTTGTAAACAAAAGTGTATTGAGCATTGTCGATATCTCACACCATTTACCATAACGGTAGCTACTTCCTTATTTCGAAAGAAATATGGACCGATGCTGCCGTTCAAATCATAAATGGCATTAAATTTACTTTCACAGAAAAATAATAAAAAAAAAACATTCCATCGATTTTTTAAAGTTTTATTTCAATTTGAAGTTCTCTTGTAGCTGAAAAAACCAATAAACCAATGTTTTTTTTGAAAATTTATAGTGTCCATCACTAAAAATATTTGAATATTTATTTATCAATTATAAGATAATTTTATAATTAAATATTTTTTAATTAAATAATAAGTTTTAATATTACACTTTTGCTGTTAATAAATTATGAAAGTCATATAAAAAAAACGTGCCTACAGTTTATAAAATGGATGAATGCAAATCGCTAATATTATTTTAGTAAGTCGCGTTCTACTACCTGCAACTAACTATAAGAATAATATAATGCGCTGTTGCCAAAGTATTAAAAAAATCGGAGGCCTACGAGACCCACGGATGTGCGGAGGCACAAGCAACCGCCAAATATATTCTCTTATAAGTGCTTGAAACGCTAGCGAACCTAGCGGATTTTTCGTACACTACGTTGTATAAATGTATAAGTGTATAGTACCATTTGGACTCCAGAGTAAAATTGGTCACGGTAATCTAGGCGATGTGCGGAACCATAATTTCAATTTTTAATGGGGAAACGTTTTCGACTCCGGTTTCGGAGGCGAAGTAGTAAAATCGGAGTCTGACAAGATACGCTGGTGTACTTCTCGGAGGCGTATTGGTACCATTTGCATATATATATATATATTATTTCAGGCCCGTAGCCAGGATTTCATTTCGGGGGGGTAAAAAACCTTTTGTAAAATGTAAAATTTTCGGTTTTTTCCCTTCCATTTTCTTTGTCTTTTCAACATTTCGGGGGGGGGGGGGCACGTGCCCCCAAGTGCCCCCCCCCCCCCTGGCTACGGGCCTGTATTATTTCAAATTATTCATAAAACTACTATTATAATAATATAATGTGTGTGTCAAATAAAAATTATTTTATATGTTTAATAATAATTGCGTCAAAAAATATTTTTTATTTTTAAACCTATTTTTCCGAGCGCCATTGGTGAAACCCCTTAATACTTTATAATTGCAGAAGAATAAAATCCATTCGTAATGTTCATTTTTGTAGTGGATTAAAGTTTTACTTCTTTCAGTGGATTTTAATAAAATATTACTTTTCCTGTTATAATTCTTTTCTATAACCTTCATCCAATCTGCACTGTACACTGAAAATTCAAGTACACTTTTCCGCATTTAGAAAAGAAAGCCCAAACTAATTCATGGTTAGCTAGAGCAGAAAGAATAGAGCTAAACGTGTACTAAATTTCCAAAGCTTAACAATTGTTTAAACAATCGAATTTAATAAACTTATTTTTGCTCAATTTACTTATGTATTCTTTAAACTTCTTTTTTTAAATTTAAATAATGTAAAATGCGATAAACTGTATAATAACTAAACGATGCGTATAGTTTTTTATTATGCATGTATTTTCTAATAACTTTTAATGCAAAGCAAGTTAATCATAACTACTTTAGTATTAGATGAATGAGTTTTGCTGGATACGCTAATTGAAGTAATTGAAACGAGAAACAATAAATGCTCCAAATAATGTAAAGTGCTTCTAACTGCTGATTTGGTTGAACCGCATCAAGTACTGGGGAGCTTTTAGAGATCCCAAGAGATTTGGTTTAAAACGTGTAGCAAACCAAAAGAATCGGTTTTAAATATTTCTAAGTAGATTCATACAAAATTTTAATCTCAATTCTTTAAATTTAAAGTACTTTTTAATGTTACATTAAGCTTAGTAGGTTACTTTAATACCAATTTAGCATTGGCAATATAATATTATGATACGTAAACGTTTTGGAATAAATGTTAAGTTGGCTAAATTAAAATACATTAACCAACAATTTGTATTCCGGAAAGGTTAGGTTTAAAGAAATAAAACAAAACTGACCAATGTCAAATATGTACTTTTACTAAACTTCTAGTCTCAGAAGCATAAGTTAAACTAAGAAATGTTCGTAACGAGTCGATATCAGCGGTTGAACGAGGGTAGTTTGGAGTTAGAAAATCCATAGTAGTAAATATCAGCGACGCTTTAGCTCGTTTAGACTTGCAACTAAAGCAAGTTATACTTAGGGCAAACTTTATGTTCAGCAGTTCAAAGTCCGAGATATAAATTAACCGAGTTTAATCCTGTTTCTTCATTTTGTTGGAACTGCACATTCGAAAGCTTTTAATGGAGATTTACGAAGAAACTTTTTAAGAACGAAGTTAAACGAATGCAAAAAATTAAAAACGTTACTTAAGGGTTTTTCAAAATATGAATGAAATATTACTATGTGCTAATGGAAGTTTTTGCCTTCCTTTCATATGGAACATTATTGTGTGATCTACCTGCGTACAAAGGACTAAAACCCAAATTATAAGTTTAATTGCTTTTATGTTTAATTTTGATAGACAACTACACGGTAAATTGGTAACTTTAATTAAAACTTTTAATCGTTACTGCATGAAATTCTTAGGTTCCAGTAATTGTTTTTCCTGCTTAATAATTTTGATCAATGTCGTTTAGGGTAGATTAATTTTTTTGATACTTTAAATCAGTAGCTAGCTCAATATCTTACAAGTTTAATTTATTATATTAGTTGGTGAGTAGTAATTGGAATCAGCAGCTGCTATTAAAATCTAACGATGACAGCAATAAATAACGGAATAGCTAACTTGAAACTTGTACAAGTTTTTAGAGGGTTGGCCTTACAACATCGCTCAATTGTGAGATTAAGCTCTTTCAATCTCATTGATTTAATTTAATCTTTTGTTTTACAAGTACCCAGGATGGATGTATAAATTTAAAATTGGGTACAAATATTTTCTTATACAGAATAACACTATAAGTTTAACAAGATTCATACGATCGCGTCAACATAAAAATAGGTTTTCCTGAGTCTGGGTACAAAATTTGAATAAGTAAAGCTATTGAGAATAGGCTCGAGAATCTCCGATATAGAGAGCTTTCATATCACTTCGGAAATACCTCTGTAATTCTATGGTGATGGAATTAAGTGAATTTTTAAATTTTTTAGATTTTACTACTTACGTTTTCTATAAAATATTATATTTTTATTATTTTTGAACGTAATTTTCATAGATGTCATATTTTTCGCGTATAAACGAGCAAAATAAAATTTTGTCATTTCATATTACGTATCTACTAGGTTGAAACTATAGAAAAGTTTTATGATGAAAAAACTGATTATCTATTTGATCAGGAGATGACAAATATTAAAATTAACATATTTCATAATTCATTTAAATAGTATGAGAATTAATTTCATACAAAAAGTTTAGACAGAATCAAGATAGATATGGCAAACTAGGAAACCGGCAACGTCAGAAAGGAACGAGTAATTGTTACAGACTCAAGATATGACATACAAAGTTTAGAATTGAAAATCAAATTCAGTTGGATGTCAGTTTTGACATTTAAGCAAATTATTATGGTTAAACTTATAATAAACAAAATTCTTCATGTATGTTGACTGTTGTATGGGTACCCTTAATTATAAAAATCAAACTTCTATTGTTACTAATTACTTTTATTTGAGCAGAAATAATTTAAAATACTGTGCATTATTTGTAATAAACTCAGCAGTATATTATTATTTTTGTTTATTGTGGCATAAAGTTCCAAATACAAACATACTTGGTCCTTATCAGTATAATACATTTGCTTACTTGTTTTAGTGCTCCATTTGCTTCACTTACAATTCCAAATTCAAAAGTATTGATTACTTCGGAATTTTAAAGCAGAACGTTTACTATTTCAAATGTTGAAGTATGCAAATTTAAATTTCTATTTCTTGTAATTGCAGGATTTTATTGGCGTGTAACTTACTTTATAATGAAAATTATTGACAACATTTAACGTCTAAAATTCAATGAATTACTTGTAAGTCTTTTGTTCTGGAAGATAATTATAATTGCTAGTTAATGTAGGTACTTCCTTTTGTAATCGTTAAAATTTAATTTAACATTTAAGGATCCACTCTAATTTTGTTTTCGCAAATGCATTGTTTTCCCATATATGTCATGTTATCGCCGGTAGTGTTCAATTATTGATTCATTTGATAAACCCCTATGATGATTTAGTTGAAACAGATGATTGAGAAGTGCTTGTGGTGTTTATATTGAAAAGTCGTCAATTGTGAATGGCTTTTAAAATATAAATTATTCCTTCTACCGAAAGCTTGATTAATTTTAACCGTGTGACGTAATTATTTTAAAAATTGCATTATTTGCAGTTTTCTCGGTTAAGCGTGATTGTGGTATTTTTTAAAATAAAGATTTTTTATGTCAGTTAGAAAGTTCATGAATAATACAGTACGTTTATATTTTCCCTTGGGTGACGTTAAATTGGTCATGGATTTATTCTCATGGCAAGAATTATCAATATGAAAAAAGTTTAGCAATTAGCTTTTCAAAAGTTGAGATCAGCTTTGATCGTTTTTATTAGATTTGTGCACATCTAAAAAAGAATCAATTTAGTGTACCTACATACCTGGTATTAGTTAATTTGGATAGAAATTAAAAAAACGCGTGAGTGTAATTTTGTACAATTTTCAGCTGACCAAGAAAGAAAAGCTCTACAATATTGTAAAGAAATAAATTCTAAAAAAGCAATAAGTACGTGTTGAACACTACAATAAAATAAAATTGGTGAAATAAAAAGGTATAGTTAAATGAACTGTGATAAACCTGTAATGAACTGAAAAAACTGATGGCAAACTCATAGAAAAGGCATTTTAATGATTTATTAGCATGAAAAATGTCAGAAAACGTATAATTTTGCTTTCTATTCTAGCAGAACTCAAAAATATACAATCTAATGATATAAAAAAAATTTACATAGGTACTTTATTAATTTTAAAAATTTGCACGAAATATATTTCTTTTTTTTGGAAAATTTGAATATTTAAATATCCTTTGCTATGTAATCAATGGGTCAGATTGTTTATTTGGTTCGACGATAATTAAGTTAAAATTGATGACCTGGAGTATATTTTATTGCAAAGAATATTTTTAAGCAAAATCTTGAAATTACTTCTAAAGTTTCATTAAATTACACAATTTATTATCGCAACTTAACAATAATTAACTATAAGGTACTAATAAAATTTCAAATCTCACTGTTCCCTTCCCTGTTTGTTAAAACCGCATACAGTTAGCTATACTAAGCCATGTATGACAAGTCACAGAATACCTCAGTTTTTTATTAAAATACACACTCGGTTGGTTTGTCAGAAAAGCATGAAATGAGTTATTAAACAAGGTCTATAATGGATAAAAACCATTTTTGTACGAAAATACACGCATTTTGTATTCGAAACTCTTCAAAACAGAGGTTACATAATGATGATAATGATTTAGTTTTCTACCTAGAAAATCAAGCAATAAAATGCATTTCACTTTATTAAAATACATTCGTGTCGTTTACGCCGTTTTTAGAAATTAACTTACGCCATCGAAACTTTTACTTTTAGTCGTCTGCCGTTCTCATCCTACTGTTAAGTTCTACTTAGAACAACCCTTAATACCTACTTGCGCAACAAAACGCATATAATAGTTTAATTCCCTGCAAAGTCCACAATTTTTATGAATTCTAGAATTATTCTTTTGGTGAACTCTTTTGAGTCATATTTAGTTTTGAAAAAAAATTTCACAAATTGCTCTAATTTGAACTACTTGCCCCGTTTATCTACGATGTTATGGTAGACAGGCCAGCTAAAGGGTTGCATCATACATCCAGTACCAGAGCTGGTATTATTAAAAAAATAAAAGTCGAGTAAAAGGTGGGGTTGACAATGTTTGATTCCAGAAGTCTAGTATAGGAGACACACAAAGCCAGGAAATCCAGGAAACTGCCCAAAGCAGACATAACACGTTGGTAAAATTGACTAAAAATACATAATATTTTATGTATATTTTATAAAAATATAAATTTTATAAAAACTATACTTACGTTAGTTTTGCGGAAATGAGTCTTACCAAATAATTTTTATTTTATTTTTTCCAAAACAACACAAAACCAAAACAAATGCGAAAGAAAACAAAACATAAAATCAAAAATATTAAACACAGAGACCTAGAATGGCCAATACCAGAGTTGAAGAAAACGAAGATCCTGCTTTGATTCAGAGTTAAACTGAGAAGTTCAGAATGGCTGATGTCAGAGTTAAAGTAAACGAAGATGTTGCCTTCGTACGATATGGAACTACGAGGTTCAGAATGACCGATACCAAAGTTGAAGAAAACGAAGATGTTGCCGTTATTCGACGTGAAACTAATGGGTCGAGAATGGCCAAGCTTAGAAATAAAGAAACTGAAAATGAATGCGATCAATTACTTCAAACACAAGCCGAACGACTTGCTACTCGAAGGCTAATAATAACATTAATGCAATCTACACAGATAAATTACTTTAACATGCATCCACTGGAGGAATTGAATAAATTTCGAAACCAAGATTAATTAAGAAAAATTAATTGATAATTCACTAACACAAATTCTTTCTACGCTACAACGTATTTTATTTTATGTAAAACCCCGTGCGAAGCCGGGTATCCAGCTAGTATGCAATAAAACAAAATAATTTAAAATTTAAATGTGTATTTAAAAAATTATGTTAATTTAAATAAAAGAATATTAAATAAAATGTTTTATGAAATTCCAAACTGTGTTTTATAATATATTCTCACCAAAGTTGAAGTTTAACCATCAAGCATTTTTTGAACGAAATATATTCTGGCCACTGAAATCAAAAGCACAAATTTGAAAGTTAAATGGAATGCTACAGACTATTTACAAAGAAATTTTTAAGGTTAACATTAAATTAACGAAACCCCCTTTTTAAAAACAATGTTGTGTTATGCATGATGTACCTACTTAATTTTAAAGTTCTCCAGTTTTATACATCTAAAGTAATTTTGGAATCCACTAATAAAATATAATTTGCTTTCTGAAACTTAACATTTAAATCAATTAACGTAGAAATTGAGCGATTATGTTGAACAACTACGTTATTTAAATCTTTCGGATTTAAGCCAATTTAAATTTGACCACTATATTATATCAACAACTTGAACTCCTTCAACTTTTTCATTAATTCAACATGTACACAATTTCAGCAATTCATTTACTATTTTATCTGTAAAATTGCTGTCTGTCGTTTTCCTGTAAATTATAAAATCTTAATTGAAATTTTTTCCAATTTGTCATTTATATCATCAATTAATTTTAACGGAAATAGTTAATTAAATCAAGTAGTAATATTTAATATTCTCAACATTCAAAAGAAATCAAAATATTTGCCATTTTGTTAGTAATAAAAAAGGCATTAAAAAATCCGTATTAAAAGTAAAAAAACAAGGACCCTTATTTTTTCTAATATGTTTCCTTATATCCCTAAAGATGGAGAAGAACGAGTTAAAAAAAATTTAATATTCAAAGTCGGTGAGGTTTGGGGATGAATCAATCAATGTAATTGATTAAAAATTATAAAGTTAAATACAAGGATTCAATTCACAACATCAAAATTTCTGATAACTTACATAGATTAAAAAATCACGTATAAATGGCTGAAATATACGATAACAAAATAAATAAAATTTTGAAAGTATATGGACAGAAGGGTGGAAACTAATCCCGGACAACAAACTGAAAACCGTTAAATCAAATTTTTGAATACTCCCACGGAAATCTATAAGAGAATAAATTAAATAAAATCGAGAAACTTCTCGTTGTTTATATTACTATACCATATCTCACGTTATCCAAAGTTACTTATTTTCAAAGATCCTGCCCCTCAATTTTCTTGCGGTAACTCCCCTACATAACCGCAGTATTTTAATGGTATTGTAAGAAATATGAAGCAGTACCTACCTATTACGTCTCTTTGCAGTTATAAATAAATTTTTCTGAAATTCGTATCGATAAAACAAAAATAATTGAAAATTTTTTCAACTTATACTTTCGTCAAGTGCCTAAACAAAATATAAAAAAATTTTAAAACCACACTTTTATTTTATTAATAATTATTTATTATTTGAAGTGAAATTAATTGAAAGTAATAAAGTTGTAAAGCATCAGCGGTGGAGTGATGTGATCGCTGGTTGAGTTACAGAGCGGAAATTCTGGGTTCAAATCGCGGACCTTACAGAATTTCTTAGCTCGGCCTTCCAATGGACATCCAAACGCTGTTGGTGTTATCTGTATAGGATCTGATATTTGTATCGACGTCATTACCATGAAGCGGCTGCGTCATACATGTAAGTTTCTGGGACAGATTAGACTTAGATATCTGGTTGAGAGTGGGATGATGTGGGCTATAGTATAACCACCAAGCCATGAGCCTTCTAGGCTCGTAGTGATGTTATACAATAAAGTTCTAATAACCTAAAATAATATCCATATTGGTAAAAATTAAATTAATATGTGGCACTATTATTTTGTTATGATTTGTGCCCAACATTGCTTGATGGCTGCTTGAACCTACTGTATAATTTCTGACATCAAAACTTTTTTTTTGCAATTTGCTTTATCATAATTGCTCAACAATATTATTAGTTAGTTTTATTCATTCGACGGTTGTTTTGTAGACTTTTCGAAAATCTTGTTCCTAAGTTAATTTTAATACATTGTAACTTTACCAAACTATAATATTATCATGATCAGCTAATTTTCATTCCCATATTATTTATCTACCGGCAAGGGCTTTTTACTTAGCTGTAAGTACACATCGAGTATACTTAACATTTTAGTATCAGTTACTTTACAATAAAAGAATAACTTAGCTTAGGTATAATAATTATTACGGAGCAGGACATTTGAACGCGGCCGTTTGAACGCGACCGGTTGAACGCGGCAGTTTGAACGCAGAGACGATTGAACGCAGGGACGTTTGAACACGAGGACGTTTGAACGCGAGGACGTTTGAACGCGAGGACGTTTGAACGCAGGGGCGTTTGAACGCGAGGACGTTTGAACGCAGGACGTTTGAACGCAGGGACATTTGAACGCGAGAAATTGCACCTTCCCTCGACTTATTAACGACGCACTTTATTATGACCAAATTAGGGCAAAAGGTAGATCCACCGGTCGAGGTTAGGTTAGTGTTAGGAATCGACTTTTATTTAAAGAGAGGATCATTATTAAAAGGTAGATCCCGGTTGAGGCTAGGTTAGTGTAAGGAAACGACTTTTTTTAAAGAGAAGGTCATTAAAAGGTATATCCACCGGTCGAGGCTAGGTTAGTGTTAGGAATCGACTTTTATTTAAAGAGAGGATCATTATTAAAAGGTAGATCCCGGTTGAGGCTAGGTTAGTGTTAGGAAACGACTTTTTTTTAAAGAGAAGGTCATTAATAGGTAGATCCACCGGTCGAGGCTAGGTTAGTGTTAGGAATCGACTTTTATTTAAAGAGAGGATCATTATTAAAAGGTGGATCCCGGTTGAGGCTAGGTTAGTGTTAGGAAACAACTTTTTTTAAAGAGAAGGTCATTAAAAGGTAGATCCACCGGTCGAGGCTTGGTTAGTGTTAGGAAAGGACTTTTTTTTAAGAGAAGGTCATTAAAAGGTCGGTACCTAATCCAAGTATCTAATTAAGTACCTATCTAATTGCTCGCGTTCAAACGTCCCTGCGTTCAAACGTCCTCGCGTTCAAACGTCCCTGCGTTCAAAAGGCCTCGCGTTCAATCGTCTCTGCGTTCAAACGGCCGCGTTCAACCGGTCGTGTTCAAACGACTGCGTTCAAATGTCCTAGACCGATAATTATTATAATTCCTCTATGATATTTAAGTAGTTGAAATATTTTAAAGCAAGAAAACGACTCTGTGAATTTGTTATTTCATTAATTTAATAATAGTTTGTTTATCACACTAGCATTTCAAAATGCTTGGCAAATAATAATATAATAGGTGCACCCTAGTGCAGTAAAATTGTCAAATTTAGTTCCTTGTTCATAAATTATTAAACATTCTTTCCTTTCTATTATATTTGTTTCATTCAATTTAAGCTTCAAACGTTTTAGAGAGCTGCCAGACAAATGTTTTACTTACTATTCCCCATGCGAAACCACACATAATGAACTAATCACTTCATAGATCAATAATTTCCTTTTAAATTTTATTTATTTATCTTTTTTCAATATATATAATATATATATATATATATATATCCGGTTTATACCGCAATACGCAGCTTCCCGGTTCTCAAAGGCCAAATTGGCTTTTGGATTTTGTTAGCATTTTACATTTTTTACCTACGACGAGGAGCAAGCCCGACGTAGAACCCCCAACCTGGAGGACCAGAGAAGCGGCCAGAATAAAGTTCTTACTTCACCCGGATTCGAACCGGGTATTTAGCGTTCATAGTCAACTCGCGTGACCACAATGCTCCAACCGCCTCTAGATCACTTCCTAGATCAATAATTTCCTTTTAAATTTTATTTATTTATCTTTTTTCAATATAACTATTGCAAATATCAATAATCAGAACAATTTATAATACAAAAGCAAAAAATGGTCTATAAGCTGATTTGATGGCTATATTTGTCGTGAAAGGAATTCACCTAGCAGCTGTACCTGATTTCAATTTCATTGTGAAACTATTATATCTCGAGTCTCGACGCTACTTTCTATTCAGACGTCTTTACATATTCTCTTCCAGCAGACAAGTAAGTTAGGATTTGGATGGTCTTGCAGTTTTAGTTCATGCTATTCTACATGGGCTTTAATTTCCTCTTGTATAATATAAGCAATGTTCAGGTCCTTGTGAAGCGTTTGATTGTTGACATACCATGGTGCATCAATCACCAATCGGAGACCTTCGTATCATCTAATATTTGGACATGGTAGCTTATCCCTACAGCTCTATCCCGTACGTCTATATAAGCTTAATAATGGATTTGTAAACTAGTATTTTATTTAGAAAAAAGTATTGTTTTCCTTCCTAGGAGCTAATACATCTTTTTGATTTTTACGTCCATTTACTTTCTTGATGAGGAATTTCCATGTTAATTTTTTATCAAGATGTAATCCTAGATGTTTTACTCCCTGTCGTTATGGTATTTTTAAGTCATTGATATAAACCGGCAGATATTGCTTATGGTTGAGAGTAAATGTAACATGATTGGATTTGATTTCGTTCCGTGCGCTTCATTTCCAATCATGTAAATGAGACAGATATATTTGCAAAAAATTAAGAGGCTTTTTGAGCATTGTTATGTCTTGCTGGAATGGCAGTGTCGTCAGTAAATGTAGACGTTGCTGTATTTGGAGTAACGATTGTTGTATTATATAGTTGAATGCTGATTTTGAAACACGAATTGATGTATCAGATGTATCAATTGATCTCAATTAACCATTTAGAACAATTTCTTTGAGTAGTTTAGATATGATCATTAGCAAACTTATTCTTCAATAAGAAGAAACATCTGTGGGAGGTTTTCCTGATTTCAATATTAGTCGATATTAGTATGATTCTGGAAAGTTTTAGTTGCATTGACATGTATGACAACCTTAAGCCTTTCTCAGCCCAGGGAAATTCTGAAAGTACTTTACCGGTGATTAGGTCATACTCAGGAGCTTTGGTTCTATTTAATCTTTTAATCTGGTGCTAGACTTTAATTTAAGTGATTTTTCTCATTAACACCGACATTTGTAGAGGAGCTTCTAGATATTGTTCAACTTCTTCAAATGGATCATCAAAAGTAGGTTTAAAGACCTCTAGTCCAGGCAATGAAAAGGTATAGAGGGAAATGCATGGAACACAATTTTTGAGTTCGTAACTTTGTTTGGATCAGTTAGGAGGTGAACACATCAAAAGTCCCCGCCCGTAGCTTTAACATTTGAAGGAAAATAGATAAAATAGTAAAGTAATATAATATATTATTGAAGGGAATATAATTCTCTACAACCTATGGCCCTATGGCCGGCATTTATTTATTGGATGCACCATTGAAGAGTTATCCGGTCAAAAATAGCAAAATATGTGAGGCAAAAATGGTTTTTTACAAAATTACAGATTTTTAAGAGCTGATATCTCGATAACTATACAAGATATCAAAAACTTGTAAATATAAAACTTGTAGCAAATTTAATAAGATTTCATTTAGTATATTGTGGTCATGTCACTACGACGCATAGTTTCCGAGATATAAGCGAAAAACTAAAAAATGGGACCTTCAGACCCCCCTCTCCTCCCCGGCTCAAAGGCTACGGGCGGGGACTTTTGATATGTTCACCTCCTAACTGTTCCAAACAAAGTTACGAAGTTAAAAATTGTGTTCCATGCATTTCCCTCTATACCTTTTTTTGAGCATTCGTTGCCTGGACTACTCTGCTAGTAGTTGTTATACAAACAATTCACCCTTTTCAAATATCATCAAATATCCATAAAATTTCTTCT
Organism: Rhagonycha lutea; assembly: GCA_958510855.1. NCBI lineage: Eukaryota > Metazoa > Arthropoda > Insecta > Coleoptera > Cantharidae > Rhagonycha > Rhagonycha lutea. The sequence goes on from OY294036.1 coordinate 22,619,058, forward strand.
AATTGTGTGAATTGTGTGGAGCACTCACCGCTAAAAGTTCAACTCCCTCCAAATTGTGTACTTATATATAGGGTTTTCCAAATACGAACGCTCCAACTTTAACAGTGTATAGCGGTTATGTTAGTGAAGCTACAGCTGCCAAATTTGGAGGCTATAGTAATTAATATTTGACAAATCGCTCCCCTTACGGAAGAACGACACAACTCAAAATTTTAGAATTTCCAGTATCAGCTTTTAAAAATTTTATATAAATAATTCTACGTATTTGTATTTATTAAGCATTCAAGACAATTTATATACTTATTCAGTAATTCTTTTAGATCTGACCGCTTATTTTCACTAATTTTTATCTTGATATGCTGGTTCGACAGTCAATGACATTTTATTCTTCCCACGAATATTTTTTAAGGTAATTTCGGAGAAGTTTTCCTGAGAGTACGATGTTTTATAAAGCACTTTGAATGGAAATATCACTTCTGACGATCTTGCATATAAAACTTGAATGTGTTTTCAATTGTTTGTTTATATTATCTCAAAAATGCAGTTTTTTGAGTTGTGTCGTTCTTCCATAAAGGGAGCGAAATCATCACTGAATGTTACAGACAAGGTTTGTGATCTATGATGCAGGGTGCGGCAGGGGAACTATTTTATTTTAAAAATGAATAACACAAACAGTATAGGAGATAAGAGTTTAATTATTTTTTCATATCACAGAGAGACCTTTAAAGTTTTTATTTACTATGTTTTAAAAATTATATCATTAAGGTGGCCCCCGTTCTGGTCAATGCATTGAGATAGTCGAGTTTTGACGCTTCTCTCCACTCTTTCCATTATATTGACGGCTATGTTATCGATAATAGCTTGAATATTTTTCTTCAGTTGAGCTGAGAGTTGAGAAAGATGAAAATGAAACTCATTGCTGAAGAACACAAGGGCATCATGAGGCATATTGTTAAGAACGGCTTCGTATACATTTTTTTCGTAAAAGAAAATCGCTTGGATTACGTTTTTTTTACCAATACCAATTTATATAGATGAAATTGCAGTTATTTATGAAGAATTCGTCTGACAGAACGATCAGACATCAACAGCAGTTCCATGTTTGCGTCCAGATCGCCTAGGAAATCGCAAAATTGACTGCCCCTGCTCAATGTTTTCGGATATCCTGATCGTTCTTGAACCTCCAGGATCTTTTTCTGCACAGCACCGGTTTTCCTAAAGCTGTCCACCCATAAAAGAATTAATTTCCGATCAGAAACACGACCAGAGCGATATTGAAATGATTTCGGAATGCACGTTGCGTAGTGATGATTGAACAGCAGTTTGAAAAGTAGGCTTCTAAGGCGAACGCGCGTTCCTCCCTTGTCCACTGCATGATCGTTACAAAACCTACATGATAGAAAACTTTAAGTTCCGAGCTTTCGAATGAACGCCATCCCAGCCTTCTCGGATTAATTGTCCCTTCATGGCGCGCGTTTCAAATAAGTAAGTTCCCCTGCCGCACCCTGTATTTCATTGTCATTTATTATTATATATAGTCGGTTTGAAACATCTTGCGCCGTTGTTCGAGGCCTAACTACCAACCTAGTAGAATTGGCGTTTGGTTTGTTAGCACTTTACGTTTTTTACCTATGATGAGGAGCAAGACTGACGAGGAACCCCCAATCTGGATGACCAGAGAGACGACCAGAATAAAGTTTTACTTCACCAGGAGTCGAGCCAGGTCAGGAGACAGGAGCCAGGAGATCATAGTCAACTCTCTTAACCTCTATGCTCTGACCGTCTCACTATGAATAAAACTATGATGTTTGATTGTCATTTATTCGTCGATAAATCAATTCGCATCACCTAACCATCGTAAGGCAACGTCATAAATGTCGTTTTTCTTGGTGCCGAGGAAGTTAGATTCCCCAAATGAAATTTGTAGCTTGAAGTGATGATATATTTGTGTGGTTATTTTATTATTTGAAAGAAAATTTGTTCTGCAGTCAGCGATACAACAAAAAATTCACTGTGAATATTTCTTATTATCTTTAGAATTTTACATTTTCCTTTAATGGAATAAAAAATCCAATATGTTTAAGATACATTTTCTGAAAATAGCGTAACTACTAACTACATTTTACCGCGGTTTGAGCTAGTAGATAGCGACCGAATACTCTTTTGGACCCAATACAATAACCTTTCCGTAAGCTATTATAGATAGCTTATAGATATGTAAATTATAGATCATAGTATGTAGATTTTGGCTATTGATATATTAGTATGTATTCAAATTAACGGTAAAGTTAATCTTCTTAAGTACTAAGTACTTAGATCATTAGAGTAAAAACTTGAAAGTATAATAAAAGTGGGGTTTTCGTTAATCAATCATGAATGATTAAGTTAACAATGTGAATATAAAATTATGCAAATAGAAATTTAACATTTTAAAAATTTATTTCACGCACCTCTGGGTGGCATTAAAACTCATGTTCAATTTACCACACAAATTTCCTGCATGTTGTTTTAACCTGCCCCGAAGCGTCAGCTGTTCATTATAAAAACTGACTAAAAAACTCTGGATGCTAATGCTGCTTCATAATAAAAACATGTTTTTGTAAAGACACTCACTTAAAAACAGAATTTATTGTTTCTCGTCACTTATAAATCTGATTTTAATATTTAAATGATACATTCTACTAAATAATTAACTTTCGGGCTGACAATAAAGATGGAAATGCGAAAGCGCTACGTAAAAAGAAATATAAATTAGTTCCATTCGTAGTAAAAATGTATGCGTAAAACTCATTTCCAAACTTTTAAAACCTTCTTAATGGAAATCGTAGGAGCTACTGGTAAAATATGTTAAAAAGTAATACACAATCTTATATAAAACACATTGCTACAAAGCGTATAAAGAATGTTCTACGAGGCGCGAAATTACACGTGACCTATTTAACAGTTCCTTTCAGCAAAGAAACAGCAAGGGTTACATTCTAGATTATACTATCCACAATTCTCTTCACAAGCAAATGCCGTTTTTATTCCATTTCGAATGCAATTAAAGCTGTATGACTCCCTAGAGACAAACTTGGCTATTCGACCATGTGAATATGGGCGCACCGAGAGCTTGAATGAATTTGAATGTGATTTCGATTTCTTTCTAGCTTCTTCTGGAAATTCAAGAAAACAAGGTTTGCATATTAAATAGAATTTTTCATGTAGATAAAACTTACGCTAAATTAAATTTTTTTTTGTTAAAAATTTGTTACGTTCTTTTTATGCTTTATTTTGTTAAACGTTTTTAAAAAAGTAGAAGCAAATTACAAATAGTCGTATGTTAATTGAAATTACGCATTAAAATTTTCATCGATAAATTTAACCAACGTTTTTATTTTTTTAAATTAAAGAATATCAATATTAATGGTATGTATATTAGATGTCAGTGAATTGGTTAATGTGCAGGAAAGTGTTGAGCTGTTATCGTGAGCCAATAACTTCCAATCTCTGTTGACTGCAAATTTTGGAGCACAGCCAACGTTTAGACACCCTATGGCAAGTTGTACCAACAACAAAAAGGAAATGAAAAAAATTTAGTCAGCAAAATTGCTTTCGCTTTGCATCTTACAAAATATTAAAAACAATGCTACGTAATCTAAAGCATTGCAATGTCACAATGAGAGATAATTAAAAAAAAAGTTAAAATTATTTATTCATAATAATCATGGTGTACTATATTAAAAAACAATACATTCCTGAAACAAAAAAGTAACTGATGCAATGGTTTTATTTCACAAAATACTTTAAAAACTAATTACATTTAAGTCCTACTTCTTCAAAAAGTAGATAGGTACTAAATTTGCGGTTTAAAGTTAATTCCGTAATTTTTCTCAAACGCCAGACTCTAAAAAAACTGTGTCAGTGACACACAGATAAATTGTGTTTAGGTGACCTGAAATGAAAATCAATTTGTATCAATTTTTGAAATACGTTTAATAAATACAGTTATAAAATAATAAAGGTCTGAAAACAATTTACTTTTTTAGTTTTTCAACAAAAGCTGACATAATTTAATTTGATTTATTAATAAATTTAAATATAACTTGACAGTCGAAACTTTTAGCGAAGGTATCTAACTTGAAATGCTACTTGAGATTTACAACCGCATAACATTTATTATAAACCAACACTTAAACACAATGTCAGGACAACGTAAAGAATGATGAACTTCCTTCCTTCCATCCGTGTAATTGTCTTACACTCCATTACATAACTGGCATATAGCGCCAACTCCGACTTTATAACAGTTTTGCAAGACAATGAACTTCGAACTTTTCCAGCCTAACGCCTCACAATTTTCCTGTTCTCACAAAAATTAGTTACTGGGATGTGTTGTGTGGATTCTTATGGTTCGCACGTTAGGAACCCTAATATAGTAACAATTGAACAAAACCCTCATGTAATAAACCTAGAAACCAAATTGTTTCTAACTTTTATGTCCTAAGAATTTAATTTATAAAAACTTCAAGAAAAGCTGTGTAACGCAATAAGAAAATCGAGGTAATAGTTAAAGGTGTTATAAATTTTAGTAGTAGTGAAAATTATGTAATAATGCTAAGATTATTATGTAATTGCCCTTTTGGAAATTTACGCTTGTAATTATAATTTTGTGCAACATTTACTTAGTGTTTAATTTACTTATAACAATAACTTATTTTAAAGATAATCCTACCACTTTTCAAATTGTCATCTCTAGTATGGCCGGTTAGTTTTGTCCTATGTGTAAAAAAACCAAAGCAGTCTTTCCTAATTTTTAAAAGTACCGTGTTGGAATTGTGTTTCATTTATCTTTGGTTGAGCAATGTCAGTTGGTAGTATAAAAGATGTTCAGTGGTCCTTAAATGCAAGCAATTTACTAGGAACGCAAGCAGCCTTTCTACAAAAGTTCTTAGGTTACTGAATTGACAGAGAGTAATAGTAACCAAGTGGAATATGTCTACACATTATGGATAGATGAAAATTATTATGTTATTTATGTTCAAAAATAAATTGTACAACCAGTACAGATATTTTTACTTCATTTTTATTACGTTCAACTGTAAGGTAAATTAATTAACTATGCACCAGTTCTAGTCTAATAAATGTATTAATTCATTATCATATGGGTAGTAAAACTTGATGTAGTCGTATCCGCATTTTACGTACTTTTATTTAATGACCATTTTCTTTCAGACGAATAATTGGTTGACATTATACATATTGTCGTGGTTCAAAATTGGTCATAGTAATTTGGAATTTTGTTCGAGCATTTACTAGAAATTTTAAAAATTAGTTTCAAATGTGCGAATTTAATTGAGGGTTCCTCTGAATAATACAATCAAAGGTTAGATAATTAAAAAATAATTTTATATGCTCAAAGTTTCTAACACTGCCAAGGAAACGACGTACTATGTGTTGGAAAATAACAGGCCTTGGCCTACTAGAAGAGAATTCTCTAGAGAATTCTCTAGAGAATTACTTCTAGAAAGAAGAAGAAGAAGAAAGGTTAGAGATTGTGTGTCAAGTAATGAACACCTGGAAAATTTGTTTAATTCGATCGACAAGCCAAGTCACTTAGAAAAGTTTGATGGTACCAAAGTTGCAATCATCTGGTCATTTTCAAGTCATCCGACCGTAGATCGATGTAAGGTAACAAAGGAACTTTTATAAAAATTTTAAGATAAATGAATATTATCAAGATAAAAGCATTTCATCTACCGTATTCGACAAACTACGTCGAATTAATTTATTCTAAATTTAAAAAAATTTGCATGTGTTCTAAAAACAATTTTCTTATAATATAAAATCAAAAAGTGCGTCATGTTTAATTTGGTAGCTACCGCGCATGAGCGAGAGTTTTTGAATAAAATATCCAGTGTAGAACTGACAAGGGGACACTACAGTGAGGTACCCACCAATCGGGATCCCAATTTTTTTGGTCATTCTATGAGCTAAAAAATTATCACTTTCTCGGCGTTTAGTCCAATAGCCCTTAGTTTTTGAGTTATGAATTTTTAAAAATACCATATTGGGTTAACTGCTATCACTATTTGCTATTATTACAAGAAACCGTGGTGATCTAACGGTTAAGAATTTACAATGGTAATTCGTAGGTCGTTAATTTTTTAATTCCGATAATAAATTACATAATTTACAACAACAAAATCTCAGGACCGATGCGTTACAACTCCAAGATTATGCTAAACCTATGGTAAAACCAGCCCATTTTAAAAATTCATAACTCAAAAACTAAGAACCATTGGACTGGAGACTGGATTGGAGAAAGTGATAATTTTTATAACTCATAGAATGACCAAAAAAATTGGGATCCTGATTGGTGGGTACCTCACTGTAGTGTCCCCTTGTGAGTAAAATTTATGCAAGTGTTTGATAAAATTTGTAATCCTAATTTTAATGATTTATTTTCCAGTTGAGAGTTCCATTGTCGAGATATATTTTTGAATGTTAAATGTGTGAGGTGCAGCTTTCAAATAGGTGTACTTGATTGATGGAATTGTATTTTAAGAAACCCAAAATATGAACCGAGGTGCTGTTTTGTCAAATTGTAAATAACTAGAACAAAATTTACCTTTTTCACAATTAAATTTAATTTTGAAAATAGAGTTTTTATTTTTTGTATTTATAAGATTGAGCTATTGCCGAGGTGGAAGGTAGAGTACAATATAGTAGATAGCAGATTCTCTCTAGAAAAGAGAAAAACATACCGAATTATCGGTATGTGTAGTTTAATTTATGGTGCTAATAAAATCTAATTTTTCATGAAAAATGTAAACTATACAAACGATTTTTAGCTAAACTAATCGATATTTGACCTTTTGTCCTCACCTTAAATACTTCAATGTTATCTATCAAATTTCGTTCAACTTTTATTAATAACTATACTAATAATATCTTCTGCTCTGGTCTCTACCTACCTACCCTCTACCCCAAAAGTGACCCTAATGTAGCTTTCACTTCGCATATTTTATGTGTTATTCTCATTATTGTAATTACAAATTTTGAACTTTATCTGCTTAACGAGATTCAAATGAATTAGAAAACCACTTTTCTTTGAGATGTGGTGAGCTCATTGTCCGATGTACCATTATTTTATCTTCGTGGATTAATTAAAGTGGTTACTATAGCTACAGTTAATTGGATGATCTCATTTGTTTCTATGACATTTTACTTCCTCTTCGACGATTTGGAATTATTTAACTTATAATAACTTATAAATTAGGAAATATTTTGACCGAAAACTTGGAATTCGTAATTATATAGTCATAATTTGAAAATAGCTCTATAAATTATACAATATGAAAGTTTCTGTTGGTCTGTTATGGTGGGACTACCATATCTTTACTGATTTACGTACAATTTACTACCTATCTTTATGTATTACTAAAAATTTTATACCAAAATATGGTAGCTACAATCCTGCAAGTCTGTAATTAAATTTGTATTTAAGTAATGCAGGAAATAACATGGTTTCGTCAAATCGCTCAAATCAATTTTGTAACTACACCTATATATTATGTTGCATATTATTATTATATCGCACTATGACTGCTAGACTATCGCAATTCGAAATTTTTTAAAATTGAAATTTTCCCAAATTGAAAAGTCAGAAGATGATTATTTTGTGATAGACTATCGTAACTAAAAATTGATAATGTTTCCAAATATTACCATATTATACGTTACATCAGTTTTAAGTTTAATTTTAAGTTAATTTATTTTTAATAATATTAAAAATTAAATTTCTTTAATCAATAATAATAAAATTTAAAAAAAATTAAGTCAGTAAAACTAAAACCTCTGTATTATTTAAATCAGATGTTTATTTACACGAATAACTGAAATGTTTTATAGGAAAACATTGTTTTCTGATTTGCGATATCAAACAACACTATTTCGTAAATTAATGATTACCCAGTGACGGATTTCCCTATACGCCAACTACGCCCAAGCGTACAGCGGCAAATTTTTTGGGGCGACAAATTTTTGGAAATACCTACATATTATATCTGATTTCCATTATTTTGTTTTGTAAATAAATAAACGAAACTAATACTTATTAATACAGTTTAAATTTTTATATTTCTCAGAAATGTATGCTTTTTTTTTTCGCATTAGAACTCCCTTTAGAAGGCGGCTAAAATTTTGTGCGTACAGCGGCGACTTGGTTAAATCCGGCGCTGTGATTACCTATTTATAATGACTTCTAAGAATTATTCCAATACAATAATTTGCTAGAAAGCTCATCTTCAAGTAATTCATAGACATGTCTCTGGTTCGTTCAATTATTACTTACCAAAAACAGTTAACTAATCTAAAAAAGAATGCACTACCTAATATAGTGACGTAAAATAATCCAGCCCCCGACTTTTCTTCAAAAACTTTTCAAAAATTAATTTAATCGAGCCGCTGAATTATCTTCCGAACATACGCCGCGGCTTGCTCGTCGGTTCCAAAATTTTTATCACCACTTTATGCGTGACCTTCTAATAATATTAAACAAATTCCACTTTCAAATAATAATTTCTTCAAATTAATGATCTCTAAAATAAAAACACTTTTCAAATCAACAGTATTTATTTTTCTTTCACAATTATTCAAAAATTTAATCTTTTCAATATAATTAACCAAAATTCGCAACCTGCCCGCACGGCGGTCAAAGTGCGAGTCCCTATTATCTCTCATTTTAACAATACCAACTATAAATTTGTACAAATATTTTCCCCATTTTCCCCATCCAATCTTATTGTCAATTGGGGCTCCAAAAAAATACGACAATAGATATACGCTTTCGATTTGATACCCCTCCTGTTCGATCCCTGATCCCCCTGATCGTCCCTCAAGTGACGTACGATGAAGTCAAAAGCCAATATCTTCTTCATTTGAAATGGGCGTTAAATACTTGTTTGACGTTAAGACATCAGTGTTAGGTACCGGTCCTGCTTACGAGAGCGAATTCCGGCGAAATGTGGCTATTAGAAAGCAGGTTTTAGGGTTTAATCAATAATTAATTCATTTCCAATAAAGAGCGAATCCACATTTAAAAGCTCAAATATAATATTATAATTTCAATTTATTTATTTCTCAACTGCTAATGTATTTTTTGTTAATCATTAATTCATTTCTAATGAAGAGTTTATCCACACCTGAAGGCTAAACTTTAATATCATAAATTTAATTTATTTATTTTATAAAATATTTTAAATTATACATTTTATAATGTCATTTTAATATATTATTCCGATCTCTTCGTTACTACAGGTAGATCTCTTGAGCACCTACCTTTACAAAATTGATCTTAGGATTTTCCGGGCTGGTTCTTTTAACTGGTTGAAACGTACAACCTATTTGCTGTTCATTTATTTTGTATGAAATTGTAAATTTATAATGTTGATGGATTAATTTTAAATTTATTAAATACATTAAATGAATTTTCAAATTTGGTGTTATGTTGAATAGCAAACTTTTAATTTAAGAAATGACCTTTAATTTTAATAAAATTTTCTAAAACCCTTTTTGTAGTTTTATCCTTGATCTGCTTCTTTATGAGTTTAGTTTGTCTTCTGTTTTGATTCTTCTAGATTCCTCTTTATTCTATTGTTTCTAAAATAGTTATTCTTATTACTCCTGGTTTATACCAGTTTGCCAAGTATCCAAACGAAACAGCACAAACATCTACAAACGAAGACTTTATTTTAGTTGTTCGCCGTCCGAGATGTTCTATTTTTTTATGATTAATATTTTTTAAAAAAATAACTAAATACCCTTTTCCACTATTGGTGAAGTAAGCACTTTATTTTGACCGTCTCTCTGGTCCTTCAGGTTAGGGGGTCGGAGCGATGGGCTGGCTCCCGATCACCTGTAAAAAGGACAAAAAAGCTCCTTGAACCATAACCAAGCCTCGGAAGAAATGCTTGGTGACAGGGCATGGAGTATAATGTACTATCGAGTATAATTTATAGGCATAGGGGATGAAATTAATTAACTTGGTTTTTCTGTCATTAATTTATTGTTTATTGATAACAAATGTCTACATGAAAGAAGAATCCCACAAGAATGGAATACAGCAATAACCAAACTCTTCCATAAGAAAGGAGATAAAGCAACTCTTGACAACTACCGACCCATATCACTGCTATCACAACTATATAAAACACTGACAAGAATCATAATAGATAGGTTCGAAAACAAACTAGAATTCTATCAACCCGTGGAACAGGCGGGATTCCGGAAGGGTTTTAGTACATGCGATCACTTACTCACAATCAGAACACTAATAGAAAAAGCAACAGAATACAGATTCCCACTATATCTAGCCTTCATAGATTACCGTAAAGCCTTTGATACGATTGAACTGTAGGCAGTATTAAAGGCACTCCAGAATAGTAGAATAGACCATAGATATACTCAGCTAATTCAATCTATATATGACAACGCTCAAATGACAGTCCAGTTATATGAGAACACCCAGCTCATCCAGATTAAACGAGGAGTAAGGCAAGGAGACAGAATGAGTCCTAGATTGTTTATAACAACATTAGAAGACATGTTCAAGAAGGTAAACTGGGAACAGAAAGGAATAAACGTAAATGGGAAAAGGCTGAGTAACCTGAGATATGCGGACGATGTAGTACTGATGGCTGGAAGCTTCGACGAGCTACAGGCGATGATACACGAATTGGATACACACTCACGGAAAATAGGCTTAAATATGAACTTACACAAGACAAAGATAATGAACAACCAAGAAGATAACAGAAATATAGTGGTAAACGAAAAAGAACTTCAAAACGTTGAAGAATACATATACCTTGGCCAAATGGTAAAATGCGGGAAACAAAACCAAACCGCGGAAATCGACAGAAGAATAAGGCTAGCGTGGTCAGCATTTGGAAAACAAAGCCGAATACTAAAAAACAATAAAATACCTTTGATCTTACGACGAAAAGTGTACAACCAATGCGTGTTACCTGTTCTGACATACGGCGCTCAAACCTGGACTCTTACAAAGAATATCGTCGACAAGCTAGCCAAAGCACAACGTGCTATGGAAAGACAAATGCTACACATAAAACTCCAAGACAGAATACGAAATGAACTCATTAGAGAAAAAACAAAAGTAATCGATGTAGTACAATATACGGCATCGATAAAATGGAGATGGGCTGGCCATGTGATGAGAACGACGGACGGGCGATGGAGCAGAGAGGTCCAGCAGTGGAGACCGTGGACGAATAAGAGAGGAAGAGGACGTCCACAGATGCGCTGGGCCGATGATATAAAGAGGGTTACCGGCTTCTCCTGGATGAGAATAACGGCGGACCGTAACAGCTGGAAACAGAAGGGGAGGCCTATATCCAACACTGGATGGAAAGAGGCTGATAAAGAAAAAGAAAGAAAAGAATTTATTGTTAGATGATTTAAATATTAATATTGGAGGTTCGATATTTTACTTGAGCACCTTATATAAATTTTATATCTAAATAAAATATCTATTTATGTTGTTTCTATAATCTGCAAATCTACAATTCAACAACTGCTAGGGACTTCTAATAAATAGTTCTAAAGAGGTAAATATAAATACTATTACTAATTCAAATAAACATTTTTTAATGTTTAACATTGCAAAAATAGAAGTTTGCAACGATTTTACATTCGCTAAAATTAAACCACTCTACGTACATTTAATCAAAGTCAAACATACGAAAACTATGTATTTGCCTTCACTCATTTCATAATTTAAGACTATGCTTTTAATATTTAGTCTGGAATAATATTCAATTTTCAGATTTTGATAAACATGATTGTATAGTAAATATTTTGATAATAAACAAAATGGACTAAAAAGAATTTTGAATTCTAATATAAGTCCTACTCGCGAGTATAAAATGTTGTATACTAAACTGTTCTGTAAAAAAAATAATAATACGATTTTTTTAAATGTATCTTATCACAAATAATAATAATCAATTAGTAATTTGCACAAGTACCACCTTTCTTCTGAGAACCAAATTTTGTATAGGAACTGTAATTTAATTGATTTATTCGGTAAAGGAAATATGTAATTAAAATGTTTGTTTGATGTATTGTATTATATTATTTTGTCAATGCTTTATGTCTTTCACAAGGCAAACCGCACTTTTCTTTTGTATCAACTCAGTAGTACATTTAAGAATGAAAATTATCAACAAAAACACTTAAAAGCCTTGAAGGTTAGTTTCTTTCTTTTGGTAGTTGTTAATGCGGTTATCTTTTGCATTTAATATAGTCAACATTTTTTACATCGATCTTGTGATGTAATGATGTTGTGCATTCTGCAGGGGGGAGTAAATCTCGTCTGAGACACCAACACAATCTGCGGCGGTAGTGTCAGACTTCACTGACTAAAACCTCCCCCCGCAGCCGCCCTTTGCCGCAAGGAAACCGCCGTCAAGCATTACTTTCGCGGCTAAGGGAAATTGGTGTTATCTTACCAAAATGGGTACCATAAGGCGTTCAGCAGCTTCCTGTGCCCCACCGTACCTCTCTTTTTCTGAGATAATTGAATGTATCATGGTTTCAATGTACATCCAATCCTCACTGCAGCGTAGCATTGTGACTATTATGTTGTCAGGGGTTAAGGTTTCACCAATGCTTAACTCTGTCGTTATTCTGACCCTATCCCATCTATAACAATGGAATAGGGTGTGTTCGATAGAGTCATCAGCGGTGCAATAGTAACAATTGGGAGTCGCCCGTTTGCCCATATGGTGAAGGTAGGCGTTAAAGCATCCATGACCTTTTAACGCCTGGGTTAAATGATAGTTAACTTCACCGTGACTTCTAGCGACCCATACATCGATGTTTGGTATGAGTCGCTTCGTCCATAGGCCAACTTCAGACTCCCGCCATCTACGCTGCCATAGAGCCATGGTGTCCTGTGAGGCGTTCATTCGTCCAGAGTAGGCTTTCGCCCTTCCTCCGGCTTGGAGGTCAACTGGTGGCATGGCGGCCAGCACCAGCGCTGCCTCTCGGGACACCGTTCTATAGGCGCACACTACGCGAAGCGCTGCACGCCTCTGAACTTGCAAGATCCTTTCGCAATTCCGTTGGACGCTTAATGCTGTGTGCCAGACGGGAGCAGCATACAGCAATATCGAAGTAACAATTGATATTATTATTTTCCGTTTAGAAGACTTCGGCTCCCTTACATTTGGCATCAAGCGTGCGATGGTCGCCGACGAGGCCTCAGCCTTAGCTGCTGCGCCCCGAATGTGCTCGGCGAAGTTAAGGTATTTATCCAACTTCACACCGAGCACGGTAACTGAATCTCCAAGTCGAATGGTAATGTTATCCATGTTGATATGGACTGGCGGCACCTGCCTTCTTCCAGACACCATTACCGCCTCCGACGTGGCCGGGACTAGGGCCAGCCCCCTCTCCCTGACCCAGTGGAGAATGGTGGCAATGGCTTCATTTGTTTTAGCCTCCACCAGCCTTGCGGTTCTATCACGGACGATCAAGGTGAAAGAAATTATATTTCTGCATGATACAAAAACTGACACAAGGAATTTCCATTACTATTTTATTAAACTCCAAAAGCACAAAAATTTAGGTATTTTTTATACCTTCACGGAAAAATTTACCTGATCAATATTTTAATATTTTTCAAGTACTACAAGAGATATAGTAATTAATACAATGTGGGGCGTATAGAAAAAGATGCACATGTTAAATGTAACATTTTAGGTTATCAGAAGGGGTTTGTTTTTACTTTAACTAAATGAAGACGGGTGAATTTTCAACAGGTAGTGTGTTAGGAGTTAATAATAGTAACAAGGGTACAGATGGGGGACGCGTAACGATGGAAAACGGAGTTGTAACGAATAGGTTGACCAATGACGGTGACTTGGTAATTGGTGCAATCTTAAACGCATAATTAATGTAGTATAGGTAATAAAGGTGCTAACCTTAAGTACAGTGGGTGATCATATTATTAGAGGCACAGTGAAAAAATTGTATTTTGTTAGTTTCGGATGCAATTAAAACCATATAGTTAATGTTTTTATATAAAATAGTGTTTAATTATATTAGTCAACTATTACTACACATTTAACATAAGTTTTCATCAAGTAATATTATTTATAATCAATATTTAGCAACAACTCCTTTTGCTGTAATTACTTTTGCAATTCTTCTAGGCATGCTCTCGATGCATTTTAAGCAATTTAACTTGAGTTTTTCACTGTTGTGCCATACAATTGTTAAACGCTTTATCAATTGACCGTTGTTTGCTATCAATTCTTAAGCAATTTCGCGTTTCATAAACTCCCAGAGGTTCTCGATGGGGTTGAGATCTGGTGAATTCCAAGGCCACTCAAGAACGTTAATTTTTTGGTCACTTAAATATTTTGTGACTTTTTTAGCCTTATGGCAAGGAGCAGAATCATGCATAAAGATGAAATCTTTATTTGGAAACCACTCCTCAACCTGGGGTATCATTTTTGTTCAAGAACCTTAAGTACTGATCCTGCCTCATTGTGCCTTCCACAATGTACAGGCTACCACTACCCTTGCTACTAATGACTGACCACACCATAATACTTTGTGGATGTTTCACACGCTTTACAATGCAGTCTTCTTTAAATTTCTCACGTTTCCTCCTTCTTACAAATTCAGATTTGTCCATTAAAATCTGAACCGAAGATTCATCGGAAAAGCAAACCTGAAACACATTTGTAAAAACGTGCTTATTGTCAAAATTGTTAACTTATACCTTCTTCCAGTCATCAATTGTCCAATGCTGATGTTTTTCGCCCAATTTAAACGCTTGGTAGCAGGTAAGTAGGCTCAGCTCGAGAATATTAAATTTATTAAAAAAAACTCGACGGATTTAGATAGAAAAAATATAGACGAAGCGATTAAGGTGAGGATGAAAGTCGTATATCGATTAGTTTGGCCAATAATCGATTTTAAAGTTGCCAATTTTAGCTCGATTTTCAAACGTCACAGTCATTCTGTCGTCAGTCCGTGTGGTGTGAGTTACTCTAACACTTGGAAAAACCGGAGCTCGCTTACGCACCCAGTAGTACCTAGTCCGTCGCGCAGTTAACATCGACATAATTTCACTTTTGAGGGGTATTTTTGACTAAAAAACACGGGGAAATTCATCGTACAGTTAATGTCGAGGTAAATTCACATTTTCAACGTATTTTTGGCTTAAATTTGCAGCAAAAAAAAGCGAGATTCACCCCTTGCTAATAGCACAATTTTCCGAGTTGGATCACCCTCGGGGGATGTTTTTAATGAGTTTAGTGTTTCGGCAACACAACCACCCCCGCCAGAGTTTCAAAAAAAAGCGAGATTCAACGTCGTTAAAACCGTAACCCTTTCTAAGTATTTTTGGCCCTAAAAAGAACTGTTTTTTAACGCTCAACACACGACACATTGTTGTGATCGCCAGTATGTACTGAGAGCATTTTATGAAGTACACACCTTATATAAGCTTTTGGTGGGATATGTTAGAGGCGGGGTTTCGGCAGCCAATGGAATGTTCTAAACCGTTTCTAACTCGTAAGACTGCATCGGACAGTACAAATTTTGAAAATTTGACTTTTTAGAGCCCTATTTACAATGGTTCGCAAATATTTTGTTTTATAATAGCTTTTTGTACCGTTTTTAATGATTCTTGACAGTGGAAATTTTAAAAATCCGAGCTGAGGTTATACTTACCTACCACCCAGGCGTCGACGAGTTATCATTCCAGATATATTGATCCCACTGTTCTGTATTTTTTGTGTTATCACTTTAAGGGCTGCCTTCCTGTTTTCCAAGCAAATATCTCTGATTTTACCCTCCTGTAGTGGGGTTGTAACCCTTCTCCTGCCACATTTCTTCAAACGCTTTGGTTCCAAATCAACTTTACTGTTAATTTTTATTTTAATTCGGTCCACTGAGGCACGCGAAACCTTAACCAGGGATGCAATTTTTCTGTTGGAATGTGAGGTATGAGTTAGAAGATTGTTAATCTCTGCAATTTTCACTGGAGATAAATCTTTCGCCTTTCCCATGATAAAAATTTTCAATGTGACAAAAAATTAATAATTTAACATAATAAATAATTAATAATATATAAAAATCAAGTACTTACCCCTTACAATATTATAAAAATACTAGCAAAGTAATGAAATTCTCGAATATTTAATAAAACTTAATAAAACTACCTGACTTTTAAGAAGCGACTAAGGGTGCTTTCAAGCGGCATCGCCAAAAATAATACAAAATAGCCCATTGTAATATAATTAACTGTATATTTTAAATCTATAAGCACATTTACTGCATAAAATCATCTTATGAAAATAGTGGTTGCCGCTTTTGCACAGTATAACTTCGTGAAACGCAAAATTGTAAAATAATATAAGTGGCTCTAATAATATGATCACCCACTGTATGTATATTATTACATTAATTCGACAAATCAATTAGGCGAATCTAATAAGTGAAAATGACCACCTCATGAGGTTTGCGTATTTGAACTTATTATATTCAACGATCTATTCTTGTTGTTTATGTATATTTAATATACTATTCCAAGTATATTATAGGTTTGATGAATTAATCTAGCTCTAATCTATAGTAATATTTTACTTGTACATCCCATATGTGATGAAAGAAAACACTAAAACTAGTTTAATGAAAACAGCTCATGTATCATCTAAAATCTAAGGTATCATTGAAAAGCTAATTTTTGCCTTTTCATAATACTAATATATAATACAATTATGTACGAAAATTTTCGAGAAATTACTAGATCTTAGTTTTGTATAGAATATTATCTTAAGTAAATGAATACAACTAAATTTTAACCAAATTGAATTAATCTAATTATAAGTTTCTCGTTAAGGATCTGCTCAAGAAATATTATAAATTAAATTTAATTTTAAATTAAACCTCTATCACCTTGTGCTTTCCATACATATTCGTACCAATAATTATCAAAAAACAGTTTACACTGTTTTAAGTTTAACTTTACACGGTAAGTATTTTACGAAAGTGTGACTCACGATCATGGAAAATAAAAAGAACTCTTTATACCATGGTAATCAGAAAAAAAATTTATAGTAATATGTATTGTAAAATACATTTTACTATATCTTTCAAATTTTTCGTAAAAACAGCACCTTTTTGCAGTCCCCCCCCCCTCCCCGAATATGCATTTTTCATATTTTATGGCTCTACTTTATCACTAAATAATAAAACCTTGTGCTTTCCATACATATTCGTACCAATAATTATCAAAAAACAGTTTACACTGTTTTAAGTTTAACTTTACACGGTAAGTATTTTACGAAAGTGTGACTCACGATCATGGAAAATAAAAAGAACTCTTTATACCATGGTAATTAGAAAAAAAATTTATAGTAATATGTATTGTAAAATACATTTTACTATATCTTTCAAATTTTTCGTAAAAACAGCACCTTTTTGCAGTACCCCCCCCCCTCCCCGAATATGCATTTTTCATATTTTATGGCTCTACTTTATCACTAAAGGTGAAAAATGTTTTTTAAGGTGTTTCTCAATTAAATTTTTTGCTTGTTGTTTTTGTTAAATTTATATTAAAACCTCATAGTAAATATTCTACACTTGATTTCTTGATTTAATTATAACTTAAAGAGTTTATTTGTTATTTAGCATTAAGTAAATAAATAGATTTTCATATAAGATTGTTTTAAATTTAAGAACCAATAAAAGCAATATTAATTTAATAAAATTTCCAGAAAAAATAAAACTTCTAGTAATTGGATAGCAATTGGGCTTTATATAATATTTGAAGAGTTGGTTTTTGTTCGTTAAAGAGACAATATATCTTGTTTTATTTTATGGCTGGAGAGGTATAATAATGTATTTGTATTAAAAAAACAATAATAAAAAATGTTTATTCAATAAACGAAAACTGAACAGAAAAACAAGCCCAGCACTTGAATTCGATATCTGCATATAGTACTTAGCCAGAAAAATATTATTTTGCTATCACGTTATGATTTATTTGATTTAAGTTTCGAAATGATTAAAAAAGCCATTAATGAATTTTAAATTATTATGAATTTTAATTCTTTTAACGTATTATCCAATAATGGATATAATAATTGGAAGATTTGAATTTATATAATATTACACATTAAAAATGTACAGAGGTAATTTGATCTTATTCTATACAGCAAAATTTTGCTTCGATGATCAACATTTTAAACTAATAATATTTAAAGTATTTATGTTAATTTAACCTTATGTTTGCATCATCATTTTTTAATGAAAAAATTCAAACAATTTTAATAAACAATTTAACTCACCTCTACACTAGAATACTTTCTCTTTATTTAACTCTTATGAAATTTACTTCTAACAAGTTTCCAGTCAAAGATATACGAGTATCCTTTTAGATAATACAATATCTTTTAGTTTGTCCGTAATAATTTCAACCCCTTTTAAAACTTTCTGCGGGCTGCTTAATACCCAACAGTTTTAATTTCTAAATATTGCTTTCAATAATTTTCTCACTCGAATTTTCCTTACAAGGGGACACTACAGTGAGGTACCCACCAATCGGGATCCCAATTTTTTTGATGATTCTATGAGTTAAAAAAATTATCACTTTCTCGGCGTTTAGTCCAAAGGCTCTTAGTTTTTGAGTTATGAATTTTTGAAATGGACTGGTTTTACCATAAGTTTAGCATATTTTGGAGTTGTAACACATCGGTCCTGAGATTTTTTTGTTCTAATTATGTAATTTATTATCGGAATTAAAAAATTAATGATCTACGAATTACCATTCCAAATTCTTAACCATTAGACAACCACGGTTTCTTGTAATAATAGCTAATAGTAATATCAGTTAACCCAATAGGGTATTTTCAAAAATTCATAACTCAAAAACTAAGGGTCATTGGACTAAACGCCGAGAAAGTGATAATTTTTTTAGCTCATAGAATCACCAAAAAAATTGGGATCCCGATTGGTGGATACCTCACTGTAGTGACCCCTTGTTAGCCATTTTTTATGATTAAGTGCTTGTGATTTACAATAAAAATGAAACAGTATTGTTTTACTTTCAATAAAGTGTTTTAATTTATTTCCATCAATATTATTTATTCATCAAAGTTTTTTCATAATAATAGTTTTCATAACTAGGCATCATTTTTTAGACCCCTCTCACAAAGTGGTCTTCCTAAAATCTTAAAAGTATCTATAAAAAATTTGTTTTAAGGTACATGCTACTATGTTGTAATAATATATTACAATATTTTAGTTCTTTATCTACATAATAAGTTGAATAAATATTTAATAACTACGCATAGTACAGCGAGATAAATTGAACAAGGAATAGCAACAACAATAATTAAATAATCTATAAAACGACACTTTCTAGGAGAAAATAAAATGCGTTTTCCGTAACCAAAAACATCTCGTAGCGTGATAACGTGATAAGCACCCATATTCTTGACAAATATATCAAGAGGTCAATTATACTGTATAGAAATGAAGATTTACAAGGCTACCAAGTAAAACTAATAATTTTCCATTGTTTCTCGAAATAATTCTATATTATCACAATATAATCAATATTTTCAAATGGATTAAATTATAATTACATAGTCCTATATTGCTTTATGTGCTCTTTTAAAAGTTAGGATAGGATAAAGGTAGCTATTATAATCAATAGCAAGTACGTTTTGTGTGTATAATGTTATACAGTTTACTTACATAAGTAGTTTGAGGATTATTAAGCAATAAAAGTTTTTAAACTGTTAATGATTAAGCTTGTTTAAAGCAGGCACAGCGCCAATAGGTTAATAGTTTACAATACAGAATCGATATTTTTTGTAATATACGAGGTATAATAGCGTTATAACTGAAATAAAATAGCGCTAAACATGTAAAAGCTGGATACTTCCAGTTACAAAAACTTTTTGCGATGACAAGCTTTTCAACTAGTTTTTATCTTTTGAAATACAAAGTGTTAATACCATTTCTTCCAAAAAGTTTTAAGCACTTTCTTAAACATTAACCCTGTAGGCAACCTAAGACCAACGTCTTAAACTTTTCATGTAAATTAAATAGTGAACTTTTATATCTATGAATATATAAAATAAATTCCAGCAAAGTTGTTTTTTATTTAAATTATTTAAAATGTTTTTGAAAGTGTAAAGAAAAAGAATAGAGCATCAAAAACTTTTGATAGAAAATTACAAATACTTTCCTTTTAAAACTTTTTAGTTAAGAATGTGCACAAATGTTTCAGTGCGGTAACGTTAAATAACTAAAACTAAGTTGAAGTTAAATGGAATTCAATTAAATAGGTAAGTTATCGAACATCAATGAAGCAAACTTCTTGAATAAATTGCAATGAATGTAAAATTCGCATTCCATTAAAACGATTTCTAATCTAAATCCAATAAAAAGTCTTACAGTATTATCCCGTATTGGAAGTTTCATATGGAACAAGAATAGAATATTATTCATTTATGAGATATATTGGGATTACCAATGGAGAAGGATGTGTAAAACTCAAACTAAAAGATTGATATAATGTAGAAAACCACTGCATCACAGAAAAAGTTTTTTTTAATACTACAGAATTTATATGAATCATTGACGAATCCTTCCTTAAGATCAAGTCTCCAATTTGCTATTATCTAATATGAACTATTATTATCGAACTACATGGGTAATAAAAAACTAACTAACTAACTAATATCAACCTAATTCATTATTATAGAAGTTTTAAAATGAATACCTATGCGTGATAGTTAGTTCATCTTTTCGTCTGTAACAGTTGGGATATTTATTATCTAGAATACCTATGGTATCACTTGCCAACATCTTTAATGGGATATTTTACATTAAAATTGATTATATTCAAATTTTCACCTCAATTAGAAATTCAGTCAATATTCAAACCGGGTCATATACCTTACATCTATTTTAAGAGCCCATTACAGTAGTCGTCACCATTATTCCGAGTCCCTAGGATAAGTGGTGAATCACACTACTCTGTTACACCATATATCTCAGTCACGCTGCCGATTGCGAATTATTGTCCCCTTTTGGGCTATTTGCTGTTAACGCGAACTCGAACGCACAATTTATTACCACATCAGATGTAAAGGACGATTGGTTTAATGGAATAAAAAATTTACGAAACGAACTATTTTTAAATGTACGACAACTATATTGCACTTTTGTTGCTGGATGTCTAGAAAAAATTGTGACATTAAACTAATGAAATTTTTTCTAAAATAGCGTTCTTAGAATATACGACTAAAATAATAGAATTAAGTATTTATAACTCTGCATTCCGATCGAAATGAAATACAAATAATTTCCAACTTTAATGTTCCATGTATTTAAGTAGAAATTTTTTTAATAAGCTTAAAAGCTTAACAGGTTTTTAATTAATCAATTTTTTTATATTTATAAGTTTCTAAGTGGAAAAACTTTTACATTTTAACATTATTACCTACCCTGAAAATTTGAAATAAAAATTATGCACATCTGGTGTATGAAACTTTACGTATCATCCAAGATATACAAACAACTTTATCATTCTCTAACGGCTAATTTAGTATAATAGCTTAAGTTTATTACAAAGACAATATTAAAATTTTAAGTTTTAAAATTTATTTCGTGGTACGGATAATTAAATTAAACAAAACTGCATTTTATTAACAGTAAGTTGAAGAACTCCAGAACTTAATACATCATGGTGTGTAATGGGACGTGAAAGCATAGAAAGTGTAACTAATTATTACAATTAGAGTAAATGAGTAAATTATTTGCGGTACTATTAAATTTCTTAGTGTGTGTGCAGTGTTATTGGATTTTATGGTTTTCCTTGAATGCTTGGAGGGTAGTATTCTTGGGTAAGTTTAGTAATTGTTCTATTGCATGAAATGAAAACTGTTCAAGTTTCTCAAGTACATTTAACCAAATAGATTACATTCACTTGAGTAATAATACTATTTTAGCTTTGATTGATGTACATAATACTATAATATACACAAAAATCAATTTAAACTCTTTTTCTCTTATGTTTAATAATTTATTGTTTAATAAAGGAATATTTCATTATTCAAATAAGTACAGCTGAAGAAAATGGAATAAATTTACACCAAATTTATTTAATAATTCACGTCTCAACGTTTAATACTTTCGTATCAATTTCATAAATGCCTTCTAATAGAATCTAAAAATCAAAAGCTTCAAATATTCTATAGAAAGTTTTGCAATAATCGCGTTAAACATAAAAGTTGTGTAAAGAAGTTTGTGTAAGTGTCGGTATCAAAATGAAGTTCAATAACTGAAGGTAGGTAGATTATGACAAAAAGTAAGTTCCTTTGTGCTAAAAGTTAAATGAGTTTTATTACTTCTTTTATAGACAGAATAGATTATTAATAAGAAATCTGAAGGAATTTTAAGAATTAGATTTTTTTATTAGTTGTCATAATACCGACTTATCGAAAAGTATAGCTTTCAATTTGACATTTATATAACTCCAATAAATTTTCAAAGACTTTTTTTATTAATGTGAATATTTGATTTCTCATACTTATTCCGCAGTAGAATTTTGAATTAAATTGGTTGTAGTTTGCAAAATTTACGCTGCTACCAAGATTGCATCTTTATAACATGGTTGGTTTTGGAACATCATGTGCATCGTATTTTTTTGAAAAACGAGTTACTTAGAAGTTTTTGAACTAATTACGTAGTTTCTGGTCTCCTCCTAGATCGATTAATATTATTTAACATTTGCATATGCAACAATTTTGCTTCAGACAGCATTACTTTAATAATGGAATGGCATGAATGCAGACAGTAAATGAAGTTCTTGTATAAACAGAACATTATTGTAACCAGCGTAAAATAGAACGAGAAGTGTCTTAGTAGTTTATGGACAAATGTAGCAGGAAGTGCTTGCTAAAGAAACGGAAGTTAATGTAGTAAGTCTAGCTTTGTATGCAAATAAAACTATGTTTTCGGTTAAATCAAATGAGCATGAAAAGTAATTTAGTTAGTAAACCAGTTCAAATAATATGTAAAATTACAAAAGTTTATAAGAATACATCATAATGATGTACTAATTTAATTATTTTATAAAGCGTCATTCTGTTGCAAAATCTCTTGCCGTAGACGCTCCTCGAATTTAAAAAGCGACCTCTCCGTCAATGACTTTCCTTTTCGTTTCATCTTGAATAACTTATTAAGGTAATTTCTCCTATTACAATTTTTATTTGGTCGATTTACGACGTCGTGCCATATTTGGGAATTTATTTTAAAAGCTGAACAACTTAAGCATTAATTGCAATCCGAGGGTAAGTATCATAACGATATTTTTATGAGTTTCTTTAATTATTATTGGATACAGAATTTTTTAGTGGTTTATCATTGTAAGCGTATTTTTTTATTATTATTTAATTCTGAGTTCAATAATTTAGTAGTAGTAAACTCACACTAGATGTTATAACAGGAGTCAAAATCATAAGCGATAACTGGACTACTTGTTCTAAACGAATTAGGTACAAAAAATAGTAAACATTGTTACAATTGTTACAAATCCAAATATTTATCTATAAACATATAATTTATTTATTTATTTATTAAACCAGTAATTTACAGTTTTTGTGGATGATTTTGTAGCCCCCAAAAAGCGACCCTTTATTAATAATTTGTTTACGCGGTGAATAGGTATAACCGGAACAGCCGATGTAGCGAGTAAATCTACATTGAAATAAGTAGGTAATTGTCAAGTACCTACATTTCGTTACCATGTATACCTACTTATTTTTCGGTGTAGATAAGGTCAATTAGCCTTTAAAGCTAAAAATTCAATTTTCAAAAATTCAACTGAAAGTTAGTGAAAATCCGATTAAAAATTGAAAGCAAGTATAAGAAACTATATCTTAAAACCGCAAAAGTTTTTAATAATGTTTTAAAATAAATATATTCTGCCATAATATAAGGATAATTATTTCTGGATATAGTTAATCAGAGATTCAAAAATTTTTAGTTAATTTATAGTTTCTGAAATAACCATTCGATGTAAAAACTTTTGTCTGAATTAATTACACATCAGTAATTTTACATTTTTAAATGAACAATCGATGCCAATGTAATTATCTGTATGATTTTAAAAATTTCAAAATCTTTACAACTTGAGAACGTAGTATTTACTAACTTAAAAAGCACTAAATATTTATGGTTTTTGAATTTACTACGAAAATTATTATCATCAGAGAAAGTCGAAGCCTAATTATTTCAGATATATAACCAGGTAAATGTATTTCACATAACTATTTTTCTAACTAAATAAAATTCATATAAAAAACAAGTAGTAAATAGAAATAAGGGACGAATTTTCAAATGCTTTCAAAATAATTAAAATATTTTAAATCCTAAAGTCTGATGCTAAAATAATAATCAATAATTAAAAGTTAATCAATTATATTACCTAGTCGTGCCATAAGTTCTGTCACAACAATATAAGATCAGGTTTCTCCCTTTTTAAAGCGTGGGCGTAGCCAAAATTTCTATTTTTAGGTTCACCACTTATTAGTAAATAAACTTACAATAATTGATATTTTGTAATAATCAAGTAAACATGGATTGGGGCGTAAATAAAATAGAATTGTAATGATAGAGTTGAATAGCTGTGGTAAATCAGAGTGTGAAATTTTCAAATTAATAAAACCGCTAAAAATGTCACAAAAATTCGTGTATCGAGCTAAAGAGCGATATATCCAATTATTAACAGTGATTTTAGACCATAAACGAGGAGGTTTAAGAATTTTAAGGGCCCTTGCAGTAGTCAAATTAGTTTAAGAAAAAATTCTTAAAAATCCTTTAAAAACATCCTTTTAAAAAAAAAAAAACAGAAAATGATATCTCAGAGAAGTTGAAATTTTAAAAAGAAGTATGTCTTGCGTATTAAAGATGACCTGACACTTGGGGCATATCTTTTTATAACAGAACAAGGACTTGCCGATGCTTTATAAAAAATTACAAGGGTGAGATCAAAATAGCGTTTGCTGAAGCACGCTAATGACGATCATCGCAGAAATTTGTTTACAGATGAAAAAATGTTTACTTTATGAGAAATATTTAAGAAACAAAATGTTCGTATGTATGGTCCGAGTTCGTAAGAAGCTTTTAAAAAAATTTCGAGGGTGCAAAGGGTTCACTACCCTGCTTTAGTGACGTTGTGGTGAGAATCATCGTATGACGGTGTAACTCACCTTCATTATTTGTGAAAAAATGGTTAAAATACCTGCCATTGTGTACCAAAAGATGTTAAATGATGTTGTTACACCTCGCAACAAAAGTTTATTCCAAAATAAAAAATATATTTTCTAGCAAAATTCACAAAACGCGGTCATACGTTTGAAATTACCTGGTCAGGTAGTTAAAACCCAATTTACCTGTGTTTATTGCGGCAGAAGATAGGCCATTTGGAAGAACAGACTTAAATTCTTTGGATTTAAATTATGGTCAGACTTGAAGGCATGCCTTGGGGTAGGCAGATTTGGTGAAAGCAGTAGCTTCCATTCCCATTTAAGTCAAGCGTGCCATAACTGATGGTTGCTCGCGACCTTTAAAGCCATATGTAAGAATTTAGCGTGTCCATTTTAAATAAATCATATACCAAATTAATCGTTATAATCTTAGCAATAAAATGGTATTAGAAAAATTGATTTTTTTTATTTTTAAATACCATAAATAATCGTATAACCATGTGACAGAATTTATGGCACGACTATGTATGTAAAGAGAATTATTTCATTTCAATATAATAATATTAGATCTTTTCATTTTAGAAAGGTGTACCAATGTTAAGAATTCAAAACATCTACCTAAAATATTGGTTTTCCTTAATTCAGTACAAGTTCAAATTTAGTTATAGTTTAGTTAACATTTACTATATGCAAATTATTAATTACAAGAAAGACAATTATCAACTGTATATTTTATGTAAAGTAATTATCCAAATTTGGTAGGAAAATGATCCTACAGAACCAATATTTTTGTTATGATTTACTATGAATGCCTTTATTTACAAAATGTGTGCTACATTTTGTATAATCTCTTTTCTTTTCAGCTTTCCTTGTAACTGAAGACTTCGGTTCTGCTCTTCTTTATGCTATTGTCCTCATATCAGATAATTTCCAATGAACATCATGCCCAACTCGAAATGCATTTTTAGGGCCGATGCTCAGTTGTTTGTTTCCATGCTTATGTGACCATTAACATCGACTATGTCGACATGAACATTACACTGCGTTCTTCTTATTTTGATAATGTTTATATTCCTACCACATCAGATTCTTCTCTACATCCTCTCATTTTCTTACCCTTACCAAGTTCCAATCTTAATGTGTGTTTATGTGTTGGTCTCAGAAGCTACTAAATTGAATACTATGCCAAGATAACGTTGTAACCACCAAACAATTTTTTGATGAACTACTAACTGCACTACATTCAAGAATTTGTAATAATTTAGTGATATTTTTGACGAAATTTCTCATTTATTAGGTAACTGAATATTATACAAAAATTTATCACAAAAAAAGTATTGAACGATATTTAGAAGACAACAACAAAATTGAAATCGGAAATTGGAAAACCAATTTGGCGGTTACAACGTTGCTTTCGAATATAGCATTCAATTGCATTTTGCGGTCGTAGTCGCACTTTTTTTGTTAAAATTCTATCGCTTGTTGTCTATTTGATTATTTTCCCAGTCAATCTCGAATTTGTGCCACAAGATGGTTTTTTTTAAGTGTTAAAGAGTTGGTTTTTCCATAAACCGTCATATTTAAATTTCTTAGATATTGTAACGAGATTATGTAGCTATTCGCGTTTTACACTACCGTTGGTGGCGCCACTATATTACGTCCAGAATGGACTTTAAAATTATTCCGTGTGGTGGCGTTAATGCAATTACAATTAAAATACAATAAATTAGAAGCTTTTACTTAACTTCACTTCGTGTTTTTTAAATTTAAACTATATTTACCCAAAATAAAACACTAAATACCCGTAAGCACACTGGAGATTGCATCTTACTATACGTCCAGAATGAAGTTTGAAATTATTCCGTGAGGTGCCGTTTTGTTAGTGTCAAAAGCGAATCGGTACAGTGCTCTAAAAATAAAATTTTCTCTTAAAATAATTTAATTTTAACTGTAAATTAAAATCCTTATAGTTTGGGTATAATATATAAATTGTGTTCTGTGTAGAATAATTAGTACCTACTATGTATGTACTATGTTATAATAAAATTGGTAAATTAAAATATTTTACAATATATTGAGTTACAACCAATTAATTAAAATTATAATATTATATTTGAGCTTTCAAGTGTTGTTATACTCTTCTGTACTCTTGTGTACCTACTCGTTATATTTCAAAATATTTTAATTTATAAATTTTCAAGAGTTAATTTCAACTCAATTGTTTACGTTATTAATTTTTAAAAATTTTATATTTGTTTTATTAATAAGATACCTACCATATTAATTTATATGTATGAAATTGTTTCAGCAATAAAATATCTGACAACGAGAGCTACGCGTTAGCACGAATTCTCAACTTTTCCTCTGATGGTTAAAATTAAATTTTGCATGTTTGTATAAATTAAAATGATTTTTGTGTGTTTAATTAATTTGTAATCAATTTTAAAATACATTATTGCCTTGCTCTCATTTTGGTAGGCAAACTCAGCTTTAACAAATTAAAACAAAGTCAAAAATCGAACCTTAATTTGAAATTAATCATATCAGCATACAGAGCAAAATAAACTTTATTTTCCCATTTCTAATGTTGATATTAGTATGCTGAATCAGGTTAGTAAAATCATTTTTAAAGCATTGTTTACCTACCACAATTATGTTCGTTTAAAGATAACCTATAAAATATTGTTTGCAATATAATTTTATTATGTAGTACCTGATTACCATTTTGTTATTATTTGTAATAAAGCTTTTCTATTTTGCCTTCTTTTTAATAACGGAATCCTTGTACTTATATAAGAAACTTTTTATTTGTTATTACTTCTTTCAAATCAATTTTCAGTTTTTATTTCCACTATTTATTTAAAGATACTGATATTTGTAATTTAAGTTTATATAATATAACGGATGAAATAATTTTAAAACGTATACAATATTAAATAACTAAGATTGAACTTTTTTTGGATTTTATTTAGCATACGAACACTTCCAAAGTAATACTGAACTTAAAGTGTATCAAAGAATTTTTAGTGATGATGACTTTCAGTTCCGTCTAAGATTTCAAAAACCTTTTGAGCTCAAGCATGAATGTTAGTTTGTTTTTATCTGATGTTACATAAGAAATACTTGTTGACTTTTAGAAATAATAAACTACATTAACTCACTTAAAAAGTATACGTAAGGAAATTGGGTAAAGTAAGTTTAGTAAAAGTTTTTTGTGTAATAAATAACGAGGAACAAAGCGAATCGTCGACGCCTATCTAGCCACTTATTCTTATCGTTTCTAGAAGATTAAGTTTTACTAAAAGGATTTTAGTTTTCTTTTTTCAATAAGTTACCAATAACTTGACGATCACGGCACAGTAATAATAATATTTTAGTGCAAGTTTTAATTTATACAACCAAAACTCGCTGCTAGAATCCTACGAGTTTCCTCACTTGCAGTTAAGAAATTTTTACCTTGTTCAATAAATAATATAACATGTGATTAGTTTACGGTATGTTTGTTTTCACGTTGTTTCATTGTTTGTTCTTGTAGAAGTGTTGATTGACCCAGAATACTTTGTTTTGGATCACAGATATATAAAATTTTCGCATGAGTTAAATTATCCTTTCGTATTTTTGCGTTGAATGTTGCAGAAAAAGCAATGCGTAATAAACTGATATGACAGGTGATTTATTTATTATTTTCTGATATTTTAAAAGCATTCAGTTTTATTGGAAAAAGTTTGTATTTTGATGTATTAGTAATAATAATTATTATTGCCGAATTTACTTCTTTAACATTGAATATTATTTTTTGTTATAATAAATTAAAATTTTACCAAGGCACTAATTTGTAAAAACTAAAACTTTCAAAATCTAGGAAGTTTGTAAGGAAGTCATCTAAAGCAAGAAAGTTATCGTTTAAGCTTCTAGATTGTATTAAGTTAAATGAGCGCAGTAATCTGCAATCTGTAGAAGATAGACCAAGAGATGAACTAGATTAGTATTATAAGATTTTTAAGAGAGAACTACAATGTTAATATGTTAATATAAGGATACGTAGTTCGTCATTTCAACAAGTATTTTTATCGGGTGAAATTCACTACTGCAAAATTTGAAAATAAAATACTAAAAAAATTCACTATCTAACCTGTACATTTCAGTGATTTTATAAATCTATTGCAAAAGTTTCTTGTATCTAGGATAAGGTTTCTAATAGTTTTATAAACTGCTCCTTCTAACTGTAGCAGACCGAATGTCTGAAATACATTTATCCTAACCTAACCTCGAAATTATTTATTTATTGATTTACTTTTTAAGTTTTACTCTAAAAAATTTCAATAAAATGTTTTATACAAACTGAATTTTATCATAATATCGATATATTTTTCTTCAGACATGGAAATAAGTTTAAAAGGATAATCTACATTTGAGGACAATTTAAACTAAATTTTGTTAATTGACTGTACGTTTAGCAGTACAAAAGTGATTAAAAACTTTATACCTGAGTCTAGTATATTATGTTACAGTACCTACGCCTTCAACTACTCTAATACCTTGATCTGTTGCATAAAATACCCTCGTGACTATAATACAGTAAGTGCACCTTAAAGTTTTGACTTTGTAGTTTAAGCAAGTCGATCTATATTAGTTTAATCTTAATGTATAAGTAGAGTAATTGGATCCATTATCAAAAAATAAATAATTACTAAACTATAGGCATAAAAAAAGGAAAATCACTGAAAAGAAAACATTTGATGTGGTTACTTTAAATTAAATATAAACATTTTTACATTGGAAGGAAGTTTGGCGCGTGCGTAGATCATGAATTCAAAGCTGTCCACAGCGTCTCATAAAATTTAATAATGCAAGAAAATAATTTCTGATGGCACTTTCAACGCCTATACTAAATTTTCAATCCTGTAATTTTTATTAGAACGCCATTTCTATTTTTAAAGAAAATGTGATGCGATAGCAATTTAAATAGTTGATCTTTGGCTTTGAAGTAAACACGTTTTATTTGGTGAACCGATAAAATCTAAATAGCCTTTGAAAGCAAATTTTCTGCTTCTGGGTTTTACGATGTGACATTAAATGATAGAAGTACAAGTCTCTAACACATTTATATTCAACAAGCATAGCAATTTAACACGTTACAACTACATAATAAGCACTACAATAAGTAACTCGAAAAAAAAATCAATACTGTTTTGTGGTGTGGTGGTGCTTATCAGGTTTCTGGGGAAATTTGAACAAAAATTGGATATTTATATTCATAAAGTTAATTCAATTAGTTTCTGCGAAAGCTGAGCCACTTTTTTCATCCAACAATAAATTGAAGTAATGTAGATGGCATAACATATTTAACGAAAAGCATAACAGTAAATTGCTACTTCAATTGACATAAGTTGTACTCACTAAGAGCCCTTCTTCATCTTCTTGTTATTGATGTTTCTTATAGTTTGAAACGTCATCTCCAGAGATATAAAACGTAACAGCACCCCACAGCTTTTCTCTAAATCGTTACTATAGAAGACGTTGGATAGTGCTGTATTAAAATTCCTCCCCATTGACTACCTCGGTAACGCTACTGTGAGGGTGGCATAATACAGCCAGTAGCAACACTTGCTTATATCGTTATTTTGAAGGGCAGTAATAAATAACTGTGGTATATTGAAATATTGTATCACAGCCTCAGCGGTAAATACATTGCGGTTATTTTCGATGCGATGCATAAATTACGATTTTTATATAAATTTATTTTTAAATAATTTCTTTAATTTTTTTCTAAATTATTTGTGATCAAACGAGCGAAACTTACAAGGGCATAATTTAATTAAAAAGAAAAAATGTATCGCTGATAACTTTACACTATTACAACATTAATTTCTAACTGTGAAACTCAATTTTTGAGTGAGTATAAAATGTCTCTAAAGACTTGGAGCACATTTCTATACTTGGATTCCAAAAGAACCAATACAAATCAAATAGAAATTTATTGTTGAATATCCGATATATTACCAACTGAAAGCATGTACGTAAGACGGAGTGAACCTATTATATAGGATGTCCCATTTATAGTGACCCTTTATAACAACGAAGACAATATATGTAAACTTTCTAAAATACACTAAGAGAACTATAAACTTTATAGCGTACCAATAAACCTAACAGTAATGATAAATCATGTACACCAAGCTCCATAATTTGTGATATAAATAGAGAAAATAAGTTGTTTGTAACAAGAATGAAAAGGGATCGAGAGATTGACACTATGGTTTTTAAATTGTTTTAAATTTTAAAGCACCGTCAGTATAGTAGTAGATTTGTGTGTTACCTTTATACCGATTGTGTCTAATTGTATAATCTCAGCTTATCCAAACAACTCACCATATTTTCGTAACATATACCCTCGAACTTCCTGACGAGTTGAACTGGCAAATTACATCTACTGATGGTGAGGTGTCTCTTTTTCAATTTAGGTGTAATTTTTACCTCGGTTGCGTTTCTTATTTTCCATCCTGTTATGTTTTATTTAAACTTAAATGGATGTAGCTAAGCAGAAAACATTCAACCTTCAATTGTTTAAATGGGTGCCTTATTGGATATATTTTGCTTAGCTATGTCTAAATTTCAAATTGATTTCATAGGGTCCGGATAAGCATGTCAAATATGCCACTTTGGGGCATAATTGTGTGTGAGATTAATCTAATATTAACAGGTGTCACCGATACCTTAACCAGCACGTTGGTGCGCTAAACAAAATAATAAAGTTATTAGCAAGCAGAATGCCTGATTGGTGAATTCCTAGATAAGGTAATAATAAGATAGATAATAATAAGGTAAGGATAAGGTAAGGAATAATAAGGTAAGGATTTATTATTTAATTTCTTAATAAAGTAAAATAAAATTATGCTCTTCTTCATCGACTGCCAAATATTATCAGTACGTAAGCCAGAAGCAGACACATATTAGTCAATAGTTCCATAATGCCTTTGTTATGATTATAATCTTGGAAAATTTAAACTTGAAATTACAAATGTAAAAGATAATTATATAATTATAATTATATAAAATAAGCATAGTAAACTTACTTGGGAAATGTTAATCACAGACTCGCAAATATTTGCAAATTTTTTAATATTAATAATCATTGTAAAACATGAATAAAATCAATTATTACACAGATATTTTCTCGATATTGTCACAAATTACGTATAGTACCTATGCATGACTTATCTTTACTGCTTTACTTATTGACACGCTTGGCATTATAAAATATGAAATGAAAAACCGATTAGTCAAATAAAATTATTTTCTTAATTTATTGACAAATATTTCCGTAAAAACTTTGAATTGCTTGTATAAAAATATATGTTTGTCAATAACAGTATCATGTCTTTCTGACCATATAAATAAATTTTGTTTCATTTAACGAAATAACGAGATTGTAACTCCTCTGTATCAGATATTCTCTTTCAGTAAATATTTGGTTTGTCGAATTCTTGTATTTCTTTAATTATTGGGGAATTGTCAATAAATCAATGTTTATTATGAAATAGAAATAATATGTAAGGGTAATTTTTGCTGACTTTAATTTTATACACAATATTTCAATATGAGCCAGCTTGTATAAACAACATTAAGATCTGATTTTTGTAGGTTTCTCTATTAGAAGTCTTAGTGTCTCTAGAAGATTTGTTTTACAAAAGCCGTTTCGTAATCTAACGTGTCCTTTTGGTAGATATCACGTTTATGTTTAACTTCGAAACCGGCGTGAATCGTGATATTTTAGTATTTCACCAGTAATATTGAAATACAATTTTTATAATATCTTCTTGTTTATAGTAAATAAAATATTGACAATAACCATTATAAATTACTACAGTTAATCAATATTGATTTGTTACACATTTAAAAAGTCATTTAAGAATTCAAGATTTTTTAGCAATTTGTATTAATGGACTACAAATGGCAGTTTTCTGTACCATATTGAATTGTGATCTGTTTTAATCACTATGAAGTAATTTATAATTTACAAGCACCTACTAAGCTGCTAAATGCATTCAATATGTAAACGCGTTAAATTTCATCAGATCACAGTAGCAATTGCATTAATTATCAATGCTATTCAGTTGAATTGAATGTTACCAAACCTTCTAATTGTATATCTATAAATTCCAACAACATTTATGCCAATTTGAAACTGTCAAGTAAAACTATCGGTTAAGGTTACATTTTGTAAATCACAAGTAAGGCAGAAAAAACAGTTATGGCTGTACGATTAAACAATTCAATTATCACTTCTGTTTTCAATTTGCCGAAGTTGCTAGATATTGTTTACGAAACCTTAAGATAAATATCGTGGTTATTATGGTAGTAGCAGAATTACATGAAATAAAGATCACAGCGGTAGTATCTTATGTTGAGTTATAGAGCTAAAATTCCAGACTTTACCAAATTTTTATTATCTAAGACTTACATTACAATTTTAAAAATTATCAGGTTAAGCGTACACAATAAATTAAGGTTTAATTATTATTATCTTATAAGTTTAATTATCTTATTACCTTTTCTTGCATTACTTCATAATTTCATACAACTACATAGAGAGTAAATCTTACACTGAAAAGAGATTAATTTTCCTGTGAATAATAATGTTATTTTATTGTTATATTATCTTGAGTCAACAAATTATAACAGTGATAGTGTGTGCATGTTATAGAAAATAGTGCGTTATTAATAACTCAATTACATACAATTATTACTATCTACACCAAATGCAGTAGTAGGTTTTTCTACTTTAGATTAATTAAATTGAACTTCATGATACCATCAATTGGACCGCCTTTTGCAATAAGGCACCAAGTGACATAGATCAAGTTGCGAGTAAAACGTCAAAAACTGTTTTCAAATAAATATTGTAAATTGGTCTAAAAATTACATTTTTGTAGTTTTTCCCATGTTTAAAATATTTTTCAAATCAAATTATGTTTCTCCATTGATAATTCACACATAAAAAACTACATGATTCTCTTTTGCTAATTATACTTGGTAGTTTACGAAATTTTCAGAATTTTTGAATTGGTTCTAGAACCAACAGCGTTATTGAAAACTTGGATTTTTTGTGTGAAAATGATGAAGTACGAACTCAACATTTATAATATGGGCCTAACTCACTTTAAGGTGAAATGTCAGTTGGTGCCTTATTGCAGAACGGGGTCCAATTTAGGTAATCCTTATCTGCGTCTAGTTTGTCTTATTTTTATTTGAACTCAAGATTTCCTTTTATGAAACTTTTTATTATGGTTGATTTTGGAAGATGACAATATACCGGGTGACCGGCCGCCGATGTGAACATAGGAAATTAACATATTAGTAAATTAATTTTTCTTTAATTCCTGCTTCCCATCAGAACGGATAAGAATGAAAATGGTATCAATTGAAAGAGTTTTATTTTCCGCGTCTAAAGACATCCAACACTTGATGTTTTGTTTTTGAATAATGTTAAAAATGTAGAATTAAAATAAGTAATTTTTTAAAAATCAGACCTGCTTTGGATGGTTGAACTGTCAAAATGCATTTAAAATTAGTTTTCAAACAAAAACAATTGCAATGAATTTTAAACCAGGCATCTAATTTCTATTTAAAAGTGCTATTTTGTCATTTTATTTTGAGTTTTTAACAATGATCAAAGAACAAACCATCAAGTGCTGGGTGTCTTTAGACGCGGAAAATAAACCTCTTTAAATTGATACTCTTTTCATTCGAATCCGTTATAATAGGAAGCAGGAATTTAAAAAAATTCAATTTCCTATGTTATTTTCCTATATTCACATCGGCGGCCGGTCACCCGGTATAAACATACGACTGAGAAAATAGAAAATCTAAGGTATGGGTTGAATATCAGAGTTTAATTAATGCTCTTTTTAAATTTCCTTATTATTGTATTTTAATTTAACTAAAGCCTTGAAGAGATTAGAAATAATGTTAAAATTCATTGAAATGGAATCAAATTAAAGTTAGGTATGGTACAATATTATGAACGGAAGAGCAAAGTTGAAACTCATTTTTTTCTATTTGATTATTTTGTTTGATTATTTGTTTACACTACTAAAAGTCAAGCAATACAAGAATAATGCGAATTAACCGGATGTTGCTGGTGCTTAATTAAACGGAAAATAACAATTAAAAATAAGAACGGCGATAATAGTAATGGTAACAACAGTAAAGATAGTGAATATTTATAATATAGCGAGAAAGCTTATACAATAACAATAATAAATAACAGTATTAATAATAATTAACAATAATGTATAATAACGGTAATAACAGAGTTATATTTTATAAGTAATCCTGAATACTGATAATAATAATAACAAAATTAAGGAAATGAAACATTTAAATTTAATTAAATACTTGAAGGAAAAATTTAGGATTATGGGTAGGTTTGAAATTTGTTTCTATAATATTATGAATGTTAAAGATAATTTACAAATCACAATATTAAATAATTAATTTGTTGTTTTGGTATCTGATTGCACTGTTAAAAATTCAGATGTTATGTAGAAATTGTAGAAATAGGAAGTTGTTGTAGAAATGGTTAATATGCAAAGATTATTGAACCAGCAAACATAATTTTTGTATGTGATTTTAGATATGAGCATATCATTTTTTCTGTAATTAAAAAATAAGTTTATCAAAATATTAAAAACTATACTAAAAGTTAGATATCGATGGCAAAACTGCATTTTTCATATTCAACAATTTTATTTGAAAATTCTATTATTATTAGTTCAAATTTTACCCATACTTCCCTTAGCTACACTTAGCTTGAGTATGGTAGACTTCCAGTTTAATGGTGGGGCATTACGGATCTCCAATGGGTTAGGGATCCCTAATGGAGAGTTAGAGTTAGGTGCAGAATTAGTTTTTAAATCGACTTTAACCACAGTTTGCTTCAACCCTTAAATATAATTTAAAATTGAGCATAAATTAAAATACATTTTCTAAGATAATAATTGGGGATATCGTATAAAGGTAAATTGCGTAAATAAGCATTTAATAATTATTGTGGTGTAAAAACTCCTAAATTTGAAAATAGGTTTATTGTGTAGTTAATTTATTGGCGACGCGTCTGTTTAAATGAGGTGATAATATTGACCATCCAACACTAGAGTAATGTTAACGCAAGAGCTTATTAATGTATTAAATTGAATTTTAAAGCCATTATGTTCACTCTTGCGCAAATTTACAGTTTCACTGTTACACTCATAATTACATTTACAGCAAACAACTTCACCATAATTTACAAAGCTTAAAGTGTCAATTGTAAACAAGAACTGATAAAAATTGGTACCTAACTTGCATAAATTACTTTTTTTCGGCTTTCTGTATACATTTCTTTAAACAAGCGACAATCAAAAATCGTTTAAGTTAAATTGCATCCCCACGATGAAAATACATTTAAAAAGAGAATGATAACATAAAAATCGTCTTCTTTATCTTTGTTACTTTTTCTGTACATGTAGGTTATATTCTACTAAGGCACGCTTCAGCTCATCTGTCTCACCCACTCCTTATCAATCACACGAGCTAGAAGATCCTCTATATCCTTTCATTTATCTTTCTTTACTACGTATTACTAATAGAACTGGGCAAAATCGTAGACATAAAATACTTAGTTAGCCACTAAGTGATTTCGTGCTCGGCTTGTTTTTCGTGCACGTAAATATAACTTAGATTTAATTTTGTATATTCAGTTTAATTTTGTGGTTTAATTAATTTTCTTCAAGCTGTTACTGTTTGTTCTACTTAAATTTACTTTATGTTGAAGGTCTTATTAAATATCAAGAAAACTCATTTTAGTTAACCCCCTTCTTAAATGCTTTCTGATTTTTCCCATATTTCTATTGGGTTAATGCAGTAGATAACTTTCTAAAACTATCATCATCCACAAGAAATAAAAATTAAGTCAAAATTTCAAAGAAATTTCGTGTTAACGTCTTTTTTATATGCAAACCATCAACTTTTAACCAGATACGTATCTTGACAATGAATAATGAACTTTTAAAATGCTTCGAGCAATCGACACGAAAATGTTAAGTTTTTCTAATTTTTCTTACCAACCTTTAATGTTAGCACTGATTAGTTTGATTCCTTTAACTTATTGATTATTTTAAAATGATATTTTAAACAATGGTAGGTAGTCAAAAAAATAATCTTGATGATAGATAGTCAAATAATGTAAAAACATATTATAAAGTGAGGAATGTTCATTTCACCAGAATATCACACAAAAGAAAAATGCGGAAGTTAAAAGCTTTTACATCAAATTTACTTAACAGTTTAACTAACATACAAATTTCACAAGATATGTTTTGTCAAATGTACGAAAAAGCTAGTATTTTCATGTAAGAATAGGTAGTATCTTTCGAAAATACTTAAGCACTTTATGAACGCAAACATTTTTACTTCTTGTACTCCAGGTGTTTACAAAACAGGACAGAGCCTAAACTTTGACAGTTAGTAGTAGTTTTTTTACCTAACTTGACATTATGAAATATTGCTTTTTTGCTAGAGAACGAGTTTGTTTACCACTTTTAGAAGTATGTTGCTTTAACTTTAGAAAATTTTACTGAATAGCAAGTTTTTATGAGCTCTTCACCGAGAAAGATAATTTAATTGTGAACATTCAAGTACTTGCTTTATTTGTAAAGTTTCATTAAAAAGCTTTAAAATAATAGTTACCGTAGTAATACTTCATTTTGGCAACTCCTATTAAAAGAAAT
This sequence comes from Rhagonycha lutea, assembly GCA_958510855.1. NCBI lineage: Eukaryota > Metazoa > Arthropoda > Insecta > Coleoptera > Cantharidae > Rhagonycha > Rhagonycha lutea. Next base: position 22,657,138 of record OY294036.1, read on the forward strand.
TAATATCCGAAGTTACCTACTAAAGATGATCCAATGGGTCAAAATATTTATTTTACAATAAGCCGGTTGTAGTTTTTCTCTAAGATTAATTTATTGCGTTTGGTTTAATAATATAATTTACAATTTCGAAAATACAAGTTTATCTAACATAAATTATTTTATAGATTAATTTACCGCTTCCAAACCACAGCTGTATGTTCATGTTTTTATTATAACTTCTAGTAACTTGCAGCTATTTGTAGTTAATCATGGAGAAATATTCACGTTTGAAGTGCCAGATGTCCAATATTCGAGGTCCAACTTTCTGCCTGAACTCTCCTTCAAAAAGGATTCTCATGTTGATGTATAGAATAATACAAACAAATGGATTAGCTCGATAATTTTACAATTTAATCTGATTACTTTTCATTTTCTGAATAAATGATTAAAATAATATTAGTACAGTAAAATTGTTCCTTTTTCAAAACTAAACCTCTGAACTTTGATTGAATATCATAATTTTCTATAAAATATTTCAAGAAATCCAAGTATGGTATTATATAATTTTACTTTAGCTAAATATTTTGTCTTGATCTTATTGGTATAACGATTACATCAAAAAGCATTCATGTAAGTTACAGAGCGGCAATGAGAGTAAAGTAAATTAAAGATTTTTTAAACAAACAAAATCAAACTTCACATGTATATTTCCAAGACTTTTTTACTGCAAACAACTTTCTTGTAAATTGTAAGAGTTGATTTTCGTTTTGCCGTTCTCGTGAAATCGTCTACAAAAGAATTAGCATTTGAGCCTTGAAGTGGAATTGGAAATGGTATTTTCCTGTGAAACCGAGAGTAAAACTGTGTGTTGTAAAATTCTACAAATTCCTGCTTTTAGGAGATTAAAGGGCTGAAGACCTTTGAAATTTTCAAGGAAACATACTTTAATGTTGTTGTTCGGAATCAAAATGCAAAATAGGTTTTGGCGTATTGTGTTAACCCTTTACCTTATTAAACTAATTACAATTGCAGAAATTGCGCTATTCCTTATACTTTTGAAATAATCTCTTTGAAGTTACAAATTAACAGCATTCTTGATTGTAATTCTTAAGAAATATAAATTCTTGTATAATACAGGGTAAAACTGTTTCCCCTTAGGCATGTTTAATTCAAAATTAATTTCTAACTTTAATTAATTATTAGATATCATTTAGTTGTATTACAACAAACAGTAACTTTGTTTAATTTTTATTCCGAGTTTTTCAATATTTCAAGTATTGTAAATTAAATACTAGATTTCATTTTCAATTTAATAATTTAAAATTTATTATTCCACAGAGGTTTTATTGTTGACCTACTGTGAAAATTTTAATTTATTATTCTGGCGGGATAGGTACATATTTTTTATAAATGTAATATAAAAATTTCCAAAAACAATAAAATTATGTGTCCAATTATCACTAAATATTAATTTTTAATAATTTCAATGTAGGTATAAACTTTTAAAAATTGAAAAATTAGATTGAATGAAATCTGGTGGGGATAAAACGAAATTGTATAAAAATTCTTGAAAAATTGTTGTAGTATTAGTAGTAAGGTAAAAGTTACACAGTTGGAAAGGAAATATTAAACATATTAAAATTTGTTACAACTTGAGATTTTCGAGCATATAAAGCATTTTTACAATTCTTATCAACTTATTTATATCCACATAAAAATGAACGAACATTTTTCAATAAATTCTACAATAAAAAACTTTTATTGGTTTTCAAATTCTAATTTTATTATTAAATGCAAAAAAAAACGAAAAAGAGTATAAAAACTGAAAAAAAATAGAACAAATTTAATGAACCAATATGTGAGTAGCACATGTTTTTGTTTAACTTGCGTTTATTATTATTTATTTAAATAAAAATCTTTGGTTATAATATTATTGTTTTTAAAAGTGAAAATTCAAGCACTTCTTCTGTTTTCAAAATACTTTAGCATTAAAGATGTTAACATACCAAATACTATTCTAGTTATATGTTTGGACGGGCTTCTCAAGTGTTAGTTTAATGAGTTCAACTTGTCGGGTCGAAGCATTCTTTTCGGTTTAAACTTTTTCAAGTTTGAAATTTAAACTTTAAGCTTGAATAAATGTAGGACTAAGAGTTCTGTATGAAACTTACCTCAAAAAATTGTATCTGTTTTTTAGGCTGATTCCAGAGTGTAGGCAGGTTTACCCACACCACCTTACCTGTTCCTCTCCCTTCAATTCAATCCAAAATAATTATGATTATAATGTTAATAAAGGAAAATATGAATTGAATGTGCTTTTTACACTTTTAAAAAAGAATTCAACCGATTTGATAATATTTTGGTGAAAGAAGGAAGCAGCTTTTTATTTAAAAAGTTATTATCCAGAACCTTCTATTGGATGGAATGTTTTTGTCGTCCCCAAATGGGAACAATTAGTAAAATCGGAGCTGCTTCATTTTTTCTGTAATGTTCTCAAATGCATAGTGCATTTCTTGATTCTTTGGAAAAATAATTTCAAATATCAGTACGAAAATTGCTAACTTTTATTAACAATCAGCCTTATGTTACAAGTTAGTTTTACCCCTGGTTAGCTTTATGCTATTTGAGCAACCAACAAGAAATAATTTAAATTATTTTTTACAGTTTTTTCACAACAGGATAAACAAGTTCGTTTTAATTTCTTTGCAGGCACATTAAAATGATTTAATAATATTATAACATTTTTACAACGAAACAAAACTACATTTCAATTCTTAATACCATGTGTTTAATTCAAATAACGATTTTGTCAAATTCTACTGTGGAGTGAAGGTTTAAAGTTATAGGTATTTACTTGAACTTCCTGCTTTGAAAACAATGAGTGTAGTTTTATAATTAAATAACATTAACATGTAACGCTAACTCGTTATTGTGTAATACTACACAATAATTTCAGTATTTCTGGTTTAAAACTAATGCCAGTCTATTTATTTTGGTAGGCATATTGTTATTTTGAAACGACTACTGTCACAGTCACACAGTCGCGTACCACCTATGGTACCAACATTTTCCACGCATTCAATTTAAAGTCATTTATAATACGTATGTTGTTTACAAACTTGATAAATAATTATTTTCGGCCAAATAAATGAAGAATTGTGATGATTTTTTAAAATGTTGCGAATAGTATAGTTGAGGAATAGCAATCATTCGACACACATTAAAAGACTTCAAACAACCAGGACCGCATTAAGTACAATTTTTTTAATGGAAACGCAGAAAACAAGATTACATTGAAAACAAAGCTTAACGAATTATAGCTGTTTTAATAATATCCATATTTGATCAACTAAACAATGTAGTTCAATGTCCTTTCTATATGAGGTGCATTTTTCTTTATTCCACTTTTCTATTGCATAATTTTCGTATGTTGGGCGCCTTACCTTTTTTATTTTACTGCTGAAATGACTTCTCGTTCCTCTTATTATAGATAATTTCTTCAAAATTGTTTTTGAAATTGAACTGTTTAATTCTATGTTTCATATTGCACATTGTAAAAAATGTAAAATCAAAATGTATAAATTTAATATTCTCCTGCTTTCTACCGCAAACTTCGTTGTAATGCATTTTCTTCAGCTGTTTCCTATATTTCACCAATTTTCAAAATTATCTCGTTCAACTCTACCAATTAATTAGCGGTTAATTACTTATGTCGATTTCTTGAAAAATTCATTCCAAAGTTCTTTAGATTAGTTGAATAAATAAGCATCACTTGCCAAATTGTCCAACCTGTAATTTTATAAAGAAAATTTGTATTTTTGTTTGGATCTTTGTTTTTTTTTTCTTTGAATTTCTTTATGAATAAGTAACTACTTATTAACCCAAAATATTGCAATCACAACGTAACAATTTTTGAAATTCAATTTTTATAAAGGAAAAAGTATTATTTTTGTTGGGATCACTTTTAACAACTTTTTATCTCTTGATGGATATAATTATCGTTAATTCAACTTATACTGTTATTTAATTTTAAAGAGCACATTGTAACCACATTTCCTCACTAGGAACCTCTGGAGCTCACTTTCTTATTAGTTTAATTTATAGTACATAGTTCAACACTACCGTGATAAAATTATGTTTATTTACTTATAAATTAAATTCAGTAGTTACCTAACCTTATGAAATTCTTTTACCTTTGATAAATTTTTGTAGGTACTACATGCTTTTAGTTTTTGTTGAATCTGGCCGCAATTCCATCGAGATTTTGTAGAACATGCAAAAAGATTAGTAAAACTGAAATCAATGGCTGTTAAATTACGTGAAGCATAGAGTAGGTACAAATTATTTCTTTCCTATTTAATAAATTATATTTATTTACATTATTTTAAAAATAAAACGTCATAAAATTTTAAGATCGGTTTACTAATACTAATAATATAGAATTAGCTAACAATTCCTGAATAAGTAACAGGTGGTAATCGATAGACAGGTACACTCACCTATTCAGGGTAATAGACACAGTGCAATTGAAATAAAAACGACAATAACATTTTCAAAAGGAATACAATGTTTGCACTACACCCGAGTAAATTTTTTTTTTATTTCAGTCGACTTCCCGATCCAAGCCTAGCGGGACCGAGTTTTACGGAAAATTGAAAAATACGAATTAATATTATATTTATTTGGAACTTTTAGAAATCCACGCACTGTTAATTAAAGTTCTACAGTATTTTAAAACTTTTATAACTAATTCACGTGAACATGCCCTACAAGCGACGTCGCATCGGTTGTGTAACCAATTTACAACTTCCAAAGGTTCCTTTCGAGTGAATACTTTAAATAAAAATGTAAACAATCATGAGCATTGTTCAATTTGAAACAAATTTTAGATTTTCATTCAGATAAGAAAAAGTTTTTACATATTATATAAAATACAATGATCACCCTTTACAACAAAATATTACTCGAATATTTAATTTTTTCAAAAATATGAAAATTAAAGCCTTGTAGTATTAAGAATCTAGAATTTTAAAATAATATTCAAATCAGGGATTGAAAAGCAAATAAACTGTTGCACGTGATTGAAAAAGTAGAATGCTCATCAAGTAAATGAGGAATTGCAAAGATATAGGTAAGTACATTCAAATCTTGTAAGATGGATTTTAAGTATATTAAAACCACTTGAATTTAGTATTGACAATTCGTTATTTTGCAGATTAAAATTTCTAATAATGATTAACATTGTTTCTTACTCATGCTTCCAATAATATTAACGATTATGGTTTCGATATAATTGCCAATATAATGAGTTCGAAAGAATAACAACGTGAATTTTATATTAATTATTGTAGTATTACTTTAACTGAAGTTTTGTATTAAATATTATGTTTGTGTAAATTAAAGTTTTAGAGGTCGAAGTAGTACTAATTTTTTCCTAATTTTCAGTAGGGTTTTATTTATATTTTAACTCACTTTTTCGCTTTTTCTACAAAAAGTTGTTAATTCAATAGTATCACTTGATTATACTATAATTAATTTAAAAGACAAGTTGTATTAGTAAGGAAAGTTTGCAACGATGCGACCGCACGATGACGTCGCGATAAAGAAAACGATTGAACTGGCGCACATAAGGACAAATGAATGAATTACGACGACAAAAATAGATTTAGATATTTACTTCAAACTAATTCAAAATACCGTCAAATCGTTATCCATAAATCAGTCCATAACGCCACATAAAAATTATTTTTATTGTCGACCCATAAAAATCTGAGCGGGCGTGTAAAATTGAGTTTCTTTCGCACGATGTTACCAGTTATTTGTTATTGGTTTGTTGTTAGAGTAACATTAAGACGGTTTTGTTTTGTGAATTTGAAAATATAAGTTTTACTAAATGGATTTTGAAGCTTCAGGTATGTACTTCACTATACAGTAATTATTATACAATAATATTGTATAATATATAATATAAAGCGTTGTATGAAAAACTATATTTGTTTTTTATAAAATATTGAAACGTTATCTTTAATTTGAGTTACAAAAAAAGTTCCAAAAAGTTCACCAATTTTTCTTTTTATGTTCGAAAAATAATCTTAAAAATAATGTAAAAACTTAAAATTTAGGTCCCCTTGTTTCCCCGTTTGTTAAAGAGAGCATTTTATTTTCAGGCAGTTGCAGTCGTAAGAATCCCGATATTAAGATTAAGAGAAATGAACTATTTATAGTGTTAAAAAATGAACAGTTTTACAAGTCCTCGTCATTAAAGTGTAATAAAAAATTATTGCAGTATATATTGAACAAGTTAGGTGTTAGTGAATTTTCAGAACATTGGTCAAAGCAACTAAAAGTTCTTGTTAAAGTGTTCGTCGCGAAGCTTTTTAAGAAATGGCGTGATTGTAATTACATGCATGATCGTTTTATAAAAAAACATATGAAATGGCTTGATGAAGATTTGAACATCCCCGAAATACATCCATCAGCCCCAAAACATTCTGAGCAAAAGGGGCGAGGCAGGCCAACAAAATTATTTCAAGAGAGTTCTGAACGCAGTAAGCAACGACATGTAAATTCAATTGTATCGGATTTCAGTTCAGAACAGCTGTGCTTGGCTGCAGAATCAAGTTTGGTTAAATCGGGGAGAAGAAATACGGCTAAAGTTGTGAAATTAGCCATCCAATCTACGCCCACCAAGTTAAAAAAAATGAAAGTGGTGCACGATCCATCATCTTCTACTACTATAAGGCCGTACAATCCTGAAGAAGCTTTAGGTCTTATAGTGGATCTTGGGTTGACAAAAGAAGATTATGTAACAATGCGACTTGGTGCAAAAGAAAGAGGGGCTAACATTTATCCCTCATATCATGTGATAAAAGCGGCAAAAGACGAGTGTTATCCTGCAAATATTAAGGTAACTGAAAACGAGGCTGTAGTTCCAGTGCAGGATCTTCTTATGCAGTAGCGGATCCAGGGGGGGGGGCACGGGGGCACGTGCCCCCCCCCAGACGGTATATTTTTATGTATATTTTTATATTTTTGTGTGATAGGATAACAGTTATTGTTGACTTTTTTGCCCGTCCGCCCCTTTGTGCCCCCCCCAGAAAAAAATCCTGGATCCGCCCTTGTTCTTATGCATACTGTACAACGTCTGGCACAAGTACAGATTGATGTAATACTACAGAATATTTCAGAGGCCTGTGATACTATCGAAGTTTATTACAAATGGGGCCTAGATGGTAGCGGTGGACACAGTATATATAGGGTGTTTTTTTAGCTGCATGAGAACTTCAAAATGAAATAAAACATTAAAAACCTGACGGAATGTTTTGGTTATAATTTTTGTATGAAAGTACAGTTAAAGGCATTTATGATTTGAACATGACTTCCGGCATGTGACCACCACGACTAATGGTTACAAAGCGCATCCGTTCAGTCCAATTTTTGACCACTTTTTCCAATATTTCTGGCTTTATTTCATAAATGGCTTGCTGAATATTAGCCTCCAATGCTTCTAGAGTTGTTGGTTTGTTAGCATAAACCATGGATTTAACATACCCCCACAGAAAATAATCTGGTGGTGTCAAATCACACGATCTTGGAGGCCAATTGATAGGACCACGTTTTGAAATAATGTTGTCACCAAATTGTCCTTTCAATAAATTGATGGTTTCGTTGGCTGTGTGGCACGTAGCACCATCCTGTTGGAACCATAAGTTGTCAATGTTTAGCTCTTGAAGTTTTGGAAACAAAAATGTATTGAGCATGTGTCGATATCTCACACCATTCACCGTAACGGTAGCTCCTTCCTCATTTCGAAAGACATATGGACCAATGATGCCGTTGGCGTGTATTCCACACCAAACAGTCAATTTTAATGGATGCAATGGAGTCTCAAGATAATGTCCCGGATTGGTCTCACTCCATATACGGCAATTTTGTTTGTTCACATACCCATTTAACCAGAAATGTGCCTCGTCACTGAACAAAATTTTACCGTAAAAAAAATGGATCCACTTCCAATTGGTTGTGAGTCCAATTTGGTAGCGTTGTTCAATGGTCAATCTATTCATTATCAAATGCCAAACCTTGCTAAACACAAATGTCAAAAAACTGTTTCCATAGCAATCTTGGTTCAATTGTTATCCCTATTGAAAGTTCTCATGCAGCTAAAAAAACACCCTATATAAACAGAATTTCGCTAATAATTCGCAATATGCGGATTCCAACATAATATTATGTACGATTGTGCCACTACAAATGCGTGAAGCAAATAATTATAACAAAATCTTTTGGAAGAACATGACACCTTCATCAACAAGGTATTCCCGTCCAATTGGATTCGTGATAAAAAAAGAAAATGTCCAAAATGTGAAAGAAATGTATGACAAAGTACAAACCCAAATATTGCAATTGGAGCCCACAATAATCGTCCTAGGCAGTAAAGAAATAAAATTTAAACATATTCCTATATGTACGATGCTGGATGGAAAGGCTGTCAATATTTTGACAGATACTTCAAGTTCACAGGCATGCAATGTTTGTAAGGCTACTCCTAAAAATTTAAACAATTTAGAGGAACAAAAGAACAGAGTATGTATTGAAGATACCTACAAATTTGGCATACCTATACTACATGCATATCTAAGATCCTATGAATATTTACTGCATATAGCATATAAATTGGAATTGCGGCAGTGGCAAGCAAGAGGTGAAAGTTCGAAAGAAAAAGTTAAGGAAAGAAAAAGTAAAATAGCTAATGAATTTTATAAAGTAATGGGCCTTGTTGTTGATCAACCAAAACAAGGTGGAGGCAATAGCAATGATGGTAACACGGCACGAAAATTTTTTAAAAATCCTGCGATTGTTTCCCAAATAACTGGAATCAATGAAGAATTGATCCAAAAATTTTCAAATATACTTTCCATCATTTCTTGTGGGCATTACGTGAAGGAAGATATATTTAAAAACTATTGCTTTGAAACAGCCCAAATGGCTATCTCACTTTATGGTTGGTACAAAATGAGTGCCAGTGTTCACAAACTATTGATTCATGGAGCTGATATTATGAAATCTTTACCTTTGCCAGTAGGCAGTTTGTCAGAAGATGTACTTGAGAAAGGCCATAAAGACTATAAAACATTAAGACAATATCACTCCAGAAAAACTTCAAGATTCAACACGAATATGGACATCTTTAACTGGATGCTAGTATCCTCGGACCCAATTGTGACCAATAAGCGAAAGAAACCTAAACACGTTAAAACAAAATTTAATGAAATTGTATTAAGTATGCTAAGATTGCCTGCTTTCTGTGCTGGGGATAATAAAGATAATTATGATCAGGAGTCTGATGATACGGAAGATCAGGATATGGATGTAGAGTAATGTCTAATGTAACTGTCTAATGACAAACTACCTACTGGCAAAGGTAAATTAACAGTTTGTGAACACTGGCACTCATTTTTATATGTACATTAAAATTGTAGATGTTTTATGTTCTCACTGATTTAAATTACAGAAATTATATAGGAAAAAATTTTGTTGTTGTTTTTATTTTTATAATACTAGGCCATCTTGACCCAACTAACCTCTATTAGGCATTTTTGTCAAAGACAATTGAGTAGTATATCCATTTCTGATCATAATGTCAACCAAAATCATATTTTATATTTTTGTCGTCCTAATTCATTCATTGGTCCTTATGTGTGGCGGTGGTATGTGAAATTCGAACAATTCCACGTTTAAAATTTGTTATTTTTGGAAAATTAAAATTTAGTTTTAAAGATTTCGAAAAGGTCAATTTTGGGAAACCTTATCGTAGGGATTATAAGATTTCAATAACTAGGTAACTTGAATTTTGGCTGTTTTGAGTTAGCTATACATGAATCACCTAATGTTAACCGCTTCATTTAGTGCTACAACTAAAAAAGTTATATTATGTTTCTAAATATTAAATATCCACTTGCAAAATGTAGATACATTTTAATCCAAATTTAGAAATTATTTTTTTACGGGCAAATAAATAGTTTCCGCGCAAAAATTTTTAGTGATTCGTGTTCAGAACATCATGGAGCATGTCCACACCAAATATGAAGAAGATCGGTGTTGTAACCGTAAACTAGAATCATACCTAAGTCTATCCTGCCAATTGCTATTCTAAACTTTAAACTTGATTTTCTCAATATGAGTAATTTCAAGTTACCTAATTATAGTACTAAGGGGACGATATTGTACTGTATCAAACGCCAGTAGTAAGTATTATAATTTATATCAAGTCTCTCATACGTAGTCGTACGTAGTAAAGTTTTAGTATGACACAAAATTTAAATTCTCAATAATTTTAAAATCCATTAGTAGCATCAGAACGTTAATATTCATATTTGTAATAATATGTAAGCTGTTGCTTTAGTGGTTACCATCATAGTTTTTAAGTTATATTTCAGAAAAAGGATTAAACCCTAACACAAATGTCCTAATCTACAAACAAAATATTATATTAATAAACTTTTATTCGAACATTATTTGTATAATAAATTAATATATTAAATTATGTAAGCTATAACTTTGTTATAAATAAGTGTAAATTTGAAAGTCATTTTCATTTTAATAAAGAACTTTGCAACGAGTTATAGCAAAATAGCGTAGAAAAATTCTTTTGGTTTAAAATTTGTACAAGTTCTACGAAGACCACACAACAAAATCAGAAAAACGTCTTTCGGATACAGCTATTTAAATTTGTTACTAGCAATTTATTGTGTTTTTTGTCTAACTCGATTGTATCCATGTTTGGCATAATTTTTTCACCGCTTGCACACAAAAGGTTGTAGCCTACAACTTTAATGTGTTTAATGTATTTAATGTGCATCAATTACCAGGTTATTAGCAAAAAATATCAGTCATACGATAACTTTTAAAATAAAGAGCATTTTAATTTTTTCCCCACATTTACTCAGTTTTCTGTTATTCTTTCCAAGAATCCCGTGTAAATTTTATTCTGGCAGATTAAATTTCTTCACCTTCTACCCAATTTTTTGATGGACGATATATTTAGGTGTGTATATTTGATGTCACAGTTAAATGTTTATAAATAATAATGTCAAATTTCTTAACTATAAGCAAACATAAGAAATAAAGTCGAATAAAACCTTTTTAAATTTCCTATTCAAATTCCACAATCAATTTAAAACCATAACTTATGAAGAAAAATGGTAGAAATTTGATGCGACCATTTACATTAAAAGATAAAAATAAGTTTTTAGACAATCTACCTAGCAAATTTTCGGTCGTGTATAATCTCTGCCTTAAAGGGTAGATTATTATAGTTATAAATGTGTAGCATATATGCCAGGATCATCTTTAGTGATTCCAACTGTAACTAAAATACATAATATAATGTAAGTTGACTTGCTTATTAAATGTAAAAAGTCACTTTCTGGGGTCAAAATTAATCAAACACCATCACTTTCTCTAATCCACCGACGTCGTATTGAATAGTTGGCAAATCTTAGAAACCAAATTAATTCAAATTCCTACTCAAATGTTGGACTGTATTAGTACAACAATACAATTAATATTTAATCACACATTTCAATAGTTTGTGATGACGACATTTGACTAAATCTGAAATTTATGATGTAAATTAGCACGTAACTTGAACTTGTAACTGAGTCACCATTCTAATAGCCTCACGCTAATGAATCATTTGATATTAGTCAATCTAATCTATAAAGTTAGGTATACGATAAGATATTAAGCAACATTAAACGTTAATTAACTGTTGTAATTTTATTATAATCGAAATGATATAATTTAAGATGGATATGGTTAATAGTTGATTTATACAACATACGTCTCTTCAAAAGCCATGAACAATAAAGTTAAACCATGTAACCGGAAATTAGATTCTAAACACATAAAGCCTGGTATGAAGTCGATGTGTATACATATATCCGTGTGAAGGGTACGCAAACATCAGCATGCAGGGAGTTGGGTTGTATTGAGTCCTACAGGACTATAAATCTATCGGTCGCGACCCGTAAGCTTCGAGGCTGGATAGAAGCGTCGTTGTTTGTTCTGAGAGACCGTCACCCCTGGGCTTATTGAGCTTCCGGATATTGGCTTGTATGAATTTATTTGGTTTGAAATTCTTATATAGAAGTGAAGAAAAACGTCATTTTACCATCTAAGTTGAATGATTTATTCATTTGGATGAAAATCGTTTTTCATCTTATACTCTAAAATATAAAGTATAAAGCATTTTCTGTTTTGCAAAGGATTTGTATTGCATAAAATTTTATTAGCTTTATTTTTGATGTTTTTCTTAGATTTGATGCACTTTATCAATAGTAAAAATATAAAAACATATTTTGATTTTATATCAACTAGGTACTTTGAGATACAGAGTACAACATTAACTTAATATTTGGGTGTCTTTTTTCATTATTGTAATGATTCATCGAACTTATTCACAGCCACAAGCAAAAGATTGTCTTAAAATTAATAAATTTCGAGTACTTGCTTATGAAGTATTTAACATTCACAAGATGCTCGCAATTAAAAATTTTAGCCGTTTCTGGGTTATCGAAAAACGTTCTTTTTTCCTCCAGCTTACAAATTAATGTGCGAATCTTTATTTATGTTTCGCAATCACCGAATAAAATGCTTAGCGAAAAATAAAGTTTTGCATTTTATCGAAACAAAGTTATTAACAAGTTTAATTCATTTAAAAATTACTTCAACAATAAAATTGTCTAAATAATTATTATTAATAATGGATGCAAATTTTAATTATTCACGGACTTCAATTTACTTTATTACGTTTTAAATGTAATTATGTACTACACAAAGTACAAATAAATTTAGAACTTTATTAAATTTTGCCCTGAGAGTAATTTCTTTGTACCAACTTTTATTAGGAGATATAACCTGTTTATTATTTTATATTATTGGAATTATCTTATGATTTTCAACCGCTTTGACAACTTCTAATCATATAAATCAAATTATAGCTTACTCTTATATGTACAAACTATTGCAGTATAAAGGAGAAACGAAACTCTAAGCGAACATTTTCTTTTTAGAATTACAAGTTACGACAACGTCTTTATCAATATATTTCATAAAAAGAATATTATTTCAAATGCTTTCTATGTACGATATTATATTATAATATAATTAATTTTTTTACTCGAGATATAAATTATAATTAATTTTAAAAATTATTGAGTTCTGAAGAAAGTTACAAAAATAGCTGGAAGCTCAAAAATATTATAATTAATTTTATTAAATTCAATTAAATTTATAATTGTTTTTGAATTACAATTTCTGGAAAATAGAAACAATACGAGTATTACACATAAATTAACTTTGCAAGTTAATAAAGCAAAACAGGTTTGATTAGCAATTTTGTAATATACTTTAACTTTATTTTAAAGCAACATTATAGGCTATTGATTATATTGTATTAAGTTCTTATTCCATCAATGAAACCCTAAAATAATATTGTTGTATATTCGTGATTTAATCTAAGCAAACGGTTTGAACGCCGCAAGATATTTATTATGGTTGAAACTAATGCATAATAATATTTTAGTGTTGCTGTTGGAGTTCTTACTAACAGACATTCATAATTTCTTAAATTATTATAGGTTTTATTTAGTAATTTGTGGTCAATATTAAAGGGTTTTAATGCTCAATGATTATATTAATCGCAACGGCTGGGTCAGTTATTTTGCAGGCATTATAAATAATATCAAATATTCTCTTCAAATTGTACTGATCAGATGTTCCGCAACAGATCGGAAATGGTTTGACAGAATTTTTGATTATAATAATCACACAAAAGCAGCTGTCTACACAAGGTGATTGTAATAGCTGATACAATCAGTAATTTCAAATGAAATAACATTTTGAAAAGTCTATTTTCGAGACTACTTTAATTACAATAAAATATAAATGGTCAGAATATGGCAGAAAAATAAATTATTATTAAATTGAACCACACATGGACTAATACATATTTTATTATGTACTGCGTTATAATATATTATAATGTCAATTTAGGCTTAATACATTTAAAATTTCTAAATTCAAAACTTCTACTTACTTCTAAAATTTTTTATAATTTATCCCTAAATGGCTCTTGTGCGTTTGTTAGTAACATAACTGTTGAACAACATTTCAGTAAATTGATGCAATAATGACAGTGGTCAAGTCTCCTAACCTCAATATTAGATTATTTATTTTGTATTATTATTATAAATATTAAATAAGCCAGTTTTAAATTTATATGAACTTACATTTAAATGTAAATAATTAAAATCAGTATTAGGTTTAAACATTTTCATAAAATTCGTGAAGCATCAAAATCTGTGCAGTATTTTTAAAATAGTAAAATATTTACTCAAATACAATAAATCCCTTTTTACATCCCGTGAATTGTGCAACAAAGAATATTGTATTTCTGCATCATCACATCTATGAAATAAACATCTTTTCAAGACAAGAAATTGTCAATAAAATACATTTATCTGTTTTCGCATTAGATTGAATGTAGTATAGTTCGTGGGACGTTACGGAATTTTTTATTGAGAGATTTTAATATTACAAAAGGTTTCTTCACAAATATTTATTTAAGATTATATTTTTGGCTTATAAAGAATACATACTAAGTATATTAAATGTAGTAGGAAGTCGAAAATATTTTTTATGAAGATTTAAGCTAATATATTTCAGTTGTGTTTTATCGTTATTAATGCTTTAATTAATATTAATAATTATTCTAAGTTATATTTGGAAACTTCTGTATTATTGTGATAATTTGTCTCAAACCAAGCTTTATAATCTATTTGTAATATGACTGTCAAGTTTGCGCCAAATTCTAAACTAACTTATACAATCGCATTTAAATAGATATATTTTAGAGCTTAAAGTTTATAGATAAGATTTAAATGTAAACCTAAAATTATACTAATTTATTATAGCAGTATTTTCAATAAAATAACCCATAAAGTGAAAATCTAAATTGGTAGCTAGCAATAGAAATATTTTAACTTGAAAACAATGTAGTACTTGGCTGTGTCAGAAAATAGTCCTAACATTACACGACCAACACACATAAACCCACAATGTTTTAGAATCGCATCAGGATGGGGGTGACAAACATGGATCAAAATTTATTCTACTATAATAGAAGTTTATTATTATAGATCTCTAGGATAATAGTTCAAGTTGTTGAAATGTAGTTGATAATAATTTTGACCAACTGACACATTACCTTTTGCTACGAAAAGTTCATAATATTATCTACTCAGCATGAAGATTACATTCCAAAACAACTTGGTTAAAATTATCACTACAAATAATTACTCCAAATATTTTAATAACTGCGCATACGAAATACCTTCATTGGGGGATTTGAATGTATTTTTAATATTAATTTTAATCAAATGTAAAATTTACAATCAGATATTTTTTTTCAAAACTAAATTTTTCAAGTCGGGTGCATTTTTCCAGACAAACGACTAGGCGACTTGACTTGATTTTCTTTAGGATTTGTAGTAAAACTCAAAATGTTCTTTTTCAATCATCGCCATTTTGTTACTATATTTTCAAAATTAGATTTTCAAGGATCCAACGTAAGGCACATTCATGGAGAACAATATGTAAAGGAATTCGTTTATTTTGGGACAACTAGGATGTTCAGAAGCATTGGACCTGATGGGACAGTCATTTCAAAACATGATTTATGCGTTGTTGTGGTACTAGTACAATTTTGTTTATTTTTAACAAAAATGTTTTTAACATTTTGTTGATGTTACCTTAAACATGAATAAATAATATTCCTAAATTTCAGCTGAGTAGCCTCAACAGTTCTTTCAAATTTAATTCCTAAAAATCAGCTTGAATACCACTGTTCACGGTTTAAGAGGCTCCCTTAAACGGTGAAATTAATGAAAAATTTTAAATCGATAGTAATGAAAATAAATATAATTTTGAATAAAAAATGTGTGTACATATTATATCGCCAATCGAGATCCCAATTATTTTGGTGATTATGGTGGATCTACAAACAAGGAGATCCACCGGCTAGCTAGTTTTCCACCTAGTTTTCCACCTAGTTAGAAATAAACTTTTATTTCTACAGTTTGGGGGGGGGGCAGTTTTTAAATTTTTGGATGTGAAACTGTCACAAAGGTAAGAGATACTTGATGGATATTTGATTCTACACTAGCAAGAAATATATTATTATCCCAAATTACAAAAATGTATTTTACAATAAATTAGAAAAGATTTGAAAATATTTTTTTATAAAAATATTTTTGTTTATACTAAACTATAGCTTTGACAGAAAATCCCGTTACATAAATTTTGTTGGAAATTTTATTTTCATCAATATTACTCGATATATAAGTTTTCATGGGTGTACCGTTTCAAAGACAATAATTGTGGAAAAACACTCGGAAACACCTTTTGGGGGAGGTTTCTTGAGTTATTGTGGGTGAAGTCGCCGCCAAGGGAGGAGAAACTCGACGGATATTTGATTCTAAATCACTCAAGGATATGATTGTATATGAAATAACAAAACTTCAAAAATTATTTTCGCTAAACTACTATTTTGAAACTAAAATGATTGTACTATACTAAAACATTGTTGATATAATAAATATTAATGTACGGCACATCAAACTTACGATAGATAACCTGCCATCATGATGCACATCTCTTGTGAGTTGTGTAAAGATTAGCAAATGTACTCGGCTGATTGGTAACTACTATTATAACTACTATCTTATATCTGCATATTTGTTTGCATTTCAGAATTCCTTCAACACGGAGCTGCATAAATTATTCAAAACACTGATTCTGATTATATAAATTCTAGATTATTTATATCTTTTAGAAGGTATTTTGTAAATTTAATAGGGGCGGTAAGCATAATACATAATAACTATGTTAGTCTCTAATAAAAATAAAAATGGACGGAAACATTTTCTTTCAATTTATCAAATTAAATTAACCTTAAACATATTAAATTTTATATCTGTGCTCTTCGACAATTGGAAATAATATAATCTTGAACCTGTTATGTCTCTAAAATTGTAGATGCAATCAAATGTAATTGTTTAGGAGTAAGATGATCACATTTTCAAACACGATGAAATCCCCTACTTCGTATAAAAATAAGTCCGAAGTTGTTGTAAAATTGTATATCGAATTGATTCCAATAAGCACATGGTGGATGCTGCAGAATGAATTCAGCATTGTGTGCATTATCAAGTTATAGTGACTGTTCATTTTAATTGTTCCTCAGGCAACAATAAAAATGGAAATTTGAAACGAAGTTTTAGCAAGAATTTCATTGCATGATGTACATACATACCAGTTCACGTAATAACGCTATTGAAACGTTTTCGGTCAATTTTTCCTTTTTATAAAAAAATTTGAATTTATATTATATTATGCTGTAATTTTTAGTAAAGCTGGATTGGTAATCAATGTAAGTTATAAACTGTAATATTAATCGGGTGAATATACCAGACCATACCTCTCCTTTACAAAAGAACAATTGGATATTTAAGAAGTGACTTATCATAGATCAGGCGATGCCAACTTATCGATTTCTCGTTATAAGTAAGAGAACGTTCAAGTATTATATTTTATTATTCCATCGGTATAATAGTTCAAACTTGTTAAAGACTTTGTTCCATTCCATCTTTAGGTCCTCTCCTGTCATGGTACAATGAAATAGGGGTTTTCGTGTTTTCCTTAATTATTATTATATTTCTTAAAAATTAAAACAACTTCAAATCAAAAATATTTTATGTGAAAGTATAATAAGCATCAAATGTAAAAGACGCAATTTTACATAGTTTCTATAATGAATTTCTTAAATAAACGGCCCAATATATTAATGCAAATAAAATTTAATTACCTTCGTATTTTTTCTTCCCGTTACAGCACTTTAAGAAATATCATGTCATTATGGTAAAACCTGTATTATCATTTTGTGCTGGTTTTTGTAGATTTTCAGGTCAATTTTGAATGACATAAGCAAGTCATCTATAACACTAGGACATTTGACTTTAATAGTGATAGCTTTAAACTTTAGACGTCTTTACAAATTTCTAATAAATTGATAACAACAATGTGGCTATCCAAAACATGACAAATTTTTCGTATTCTTGGAAAATCGCTTGACGTTTTATCATTTCAATTTTTTGCGGTTTTTATAACCTGTAATTCTTAAATACAGTTTTAGTTAAATTGAACTGGATGCAATTTAATGGAGTGTCTTGTTTAGTCAATTAAAATATCGAAATAAGAACTAACCACCATCCTTCTCAGAGTTGCCTTGCAAACTTCTTCGCTTTTTAGAATGCGCTTCTAAATTCTTAGAACGTACATTCTACCGTTTTATTCGCAATAAAATAACTTATTCTCAATCTCTTCTTCGCGTGCCATATACTAAATATGTAGGGCATATACGACCTTCTCTCATATGTTGTCTGTGGCTGTGGTGTACGTTCAAAGTGTTATCGCACACATAGGGGACCTACCGTTTAATGTTGGCTCTGAAGTACAGGAAATGTAAACACTTCATGTTGAGAAGGTTTTACTTGACAGACTACAGCTGGAAGGTTTGTGATTACCTTCCGCGTTGATTCCTTCCGAAGCAAGACAGATATAAAGATTCCCTAACAAAAAGCTTACCTAAGCGCTAAAATGTTAGAATTTTAACTGTAAGTTTGATATATTATGAGTTTATACATAATATAAATTTTAGTCCAGGAAAAGCTTTTCTACCTAAATTTATTTATTCTTCGTGATGTGGCTAGACGAAAAATATATCCTTGATATCATTTAATAGGTTAAAATTTATAAGATAAGTGGAACGCTTTACAATTTTGCATGTTGTATTTTCTATGACATTTTGACACTACGGAATATGCTAATTTTTTCTTTGCGGTTTAAAAATCTTATTTAATGTATGTGTTAATTAAAGTAGTATATCCTGGGATTTAGACCAGTGCTTCTATAATTTAACCTCTGGCAAAGGATCTAGAATGCATACAAACGTATTAGCCAAATCTAGAATAATATAAAAAGTTAAAATTTTGAGAATACAACTCCGGCTCCGAATTTATTAAAAAAAATTAAATTCTTTTGCTACCTTAATTTATCATAACTCGTGTTGAGACAATTAAATTTTCTACAAAAATGTTTTTGAGATCTTAAGCCTAGATTTATTTTAAAATTGGTTTATTATTAATTCGTGAAAATAAATTTGTTTAATTATTAATAAATTACGAATTAAGGAATAATTATAATGTTATATTAATTTGAGCTTTCGATTTTTCTGACGAAGGTCTTAATGCAAGATCGAAAGCTCAAATATAACATTATAATTATTCCTTAATTCGTAATTTATTAATAATTAAACAAATAGATTTATTTTAGGCGTGCGATTTGAAGTTGTTGTTGATTCGAAGTTGTCAATTTTGCTAGTTCGCCAATTTTGGCGTACTCTTAATCGCGACTTCACGTACAAGTACGCAACTCTTTTAAGGGGGAACCCGGTTTCTAGGGTCAAGATTTTTAATTATTTTTGCTTAATCGATAGCTAAACTACTCAAGAATATATTCTCAAAGTTTCAAATCCGAATTCGAAGTATTTTAAAGTTTTTAATTTTCATGTGAACCAACAAAATTGTTTAAAAAAACCTTAAACTATAAAACTTTTTTATAGTTTTTTAGTTTTGTTCAAATGCTAAAAAGTTATAGTTTAGGGTTTTTTAAAATAATTTTGTTTTAAAAGTAGATGAAAATTATTAACTTTTTGTATAAAAATTTGTTTTACATCTTCAAATAATAAACAGTTAATTATCATAAAAGTTTTAAAAACCTCAACTGCATTATTGTCAATAACAAAAATTATTAATAAGTAATCTAATTTTCTAGCTTCCTAAACCAAGTTCTACCCTTAAGCTTTAGAGAGAAAACATGATACTTTTTGGCCAATTAATCTGAAGAAATTCATTTCTTGTCCGCTCGGACAAAATATTTATAATGGGTAGATACCTGTAATTGATTTTAACCTTAATCTAAGAAATAAGACCGTTGTAATTGTTTATTTCTTGATTACTATACCCAACGGTTGAATTTAGAAATTGTAGAAAATTTTATTACTTATTAACAAAAAAATCTACAGTATTTTCAGACCAATGTACTTCTAGAGATATTAAATTTAAATGAACAATTTGTATACTAATAATACATTTTCCCGGGTGTTGGAGTCTTATAAATTAAATTTTTTACTATTTTTCATCAAAAATTGGCTCTAAGCACTGGTTTAATTTTATAGTATTATTGTACATACTTACATAAAAATATACAATTGTACACGATGGAAATAAATATGATATACACAACAACTCCCCTAATTAAAGAATATCAGCAAAGCCCATCTCTCCTCATGGTCCAACTCTCCTAGAATTACCCTAATATTGCTGTTATTATCATATAACGTTGAGAACGTCCATCGTACAATATCTGATTAATGGAGATTATACACAACAACATCGTTATTAGTTTTCATCATAAATGTAATTTCATTAATTAAAATTTACATTGAAATCTAATTATAATTTATTATAAATAGCAATTTCAAAATGAGACTTAAATTGTCAACACCTTAATTTCGTAATAATATTTATCTAATTTTGGTTAGAAAATCATATTTTATGAAAAGTATAATCAGTAGGGAACATGATTGAAATATTATGTTGCAGATTATCTAAGAATTGCTTTAGCAACCGTAATATTTTTAGATAATATTTTTTATATTGCTTTAATTTTATCATGCAAAACTTGAACGCAAAAAAATTTAACTTTAAAAGTGTCAGGTGTCAGTAACTTTAAAAAAACTTATTATTTTTGAGTTGTACCTATAGTTGAAACTGGGTGTAAAATTGTAGAACTTGGAAATCAAAATACATACTTCGACAGTTAACTTAATAAAAATTTGTAATTATTGATTAATATTAAGTTGTAAATATTAGAATTCGGCCTTACACACAAAAAAATATTGCGGTAAAAATGAAAGCATTGCACTAAAATCAACATTATTTGCTTTTAAAAAGGGCGTAGACATCGAAACTTTTAATTTGAAAGTAGAGCTACTTTCATTTTGAATTCATACTACTGTCAATTCGAGAGTAACTACTTTTATAAATAATATCAAGTTTCAAAAGCAGTTGCTCTCAAATCAAATATTAGGTATTTAAATTGAGAGTGAATTAATTTGTTTTTTTAATTGATGTTACTGTTAATTCAAAAGTAATTACTGTCAAATTAATATTAGTTTATATTCGTTTTAACAATAATCTGACATCAAATTAACAAATAAAACTATTATAGTTTTTTTTTAATTATTATATTTTTAAGAAACTAAAACTAAACAAACCAAAACTAAAACTGTTTTTTTATTTTTGCGACAGTTTAATAATTAAAATCACTAATGCCCGTTTTCACCAACATTTATTTAAGAATTTCTTAGTAAAGAACTTCTTAGCTAGGTATTCCATAAATTTGATTGGTCAAATTTGACATAGTATTGACATAATAAATTATTATGGCAAATTTAGCTAATCAAATTTAAGGAATACTTGCTAAGGAATTCTTTACTAGGAAATTCTTAAATAAAATGTTGGTGAAAACGGGCATAACACTTTTTACTATTACAGCACGAACTTTGAGCTCCTTCCAAAATTGTAAATTTTTGTTACTTCCTTTTTCCTTCCTTATTTGCACTTTGTCGTTTTGATTTTGAGCTTCAATTATAGTTATATTCCTGCAAAACATAATATAACATCAGACAATTATTTTTATATAAGTTAAAATATGAAGTAAACTTACCGTATGTTCTTTGGGAAAAGATTTAACGATTTGCTGGGTTAATAAGTCAAATTTCGTCTTTGTTAAATTTATATTATTCAATCTCATGTAGTCAATAATGATCCAGTCTTCGCTGCAGAAAAGGTTTTCTTCTCAATAAGGTTGCCATTGCGGTCCCGTTGTGAAATGTTTTCTATATTCTATAAACAACTTTATTATAAATAAAAAAATAGTTCAATGTTAAAAATATAAATTAAAAAAAAAATACATTCCAAAAACTACTTACCTACTTCAGTGGCTTTCCAATGTTTAAGTTGCTTTTGATTGTTTAATATGAAATATTTTCACTTACAAATGGAATGACTATTATTGGAATATTAATTAATTTAATGAAATTTCTTATAAAACCTTCTCATTATTTATACAGTTGATACTTTCAGTTTAAATATAACAAAATTATTATGTCTAATTGAATAATACTTTATATTTGTTTAAAGCTCACCGTTTCAACAAAAAATTAAGGCAGCTTTATTTTATATCCAGTTTTTTATGCTAGCTAGCGTTCTGAGAACATGATCTGAAAAATCCTGCCTTGTTTTCGTTAATAAGATTATATATTGTTAGTTGAAATACTATATTAATTGAATATATTTTTATATTAATGTAATCTGAATTGATACAACAAAATCTTATTAAGAATTTGATAATTTTGTTGAGATTATTATTAATTCTATTTGTCCATAGAGTAACAACTCGCAAGCAATACATGCTTAGTTTTGCTCATGTTTAATTTTAATCTGTATTGATCAGAAACGTTTGTCTATTTATAGTCTATAAATACTTGAAGATCATCACTTCAAGGGCTACTTAGAAAAAATTGTTTTAACGTTTTTCTTATTGAATTAAATGGTGTAAAAACATTTCAAGAATGATATCCAGTATTAAATTGCAAAAAAAAAATTTGAGCTTAATTTCTAAACATTCTTCGAGCGCTGATAAACGTTTGAAAAGGCTTCTTCGCTGCGCGCTGCATTTAGGAGTGTCGTACCTTCATCGGTATAATTTTATCTTTCGATACAAGAGAATGATGCTTTGATATAAATCAATTAAAAATCGGCATGCAATTATCATAAGTATTTCTTATAGCAAACACGTTTTAAATCTTTAACGGTTTTTTTTCATTATCACGTTTTAACTCTCTTCCAAGTTCCAGGACATAGTACATAAGTTAATGAGTAACGAGAATAATCGTGTTTTCAGTAGATATCGTTAAAATTTTTCAAACTCGAATTGAAAATCTTTAAATCTAATTTTTCTTTGAATATCACAATTTTTTTTATTTGGTTTGATCAATTTTCCCTAATTTAGTTATTTCCTTTTTGTTTGTGTTTGGTTTTATGTCCCTTATTAATATTGTTTACAAAACTAATTAACAAGTTCAAGGGATTATTAATAACTTACAATTACTGTATTGTCATACTTAATTTTTGGTTTAATCGTATTATTCAGGCTCAATGATTGAGCGTTACAAGTTCTACAGTTGAAAACTTGTAAACTTTATAATTGTGTAATGAAAGCACTAATTATTATCAGCTTGAATATGGTTATTAAATCAATAAGCTGGTAGGTATCTTGCACACTTGAAGGGGTTCTTTGAAATATCAACTTGGGTCAGTATTTAAGAAGTTTATTACGAGTACTAATTTTGTAACGCAGAATCAGCTTTGTTGAATATCGTAAAACTAGCGGTGTTGCAGGGAATGAGAATTCTTAGCTTTTATATACAGAGACAGTAACTGAGGAAGTGGAAAGTCTGAGGTTTCAGTGTTCCATTTCAGGCCGCGTTGCAGGAACCATAAAAGTCGTTATGCAGAGTAATAAATACCTTTACTATAGGATGCGAGTTTTTATTTGTGCTTCACTAGACAAAATTTTTTTATTGAATTTTCCAAACTGGTAGGCTCAAGTTGAAAGTTATAAATTAGTTTTTAACCTACACTAATTTAAATCGATACAAAACAAAAAATTTAAGACATTAGTTTGATATAAAACCCTTCAGCTTTATCTCCAAATGGATATCATTACTCAGCCTAATATCATTTTGGAGCATGGTAGTTTTTATAAGTGTACAAGATTTCAGAAGCTAAGGTTAGAAGAAAAATCATCTACTTAGGAAGTATATTGCATCATTTCTTAAAGTTTTTATAATTCCTAGTTTATCTTGCAATTTTTCAAAAATTTCAAAATTATTGTGGGTACTTAACTCACAAACACAACTGTGAAATCTACATTTGAGTTTGGTAACTTTAAGAAACATGTCGAGAGGGAGATCCAATATTTCACTTCACTAATAATTAATTCCTTGTATTATCGGATTATGGTATATAATAAGTAGTGGAAACTTATATAAAAATATCTAAGAGAAATTTAAAATGCTTTTCGTAAGATGCATTATTATTTTAAAATTAAAAGCTTCTTATTAATATCTGGAGCTTAACATAAAGTAAGTGCACAAAGAACAAAGTTTCTCTTTTTAGCATCTTTTTCATCTAAAATGTGGTTGATGTTAAAATTTTTATATAAATATATACACATTTTTCAACAATATCGCTTTAATATAAGTTAAAAGAAATTCTTGATGAAAACTTTCTAAAGAGTTACTTTGTTTAATGTTTACAATAAAGGTAATATAATATCAAATTAATTACGCTTTATTTGCTGAAATTTATAACATTTTATATTTACTAACTATAAAATTAAATTGTTTGCTGAAAGACCAGTTACAAAAAAATTTAAATTTACTAAAATAATATTAGTTAATAAAATATAAACATTATAAGTCTATAAACTTGTTTAAACATTATTTATTTCATGCTAATAATAGAATTACCACATAAAATCAAATAATAAATAAGTACCTACTAGTACTATCTACAAAACCATTAAATATGATAAAGCCAAAATGAAAATTAATTATTTGTGGATTTCTCTTGATTAGCCCATTAGTAGAGGGACTAAGAGGTTTCTGTTTAACTTTGCCTTTAAAAATTCATAGACTGAATTATTACCATTTTTACTCATTACTCTCATCATGCCCAGTACTGTCTATCTGGTTGTCTGACAACTAACTGTTAAAAAATAACTGAGCGATCGATAACTAAATAAAACTTACAAGAAATAAAGGATTTTTTACTTTATTGAGACCACCTATGGATTATTGTAGAAAATATAGTGATATAAACGAAATTCAAAACTCAGGCATACCAAGTTGGCGCTTCATTGTTAACTAACTGTTGACGTTCGATTGATTGAAATATTTTTATTTATTCCTTGAAAATATAATTTTATTGTCAGCGAATTTTACTCAACCAATTAACTAATTTATTAAAGATCGATAGCACATTCAAAATTTTAATTAATTATATCATTTAACCATTTTGAATTTTAATCACTTTGGACGTAAAAATGCAATTTTTCTTTTAGAAGAACTTGATCTTATTTTTGAGAATAGAAGCCTTTTCATTGAGAATAGCCATTTACAAGTTTTAGTTATACTTTTCTGATGTAAGAGAAAGTGTACATTTGGACATAAATTTTTGGAAGCCGGGCAGATGTGGCTAATTAACTTTATAGTAAATACTTCCTTGCGTTGCTTATCAACTAGGACTATCATATTATTTAATAAAACTATTTGTGATTTTTTTTTCTCGAACAATAATATTGTTCTGTGAAAATATTCATTTGTCCACAGCTGCCCACTTTCAAGTACACGTGAACACTAGGTGGGGTGCATGTGGGCTAAGGGTTAATGAAAGAAAAATTATTATTGAATTTTTTTACTTATATATTATTATTACAGAATGAGAGAAACATATTGACGAGCATAATACCCTTGCATCCGACACATCGATTTTCAAAAAAAAAATTATAAATAGAATTAACAAAAGATAAATAAGCGACAAAATAACAAAAAATATTTTCTCTTAAAATCTCCACTTGTAAAATTTTCTTTGTTATGTTGTCATATATTCTTTTGTTACTTCTATTTATACTATCAAAAAAAATCAAGGCTATATTTTTCATTTCAAATGCATATTATAGGTAAGTTAATATTATCCACATATTACCCAACATTTGATTTAGGATTACAACCACAGTTACTTTTAAAATTATTCCAATTACGGAAATATTATTAGTTTGCCATAATAATTGTAAATACTACACACTTACAAAATTGTTTAATATAAAATGGAATCAATGCAACTTACCTACAATAACTTTACTTGAAAATATTTAAATTGATACAATTTTAACTCAATAAATATATTATTTTTTGGTACCAACTATCAAAAATACTATAAGTGTAGATTTTAGGTTTTAGTATGCTAATGTGGACCAGTAGTGCTATTTCGGATACTTTCTCATTTTAATTCGCAAATACCATGATAACCTTGAAATCTTGAATTTCCTATTGGAACCTGCTTTCCACAAATCTCCTCTCTTTCCTAATTTTAAATTAACACAAGATTTTATGGGTACGTCAGTATGACTTCCAGATGCACATTTTACAAATGAAAAACGTTTCTCTAACTAATTGCACAAAATCTTATGTTTAAAATCAACAAGATTATTATTCTTTTTTCAATTTTAACCATGGAATATAATTCGGACATGGAATTATATTTTGCCTTATATTTTCAATGAAATAATATTTATCTATATAAGAATCTTTCGTATTTTGTAATTCAATTTGCAACGTATTAGTAATCATAACAGAAATGCAGAATAATGAAATGTATTTATAATAAGTAAGGCAGACAATGAACTTGAAATGCAACTACAACTTATATTTTTTAATTTACAATCAATAATTGATAATTTTATACTATTTATACAAACGGCGACTAGGTGTGATTCCAATAATGTATGATATTGCGAATTTTTTTATTGTTAGTTCTTTCTCCGCTTAACTTATTATTATTATGTAAAGATTTTTATATAAATATAGAGACGAAGTTGAATAAAGATTAGAGAGTCTCCGAAACTGAGTCGTTAATTTCTCACCTTGACGGGAGCTCATCTAGATAGCATAAGACACCACCGCCACAAAGAAATTCTGAGTCTAAAGTTTTCACCTAGAGAGCTTCAACAATAAATAATAATCTTCCAGCGGTTGTTAGAAAATTACACATATTGAGTAAATAACCCATGTAGACAACAACCAAAATCATTCTGTTTTGGACAATGAAATCAGTTATAAGTATTTCAAAATTGTTTCTTTCCGCTCTGCATTGCTACTCGTCTAAAATTTTCCCAGTTTCTCCCTTTTTTACAGAAATGGGATTGCTCTTTGTGTAATCCTTTTTAGAATCCTATCTTTAGAAGTTTTCTTAATAAGTAGTTTATGTAACAGGTTACATTCTAAGCCTAGGACTACGAAAAGAACGCTTTCAAACTTTTCAGCATGTCAGCACTCATTTTATCAGCATAATTTGAAAGCGTCAAATAAAAATTGTATTGAATTTTTACTGTACATGGTTAAAATGCGTAATGTGCTTTCTCTATAGCCTTTGGCTAATACTCATTCACTAATTTTATTTTGAATATAATTAATTAATGTAGCATTTCATTCATGATGCCCCAATCTTGATCATATAATTAGCAATTTTTATTTTATAATGATCAGCGCTTTGACCTACAATGATGAATTGACTGAACGATCGAAAGCTTTTGATGTGGGCTTTACTGAAATCTATAATATGAAGCTAAATTTTTAATAATCTCACGTAAATACGTAATTAACATGATAAATAAACAACGGTAAGGAACTGCGTTTAAATTTCTAGATATTGGTTTATTAAAAACCTAAATCAAACAATGTGATTCTTTTTATTTTATTGCATAGTAAATTTTTAAAACTACGTATTAAGAATTAGCTCTAATAAATTATTATTTTATTTATTTTTATAATTTTTTATTTTTATTTATTATTGAATTTAATAATTTTAATATCAGCTTTGGTTGCAATCTAAAATGAAATAACTATTGTAATTTTAATTTCTATTTTCCAAGTATAGAAGCGGAAATCTAGTCATTAACATTGGTTCAAAACAATAATTAATAAAAGTTAAAAACAAATAAATATTTCAAATTATTACAACGCTACCAGCCACTATTTGCCTGGCTTGCAAAGATATATTATGTCATTTTACCTTCAGGCAAATTCTCCTGGTTGCATTTTCTTTTAAACCGTCAATTTTGGAATCCACTGCTATGTTTGTTTGGTTTGTTTCACCAAGGAATATAGGTGGACTGGCAAATATTGCAAAATGTATTTTGGAGGTACGAGTGTGTATATTACAAATAGATGATATCCTATGCTATGGAAAACATGTTTTGAAGAGTTGAGCATCTGATGCTGATTGGTTCCCATATTGACGAATTATTTTACTATCAGGCTTTTTTTGAAGATCAGAAGAAGATTCTATTTTATCAGATTTTGAACAGTTAATACATTTTATTTTTTTACCATATTTGATGTAACATTTTGCGACATGTAGCCTGGAGTGGAACTGATTACGCCAAAGGTTGCTCTTTGACTGCCATAATTTCTTAAGCTATTCGAAAATTAGTTATTTTAATTTACGTATTTTTATTACGCAAATTTATTTAATCAATTCGCGATTGCAGTAGTTTTGGATTTACTAATTTTGGTCACGTTCGGCGCTAATAAAACGAAACGACACCTGTTATTCCTCACCCATATGGTGGTCTAGGAAGCGACTACTGCTCACCAGGTAGAGTGCTATTTGTTAAAAAATGTTTGTCCTTTATGATAGCCTAGCTCTGACGATAGGCTAGGGCATTGATGGCGAACCTATGGCATGCGTGCCATTGATGGCACGCGACACAATATTTTGGGCACGCCACCGATAAAAAAATACACTATTAAATATTATATTTAACGATATTTAATTATCTGATGGCACGTCTATGGCCTCATTAAACATTTCTTTAGAAAAAATGGCACGTTGATACATAAAGGTTCGCCACCCCTGGGCTAGGGGGTGAATTATCCTAATAAATTCCTACATTAATATTATACCCACCATTTAACAGTTTTTAATTGGTCACTGGAACACCCTATATTTTACTCTTTTAATATCACATTTAGGATATTATTCCAAAAATGGTCTAGAACGATTCGTATGAGTTCATAGGTCATGTAAAAATTTTAATGTCAAATTTTTTCACTATTGCAATAATTATTTCTTTACTATGTAAATGGTAAAGGAAAAAGTTTATATTACTGACTAAATTGTCTTATTACAACTTTCTATGCATATTCCAATAAATAATGTTTACCTGTAGTTTGAAACAATTTTCACCTATCGTGAAAACCATATCCACGTAAGGCGGGATAATATAATATATAGGGTGTTTTTTTAGCTGCATGAGAACTTCAAAATGAAATAAAACATTAAAAACCTGACGGAATGTTTTGGTTATAATTTTTTTATGAAAGTACAGTTAAAGGCATTTATGATTTGAACATGACTTCCGGCATGTGACCACCACGACTAATGGTTACGAAGCGCATCCGTTCAGTCCAATTTTTGACCACTTTTTCCAATATTTCTGGCTTTATTTCATAAATGGCTTGCTGAATATTAGCCTCCAATGCTTCTAGAGTTGTTGGTTTGTTAGCATAAACCATGGATTTAACATACCCCCACAGAAAATAATCTGGAGGTGTCAAATCACACGATCTTGGAGGCCAATTGATAGGACCACGTTTTGAAATAATGTTGTCACCAAATTGTCCTTTCAATAAATTGATGGTTTCGTTGGCTGTGTGGCACGTAGCACCATCCTGTTGGAACCATAAGTTGTCAATGTTTAGCTCTTGAAGTTTTGGAAACAAAAATGTATTGAGCATGTGTCGATATCTCACACCATTCACCGGAACGGTAGCTCCTTCCTCATTTCGAAAGACATATGGACCAATGATGCCGTTGGCGTGTATTCCACACCAAACAGTCAATTTTAATGGATGCAATGGAGTCTCAAGATAATGTCCCGGATTGGTCTCACTCCATATACGGCAATTTTGTTTGTTCACATACCCATTTAACCAGAAATGTGCCTCGTCACTGAACAAAATTTTACGGTAAAAAAAATGGATCCACTTCCAATTGGTTGTGAGCCCAATTTGGTAGCGTTGTTCAATGGTCAATCTATGCATTATCAAATGCCAAACCTTGCTAAACACAAATGTCAAAAAACTGTTTCCATAGCAATCTTGGTTCAATTGTTATCCCTATTGAAAGTTCTCATGCAGCTAAAAAAACACCCTATATTAGGTGTCTTGAGAAAATTGAATTTTGCCTTGCTGTTTCAATTTCATAGAGTTATAACAATTTTAATAATATTCTTTAAAGTTGAAATAAAAACCTTTGACATAATCTTGAGGGTTTCTTCATTGCCGTTTTTTGCAAGGTTTGCTAAAATTATTTGAAATATAGCTAATCAGAACATTTCATCCCTTGGCTTTAAAAACCTTTAATGGTCATTTTTAACACCTTATATTTTCGGGAAAAAAGTTTGTTAATTAAGGAGCAAAATAACTCACAATCGCTTGGCCATCATTTTGGCGAACTTTCAAAGAAGTACTGGAGTTACTTGGACATATTTTTTATTTTTTTTAAGTAATAAGTAAAGGTAAACGTATAAATAAAAGCATTAGTAAAGAATTTAAACGTGTAACTTAAAAAATATCATAAATTATATAATCAAAATATGAAGGAATATTATGATAAAATCCTAACAAGGTGATTTATTACATTTGAAGCAAGCCAAACAGAAGAAAACAAAAATAAGAAGCAAATAAAATGAACTAATGGTTATGGTGAAAAGCAATCATAAAACTGAAGCATATAGTTACATCATCACCAAATGTAACCCTTGCACCGATGAACAGGATGTTGTCTTAAAGAACATTGACCGTCTAGTTCTTATCAAAGCTCAAACTTCATTAGATTAAGCTTAGAAATAGTTTCAAATGTACTTTGTAATTCAGTATTCATTTAGACTTCGGTTTGTGAACAACTCATTTTTATTAATTGAAATAAAGATTGATTTATTAAAAATATAACTTTCATTTCAATTGACTTAACTGGCGCTGCGAAGAAAAGGATATTTAAGCGGTTCTATCGAAGTACTTACCTTAATATCCTACGAACCAAATTAATTTAAAAATTTAAAATTAGTGAAAATTCAACTTTCGTGCTATCGTCAAGAAGTTCCACTACAGTAAATTAATTACTTGGAACATTTCAAAAACAATAGACTCGAAGAAAATTCATTAAGAAACCACGAGGCATCAAGATTACATGGTGTAAAATTCTACTGGAAACACTATCGTCAAAGAAGGGTTCATCTGGAACAAGTCGACCACGATAAGACGTTAAAGAAGATTCACCAACCAAGTATCAACAGAATGCTAATCACACCTACCTTATTGTAAGTACCTATTTTCCTTATCATATTTTGTTATAAAATACATGTTTAAAAAAAAATCAATGGTTAAAAATAATCGCGATAGATCACCATTAAAAAGAAAAACAAATTCAAATAGTTCTGATATAATTATTAATTTAAAATCGTCAAATTTAACTAATAAAACAATGGCAACTCCAACATTAGCTGAAATTAATATTGCTAAAAATATGATTCCCATATACGATGGAGGTAATCGAAATTTATCATATTTTCTTATGCAATGCGAAAAATTTTGTAATATGTTTCGAAATACCGCGGAAGGTCAAGAAAACTGTTTAGGAAATATAGTAATTTTTGAAATTTGCTGTTCACGATTAGAAGGTGCAGCGAGAGACGTTTTAGTCGCCTCAAACTGCAGGACTCTTACTCAAGTAAGGGAAGCTCTTTTAAATCGCTTTGGTGACCCTCGTAACGAGATCTTATTAGCAAATGATTTACATACTTGCTTCCAACCTCATAATGAATCTTACGAAGATTATTATGAAAATATAAAACATAAATTACAACAATTAATTGAACACATTAATATTAGAGAACAAAACAACGACGTGAAAACTTGTAAATTTCAAATGTACACAATGACTGCATTGAATACTTTTAAAGCCGGAATATTAGAACCTTATCGTACCCATTTAAGTAATCAAATTGCTAATTCTTTAGAAGACTGTTTACTATTACTGCGAAATTATGATAATCAAAAACAACATATTGATTTCCTAAATTTCATGCGTAATAAAACACCAATTAAAAGAAACGCAATACCAAACAAACCAATTGTGAAAAACGCTTCACAATATAATAATACAAGTTTTAATAGAGGTAATTTTCAATCTCCAAATCAAAGAATGGATTTTTATCCCAATTTTAATACAAATTTTAATCAACAACAACGACCTTATTTTAATAGTAATAATAATTATAATCATAATCAACGATTTAATAACTCTAATTTTAATAATAATAATAACCAACAAAATCAACGAGGTCCATCTAATTATTCTCAAAATAATCGATTTGTACCCACCTATAATAGACATAATAATTATGCTCAAAATAATAAGTTACCAGAACCAACGCCCATGTCGATATCAACGCGAAATACTTTTAGTCGCCCAAATAATTCAAACAATCACTTCAGGAGTACCGGTCCTAACAATTTTATTTCTGAAGAACTGCATAATGTGGAAAACCCAGAATACTCACGACAAGAAGAAAGGCAACAAGAAAATTTTGACTCCAATGAGGAAATCGTAAATTTTCGCATAGAAGCCTCGGAATACCAACAATCAACCTAAATTCAATCGGTACTAGCATGCCAAAATTACCCTTCTTAGTAATCCCCAGTTTAAAACTCAAAATATTAATAGATAGTGGAGCTTCGAATTCCATTATGAATCCGACGCCCGCATTTGAAATTTTATAGAATTATCTTTTTAAAAAATCGTTTACAGTTAAAAGTTTGAATAGGACAATATCGAATGATCAAAATGTAGCTTACCCAATATTATCAGAGTATGGAATAATTAATAATATAAAATTTCATGTCGTAAAATGGCACGACAGATTCGATGGATTAATTGCGAGCGACGATTTAATGAAATTAGGCGCGTTAATTAATTATAAAACGCGAATGTTAGAAATTCAAAATATTAAAATACCATTCTTTATGGAACTCAACCCTCAAAATTTTATACCATTTAAACAAATAGTTAACAACATTATAAGAATACCAGTAAATATAGAAGAAGGAGAAGTAGTAGTCCCAGAATTAAATATTAAAAATTTACACATCCCAGAATCAATAGCTTTTGCGAAAAACGGGTTTTGTAATATTCCCGTTGAGGAAAATAAAAATATCGAAGTTAACTTCAACGAACAAATGGACGTTGACCCAATAATAAACATGGAAGAAACGAAACCGATCGCACAAAAATCAAAATTAATCATTTCAGAAGCTATCCGGACCTTACACCTCAACGAAGAGGAAAAAGAAAAAATTCTCCAATTATGTAATAATTATAAAGACGTATTCTACGATGAAAATTGCGATTTAAGCTTTACCAACGCGGTAAAACATAAAATTAGAACAACGGACTCTGATCCAGTTTATACAAAATCGTTTAGGTATCCCTATCATTTAAAAACAGAAATTCAAAATCAAATTCAAAAACTATTAGAAAATAAAATTATTAAACCTAGCATTTCGCCATACAGCTCACCTGTATGGATTGTACCGAAAAAAGTAGACGCAAGCGGAAAGAAAAAGTGGCGATTAGTTATAGATTATAGGAAACTCAACGATAAAACTATTGAAGATAAATACCCGCTTCCAAGAATTGAAGAAATTCTCGACAATTTAGGTAAATGCGAGTATTTTTCCACGTTAGATTTAGCTCAGGGTTTTCATCAAATTGAACTAGATCCTGAATCTATTGAAAAAACAGCTTTCTCTGTCGATAACGGTCATTGGGAATACGTTAGGATGCCATTCGGTCTAAAAAACGCTCCGAGTACTTTCCAAAGGGTCATGGACCACATCTTGCGCAAATACCTGTATAAATTTTGTTTTGTGTACATGGACGACATTGTCATATTTTCTAAATCTCTCCACGAACATTTAGTTCACATTGGCTTTATTTTTAAGGCACTTAGAGAGTTTAATTTAAAAATTCAGTTAGACAAGTCGGAATTTCTACGTAAAGAAGTAGCCTTCCTTGGCCATATATTGAATCAAACCAAACGACTCAAAAATAGAAGCAATTAATAAATACCCTTTACCTACTAATATAAAAGAAATCAGATCCTTTCTCGGATTAATCGGTTACTACAGAAGATTCATTAAAAATTTTGCAAAAATAGTACAACCATTCACTAAATGTTTAAGAAAAGGAGCAATAATTGATACTAATGATTTTGAATACAAAGAAGCATTCTTCAAATGCAAAGAACTAATAACAAACGCCCCTATATTAGCATACCCTGATTTTGAGAAAACATTTTACGTTACGACCGACGCCTCAAACGTCGCAATTGGCGGTTTACTCTCGCAAAATAATAAACCAATAGCATTCTATTCGAGAACGCTAAATAGTGCTGAAAAAAATTATTCTACAATTGAACGCGAATTATTAGGTATAGTGGAAACCACTAAACATTTTAGGCCATATCTCTATGGAAAAAAATTTATTATTGAAACAGATCATAAACCTTTATCCTGGTTATTTTCAAATCGGGATCCGAACTCCAGGTTAACAAAATGGCGTCTGCGCTTAGAAGAGTTCGATTACACAATTGTTTATAAAAAAGGCAAGGAAAACTTAGTGGCGGATGCACTATCAAGAATAGAAATAAATGTAAATGAATTAACACCAAAAGAATTGGACCAAATGTCCTTATTGCCAAACGTCGAGGACGACTTAAATCTTCGCATGGAGGATATTGACGAGATTCTCAATGAATCTGACGATGCTACTCAACATACGTCAATAGAAAATCCCATTTTCACAATGCCAATTTCAGAAAAACCCTTAAATCACTTTATGTACCGTATCATTCTCCAAAGTGGAGACCAATGTAAAACGAATTTAACTAAACCATTCAATAAATATAATTATCATATCACAATTAGAAAAGGAAGCTAATTAGAAAATATTTTAACTGTACTAAAAGAAATCATAGATCCAAAAAACCTTTATGGTATATTTTTCAAAGACCACGAATTAGAATCAAAGTTTTTAACAATAATGCAACAACTTTTTAATAATAAAATAAAAATCATAAAATGTAATATACTAGCAAAAGATTTAACGGATTCAAACGAACAATACGAAGCAATTACAAATTATCATACAATCAATCACAACGGCATTACGGAATCTTACAATCACCTTAAGTTAAAATATTACTGGCCTGACATGAAGTTAAAAATAAATAAAGTTATCAACGAATGCGAAAACTGTCTAATGAATAAATACGAAAGAAATCCATATAAAACTACCTTCTCTGGACCATTACTAGCTAAACGGCCCTTCGATGTTATACACATCGACACGTTCGGTTTTGAAAGTAACAAATTCCTAACAATAATAGATTTATTTTCGCGTTATGCTCAAGCTTACTTTATGACAGATTTATCAGGTACGACAATGCTAAATAAAATAAGACACTATTTTGCACATCATGGCTATCCCAAAAAGATTGTATGCGACGAAGGTAAAGAATTCAAAAATAAAACTTTTGAAGAATATTGTGCACTCTTTAAAATAGAATTGCACTATACAACGAATTATAATCCTAATTCTAATTCACCTGTCGAAAGACTACATAGTACATTACTTGAAAAATTAAGAGCAATTAAAAATCAAAACATCAAAGAAAGTCCATCTAATCAAATGATAGCAGCAGTACTAACGTATAATCAATCCATCCATTCTTCGACGGGCTATACCCCATTTACTTTACTTTATGGTCCTTACGAGAATTTAAATGCTCATGAAATAGATCTTGACAAAACGATTTTTGAAACTTACAACCAACATAGAAAATCCGAATTACTTCCCTTCTACGTACAATTATATCAAAAACAATTAGAAAAAGGTACTCGTACTTTAGAAAATAAAAATAAAGGTAAACCATCAACAATCGATATTAACGAACCCACCTTGTATTTTGCGAATCAAAGAATTAGAAAAACGGATCCGTGTTTCGATAAAGTAAATGTTACCGCTATTAATAAAAATAAAGTTGAAGGAGTTAGGGAAAAATCAAAAAGAAAAACTAACATTAACATAAGGAAAGTCAAAAGAATTAAAAAGGTATTTCCATTGCAGGATCATGGCACTGACCCACAGCCAGGCCCTTCTAATCAAACCGATTAGTACAAATGGATATTTTCCAGAACAATTAGGGACAACAAAAATTTTAGATCATTATCATAGGTTCTATTTCTATTTTAATTTAAGCGATATAAAAATTAATTACTATAAACTATTAGCTGGTACTACCATATTAGAAAATAAGAATACAAGTTTTCACGCGCGACAATCAATAAAACTTTTAGTAGAAAATTGCAAATTAATAGAAGATCAATTGCAAAAATTCAATTATAGACAAAAACGAGGATTAGTAAACGTTTTTGGAACCGCAATAAAATTCATTACAGGTAATCCAGATAATAATGATTTAATTAGAATCGACAAAGACTTGCAAATATTACAGAATAATCAAGACAATATTGTAAATCAAGTTAGCAAGTATACTTCATTTGCTAACCATATAACAGATCGTTATGCGAAAAATCTCAAAACGATTGAAGAAAATTTAAATTCATCATTTATTGCTATAAACAGCCTCACCAGTTCTCTTGACGAAACGTTAATCATTCAATATTATAACTTTGTTAGTTTAAGATTACTAAATACTTTACAGAGTTTAGAAAGAACAATTACATTGGCATTTTCACAAATAGTGAATCTAGAAATAATATCACATGACGAGTTAATAGAGATCACTAGCCATTTAAAGTTAATTTATAAACAATCAGAACTAATTGAATTAAATAATTTCCGAAATCTTAAAATACTCGAGTTTTCAAATATTCAAATTGCATCAACTAATGATATTATAACATATATTTTGTACATCCCAATCCTTAACCCATCCTTGTTCGAATACACAAAAATGTATCCTATACCTGATCTGAAAAATCGAGTGATGATTGCACCTTACGAATACCATCTACGAAACGCAAACAT
This sequence comes from Rhagonycha lutea, assembly GCA_958510855.1. Classification (NCBI taxonomy): domain Eukaryota; kingdom Metazoa; phylum Arthropoda; class Insecta; order Coleoptera; family Cantharidae; genus Rhagonycha; species Rhagonycha lutea. Next base: position 22,694,322 of record OY294036.1, read on the forward strand.
CGAATTCTGGACAAACGAAAGGTGTAAGAAGATTGAAAATCGCCCGTTATGCATAAGAAAACCACGGACAAATAAGTGCGGAATCGTGTACATGAAAAACTGTACGTTCGCAATAGTGGAAAACAATTACAAACTTTATACACAACTAAATACCGGAAAAATATTAGCATCCAGCAAGAACAATTTGCTAATTACAGAAGAATGCGAAAACACGGTTAATAATTTCGAGTTTTCAAACAGTGCTTTAATTTCTTCGGAACAAAAGTGCAAAGTTATCATAGACGGACAGACATTTACAAACGCGTTCGGGAACTTTACGTTTAAAAATTCGCTAAAAATCGAAGAATACAAACCGGAATTTAGTGTAAAGTTACAATTAAAACATTTAGATAATTTAAGTGAGTTAAAAGAAGAAACAAAAGGTTTAAATAATAAAATTTATGTACATCCTGTATTACATGTAATTCATTTCTTTATTACATTTATTATAATTATTTTTTGTATCACTTGTATGCTATGTTTTGTATTTAGAGGTAAGATTAAATTGTTAGTAAATAAGCATCGTAAAACTACAAATGAAGATTACGAATTAGAAGATATTAATGTTCAAAATGTGGGCATTTTGAGCTAGGGGGAGAGTAGTTACATCATCACCAAATGTAACCCTTGCACCGATGAACAGGATGTTGTCTTAAAGAACATTGACCGTCTAGTTCTTATCAAAGCTCAAACTTCATTAGATTAAGCTTAGAAATAGTTTCAAATGTACTTTGTAATTCAGTATTCATTTAGACTTCGGTTTGTGAACAACTCATTTTTATTAATTGAAATAAAGATTGATTTATTAAAAATATAACTTTCATTTCAATTGACTTAACTATATTTACACTTTCCGCGATCGTAAGAGCAACTTAATAAATAATTATTTCATTATTATGTTACATCTTCATTGTAAACATCATATATTCATAGAAAATTTTGTTGTTATCACCAACTGGTTGAAGGAAATAACGCTCAAAAAGAATAACAGCTTAATTAACACAACAATAAACTCAATCCGCAAGTATATATTTTAATATGAAAGAAACAACATACAGCAAAAGCAATCAAACTATATTAATGAAAAATAACCAAAATTAACTTAGCATATGGTTATGAATTTATTGAACAAATTTAGATATCTATATAATTATATAAGGTACTGGAATTTCTAAAGAACGCAACGAGGGCCTATTCCATCAAATCGCCATACGATATTCTCTATAGTCTATAGTGGAATAATTTCAACCACTAGTGCATCATTCGTAACCCAAACCTTTCATTCAACTTTTGTCCAACTCACCTGAGAAATATTACCTTGAACGTATCAATCATTTCAACAGTAAAAGCAAAAACCCGATGCGTATAGCTTCTAGAATCCAGGAGGAGGAATTTAATGTAAGTTCAACATCTTTTGTATACCTACATTTTTACTATTATCAACGAACTACAGTGTGCGTAAAACTACGAAATTCGCGATTAAATTAAGTTAAAATTGATGATTTCAGTGAAATACAATAATTGCAGTTCTGCAATATTTGATAATTATTGTAATATAATGTTATGATTATTCTTACCTTAAGAATAACCACCCCAAAAAAGAAAGACCCTCGAAGCTAACGTTTTATCGGAGTAGAGTTTTCCTCTTCCTCAGAGTCAATGGATTCAGTAGATTAAATAAGAGGGCAATTTGTTGTAGACATAATTTATTAAGTAGCATAAAGAATTAATAAAAATTTGCATCAAATTAACTCGGACAACAATTTTGTCTAAAACCAATGTGTTATTTTTGTGCAATAATTAAAGCATCCAAATCACATTTAAATCCTTGTATTTAGGAGCTAAATTTGGATATTTCATTATTAGGTGTAATCATGTAAACAAATTATAACATTAAAATCAATAAAGTCCTTTAATTAATCTAAAATCAACACAATTCATTGATTCATAATTTAGATTAATTAAAAATAAAACAAATTTTGTACCTTGTTACTTTTCACTTGATCTGGTGTGTTCCCATAAAACGGTTGGTAAACATCAGGTTGCCCATCCTGTTAGAAGCCATTAACGTCTTCACAGCTACTGGTAATCGGTGAATGCGTTCCAAATTTGGTGATTAAAAGTGCTCCTTCAATCCTTTAACTTTGTTAACCAACTTTTGAAAAACTGTTGGTTGAATAATCTTCGTATTTAGTTACACTTCGGTAAGTAATCAATTAATTTTCCAATCTTAACCTGCTCACCACGTGTGAACACAACTTCCAAATCGTACCGATTGTACAAATATCTGTAATCCGCTTTTATTTCAGATATTCAATTCACGAATATCCAATTACGCACGCAATACACAACTTTCATCAAATACTCGGATTTCGTAAATTTATTTACTTCCGTTTAACTAAGTAAATTAATGCTTTGGTCTTTTTATACCAAAGAATCGCAATTGAGTTCCTTAATTGGGATTTTATCGAGAATTTTATTCTTTCTCGAACGACGTCTCCCCAAGAACTGGCTTCATTCTCCTTCTCTTTCATATTTGTCTTTTCAAAATTCAATCTTTTACTTTTATGGTGGGAATCGACGTTTTGTCTGCCAATATCACACTTATTTTCAGGTAACATGGAATTATTAATTGCTTGTGCACCGAATTATCACTTTTACCTTTTGTTTTACAGAAAATCGCGGCTGTTATCAAATTTAAAAAAAAAAAAACACTCACAAGGTGTTACAAAACTTTTGTATCTCACAAATAAACTTAAATTGTGTCTCATGTGCAATTAATTGTTACATGGGATGGTTTTTGTTTTTGATGCAAATCTTATTTTTTTATTAGTCGTATCGACTGACTACTGAACTTAAATCATAAATTTACCAATTATCTGTCTACCAATCCATCTGGATCTCTTAAACAAGGAAATATCACTACAGCTTGCCGCCAATGGATTGTAAACTCAAGTGCCGATAGACGTAGTCTAATCAAACGACTTTAACAATTCATTTCACCTGTTGTGATATGAAATTAATCAAAATTTCTAAATGGTGAGTATAAAAAAAAATTTTTATTTGAATTTTAAATCATTTAAATTTTATGCAATAACAAATTGATTATTCCCTTTTATAAAGAAACTTATGATTTCCCATGTCCTTATTTTATTAATTTTAATTTCTAAACTTATCACTAATTACTAACAATTAATTAAACTATTTGGATATGAAATGGGTGTAATTCTCTATTAAATTATCCTAACTTGAACCCATTCATTCATCTATTTCTAAGACGTAGACTTCCAGTTCCCTTGTACCACGTTTATCGTGTATGCGGCTCTGATTTGCGTTTTTCAAAAATTATAAAGCTTTCACCCCCATTCAATCTCCTTTAAAAAATCAAATTTACACTTATCCTAATTTAAATCTACAAATTAACTAATTCTAAAATCTATTCTTAAATCAAATTTTTATTAAAATTAAAACTCCTAATTTATTCTGAAAATGAATCGAGGATTGATTCATCCTCATGATCGCTTATTTGTTCTGTTGGAACTTCATTCTCGTAGTCGTAAATCATATCGAGATGGAATTTTCCTCTCTCTCTTCCTGTTTCTGGGTAACGCAAATGATATGAGTTATCATTTTTTCCCATTATTTCATAAGGTCCTTCAAATGGTAATTGCAATTTTTGGCAGAGATTCTTAGATCTCATGCCAACCCTTAAACTTTTTATGACTACCAAATCTCCTATCTTAAATTCTCGTTTCTTTTTTATTTTTGTATTAGTTTTTCGTAAGTAACTTTCCCTACGCTTTTTTAATCTATCCCTAATTTTATTTAATCTTCCTAGGTAATCAAGGTCCTGATCTAATGTCCAGGGTCTGTCTGGCTGAATTCCGAACATTACATAAATGGGTGACTCTTCCGTAACTGAGCTTGGTGTATGGTTGATGAATTTTTCCACCAATGGAATGTGTTGTGCCCAGGAAAGTTGATCTCTGAACACCAACAATCTCAAGAATTTTATGGTTTCCTGCACGTATCTTTCACTCATGTTTCCCTGAGGATGTCGTATCGAGCAGAAAACAACTTTAATTCCCTTACTACCCCAGTGTGTTTGAAATTTGTTACTTTGGAAATAACGGGCATTATCTGCTAAGATGGTTTTAGGAACGATTACGTCCTTACAAAATCTTTCTAAACATTGAATGGTGATTTCGGTAGTGCAAGAGACCGTTGGATATAATTTCACGTATTTGCTGAAGGCATCTACCACTACTAAAATGTTTTTATAGTGTCCCCCACTAGGTATTAAGTTCCCAATATAATCCAAAGCAATCAATTCACCAGGTTCTGAGACTCGTACACTTTTAACGAAGTTTTGATTATGGTAATTTTTGTATTTGCCCATAATGCACAGGTGACATTGATTTATTGTTTGTTTTATAATTTTTATGTCCTTTTTGCAGAAATAATTCTCCCTAAACATTAACCAGGTTTTTCTGATCCCTATATGACCGTATTTTAAATGGAGTTCCCTGCTAATTTGTATTGTAGCCTGCTCATCGATCACATATAACTCCATTCCGTTAATTAATTTGACCACAAAATCATTTTTTATTTTGAAGGATTTAAGGGTTCCTTCTTCCCTATTCTCTATTTTTCCCCTTATGTTTTCAATGGATTCATTGCCCTGTGCAATTCTAACAATTTCCTCCGTAAATGGTATCTCAGTAGGATGAAGCATGTTAAGTGCTATTAACACCTCCTTGACTCCGCCGCCCCTATCTTTTCGACTCATAGTATCCGCAACTACGTTATGTTTCCCTTTTATATGAGTTATTTCAAAATCGTACTCTTGAATGAGTAATGCCCACCTATAAATGCGGTTGTTAGTGAATTTTGTTCTCATCAAGAACGTTAAAGCCGAATGGTCAGTTTGAATTTCAAACTTCCTACCTATGAGATAAAATTTCAATTTTTGCAGAGAGTAAACTATTGCCAACATCTCTTTTTCAGTCGTCGAATAATTAATTTCGGCAGGTTTTAATGTTCTTGAGACAAAAACTATTGGTACGTCTACCTCGTCCCTACTTTGACTTAAAGCTCCAGCAATCGCTCGGTCACTGGCATCAGTTCTTAAAATGAACTTCTTACTGAAATCTGGCAGAATTAATTTTAAGTTTAAAAAGAGTTTGTTCTTTAGTTCTTTAAAAGCGTTTTCTTTATTTTCATCCCATTTCCATTTTATCCCCTTATTTAACAATTTTAATAGTTCGACAGTTCCTTTAGAGTATTCTGGCATGAATTTTTTATAGTAATTCATTAACCCTAAGAATCCTCGTAGCGTTCGCAAATTGTGTGGACGTGGGAATTCTTTTATGTCCTTCAGGCGCTCATCATCAACCCTAAGATTTTTTCCTGAAACGATATATCCCAAATATTTGATTTCACCCTTGAAGAATTCACACTTCTCTAAATTTAGTTTGAGACCTGAATTGTTTAAGACCTCTAAAATTGTTTGTAGATGTTTTCGGTGATCTTCCACCGTTTGACTGAAAATAATTATGTCATCAACATAATGTCCACTGAAGCTACTATAGGGATTTAAAATACCCTGCATGGCATTGACTAATGCAGCCGAACTTGTGGATAACCCAAATGGTACCACCCTAAAAACATAAGTCGACCCATTTACTGAAAAACCGGTATACTTTTGAGAATCGGGGTGTAGTTTAATTAACCAGAATGAATTTTTTAGGTCTAATTTGGAAAAATATTTCTTATCCCCTAATCTAGAGAATAATGTTCCCATCTCTTCAGGTGCTTCGTGTTGAGGTCTCGTTATTGCGTTTATATTACGAGCGTCTAAACACAATCTCAAACTCCCGTCCTTTTTACAAACAACCACAATAGGACTCACATAAGCAGTTGAGGCTTTTCTAATGATACCATCACGTATCATTTTCTCAATTTCCACGGCTACTCTTTCCTCATATTTCTGCGGAATCGGATACGTTTTACACTTAAACATGTGATCATTTATGATGCTCAATTTGTGTTCGTATCCCCTTGCAAATCCAGGTTTTTTATTTATTAAATTTTCGTTATTTGCTAACAGGCATTCAACTATTTCTTGGAATTCATTTCCCACATCCAATACTAATTTGTTAACTTGTTTTTCCTCGTCTATTAATATTTGACTAACATTTTCCTCTTTTTGTAAATAATTTACCAAATTTCCTCTCCCTTTCCTACTAATGTTACTAATCCTTGTACTAATCTTCTCTCTCACATTAATATTACCTTGTACAAAGTTTTCCTTTTTCCTTGTCCCATTAACATTTTTAACAATTGTATTAATCTCATTAACTTTATCCCTTACTAATGTGTCCTCTAAAATGAACCTATCTCTGCCAATCGTTATTTGCCTGTTAGCTAAATCAATGATAATTTTTAGTTTTTGTATTAGGTCTACCCCTAAAATACACCCCATATTTAATCCCTTGACCATGAGAATGTTTTCCTGCATTTCATGTTTCCCTATCTTTATGGTGGCCAAGACACTTTTGTTTACTTGTGCAAACTTTTTACTGTTAGCAGCTATTAAATTCACCCCTCGAGTTCTAATGATGTTGTCTTTAAATAACTCTCGATTACTGTCGACGATGTCTTCCGAGATTAAAGATAACTCTGCTCCCGAATCTACTAAACAAACGAAATCGACGTTGTTTATCTTAACTTTTACAAACGGCAACCCAGTTCTATCTTCAGCTTCCGATGGCTGGTCTGAATCATTGGCGATGAATTCTCTAGGATGACTGTATGACGTCATCGCCATGACTTCTGAATTGCCTTCTACTGAAAATCCTGTACTGTCGGCGTATTATCGACGACCCTACTTTCATCTTGGTTGCTAATGGTGTTTGTATTAATTGTAGCCGATCTTTGATTATTCCTTGTTTGATTATTGGAGCTATTCTCCCTTGATTCTGGTGGTCTCCTAAATTCAGGACGCGAATCAGAACTACTGTATTGCCTTCCTGTACCTCTTTGAGATCGTGAATTTCCCCCAGAATAATTATGATTGTTTTGGCTTCTAAAATTGCCATTATGACTATTTTGATTACCTCGGTAACCTCCCCTATCTGACGTATGACCATTCTCACGCTGTCTTTCATAACTTCGGTCATAATTACCACGATTATAACTTTGCCCAAACCTTTCATCTGAGCTTCGCCTATTATTTTCCCCATTGTTTCTTTCGGGATAGTGCGCGAACCTATTTCCGAAACTAACTTTGCGTTCGACGGGTACGTAATCGCTGTCTAAACGTCGCAATACTACGCAAAAATGACGGATGGTGTTGATGTTTTCCATCGCTACCGTGTTTGATAAACCTGGCTCGAATTGTTTGGCCAAATTTCGAATAATACTACCTTCCGGATAAGGTGTATCTAATTGTAGAACGGCGTTAATTATCCCTTCCGCGTATTCCGTACGGCTTCCTACTCCTGAGTACTTTCCTGAAAGTAACCTATCGCGTACCCTTTCTTGGACCTCATTATCCCAATATCGCTCTAAAAATAATTTACTAAATTGTTCGAAATCGTCGAACTTACTCTCAACTATGCCGTACCATTCTTCAGCACTGCCTTTCATCATGCTGTTTAATGCGCTTTTTAAGGCTGGAATTCGCCAAGCAGGAGTTCGTTTTGGCTCGTGTGGTGGCGCATAGGATTGTGAATTTATAATTAAATAGATAGGCAACACAATAAACATGCATTTTTTAGTTCAACTTTTCATTAAAGTATGTCGCCGCTCAAATAAAGAAATCTATTTTTATACAGAATTTATGTTGTTTTTACTTTTTACGAATAATATATCTATTTCACAAAAGTCTCTCCCTCTCTTTTTGTATCAGATTTTTCAGGACATTGAAATAAATTTCTAAGAAGCGATAAAATTACTAAACGTACATAAGTGATAATGTAGGTATTCGTGAAATGTACACACACAAGCAATTAATAAAGACGCCTTTGAATTTACAATTCAAACAAGACTCCAATAATTTTTTGGCTTTTAATTTTAATTCTTCTTTTATATTTTTATTTATTCATGTTTATTGATAACATACAATAAATAATTATTGCTATTTATATTATTGTATATTAATTATTGATTTGAAAATATACAATCAACGAAGTTTTTCGTGATTCATTTTTTGATGTGAAGCATTATGAATATAATTTAAAATAAAATGATACGGCAAAGTAATTGCTTACACAGGCCCGTAGCCATGGGGTGGCAAGGTCGGGCAACGGCCGACCTTTTAAGGATGTTTGCCCGACCTTTTAAAATAAAAATATGTAACTATAGATTAACAGAAAATTTTCCCATTCTACATTGGTCCTTTTTGTACAAGAATTTTTTTATTTATATGCTTTCAAATACAATTCGCAGAATTGAATATTCATCACAGTACCCCTGCGTTCGGGGAGAAGCTACTTTCGCTCCCAAAAATTTCTTTTTTTCCTTCTTTCAAGCTTCCAGTCGTTTCCAAACGCTTTGGCTCCCCATCAAAATGTTTGTAGCGACTGAAAAAGGCGGAGCCAAAGCGTTTGGAAGCGTCTCGAAGCTTCAAAGAAGGAAGAAAAGAAATGTTTGGTAGCGAAAGTAGCTTCTCCTCGAACGCAGGGTACATGTAATAAATTTTTTTCAAAGGGGGAGAGGGGTCCTCAAATAAAGGCATTTTCCCCCTGTGACATTGCATTTTTGGCCCACCGACCGAGCACCGACCATAAATTTTGATAGCCCATTTGCCCCTGGCGTGTGGCTGTGCGATAATACCATTATAATACGATAATATAACTTTTCTTAAATCGCGTTGACCTTGAAATTTAAAATATTTTCGCCTGCGGCGCTTTAAAAAATTCCCACGAACCCATCTCGCATCCGCAACACTAAAATTTGCCCGGCCATACAAACCGTTTGCCCTACCTTTATTTTCGATCTGGCTACGGGCCTGGCTTATTATTATTATTGCTGAACGGGTGTGTTTCTTTCGAACCACTTGCACTGAAGCTCCTGGCTTATTGTACCCCGAATTACGTTTAGTGCCCAAGAAGAACTCAAAAAAAACTCAAACTCGAGTTTTTTCAAACGTTTATTGTATTGAAAATACAACGATTTTAGCTGCTTGACAATACAATGTGAACTCATTGTGAACTACATGTGAACTGCTTTAACTTTTACGTTACATAAAGTTTTATTTCTAACAAATGCTTACTAACTAGTTTACAATAATTTGAAATTAGATCAGTTTGTTTGTGCAGTCCCAGGCTCATAACCTTTATGGGAAAGCCATCCTCGTAAGATTGTTGCATTTCCGTAATGGTGGGAACATAACACCCGCGTTCCGTGTTTTACTCCAATAGTTCTGTATCCTCTATAAAATTGAGGATTCGACCTATGGGAACCTGATTTATCTCACCGAGAGTCGGATATAGACAATCAAGATGTTTAGGGGCTAGAATTATGCATACACATAGTATGTGGTGCGGAGTTTCCTCCTCCATCCCGCATAATCTACATGTAGGATCTTCCACAACATCTATTGCGTTAAGGTGTTTGTTAAGACAGCAGTGTCCGGTAAACAGTCCTACTATCTTTCTCAACCGCACTCTGCTCAGCTGGCCTGCTCAACGGGCCTGGCTTACACTGTTACACTAATTAAAATAAAACAATTTATTTATTTACGACAAATGGAGGAAGAAAGGGACATTTCTTGGACGTTAGCTTATCTAGGAACGTGGATTTCTCATTAGAATTCAATATCTATAGAAAGCCGACAACGACGGACATTGTTATCAGTTATCACTTGTTCAATGTTCATCTAATCAATCGAGAAAAATAAAGACGTCTGTTTCCATTCATTCATAGACTCTTTAGCCCTCTCCCGAGGTCACGGTATATCTGACAGATACATGCAAAATGTTTTCTTAACCTTCATCCGCTCGCTTACGCGGCAAATTGGCCGCATTTTTAAATTTTCTCTCCCATTTTCTTCCAGAGCGTCATGGGAGGGGTGGGAAGGGCTTGTATTCTCTAATTACTATCTCCTCCAATAGACCATGCTCGTGTTCTGATAAGAAAGCTCCATCAGCCGGTTCAGTACAGCCACAAACTACCCTAGGTGTCTTAATGCGACCAATTTGCCGTATAGCGCAATCGATAACGTAACTTTTTATCAATACTCGAATGTTGGTTTTACTGAGAAAATATTAGTAAATATAAAATAATAAATTAGAGACATATTTTGAGAAATAAAATATTATTACAAATTGAGTGTAGTAAACGATTACAGTACATTTTGAATTTTTAAGTTAAGTTTCCTGTAATTTTTTTAAATTTTAAATATAACTTTGATTTTAAATTTTAATATAGATTTTTTTGTCCAAACATGTACTTGTAATGTTATGTCAGAGTTCATAAGTCCTAAACAATTTAAATCATGCACTTTGAATGAAGAAAAACTCATGAAAACGATAAAAATCATATGTGGCCATCAAATTGCCGCATACGCGATCGGAAGTGTAACTTTTATAGGCGCGAGCGGATGAAGGTTAAATATTTTCGAAATTATTTAGCGCATAGCACAAGGCTTTGACTAGCTGTGCATACATATCTTAGAAATGATAAGCCGTATCGTTTACGATATAGTTTTGATTACAATCTGTTTAACTTTTACTTATGTGGCTTTGATACTTGAAAAAAAAGTGGTTAATCCCTTCGAAATAATTTTCGTAAATAAATTGTTTTATTTTATTTTAGTATAAGCAATTACTTTGCAGACTCATTTTATTTTAAATTATGAAAATATACACTTACCTACTGCCAAGGTAGCAAAAATTACAAAAGCTTATTTAGCGTAACCCTAATTAAATAAAATATTAGAAAAAAAATACGGTTTATCAAAATGATTACATTCGAATGTATAGCATTCCTCGACCGAAATAAATTCCTAGACATCCGTCGAGAAATCCCCGCAACTGTTGGTTTTAGTTCTCTAATATGCTTAGTAGGAAAGAGACAAACACAAGATCGTATGTGCGAACTGTCGTAAGTCGATGACTACTTGTATTACACATAAGAACAATCTTATCAACTTGCATTTAACCTTCAAGCGCACGCGCCAAGTAAAATGTGCTGGTAAAACAGATAACTCTTAGGCAAAATATTTTAAAATTAGTTTCGCCTGCATATTACTAGCTGAACTAAATATTTGAATTTGATCTTGGTGGGAGTATCCAGTACATTATTATTATAATTACATTTTTAGTACGTTTTAGGTAAAATAAACTTTCAAAAATTTACATATGAATTCATTTTCGCTTATATATTATTTCAATTAAAGAAATTTAATTAATTGATAAATTATTTACTATATTAAAATTATTATTATTGTTATAATTAAAATTATTATGTTTAAAAATAGGAGGCGCTCTTCGTATTGGTATTATAAATATTACCTCAAAATTTCAAAGTGATCCATTTATTCGTTTTCGAGATGACTACGTATTAGTGTGCCGATTTAAGTCTGGCAAACTTTTATTTCCATTTTCAATTTTAATTGTTTATAAGTAATTAATTCCACCAACTTGATTTTCTCAAAAAAATTTACAAACGGGCTATTTTGAAAAAATTAATTAAAAAAAATTTAATTCAAAAAAAAGAAATAGGAGCGGATGTTCCTTAAGGTATCATACACCTAATCTAAAAATTTGATCGCAATCCATCAAATCGTTTTCAAGTTAACTACGTATTACCACGAGTACACTGTAATATCCTAGCCTTAAATGATCTCGATTACACAGAGATTCTACGGCAACTTTGGCGAGTTTTAAGAATTGTTTAGGGTTGGTGCCCCCTGTTGTTTGTCCGTAAAATTTTAATTTCGCATCTTTATTTATCATGACAGAAATTTCTTGTGCAGTTCTTGTCATAGTACTATTATGTGGACCATAAGTGAAAGTTCGTGACCCAAATCCACTAATATTTTGGTCCTCAAGTTTATTGACCCTATTTTTAACTTCCCCTATCTCATCATTACAAAGTTTAACTTCCCTTGTCAAACCTATTTCCCTTTGAACAATTTTATTGAGGTTTTCCTTTTGGAAATTAATTTCCTCTTTTTGTTCCTGAATAGTTAAAGCAAATTCAGTCACTTTATCTCCCTGGATTGCAATTCCTGTCTCAATCCTTTCCTCATTATCCCTTCTTATCTTATCAATTTCATCCCTTGATACCTTATTTATTTCTAAATTAATTAAATCACCCTGAACTGATTTGATATCGTCATTTATTTTATAAATGTCTACCGTACAATTTTTTGTTACTCGATTTAATTCAAAAACTTCCGTTCCAACCCTTTTTACTTCAGAATCCAGGTTACTAAACCTTTGATCCGCCGTTTCCTCCAATTTTTTATTTAATTTGACCTCAACATTTTTAATCTCGTCGCTTAATTTCTTATCAAGGGCTTCAAATTTATTATTCATACCATCGAGTTTTTTATTAGTGTCTAGGGTATTTTCCCCCATTTTTGTTTTGAGATCCTCAAATTTTTTGTCAAATTTATCATTCATACCCTCAAATTTGTTGTTGAAGTCAAGAGCGTTTTCTCCCAGTTTTGTTTTTATGTCCCCGAATTCATTTTTGAGGTCCCCGAATTCATTTTTTATGTCTAAAGCATTTTCCCTTAATTTGTTATCAAATTTATTATTGAGGTTATTTATGGCAGTCATGATATCGTCCATGCTTGTACTCGGGTTTGAAATTGTTTGCGCTTGTGGCAAACCTGCTACTGGTGTACTAGTAGCTACTGGAATTTCTGGAGTTGTATCAGAAATTTGGGATGCATCTCCCAAAAGTGTACCCTGTGTGAGTTGAGTCTCAGTACCTGTGTCTTCGATGCCCTGAATTAACCCTGTGTCTACAATTGGTGCGTTTAAATCTGGTACACCTGTATTATCCTGATCGCTATCACCCATTTTAACAAATTTTATTTAAAATTTATCCACTTGGCCTCAGAAATGTTGAACTTTTGAGCATGTGTTCCTCAAATTTTTGTTTTGTTCAATTTATCAATGTTAAAATTTCGCAGCTGCAATTTTATTGACCTTATTTTTCGAAGTTTGAACAAATCCACGTGTTCCTATCTTTTTAAATTCAATAAATGCGCTCTCTCTAACACATTAGAATCAATTTTATTAAAAATTTTAAATTTTTAATTTTCAAATTTCTGCTTTCAAATCTCTACCTAACTACCCCTAATTTATCTACTATAGCCCCACGTTGGGCGCCAAAAAGTTGTTATGATTATTCTTACCTTAAGAATAACCACCCCAAAAAAGAAAGACCCTCGAAGCTAACGTTTTATCGGAGTAGAGTTTTCCTCTTCCTCAGAGTCAATGGATTCAGTAGATTAAATAAGAGGGCAATTTGTTGTAGACATAATTTATTAAGTAGCATAAAGAATTAATAAAAATTTGCATCAAATTAACTCGGACAACAATTTTGTCTAAAACCAATGTGTTATTTTTGTGCAATAATTAAAGCATCCAAATCACATTTAAATCCTTGTATTTAGGAGCTAAATTTGGATATTTCATTATTAGGTGTAATCATGTAAACAAATTATAACATTAAAATCAATAAAGTCCTTTAATTAATCTAAAATCAACACAATTCATTGATTCATAATTTAGATTAATTAAAAATAAAACAAATTTTGTACCTTGTTACTTTTCACTTGATCTGGTGTGTTCCCATAAAACGGTTGGTAAACATCAGGTTGCCCATCCTGTTAGAAGCCATTAACGTCTTCACAGCTACTGGTAATCGGTGAATGCGTTCCAAATTTGGTGATTAAAAGTGCTCCTTCAATCCTTTAACTTTGTTAACCAACTTTTGAAAAACTGTTGGTTGAATAATCTTCGTATTTAGTTACACTTCGGTAAGTAATCAATTAATTTTCCAATCTTAACCTGCTCACCACGTGTGAACACAACTTCCAAATCGTACCGATTGTACAAATATCTGTAATCCGCTTTTATTTCAGATATTCAATTCACGAATATCCAATTACGCACGCAATACACAACTTTCATCAAATACTCGGATTTCGTAAATTTATTTACTTCCGTTTAACTAAGTAAATTAATGCTTTGGTCTTTTTATACCAAAGAATCGCAATTGAGTTCCTTAATTGGGATTTTATCGAGAATTTTATTCTTTCTCGAACGACGTCTCCCCAAGAACTGGCTTCATTCTCCTTCTCTTTCATATTTGTCTTTTCAAAATTCAATCTTTTACTTTTATGGTGGGAATCGACGTTTTGTCTGCCAATATCACACTTATTTTCAGGTAACATGGAATTATTAATTGCTTGTGCACCGAATTATCACTTTTACCTTTTGTTTTACAGAAAATCGCGGCTGTTATCAAATTCAAAAAAAAAAAAACACTCACAAGGTGTTACAAAACTTTTGTATCTCACAAATAAACTTAAATTGTGTCTCATGTGCAATTAATTGTTACATGGGATGGTTTTTGTTTTTGATGCAAATCTTATTTTTTTATTAGTCGTATCGACTGACTACTGAACTTAAATCATAAATTTACCAATTATCTGTCTACCAATCCATCTGGATCTCTTAAACAAGGAAATATCACTACAATAAATAACAAAATTGTCGGTAAATTTTAACGTAATTTTAAGGAAATTCATTTTGAACATCTTGCGTTGGTTAATAATAAATTAACGTAACGTTTGATTTTAAGTTTAATTCTAGTTATTTAAAAAGATAATATCAAATTGTATTGATATTATCAGCTATTTCGAATAGCACTCAAAGCGATTTATAACTAATATTATAATATTTTGTTCATTATTATGACTGTTCCTGTTGTTGACTTTTATTCTGGACATTCTGCCCGCGAGTTACTGTTATTTTTTAGGAACCTCTTCCTAATGTAAGGACGTTGGAATCTTCGGCCCAATCGAGGTTGCTTTATTTATTTTTATTAACGCTTTGGATAAGTCGGTGTCAATATTCCACAGTACTCCTACTTTCGATCCAATTAAATACATAAAAATCCTTCCGTGGCGCCCTCTATTGAGCTTATTTTGACCTTTATAATATTAACAATTATGAAAAATCCCCTTTGATATCTTTTAAACAGACCCCCCTCCCCTCTTGATGAATTACCATCAGCAACGTATATCTGAAATAAAGGGAACGAAGCGATCAAAAATTATTAACAAATGCGACGGTAGTATGATAATATTGTGTTAATTTAAAAGTTATAAAAGTTATATTGGCCTTTATAGATGTGTCGAATAACATTTTAGTTATTAAAATGTTTTTTTTTGTAACAATCTTTTGAATGTTTGCAAGCTGTTTTATATTGTTTCAAATTATATGGTAAACTACTTGTAATAGTTTATTTATTGTTTAAAATAGTTATTGAACTAAACTGCGTCGTTTAGTAAATAAAGTTAAATTGTCCAATAACTAAAATTATTACTATTTAACTAGTACTTAGAATCATTAAATAATATATAGAATTTGTATTTAATCTTATTTTATTTTCAATATAGAGACATTTTATCTAGTTTATTAGTGTATTGCTTGAGTCAATATTTTAGGAAATAAGTAGGTAGATACTTAGTTAATTGGTTTTATATATTGATCGTATTTCAATTTCCAAAACACTTGAAATTGTAAAAAATGCTACACCGTGTTAAAGGAATATGGCCGTAACATGGAAACAAAAAACAATAAAATTAAATACAGATCATTTTCAAAAACGCCCAAAAATATTCAATATTTTGAATGGTGAAGTAGAAATTTTTAGTTAATTACCCGATTTTGGATTTCCTTTTTTGCAATTATTTTCTTGATTGTTATTTTAATAATTAGTGGTTATTAAATAATAGTGCTTGTTTTCGAATAGGATAGGAGGGGACGTGCCCTTGTGCCTTTTATCAATATTATCAACGTTATCATTTTGTTAGAGTGGTGTCAAATAAAAAAGAAAATGTGGAGCTAAATCGCAGACACCAAAACTTGTACAATCGTGCTTATGTTGGTGTCAATTGGTGGAATTGGGTGTCACGCGATCTCTACTGCGTCAGATTTTAGCTACGCCTTTTCTTCTTTATTTGACACCACTCTAACCTTAACACCTTAGACTGCGATCCGTTTGACCTCGCAAGTTTTTCTAAGCCCTAAAAAGTATTTAAGTAAACAAAAATTACAATATTTTGAAGACTATGGAATATCATAATATTATCCAATGAGCCTCAGTGTTTGAGGTGTGAATGTCTCTTTGTCAATAGTTGACTAAACATTCAATAAAAACCATTGCATTTTTCCACTTCTATTTCAACAAGAAATAAAGTTAAGTATCTGACAACTTAAGTGGCCACTTGCCAATTGCGTAACAACTTTAAAGTTAATACTATCATTGTGTAAACACATACTTATTGAATTGTGGTGATAAAGTGAGTAATTGACGATTTTATCGCTTTACCATTCCACAAGTTATAAAAATAATAAATAAAAGTGGATTACATGAAATTACCTATTAACTGATTATAAAGAGAGAACTTTATAGTTAGGGAATATAAATTATAATAAAAATTGAATGGAAAACACGTAAGCTTCCAGTGAATATCTTACAGAATAGTTTTGTCTAGCAATCTACCATATTATAATCAAATATCAGCAAAACACATATAAATTCTGTTTGATTTGAGAGACTACTGCTTCCATATTAAACATCTCCAAAATTACTTTTATGTTTATTTTTATAAAACAATAATTCACTGAATAATTTCAGGATACTTAATTTTAAAGTCATTTTACGATTACACCGAAATGAAAATTAGGTTCTCTTGTATAACACGCAAAAGCCATATTGACGCATTTTCTTATAAATGAGATCTCGTATTTTTTCCCACAGATAATAATGTTAAGGTTATTTTTGGTTAACTACAAGCAGTAACAAATTATTTTGTAGCCTTA
This sequence comes from Rhagonycha lutea, assembly GCA_958510855.1. Taxonomy (NCBI): domain Eukaryota; kingdom Metazoa; phylum Arthropoda; class Insecta; order Coleoptera; family Cantharidae; genus Rhagonycha; species Rhagonycha lutea. The sequence goes on from OY294036.1 coordinate 22,711,442, forward strand.
GATACCCTCATACTAACGTAATTTCTTGTAAAAGAATAAAGCTTCTAACCGTAGAAGATCATAAGATATGGAATAATAAAAAATAGCATCAAGACTATAAATCGCATATTTTTAATTAATGGTTAAAAACTGGAAGAATTAATTTATTTTAGAATGATAACTAAGAAAATTTAACATTTAGAAACCGTTACGTTTGACGAAACTAAATTAACTTGAACTTTGTTAGTTTGATTTTTGTTGGCGGACGGTATTCACATCAACTTAACAAAAGTTGATGCATTAATAACACGTGGTGTGATTTTCTAATTTACGAAAACTTATTCAAAGCATCCTACGACGTACAGAGTAAAGATAATTTTATATTTCAACATCAAATAATATGAATACAACTCTCGAGTCACAAAAACCCTTACTTATTTTGCTTCCTCGCCTCAACTATTTACATTATATGCTACATCTACTTATATAGAAGCGGTTCATTCATAATAATTTTTTATTCAGAGCCGAATTTCTATTTCATTTTATAATTAATGACAGTGGTGAAATTTACTTAATGTACATTGCACATAAATAATTATGTTTGCTTCTTAAATTTTGTATATTATTACGAAGTTAATTTTATCAAACATTGTGATAAAATAAATGCCAAAATGATACAAAACACCAAAGCGGTTAATGGTTCTGACGTTATAACTAAAGTGACTTTATTGTTATATGTATTACATAATTTAGTAATTTAAGTTTATCAATTTAACATTGTGCGTTAATACTAGTTTGACCAAGATTAAGAAAACTTGTCCCTTGCAAATAACCTTGTTTTAAAATTGATACTTCATAAATAATTGGATTTCCAGGTTTTAATAATTATGAAGTACTACAATCGTTGATTTGAAGAACATAATAAGATGCGCAGCCTTACGAACAAAAATGTGTCAAAAAAAATGGGTCGAGATGTAGGTGAAGTTAGCATTGATTGGTAGAATAGAATAATAAATATTCATTCAATCAATGCTGAAGGAATATTTATAATTATTATTCTATTCTACCAATCAACACTAACACATCTCGACCCATTTTTTTTTCTACACGTTTTTGCTCGTTAGGTTGCATATCTTGGTAAATTCTTCAATCAACGCTACAATATCATTGTTATCAATTTAAATTTATTTAATTTATCACTTAAATTTAGCATTATTGTCATTTCTATTACTCTCAATGGTTATTTTCTTAAAAACAATCTCTTTTGCGGTTAAGTTTCACTTATATCTGCATATTACTTTCTTCTCCTTGAAAAATAACTGTAGATGGTTATTTATCAAGATTTTTCAAAAAGAGCTAACTTTTAAACTAAAGGTTGGTAAACAGGAGAGTATTAAGACAAGACCAATTGCAAATTTGAATAGAGAATGCTCATCCGCAAAGTATTGAAATTTATAATTGCAAAGTTTCTTCTTAAAAAGGGTACGTTGCAACCCTTATTAAAAATAATTTGTGTTTTGTAAAATTGTATCTCTGTCTATGCATATTTTGCTTCTTAATTAAAATTGTAATTTATGTTTAACGAACGCCTCCACTATTTACTTACGTAGTTTTCTGTATAATATTATCTTTAAATAACAAAAGATGATTAAAGTAAACGTTAAAGTAACACTTATAAATCCTTTAATTAGTCTAGCGAGTCCAACATGTTTCGAAGGGAGGGTATTAAATTTTATGATTAATTAAGGAAAGGTCCAACAATAAGTTAAGCCGATGACATTAATTAGTGCCGAAGGCGACTGCTAACTAGAGTTAACCAATAACGACGACGCTATACACGTACCAAAATTATAGCTAATATTTTGGCCGTATCTGCTATTTGGATTAATGAGTTTTCGATCAGAAATGGATTTAAATATAGATTGCCAATAATTTTCACAAATCGTTGCCGTCAGTAAATATCAAAATTTGTAGTTGTTATTTAAGGGCTATGAATTAAAAGTGTCAGAAATGAATTTTAGGAAATGTATTAGTTTGTAAATGTAATGTGATATATCAAATTCTCATTTTCCATCAACATTTATCATACTCGTTATAAAACAATTACAATTAATGTATTTCAATAACTGCTTACTCTGGCATTTATTAACACTAACTTGCTTTAGAAATTTTAAATATAATTTATTTATTTACTGTTGACTAAAAATTAAAAAATTTCCATTTAGAGGTTTTTATCTAAACAATTTTAATGCAATAAGGTCAAACAAGCTAACAAATTAAGATTTTCAAATAGAATTTGAATTTTAAATAAATTTTCCTTTAAATTAAAATGTTACAAAATTGAAAAACCTGCATTTTTATGTATTGATAAACCATTGTAAATGACATTTAAAACGTTTTTTAAATGATGCAATCACAACTTGAATCTGTGATCCCTTTGTAAAGACACCTAAACGTATGAATATTTACAACCTCTCTAAGACACAACATAGCAATAGCGCACCATTGTAGAAATCTATGCAATTTAAATATTATAATAAATAAGTATGAACTTCGAAGAGCTTCTTCAATAATACATTTCGGTAATTCTAAACAAGGCGTAAATAAATATGGAGCGAACGAGATCCTAACCCTTTCCTATAAGATTTGAGCTCAAACTCCATAGACACTGCTCAAAACTAATCGTGAATAATAAGAAAAATTTAAAAAATTACCCTGTGGCCCACTTTTTGAATTTTAATAATTTTGATGTTACAAATCCTCCTAATTTTGTTTAGAATTTTAAATAAAGCTTAGTTTAAATAATAAAACTTAAAATAGGTAGATATATCTTATATTTGTTTAATTATTAATAAATTACGAATTAAGGAATAATTATAATGTTATATTTGAGCTTTCGATCTTGCATTAAGACCTTCGTCAGAAAATTACAAATAATAAGTGGGTAAACATGGAAACATATATATGTACATTGTATTGTCATTTGACCGGTAACTAGATAAATGGACACTTATCAGAACGAGCAAAACCAACCACCTTCTGTGTGATGCCGTATATTAATGGTTTAAGTGAGAAGATTCAGAGAACTTTAAAACCATTCAACATTAACATGGCTTTCCGATCCCCAAACAACGTCGGCATGCTATATACTAAACTTAAAGACCCAATCCCAACGGAAAAGAAATCCGACCTAATATATCAAGTAGATTGTACCACTTGTAACTTAGTGTATGTTGGACAAACTAACCAATGGCTTAAGAAAAGAATTAGTGGGCACATCTCTAACATCAGATGTAACAAACCAGAAAGTACTGCCATTGCTAAACATATTCTTATTGACGGGCACGATGCTAATTTTATGAACACAAAAATTATTAAATCGGTTAGCAATTACAAAGATCGTTTGCTACATGAGATGATTTGCATAAAGAAGACCAAAAACACTATGAACCGTCAAACTGATATAGAGGGCTTAAGTACTATATACAGCCACTTACTTGTGTAAAACCTTTTACGTATTGGGGCTAGGTTTTCCTTTTTTGGTGGAACACAATCCAGGTTTTTCCTAACTCACGGTTATTGGATTTTATCTAGTTACCGGTCAAATGACAATACAATGTACATATATATGTTTCCATGTTTACCCACTTATTATTTGTAATTTTCTGACGAAGGTCTTAATGCAAGATCGAAAGCTCAAATATAACATTATAATTATTCCTTAATTCGTAATTTATTAATAATTAAACAAATTTATTTTCACGAATTAATAATAAACCAATTTTAGATATATCTTATAGGAATCTAAAAAATGTTTACCTATTAATTATGTATTCTGACGAAAGACGTGCCCATGTCTGAAAACTTAATTAAATTAATTTATTTATTTTAACTAGATGTCCTCTAAACACACGGAGAATTTGAGAAATGCCTCAGGGTCTCAAACTCAATGATGTGGAAACTCCGATCTACACCTCCAAGTGGTAGGGGACGGTAAACGCTACAGAGGTAACTCTAGCGGCTAACGTAGAAGGAGACCGAATGTGCGCCGGTATAAGCAATCAACCGATATCTTATCGGAAGGGCACTCTATTGTCCTGGGGGGGAGAAATCGCCCCCAAAGGCGGAGGAATCAACAGTGATCAACGGCATTGGAATCAAGAAGGCAACGGGAAACCACTTGATTAAAAATCCCTAGTAAAATCATGAGTATGGCTGAAAATAATAAACTTAAAACTGATCACGGTTATCGGAACCCGAGATCCGGCAGGGGAAGGAGAAAGGCTTCTTCGGTCGTCATCCAGCGAAATCCCTTCAACAACAATAACAACAACAACAACAACAAAAGAAATCACCAAGTGGCAGACAAGCGAATAGATGTGCACGCAGATATAATTACCATAGCGACCTGGAATGTACGAACCATGTTCCAAGCAGGCAAGATTGATAACGTTACTCTAGAAATGGAACGACTAGGAATTGGAGTTCTCGGGGTTAGTGAGATGCGGTGGCCGGCGAGTGGGGAATGTAACGTCAACAAATACCGGGTAATGTACTCCGGAAATAACAATAATCTACATATAAATGGGGTTGGAGTCATACTGGCCCCCAAAGTGGCACGCTTTTTGGTGGGCTATACAGCGGTTTCAGAAAGAATTATAACCGTACAACTGCAAAGCTATCCCATTAAAATAAACATTGTTCAAGTCTATGCTCCAACTGCTGAGGCCGAAGAGGAGGATATAGAACAATTCTACAAACAGTTGAAAGACGTTGTAAGACAGTTTAAGAAAGAAGAGATTGTTATAATTATGGGAGATCTGAACGCGAAGATAGGTGAAGGAAAGGAGGGTGAATTAATTGGAGAGTTCGGATTGGGGGTCAGAAACGAAAGAGGTGAAAGGCTCAGAGATTTTGTTGAGGAGGAACAATATGTTGTACTCAATACTTTCTTCAAATTACCCCCTCGAAGGCTATATACTTGGGTCTCACCCCAGGATGACGAAGGAAAAGTGATAAGAAATCAGATAGATTATGTAATGGTAAATAAGAGGTTTCGGAACAGCTGCCTATCGGTTAAAACTTATCCAGGGGCTGACATAGCATCGGACCATGTGCTTCTACAGGGCAAATTTAGAGTGAGGCTAAAGAAGAACAGCGGAAAAAGATCAGAAACAAGAACATGGGATTTGGATAAATTGAAAGAGGAAGAAACAAAAATAAAGTTGACAAATAGACTAAACACAGAAATACAGAATATTAGAGCCCAAGCACAGTCAACAGATGCATCCTTGGATGAGATGGCAAAAAGTTTCAATGAAATTGGTAATGAATGTCTGACCAGCGGGGAAAGGAAGAGAAAACCATGGATGACAAGTGAGATATTGCAACTCATGCATGATAGAAGGAAAGCCAAGAAAGAAGAGAGTAATTACAGAGATATACAAAAAGAAATAAGAAAAAAAATAAGAGAAGCTAAAGAGAACTGGACAGCTGCACAATGCTCGGAAATAGAGATGCTCGAGGGGAAGCATGACGCCTTCAATATGCATAAAAAAATTAAAGAAACGGCTGGAATATATAAGATAGCAGCAGGAGGCAGAGTGCAAGATAGAGATGGCAAAACAATTGTGGAGCAGGAAGAGAAGATGGCAGTATGGAAAGATTATATTAGAGAACTGTTTGAAGATAGGAACCGACCGATACACCCACCCTCATACCAAATAACAGAGCAGCTACCAATAACAAAGGAAGAAATAACAAAAACAATAACTTTGCTCAGGAATAGAAAATCACCGGGGCCGGATGGAATCCGGAACGAGTTTCTCAAGCTTCTGGATGAAGAAAGTACTGAATGGCTAGCTTCTATTTTTAACGAAATATACTCGTCGGGGATAATTCCAGAGAGCTGGCTCAAGTCGACATTCATTGCAATCCCAAAGAAGCCAAGCGCTAAAGAGTGCGGGGATTATCGTACCATAAGTCTGATGAGTCATTTACTCAAACTTTTCCTGAAAATAGTACATAAGAGAATATATCGAGTCTGTGAGGAACAGATCAGCGAGGCACAGTTTGGATTCCGTAATGCTTTGGGTACTAGAGATGCCCTATTTAGTGTTCAGGTCCTCTTTCAAAGAGCTCGGGATGTGAACAACGACATCTTTGTGAGTCTTATAGATTATCAAAAGGCATTCGACAATGTACAACACCCGAAAATGGTAGAAATCTTGGAAGAAATTGGCCTTAGCAAACAAGACATAAGAATAATTAGTAGCCTGTACTGGTATCAAACATCGTCGATACGTGTAAATGGAGAGGAGTCTGAGGGTGTGCAGATCAGGCGTGGAGTAAGGCAGGGGTGTGTGCTTTCACCCTTGCTCTTTAACATTTACTCTGAGTTTGTCTTTCGAGAAGCACTAGAGGAGATAAATGAAGGAATAACAGTTAATGGAGAGATCATAAATAATATACGATACGCAGACGATACAATTGTTTTCGCAAAAGATCTAAACGGCCTTCAACATATAATGAACAAAATAGTGGAAGTGAGTGAGAGGTATGGGCTGAAAATGAATATAAAGAAAACAAAATTTATGATTATATCTAAAAACAAACAACTAAATGGAGTTCTGACTGTTAATAACCAACCAATACAGAGAGTTAAGTGCTGCACATACCTGGGCACCACCGTTACTGAAGACTGGGATCACTCTGTAGAGATTAAATGCCGCATTGCAAGAGCACGATCCGCGTTTCTGAAGATGGTGAAAGTATTCAAGCCTAGAGACCTAGCGATAACTACGAAAGTACGAATGCTGAGATGCTACATTTTCCCTGTTCTGCTGTACGGGGTGGAATCGTGGACTCTGACAGAGGCTTCGTGTAAGAAGTTGGAGGCGTTTGAAGTGTGGCTATACCGCCGGATACTTAGAATTTCTTGGGTCTATCACGTTACCAACGAGGAGGTCTTGAGGAGAATGGAGAAGGAAAAGGAAATACTGTTCACAATTAAGAAACGTAAACTGGAATATCTAGGACACGTGATGAGAAATCCAAACAGATACAGGTTGCTTCAGTTACTTATTCAAGGGAAGATCCAGGGAAAACGAAGCGTGGGTAGACGTCGAATATCCTGGCTTAAGAATCTGCGTACTTGGTTTAATACAACTACTATCGGCTTATTTAGATCAGCAGCCGATAAGGTTAAAATAGCAATCATGATCGCCAACATCCGGAGCGGATAGGCACTCTAAGAAGAAGAAGAACTAGATGTGTTTTAAAATATAACAATTAATTATTATCACGAGTTAATAAACTAATAATTTAAATATTTTCCATCTTTAAAAATATGCATCCTTCTGACAACCATTTCATTGGAAAAGAAAACAATTTTATATACAAATAATTATGTTGTAAACAAATTTTCAAAAGCACAAAGGTTTGTGGAAATATTACAACCAATTTCTCTTTTAATGTGACATCCCAAGTTTAAAATTAAAAATAACTTTGCACATTTTAGCAATTATGTTCTAAAACATTTTATTAAATAATATAAAATTCAGGCTATTCGTCAACGTATAATAATAATAACTATAATAATTTATGGAAATGCATATTATATTACTGTACTTTTTGTCTTTTCAGAATATAAAAATTTACCTACTCTAATGCCCATTTTCAACAACAATTTATTTAAGAATTTCCTAGTAAAGAATTACTTAGGTAGGTATTCTATAAATTTGATTGGTCAAATTTGACATAATATGAGTTTTTATGTCAATACTATGTCAAATTTCACCAATCACATTTATGGAATACCTAGCTAAGAATTCTTTACTAGGATATTCTTAAATAAATATTGGTTAAATCGGGCATAAGTATTTGAAACACTAGAGCTACAACAACAAAATTTTGGAAAAAAATCAAAAAGGATTTCAATAGCAACTTGTAGGTGTAGTATATTAGTATAATATTGTTACACACTTCAAAGAAATACTCGTAATTATTTCAGAAACTTTATTAACTCTATTAAAGTTAACACTAAAAAATACTTCTTATAAACTATTAATATAAATCACTAATTAAAAATCAATTTGACCGTCTCTCAAATCAATCTTACGTCTTTCGTCTTAATTATTCGCGTCTTCAAACTCAACTCCTCTTACCCAACTAAAAACTACACCCCAAAACAATATTGTCCAGTCCGATTCACCCCCGCGCACCTATGACGTCAGAGGCTTTTATTTTGAACTTAACAGTCGGCCTCGCTACCATTGAGGACGTCCTCGTCCTCGCCATCGACGTCGGTTTCATCTTCCTCCACATCATCTTCTTCGGGTAATTGACACCAGTGCTTCAATCGATCACTAGCGTATACACCACGGAAGGGTTTCTGAGTTCTCTCTGCTCCCGGAATGTCTTGAATTGCGTATCGATCATTTGGTAGAACCATAATAATTTCATAAGGACCTTTATATTTAGGCATTAATTTTCGGGACTCACCCGTCGCACCTGCATCTCTTCTAATTAATACTAAATCACCTTCTTTATACTGAGTAGGCTTCTTATGGTGTCCATCATACCATTGTTTACTTTTTTCTTGCTGCTTTTCAATATTTCCCAGGGCTTCTACCCTTCTCTCTTCTAAATTTATTTCATCTAACATTTCATTTTGATTTAATGCTAACACTAACCCATTTTGCAATGCGTTTCTTGGTTGAAACCCAAATAATAGTTCGTTAGGAGTCTTCTTTGTTGTTGCATTAGGAAGATCATTAATTGCAAATTGAATTCTTCCTAAATGAGTCGACCAATCTTTACCATCTTCTCGACTGTATGTTGTTGTTAACGCACTTAGTAACGTCTGATTTTGTCTTTCGACTTGTCCGTTAGCCCTTGGAGTGGCAGTAGCATTCTTGATATGTTTAATTTGGTTAACTTCGCAAAACATTTCAAAATCTTTCGAAGTAAATGCTGTTCCTCGATCGGTGATAATTCTACAAGGGGTTCCAAATACACTAAAAATTTCTTTTAAAATTTGTAAAACTGGTTTAGTTTTAGTCGTCTTGACAGCTTTAATAATCGAATACTTCGTAAAATTATCCTGATATAAAAGGATATAATCATGCCTCTGAGAACTTTTCACAAATGGTCCTAAATGATCCAGATTAACCGTATGAAATGGTATAGGTACGCGCTTGATGTTATGCAATTCTCCTTCTGGTTTGCCTTTGCCCGTCTTGTGATAAGCACATCTTATGCAAATGGCAATGTAATTTTTAACGCTTTTACGCATTCTTGGAAACCAGAAATTACGTTTTAGATGTATTAACGTCTTTTCTATACCAAAATGACCCATATCGTCATGACTGGCTTGAACTACTCTCCATCTAATTCCTTTAGGTACTACCCATTTCAATTTACCTTCGACTTTCCTACAAATTCGATTATTTTCTATCTGATAATCTTGATGTATTTGTTTTTCTCCTGCAGTATTCGGCTTAATTTTTAATATTTCAAGTAATTCTTTCATCTTTTCGTCTTTTAACTGCATGGTCAATAACCAATCAGCCTCGTCAATTCTTAAAGTAAATATCTGCATGTCTACTTCTTCCACTTCGCGACTTAATTCAACAGGATTTCGACTTAAGGCGTCGACATGTCTCATTTTACTTCCGTCTCGATGAATTATTTGAAAATCAAACTCTTGCAATTTTAATAACCATCGTCCTATTCGTGGTGACAGATCCTTTTTCGTCATAATCGTCTTTAACGAATTACAATCGGTGACGACTGTAAATGGTCTTGCTAATAAATAAATTCTAAATCTATCTAAAGTTTCGACGACGGCCAATGCTTCTAACTCAAAGCTATGGTATTTATGTTCTGCATCTGTCGTCTTTCTACTGTAATAATTTACAGCTTTCCATCCTTCTTCTTCTTTTTGCATTAATATACCAGCTAAACCTACAGTACTCGCATCAGTATGAACTTGAATTTCGGCATTCGGTTTATATAACGTAAGCGTTGGACGCTCGGTTAATATCTTCTTTAATTTCGAAAAGGCTTCATCTTGCTCCTTTTCCCACACAAAATCCTTGTCTTTCTTAGTAAGTTCTGTCAATGGTGCGGCGATTATTGAAAAATCTTGCACAAATTTCCGAAAAAACCCGCACAACCCCATAAATTGTCTGATTTCCGTTACATTTTTCGGTTGAGGAAAATGTTCAATGGCTCCCGTCTTTAACATTCCCGGTTTTACTCCATTTTCACTTATTTCAACCCCTAAATATTCTACTTTTCTCACTAAAAATTTACACTTAGATAATTTTAATGTTAATCCTAATTCTTTTAAAATACTAAGTACTCGTCTTAATATTATTAAACCTTCTTTAATTGTTTTACTAGGTATTAACATATCGTCCATATAATTTAATACTATACCCGGCCCGATTTTTTTTACTATTAATCGCATTAAACGCGTAAAAACACTCGGTGCATTTACTAAACCAAAAGGAACACGATTAAATTCATATTGGTCATTCTCTACTACAAATGATGTTAAGTGTTTATATTCTTCAGCGATGGGAACTTGATAATACCCACTCATAAAGTCTAGAATCGTAAACCAACCGTTACCCGATAACTGGTCTAATTGTTCTTCTAAAATCGGCATCACTACATGTTCTTTTTTAGTAATCGCGTTAAGCCGTCTAAAGTCTACACACAAACGCGTCGTCCCGTCTTTCTTAGGTATTAATATCACCGGACTCGTGTACTCGGATGAAGATTCGCGAATTATTCCCGCGTCCCGTAATTCTTTCACCATATTGTTCACTTCATCGCGTTTTGCGTACGGTAGTCTATAAGGGCGATATTTCACTACTTGTTGCGATGTTAAGTCTATTTTCATCTCACATAAGTCTGTAGTACCAATTTCACTTAAGTTTTGTGAAAACACCGCACTGTTTTCATTAACCAGTTCTTTCAATTTCTTTTTATCATTTTCTTCCAGATTATCATCCATTTCAATTTCTTCTAACCTAATTAGTCGCTCGGCCACCTTGATCTTATTAACCCTTTGAATCGTTAATTTACCTTCTTCTTTAATTACTTTAATTCCGGGTTGATCTAAAGCTGACCTTCCTACTATTATGTCATCTTCTTGTGCTTCGTTTGGCACCACATAGACTTCCACTTCTATTTTCGTATCGTCCAATTCGATTAACAGATTTCTACGTCCTACTGGATGGCATCTACCCTCACCAAATCCACGCAGGATCATAGTAGTTGGTAGGTAACTCAATTTCATTCCTTCGGCAATGTCTTCTTTCATCGTGACCACATCGCTACCTAAGTCGATGAAAGCAGATATTTCCCTTCCATCTACGGTCACCATTTTGTGATACTCATCTGCCAATTTGTTTCCTACCAATCTTCGGACGTTTTGAGTTCCATTATCAGGACATTGGGAAGCTTTATGTCCAAAATTGTTACAACGAAAACACTTAAGTCCTAATCGTTTCGACTTACAATCGATCGACTTATGTCCCCGTTCGCCACAGTTATAACATCTATTTCCTGTTTTCTCGTTGTTCGACTTCTTTGGCATTTTCTTTTCTTCATCCATTTTGGATGTCTTCGTCGTATCTTGTTCTTCTGATTTTTTTAGTTTGGTCTTTTTAATTTTATTATAAATTTCAATCTTATCCTTCAGCTCCTTATAAGTTTTGGCACCATACAATACCATCTTGGTAACTTGATCCTCGGGTATGCCTGCGATGATGTATTCAATGACTGCTTCTGGTTCTACATCACCTCGGCTTCCGATCTCCTTCATTACCAGAATATATTCTTGTACCGTCTCTTTACTCGTCATTTTACGTTCGGACAACATTCCATGAATTTTAGCACTGTTGATTTGCGTGTCAAATTCTTCAATTAATAGCTGTTTTAGTTGATTCCAGCTTCGAATATTTACCTCCGATTGAATAAATAATTTTGCCAACCCTTTTAATGATTTCCGCGCATAAAGTAATTTGTGTAGCTCACTCAAATTCATTAATGCTGCAGAATCTTCAAATTCGGAAATCCATCTACGAATCGGATAAGTATCTGACCCGTCATACGATTTTATCGAATCCTCGATGTCACGAAATGTTAAAGTAACCGCTCTTCGTGATGTTCGCCTAATACTTGTCCCCGCGTCGCTTATTTCGCTTCTTGCATCATTAATTTCTTCCTCTTCCTCTTCTTCCTCTTCCTCGTCTTCTTCATTATCTGCTTGAACCGAGTTCTTTAATGCTTCCAAATCCATTAAATTTTTACACACCGATATAATTAAATCTTCTTTAGACATATTACTTTCGACACATAAAATATTAGCAATTGAAATCACATCGTTTTCCACAAAATTGTCATTTATATATTTTACTTTAAGTTTATGTTCTTCAGAATTTTCTACAAAAGAAAATCCATTGAATTCCCGTATTGATTTGCGACTTTTTCTATCACCGTCATTTTCAAACACCAATTTATAAAAAGTTTTAATTATTTTAAATTGCGAAGCTTGAATGTTCTCGAACACCCCCGGTATATCTTTTAAAGCTAACATATTGTTCCAATAACACGTCTAAACTATAAAATTAATGGTCCTTTTCAGTTTTACGAACTAGGTAGGTATATTACGTCACTCGTCTTGCCCTAAATTTTGAAACAAAGACCCTTTCTCACACGGTCACTTTTATGTTTGTAAAATTTAACATCGCCTAATAATTGAAAATTCTTAATATTCAAATATTACTTATCTTTGTTTTCCAACGTCGTTTCCTACAGTTGCTTTCAGCGTCTTTTCAAGCGTCGTAGTAGTCGTCGTTTTTAAACGTCGTTTTACGTCGGCGTCGTCTTGCGTCGGCGTCGTCTTCAATTGTCGTCTTTCGTCGTCTTCAAGCGTCGTTTTATCTTCAGGCGTCGTCGTCGTCGTCTTCTGTTTTCTAATCACAATAACCAACTAGGTACACTGATTTTAGTTTATTATCACACCGCTGCAATTTTTTGTTACACACTTCAAAGAAATACTCGTAATTATTTCAGAAACTTTATTAACTCTATTAAAGTTAACACTAAAAAATACTTCTTATAAACTATTAATATAAATCACTAATTAAAAATCAATTTGACCGTCTCTCAAATCAATCTTACGTCTTTCGTCTTAATTATTCGCGTCTTCAAACTCAACTCCTCTTACCCAACTAAAAACTACACCCCAAAACAATATTGTCCAGTCCGATTCACCCCCGCGCACCTATGACGTCAGAGGCTTTTATTTTGAACTTAACAATATTATATAACTTTGTCAGTTATATTTCTAGAAAAAATATTTTAACAAATTCTAAACTCAGAATACAGAACAGAAAAACATACTAGAGAAAATATTATATTATTCTGAGTTATTATTTTGAATAACATTTATTTGAATAAATAAATCTTACTACTTCCGACTGAACAGGAACCCATTGTATTATTCACTTATATGCAATAGTCTCATGCTGACCCTGAAAGTATAAGTATTCTCCACATCTAAGGAGCTATGGGCTTCATCTTTTTTATACAAATTCGCTCATGCAACTGGAAAGTTTATACAAATCTATCCGCTTGATTCCACTGGAAATGATGTCCGATGAGTAACCAAAAATATATCCTTTCATGTTGAAAACATTTTCTACTATTTAGTTTCAAATCTGTCGGCTTAATCTTTTACAGATAAATTAGTTTGATATTGTTTAGACCTGGTAACGAAAGGGTTTAATAGTATAATAACAAGTCAAGTTTTAAAATAGATAGAATCTCTTGAATAGACGACGACGCTGAAATTACAATAATAATGCAATATTTTGAAGACAAACTTATCCTGATTGTTAGCTTTACCCATGTAAAAAAAAGTTGGCAACTAAAAAATATTGGTGCTTATTATATAGCGTAAAAATATAGAGTGACACAAACATCATAATCAGGGTTAAGCATTAATCATTTATCTAACTCTTTATCTAACTTACCCTTTCTGTCGTTGCATTTTCATCCTGACCTACCTTCAAGATATGTGTTTTGGAGTAGAGACGGGACATTTGCGATTTTTTTTAAAGAGCAGAATAAGTATCGTTGAATGATGCAGAAGTAACTGGGTGTTAGCGAAACATCTAACAATGTATTGCCTCCAGCGGAAGTTAGATCAAGTTTGAAGTGACATTTGATCCGAGAAAGTAAATTTGTGCGAGATACGGTCCTGTAAATTTGCTCGGCCACGTCTCTGTTTCTGATCTAAAGGCTGCAACCTTTGTAATAAAATGTAAGTTAATAACTACCACAAATTAAGTTAATATTCAATTATCGTACCGTTTTAATGTTAAAGACCATTTTTCCCGTTTTTTCTTTTCCCTTCCTTTCCGAAAAGGGGTTTGATATTCAAATTTTCATATCCTTCCTCATAACACTTCAAATGGTCTTTAGTAATTAAAAATATCGAAGTTCATATTTCTTATTCTTATTGTCTCAACGGGTGTTGCTCATTTAATCCACCTGCACTGAAGCAAACTAGCTTATTGTACCCCGTTCCATGCTGAGATCTTAGATGGATTGTGAGGTAGAGACCTATCAGAGAGATCTCGATGACTACCTCGGTCACCAACAGTGTGGATGTCATCTGGAAGGCCGAGCTTTAAGAAATTCGGTTCGGTTCGGCTCGCGTTGCCTCCCGTTCGATGTCGCCCACCCCTCGGTTCGGACACGAGCCTGAAGGTGTAGGTCCCCCTACGTTCCCCGCCAACTGATGGTGTAGGTCTACCCAGGCCCCCCGCCACCCCGGTCACATCGACCCTGCACGGTGGTACGACATGGTGACCGGGACCGCCTGTCCGCGATTCAAACCCAGAATTTCCGCTCTGAATTCAACCAGGGATCACATTAAGCCACCACTGCGGCTTAATATTTACTAACTGATGTCAACAATTCGGCCCACTAGTAAAGCTGTGTACTTTGGATGTCTTTGGAATCCTGCCCTTCGCAATGGAAAGAAACTAATGTAAGATTAGACTAATGTAAGATGTAAGTGAACATAAAATAGACTGTCTCTATTTAGACATTAATTTTATGTTGCTTGTCAACAGCCGATTGGTGTTAAGGGTAGGGTTTCACACATGCAAAACTAGGAAAGTAATGCATTTGAAAACGGCTTGACGGATTGACTTGAAATTTTGGGAACATATACAAAACACATTTAGGCACAAAATGACATATTTTATATCTTAGAATTTTTAAAAACTACATATTGGTTGTCGAGATATCTAGTTTCTAATTTATTTTATTCAAATCAAAATAATGCACAGTTGATAATGATTGATGTGATAAACAAAAAAAACATAATTTGAAGGTAACATTTATGGAGCAAAGGTCTATAAAATGACATATTTTTTAAAATGATATTGTTTTAAATAATATAGTATTTTTATTTTTTTATATTAAAAAATTATAATTTTTTAATATTTTGCATATATACGTGAGTCATATGCTTATGTAAATTTGTCTACCAAATATTAAATTTTTGAATCGATATAAGTAAGTATTTTTGAATTTTAAAATAATTACTTTATGTAATTCGTTATATTCATGTTACAAACCAATTCTGAATTACGTCAGCAATGCTTGTTCAACTTTATTGTGTTGGGGGGCGCTTTCGTATTGCTCAATTATATAATAAACTGACTTAGCGACGATAATGAGATTAGCTTGGACCAAAACATGAACTTGACAAAAGGTAAAGGTAAGGTAAGCTTTTGTCCAAGCTAATCTCATTATCGTCGCTAAGTCAGTTTATTATATAATTGAGCAATACGAAAGCGCCCCCCAACACAATAAAGTTGAACAAGCATTGCTGACGTAATTCAGAATTGGTTTGTAACATGAATATCACGAATTACATAAAGTAATTATTTTAAAATTCAAAAATACTTACTTATATCGATTCAAAAAATTTAATATTTTATAGACAAATTTACATACGCATACAACTCACGTAGCTTTGTTGTACCGCTTATACAAGCCCAATTTGATATATACTACCGACGTTATCAAGCCAAAACCGACGTTACCAGACCCACTCTCGGGCTTGAAAAAGTTTCTCTGCATATATCGAGTCTGTAGGTGTTGATTAGGTGGGGAGTGAAGAGATGGAAATTTGTATTTGGGCTTGAAAACGTCGGTTTAACGTAACATTTTATACAGACTTAGTTCGTAAGTTCTTACACTAGGGGGCTCAGCATCGTTGGTGTATATTTTTATACAAACGTTGTTAGGCCCACCACATATAAGTGACGTTGTTAGGCCCTAGATTTGACAACACTGCTTGCTGATATTATTCAAATTTTTTTGTTTGAATATCGTGTTTTTGCTAAGGCGATTCCCTACGTTTAAATGGCTTTTAAAACTTTTAAATTTTTTCATAAACATGAATGTGTGCAATATTTTAGGATATTTGGATTATTTGTTGATAATAAAATTAATAATAAAAAAAGATTACCACAAAGAGCGTTTTCACTCATTCTTAGAGAAATATAAAAAGGACAGAAAAGTAAAGAAATCATCAGGCCATCTTGCAGAGGAGAAAAAGAAAGTAAAGCAAGGCTGCACATAATAATATGGTGTAGTTTTTTTAATGTTTGTGGTACAGTAGTTTCAATAAAATCTAAAACATTACTACTACAACTAGGGCTTTAAAATTTTTACCGCATAATCTTCACACTATCATAAAAAATTTTAAGTATGAAAAGTTATTTTCCTCAAAAAATAACAAAAGTATGAAAAAATTAATTTAAAAATAAAAATTTTATTTTAATTTCTTAAACTTTCTTATAGTCCGGGAGCCAGCAACATTTTTAGGTGTTTGTGTGTGATCAGGCCTGATTCATTTTTTTTCTATTCTACTTGTGCCTTACATTCACAAAATGAATTGCTGCCGGCACACTTAGCGGGACAACAAAAATAACAGCAATGACAATGTTTTATGTGCTTTAGTTGATTCACTTGTACTTGTCCTACCAGTAATCTGACTGTACCATGCCCTGGCAGAAGCCAGCATTTTACTTTCTTTTAACAGATTTGCTGCGGAGCATCTTGGCTGGCTTCTGCTAGGGCCTTGTCCGTCAGATTATTGGCAGTACAAGTTTTTTCATATCCAAAACTACTAGCCACACAACTTGCAGCATATGGGTGGCAGGAGTATGCCGTTCCGCGGGTGAGGTGACAGGATATTATTTTTCATCACTTTTTCGTGTCAATTATTATAGTCTGTTTTTTTTAAGAAACGAGTAAAAAATTTCTATTACACGTGGATAACTTTAATGTTAACCAATGAAATTGCTTGAAATTTTATTTCAACCTTGAATAGGGTTCAACCTTGCTTGAAATTTAATTTCAACCAATTTCATTGGTTAACATTCACGTTATCCACGTGGAATAGAAATTTTTTACTCGTTTCTTAAAAAAAACAGACTATAGTACACAAAGTATCAACTTTGAGCACATACAACATTGTCATTGTTTTTTAACAGTTTAGTTTCGCTTAATAGAGAAACCAAATCGGGGATAAGTTTAGGGGGAGATTAATTTTTTGCATTGGAATAAGTAAGAAAAGTCTACAAGGGGAAATAACCAGAAAGGTTAGGGCCAAGATATGATCTACTTCAAAGAGCTAACTACAAGGATGGCCGTAAGGCCGATAACACCGACTAATCCGAATTACAATTGATGGTTTTTGAATTAAAACCGGAGATGGTATAGATCTATAGATGGCTATCGAACGGTGATGCAATCGTGATTGGTTCGACCATTTATTATAGATCCAAATATCGTTCCAGTGCGGCCTTCAGGCCGCACAACCTGGGCCACATATTTCAGTAGGTTGTTTTCCACCTGTCCTGGAGAGTATTCCATACCTCTCTGGTTTGACTCCCATTTCTTTATATTTTACACACGACCTGGCGCCTTACAATAAGTAGCTGTACCCCCCCCCCCAAGCATTCGTAGTTATCTAAAGACGTCCGAAATTTTGTCTCACGCTTCCCCCTAATTAGGAGAGTTTACATAGTCCCAAATAAACGTCCCCATGCGAAATGATGATTTTTATTTTGTTGGCTTCTTTTCAATTTTTACGATTTATATGCATTATATTTGTGGCATAAGTAATAATAAGTAAAAAGTTTCCGCACGGGGACGTTTATTTTCCAAACGCTTGGCCATTGGCGCTGTAACTTGAGTCACTTTCATTTCTAGTCAAGCCCTATATATACTGTGAATCTGGACGAAATCGATGATGACGAGTAGGAAGGTTCTCCTAATAAGTCCCAAATTCGTTTTATTGCAATTTGCAGATATTCAAACAGCAATAAGAATTTAAATCTTTCAAATAAAGACGTCACATTTGGCTAATCCTCCATCTCCTAGTCATACTCATTCTAATTCCTTTATTTCGTAACATAGTACCACTCTTCCTCGCGTAACATCGTTCAGCCTAAGGTCTCGCACTAAACTATAAAAGTTAGTTATAAAATCATCTAAAGCTCAAAATAATATAGGGGGGAACCATCGATACTCCCATAATGACCGCCACTGATATTTGTATTTCTAATAAATATCTTCTTCAGGACCTAAAAATTTTGGGATGGCCCGCTGGCGCCTTTGCTCCTTTTTTTGATGCCCCTTTAAGTCCGGGGCCATCAGCGATCGCCGACTTAGCCAGTCGGGGCCTGCTTCTGACAAGCGTTGTCCCGCTAATGCGCCGGCAGTAATTCATTTTGTGAATGTAAGGCACATGTAGAGTAGAAAAAAATTGAATCAGCCCTGATCACATACAACACCTAAAAATGTTGCTGACTCCCGAACTATTAACTTGTGACTTTTTTCTTATGGCATACAATCCTTGTTTCCATACCCAAAAAGTTATAAATAAAATAAAAATGATTAAAATTGGTTAAAAAACAAAAAAAAGTTATTCAAAGTTTTACAAATTATCAAAAACCGCAATAAAGACGCAATGTTTTTGAATTTAAAAGCAAACAAAAAGTTGAAATTTAACACTTCAAATTCTTCTTCTGCGAGATCTTTCTAGGTAGTACTGGGTAGTACAAGTTTAGTATAATTTTTGCCGTTCTACCTTCAAGATGTTTGCATTCACATCCGGTCCTATTGTCTATTAAATTGTCAACTCCGCACTTTGTGCTAGTAGGAACCCTTACTAATTTTAACATTGGACAATGATAATAATAATAATTGATTGATTTTATATTATATTTATATTTTATTTTAATAAGCATGCTTAACATAATAATATTATATGCCATATCCAATAATGATTGTTATCCGGATTCCCTAAAATGCCTTAAGGCCGTGTGACACTTGTACTAATTTGTTAACAAATTAAAAATTTGTTAGCAAATTTGGTAACAACCCATTGATTGGTTAAACAAAAATAAACAATGAATGGGATTTTTAATTTAACCAATCAATGGGTTGTTACCAAATTTGCTAACAAATTTGTTAACAAATTAGTACAAGTGTCACACGGCCTTTAGATCTTCTTGTGATTCAAAAATTAAAAATTATTTCGATCATGATCATTTCTATATTTTGAAAATGAGGCAAACAAATACCTAGGTGATAAAATAATAAAAATATTGCTTTGTGTAGATACCTGCAGGATCGCTAACAAGTTCATAATTATCATAATTTGTAAATTCCTATGCCAAGGAAATTATAACATTTTAAATATCAATGAAAATTCTTAAATTCTCTTTAATCGAATTAATAATAATAATTCATCTGTACCAAATTTAAAGTACAAAGAAGATATAAATTTCGAATTCCTTTAAACTCTGGCGTTGGAGCAGCGGTGTTAATAATAATTATAATAATTATCAGATTATAAAATCTTCAACGTTTTACTATTTTATTTAAAGCTTCGTCAGAAAGTACAATTAATAGTAATTCATTAAACAATAAATAGAAACGTTGAAGATTTACAAAATCTGATAATTATTAAATTATTATTTAACAGTCCACTAAACTCATAAATAACATAAAATAAATTATTATAAAATGGACTAAAACTTATCCTTATTCCTTGATATAATAATAATTAAAGTTACTTAATCAAGTTACTCAAATTTCAAATAGAAAATTTGGAAGTTAATAATATAATTATTATTCAATTTCATAATATGAAAATAGAAGCAAACGTGAAATTTTTAACGGAATTTCTTATGCACAAAAATGGCTCATCTGAACACTCGATTCTGATGATGCCCAAGATAGATTATAAAGATGCGATAAAAAGTTTGTCCCATCAAAATCGCCAAGTTCAACTTTTGCTAAAACAATAAATTCTATAAATAAATAAAACATTCCGCTGTTCAAATTATACTGTAATCAATAATAAGGATTTTATGACTTCTGCTCTACATTGACAGTGCGAATAATAATTAATGAAAAAATATTATTAAAAACTACTGATACAAAAATTTAAAGAAACAAGAAAAATATTTTTATTTTGAATAATAAGAAATCTTATTAGCATAGTAGGTTATAATGTCCATTTATATACCTACCTAGTACATAATAATTATGTACTTCATAATAGTACCTACATAATAATTCTATAATGTACTACTATTATGTACAGAAGGAGAAAATACATTGTTTTCTAGCTTTAAAGTGAACTAAAAAAAATGCATGCAAATGTAAGCATTGGATGTTACTCAGAGCTCAGCGTAGCTTTGGCGTAAAGCAAAACTCAAGATCTGCTTTTTACTGCATCTGATGAAGAAATTTATGGCTTACAGTGTGAAATTCCGTTAGAGCCAAAGCTTATATTATTTGTGATAAAAGTTAATTTTTGGTTTTAGTATTAAATTTTTCAATTAAATTTTACAAAATTTTAAAATTATTTCAAGTTATTTATATTTTATAACGTAAGAAAGCAGTGTTTATTAGGTATCCACATTACATACTAAAATTTTTAAAGTGATAAGTAAATTTTTAAAAAAAAATAATATAAAAGTTTGTCACACAATTTTATTTGTGTAACACAAACTTATGTCGAGCATTCTTATATGAACCATCCTTAGGCCCATATTTTTTCCAAGAAATATTGTCACCATATGTGATTTTAATCTTGTAGAACTGACAACGTTGCTGGTATCAGGAACGTCGATTTATTATATAAAATTATATACACCGGGTCTGATAACGTGGTTTAACGTATTGGGCTTGTTAGCGACCATCAAGTCTAACAAATTTTTATTATTAAAATTTTTCTACCCCTCAACAGTTGCTCATATTGTTATATTTGATTAGTTCAGAATTTAAAAATATATACTCTTCTAAAATGAATAATTCTAGAGGGTCTGAGGTTGCCTGTACAATATATCGGGTCTGGTAGCGGCGTATGAACCAATAATAATATATATGCAAAATATTAAAAAATTATAATTTTTTAATAAAATAAACACACGGATGTGTGTTTTTTATTTTATTATATAAACGGGTCGTTTTATACTTATTAGCATTGCGCGAATTGTTGATGTCATTTTTTCGATTATCGGATAATTCAATTAATCTTGTCGACAAAATGCTATATAGGTAAAAACTTAAAGTCAATTATAACCAAATCCATAACTGTACGTCACTGATGAGATCTAACAAGATCGAAACATGTCTGTCGTTGTTGTGGTTTGGTTATAATTGACTTATTTTCGAATTTTTATAATTTTTTAATATAAAAAAATTAAAATACTATATTATTTAAAACAATATCATTTTAAAAAATATGTCATTTTATAGACCTTTGCTCCATAAATGTTACCTTCAAATTTGAGATCAATCGGGTAAGCCATTTTTACGTGGGTTACTTTCCAAATTTTTTACTTTGTAATTAAGAACAAACTTTTAGTTTTTAATGTTTTTTTGTTTATCACATCAATCATTATCAACTATGCATTATTTTGATTTGAATAAAATAAATTAGAAACTAGATATCTCGACAAACAATATGTAGTTTTTAAAAATTCTAAGATATAAAATATGTCATTTTGTGCCTAAATGTGTTTTGTATATGCTCCCAAAATTTCAAGTCAATCTGTCAAGCCGTTTTCATATGCATTACTTTCCTAGTTTTGCATGTGTGAAACCCTACCCTTAATATTAATTATTATTGTTATATTAATTATTACTGTCATTATATTTTGTTTGTGAATTATGTTTGTTGATTGGAGGAACTTATGATTCACGCAGTATTTATGTAACAGAAGATATTGTTGTATATGTTACCGTGAAAGTGGATTATTAGGAAAGGTATACAATTCCTAGTGATTGTATACTTTCACTGATATGGACAGTGAAAGTTTACAATATGATAAAAAATATACTTTCACTAGTGAATGTCTACAGTCACTGATACCGTCCAGGAAATGTGGAATAAAATTTAACCTAACCTCCATAATGTAATATTTTGTTTATTTTATTTTAAAATTTGAAATTTATGTCACACATTTGAAGTGGATTTGTAAGAAAAAGGCAGTTTTGTGCAATTCTAAATGCATCAATGCTCTGTTGTGCTGAAATAAATCAAAAAATGTATATTATTATTATTATATTTTTTAATTTAATTTTTAAGTTTTTAAGGTTAATGTTTTAAACAAAAAAAATTATTAAACCCATAAGCAGAAACTTTCTTTAGTTTTATAGATTTACATTTAAATATGTACATTAAAAATATTTTTGTGTGAAAACGAGAATAAATATTTATTGTCAATCTACTTTTCCTGACCCGCTTTAGGAAAAGTATACATTCACTAGGTATTGTAGACTCTCACTAGTAAAAGTAGATTTTTTTGGCGAATCAAAAGTAAATTGTCTACTATTCCTAAACAGTCTAGTGAATGTCTACAATCCCTAGTGATGAAGAAATTAATCCCAAAAATATTTATAGAAAACGAAATTCTAGAAAAATAAATATTATGAAATGTGACTTGCAAAAAGACAAAAAAATATAATTGCAAAATATAAAATAAAATATAGGATCCACATAATAGAATTTATTTCAAAGTTACCTAATCTACAGGTTAGGTATTATTATGTAAATATAGTACATTTAATAAGTAAATAAAAACTTTATAGCTTGTAATTCAGTATAATATGGGTTTAACATAAAATGTCCTAAAGGGTTTATCGGTAAAAGATTTATGAAGTTATTTAAATAAATTAATTAACTGATTATTTTTGATAAAATAATGTTACTGTTTGGAAAATTACCTACTAACAAAAAAGTCTAATAGAATTTATGCTATTCGAGCCAATTAAGAACTCCGACGGTGGAATTATAAAAAGTTTGTTTATCTATCCAGCCAGCAGTAGAACTAAAATTTTCTTAAAATTTAAACAGATTGGCACAATCACAAGGAACTGGAAATAATTTTATTTACATTTCATTTGTTTAGTTCTACCTACCTTACGTCGTATTTAAACAAAAGTTTAATAAAACCAAATACAATTTTGTAAATTTGAAACAAAACGGCTTTATACAGAATTAAAATAAATTTGAATATCAAGTTTTGAAAATTTAAATATTAAGTTTATTATTATCTGAGTTTATTGTTATTGTCAGGTAAAATCTCAATCGATTTATTTGTAATATATTAAAAATATTTTTGCTGTGTTTTAATTTTTGTTTACCTATCTTTTAACAGTATAATGGTGCTCTAGGCATTGTATAATAATGTAGTTAAAAACTTGTAATAATATTACATTCTTACAATTTTTCGTACTATCTAATACAAAAAAGTAATTAAAATATCAATAATAAATAATAGGAGTATAAGAAAAGTAATAAAAGTCGGCAATATCAGTTATTTTCACTGTACTTAAAAAAATGAAAAATCAGTCATCGCGCATTACTCAAGAAAGTGGAAATAACCTTATTGTGTGCAACAGCTGGGTACATCAATAACAGGCATTGGAAAATTCCTTCATGAATTCCATTTACGATGCAAATTACTTATTTGAATGTTGAAAATTTATTGTTAAAACGTAATCACTTCCGCCATCAACTGAAATCTATTGCGTTTTTAATTCGATTAGGTATAGTGTGTAAATGTAAATGTAGGTAATTTCTGTATTTTGTGCTAAAGTTATCAGGGAAGGAATCCAATTTCATTTTTATTATTTCTTTATATGCTTTAAACTGCAAATATACAAGTAGTTTAAAATTGAATTCTGTAAAATATTAATACTTTTAAATACATAATTTGATTTTGTTATTGGGTATTACTTGTTAAAAAACAATGATATATTAAAGGAAAATATAGTTTGTAATACAATAATATATTCTGAATATTTATATTATATACCTACATAGTAGATTATGTAGATACCTATATCAACCAAATATACGGATAGAATGCAAATAATACTTAAATGGAATTGTAGTTATCTACTTATTTTAAATTTTATTATTTGCTACACATAATGTAAAACAAACTTAATTTTCAAAATTCGAGGATGTACACGTAATATTAATAAAACCGAATATATAAAATTTTATTTTAAAAATATGCTTTAGAAAGTTGTTATGCTTTTATATAAAAACCAATTTTTTTTTATTTATAACGGAAATTTAGTTTTAGCTTTTTAAGATCCGCCCTTTTTTAGTGCATACGCTAGCTTAAAAAAGGTTCAGAATTTAAATTTGTTTTAAAAATATTTTTATTGTAAATTTAATCCAAGTTTAGTAAATTAATTACGCACAAAAATACAATATCACATCAAATTATATGTAATTGTGACCATTTCCGTAAAGGTAATTGAAAATGTGATCGTCTATCGAGAAAAAAATAAATAATTATACACTTCTGCAAACAATACAGATTTATAAATTGACTTAACCAGAAATCACACACCGATCAAACGCAAGAGTGAAGAGCTTTTCAAATTCCCGATCGGGAATTATGATTGGATTTAGCGTTCGTGTAGATTATGTAGACTCGATTCAACGACTGCTTTCCATGATGCAGAGAAGATTTTCGGATTAGTATTATATATCTCATGGACCACTAGTTTAATATGTAATTTAAAAAATTAAGATTCATAGCGTTCAAAATTTGTTCAAAAATCTGTTCTGTAATACATTATGCATTTATTATAATTTATTGACCTTACAGTACGGTTTAGTTAGTATGTCGCTTAAATTGCCAATGTGTTTGCATGTTATGCGATTTATTGATTTTAGCAATTGGGATTTGATTACATAATTTTGCTGCAAGCAGCAGATAAACCTTACTGATTAATATTATTGCAAAATAATTTTTTAAATCTAATAAAATTTAACGATATTTCATTTTTATGATTTAATAAATAAATCGTATCGCAACTACAGCACAAAATAAATATAGAGTTAGCGGTAAAAGTAATATATTTGGATTGGTAACTAGATTAACATTCTACTTTTTACGTAAAAATAATGAATTTAAAATAGAATAATAATAATTATTAATGCTTGCCACTTACCTTTCAGATGAAAACTTTCTTTTCCTAAAACCTATAGAATAGAATTATATCTCTTAGATATAGCTTTATGTGTCTATTCTCTAAAAATTCGTCCAATTCGATAAATATCAACATCGTTATGATATCAATATCGTTAATGGGTCCATTTACTAAAAATTTCAACGCGAATCGCTATCATTATGTATCGATTATCGTTATCATAACGATAATTAGATAAATTTGTATTCGAAGCTTGTTTTAGCTTTTTTCTAATTTGTTTTACCTCTTTTTGTAATACTTAATAAGTATTATAACCTGACATTAATTTAATGGTTGTCTGCATAATAGAGCAATCTGAATTTCAACTGTGGAAAAAAAATGTAAAATTTCTAATTTAGTTACTGATTGGTTGGTGTGGGTGGGTTATTGTCACTTAAGGTGGAGGTTTGGTGCTTAGATCCCCTTATAAGCTTTAAATGCAAATATAGGATATCATAGCCGGGTTAAGCATTCGGATGTCATTTAAGTAACAGCAAGAATTAGAATAATGTAACATTAGTTTATTAATTTTTTATATTATTGAAAAGTATTTTACAACATAATTTTGTAGTATTTTTAAAATAAATCGCAATTAATTGAACTGTAACATTGTTTATTCACATTTACTAATTTTCATTTAAGCTGCAGGGTTGAAAGTGTAGTTTGTATAATATTTATTTTCAAAGTATAATTCTTCTATTATAAATAAAAATATAGTGGATAAAGTATTAATAGCTGACAGCTTCATTCATTGCATTGTAACTTAATTTCTGTAAAATTAAAATGTTTATGTTTGAATTTTTAGGATTATATCATTTGCATGTTAACTAACAAAATAAACCAACAATATAACTTCAGTTGATGCAGGTTTTCTTGCTTGTTCTCAGACATTATTAAATTTTAAACAAAAATTAAAATTACCAAATCGTACTTAATTGATTTATAATTATTATAAAAATAAATCGTTTGAATATTTTAGCTACATAATAGTAATAAATCGTATTGCTGTTGGTAGCTTCTTGTTCTTTTAAAGATTTATTTTCCTTTGCTTTCTTTCTCATGTTTATCACTATCCTATTATGTACTGCGTATCTATACACGCCATTGGAAAACATTGAAACTATTGAGATTTTATTTATGTAGTTAAATGGAACTTTGTGTAAACCTTAAGAAACTTTTGCTTTTTGTGATTTATTTACTGATATGTGAATTTGTAACTTTTATAAATAAGAAATTATAAGTTATGGAATGTTTTTCAACTTCTTCTTATTATTCCGTTGCATTGTACAGGATGAGACATTTAAGTTTTAAATGTTCCTTTAAAATTTTAAATTTAAATAGTAATACTAAAGATTCAATTTACTAAACCTTTACTAAAAGTTACTACTAATATTATACTATATTTATTTGCAAACTTGATTACGTTAAATACAAGTAACAATTGCATTGTTTTAACTTTACCTTTGAGCTATAAACTACAGCTTTGTTATTTTTCTATTAAAAGCGTTACATAAAAATTACAAATAAAAATCTAAACAATGACATTTTTCAAAGTCACTTCAATAACCCCAGTGTAATTATTTGGTTTTATAAAATTGCTATTTTAAGTTGGCAAGACTAATGCCTGTTTTCACCAATAATTTATTTAAAAATTTCCTAGTAAAGAATTACTTAGCTAGGATTCCATAAATTTGATTGGTCAAATTTGATATATGAATTTGTTATGTCAATACTATGTCAAATTTCACCAATCACATTTATGGAATCCTAGCTAAGTAATTCTTTACTAGGAAATTCTTAAATAAATTGTTGGTGAAAACAGGCATAAATGAACCAAATCATTATGTGACCTAACTATTATTATTATTACGTATTATTATTTAGCACAATATTAATTTATTCAACATAAATAATTTTGTATCCCGTACCATTTAAAAACAAATTGCATTATTTTAGTTCATTTATGGAGCTAACAAAACCAAAACCAAGGATATGAAGCGAAACAGATCGGTACAATTAGTAGTAAGCTTGTAACACAAAAAATTTTGTACTCCACACTATTTAAAAGAAATTAGTGGGGAAAAACTTTAATTAGTATTTTCTGGACACAGTCACAACATTGTACAGAATGAATTTAAAAGATTACCAGCTTTACGTTTGAAGCAAATAAAGGGATTTACGTATAAATAGTATTTTAATATCCACTAAATAATTGTTGATGCGATGGAATTACTTTTCAAAAAAATGAATCTCTCAGAATAGAAACAATTGAAAAACGTAAACTTCGTTTGTACTTCCTTACAGAAAGACACAATATTATGAATTTCTAATCTATTACATAATTATTATCTTCAAGGCAATACTTTTCCCAAAAAATATCTATACAGGGTGTCCCCGCACTCACTTTACATAACTTAGGTGGTGATAGAGGACACTTTTCTAAGAAAAATTTTTAACAAAAATTTTTTTCTAAATTCAAACCCTCGAAAGTTAGGCCTCTTTAAAGCATTTTTTTTAATTTCCACCTTCACGTGGCTATAGCCGCGAAAGTATTGATTTTTCAGTAAAAATGGTTTAGTAATTTTTTAAAGAGCATGAAATAATCTACAAACTAGATTCACACCTTTTCTTATCTAAAATCAATAGCTTTCGAGTTATGAATTAAAGTAAGTTAAAAAATGTCGAAACATTTGAGCTTTCTTTTTTTCTGGTTTTCTTCAAGACCCTGTATCTTTTAAACGAATCATTTAACAAAAAATCTGACGCCCCATTCCGGATAGGAAATTTAACGGACTACAACTTTTGTTTAGTAAAAATTTTTGAGAAACCAATCCATTTCACAGAAAATCAGAAAATAACAAACGAGGCAGCTACAAAACATAAAATTTAATTCACAAAATTTTTATTTTTTTTGAAAAATTATTTTATTAATTAATTTTAAACTATTAGATTATTTAAGTAAATGTTGAAAATGACCACCCTCATTTTTAATACACAGTCGTGTTCGTTTTAAAATATGCTTTATAGTATTATTTATAAAATTTCCTTTTTTTAAAAATCCATTATAGCAGGGGTGGTCAACAAGGTCGAGGGA
Organism: Rhagonycha lutea; assembly: GCA_958510855.1. Lineage (NCBI taxonomy): Eukaryota > Metazoa > Arthropoda > Insecta > Coleoptera > Cantharidae > Rhagonycha > Rhagonycha lutea. The sequence continues at coordinate 22,740,138 of OY294036.1, forward strand.
TTGACCGGTCGATCACGAGGCCAATTTTGGTCAATCCGTGAGTGTGAAAAGTGTCAAAAATTCGAATTTATGCGATTAAAAGTGTCGAAAAATCGCCTTTTTTCGATTTGTTTCGACAAACATCTTTTAAAACAATCACAACTGTGTATTGAAAATGAGGATCGTCATTTTCAACAATTACTTTATTAATGTAATAATTCAAAATTAATAATTAATAAAACAATTTTTCAAAAAAAATAAAAATTTTGTGAATTAAATTTTATGTTTTGTAGCTGCCTTGTTTGTTATTTTCTGATTTTCTGTGAAATGGATTGGTTTTTCAAAAATTTTTACTAGACCAAAGTTGTAGTCCGTTAAATTTCCTATCCGGAATGGGGCGTCAGATTTTTTCTAAAATGTTTCGTTTAAAAGATACAGGGTTTTGAAAAAAACAAAAAAAAAAGAAAGCTAAAATTTTTCGACATTTTTTAACTTACTTTAATTCATAACTCGAAAGCCGTTGTTTTAGATAATAAAAGGGTTAAATCTAGTTTGTAGATTATTTCACGCTCTTTAAAAAAGAACTAAACCATTTTTACCGCAAAATCAATATTTTCGGCGCTATGGCCACGTGAAGGTGGAAATTAAAAAAAATGCTTTAAATAGGCCTAACTCTCGAGGGTTTGAATTTAGAAAAAAAATTTTTGTTAAATATTGTTCTTAGAAAAGTGTTCTCTATCACCACCTAAGTTATGTAAAGTGAGTGCGGGGACACCCTGTATATTCTAGTCTACCGTTAAGTTTTATAATTGTGAAAAGGAAAGGATAATTTTACCGCTGTGTTGTTGTACTTGAGTCTTTTTTTTTCAATTAGAGTTTCAAACTTGTAGAGGCTCCACCAATAGAGTATTTAATGGTAAAGAGAAAAGTGTCATCTATAGAATAAATTTAATGATTGGTTAGGATAGGATAGGATAGAGTTTTCTCCTGTTTGGTACCTAAAGTAAATTTAAAAGCATAAAGTATAAAATTGTGCAATTTTACATTTATTCGCGACGAACGAAAAGAATGCAAATTTTTGGTTTTCGAAGATTGGTAAGGAAGTGGAGGGGTCTTCCGGGAAAACTCAATCTTGGCAGTAGACGTGCGATAGTTTTGTTCGTTTATGGTTTTGCGATTTTTGGGATAAAAGTTTGATCCTGGAAGACAAGTGTTGATATTTCTGTGCTGGATTGATAATTCCAAAGAATGTGAATCTATAAAGTTTGTTGATAAACGAATATTTTCAAATTTTCGAAGAGGCGACCACATGGTACCTCTTATTTTGAGCATTGGATGATCTTGTATCTGGATGATACAATGATCTTGTTGATGATTGATCATCATTATAGAGAATTATAAATCCTAGATGATCGTGGATAAATTGGAAAAACGTGAATTTTGACTCAAGCCATTATTATTTTATTCTTACCTAACGGTAGCCACAGAGTGAAACCTGCTTACCGGCTTGAATGTTTTTATTGAAATACGAGCTTCGTTTGTCCTCGATTACATTAATTCATGTATTACTTTTTATATTATTAATTATATTATATTAATTAACGTAATTAATAATTTATTTTAATAATTTAAGTTAATTCATGTATTACTTTTTATATTATTAATTATATTATATTAATTAACGTAATCGAGGGCAATAGAAGCTCGTATTTCAATAAAAACATTCAAGCGGGTAAGCAGGTTTCGGCGAGCAGGCTCCACTCTGTCTTTACCTTAAGGCAGGAAGAAGTTTCACATTAGTAATTTTGAAATATGATACAATTGGTTTAGATGTACCGAGTTCACTTTTATGTGTTATACGAGGAGAAATTTTAAGGTACACAGAAACAATTTTGTTAGTAACATTTTATTATTCAAATTGTTTCCGTTGTGAATGCAAAGAAGAATAATTTTGCTATTAAATGTCTCTTTGCATTAGCAATAGACATTGGCACTCGGAATTTGCAATAGTTCCGTATTTCAATAAAATTATAAATAATCTGTTGGTTTGTGTAAAGGTAAACAAACACAAAATTATCTTTACCGCGGTTAAATTTTCTTTTATCATTAACAAGAAAGTTATCGAATTGAAAGGTGCCGATATTTCCTTTCTATCAAATACCACAATTGATCAAACCTAGGATTGTGCAAATGTAAAATATACAAAGTGAACAATATTTATTCTTCCTATTGCAAACTATATTATATAAGTGCAACTTACTTTCTTTCTTCAACAGGAGAAATTTATAAAGCTTTAAATCACTTTCGAGTTGCTGTTCGAATTTCGGTTAATAACTGGATGAAAGACTTGTTTTGTTCTGATTTGCTAAAGTACACTTGCAAATGGAGAGCAGTCTAGTCTGTCAATTAAAGCGTTATTGCTTAAATTGGGATCAAACTTGGACCAAGTACATCCGAATTCCTTAGACTGTACTTCCCGCACAAGATGTTGATGGCATTTTTAAGGTATTCAATGCCTACCAAGCAACATGATATAAAGCTACATAATTCTAATGCTAATTTTTATTTTTAACACGCCTACTCCAAAGCTCGCTGTGTCCTTGATTAATGTACTCTAAGTGTAATTAATGTTTATGCCACATCCTTGTTTAACGGTTTAAGATTGACCACCAACAATTAATGTCAGCATGAAGTGAGCTTTACTGTATTGGCGCTTTAGACTATGTTCCTTTCTTTCATATTTTTACATGTTTTTTTTTTAAGTAAAAAAACACTTATGGTCGATTTACCTATATTTTATACTAAACATTTTTAAACTAACATTTATAGAGGTCTATTTTTATGGTCGATTTATACCCTTATTTTAATATTTAAATCTTAAATAAAAGTTGACCATTTCTTAAATAATAAGTGATGAATGTTAAATGAGAAGCATAATTGGTTAATGTAAGTCTGTTTGTTTTCTTAAATGTTAAATAATAAATCTTCAGTTTAAATTGACCATTGGATCAAAAAGACCTAAATTTGTGTTTAAGGAAGCCATAATACAAATTTCATGTTTTTGTAAATTTCAATAGTTCAGGAAGCGTCGCCGTCGTGGTTATTTAAAAAACAACTACAATACAAAATTTACTTTTTAGATACTTTATAATAATATCTATAAAGCAAATTTTGGATTGTTGTTTTTAAAGCAGCCACAATGCGTTCTGGAGTTCTAAAATTTACTAAAACAGTAAATTTGTACTATGGCTGTATTTATAACAATTTTAGATGTGCTTTACTAGAATGTTTTTAATAGCAATAGATAACTTTTTAATAGAACATTTCTGCATAGTAGAAAAAATATCATATTTTCTTATTTTTCAAATTTGTTTATCATCATAATACAACTAAATTTTTTTAATTTCAACAAAATTAAAATATTAGGTAAAAAGGCTAATTATTTGATTAATCTTTTTACCAAAACCATTGAAACATTTCAACGAGGTTTTTTTGTTTAACTAAAGCTCAAACTCCTTTTGGCGAATGATGAATTGCGAGAACTGTAGGAGGACGTTTGCATGCGGCCTCTTGGATGCGAGATTCTCGTTATAAGTTTTTATTATAATTAAATTATATTACGTGTTGAAACGTTTAGAATATGGAAGGTTAAATCTTTAGCATTTTTTAAATAAATTATTATAATTATTGAAATCTAAGAGAATTGAGGACATTAGTCGTAAGTCGACATCGTGCGCAAATATAGCATACCAGACAGAATTAGGAAATTAGAGAAAGAAGGGTTGAACTCGAATTTTACCATAAAAGGACTGGGCTTCTCAATATACAACCAGTAAGCGTAATTTCGCTTTCTGGATGTCTGATAAACATAGAAAAGAACGCGTTATGGTCAGTTTTCTCATTCACTCATTCTCATTCGTTATGGTCATTGGGATCATTATAAGCGCTATTAAAATTTTGAAATATTACCTTTGATTTAAAAAACAATAATTATTAAAATATATTAAAGGATCAAAAATATATTATACATAGCATTTTACAAAGTCATGTCATTTTTATATCTCTTCAATTTACAGACCCAGTATATATTAGAAACCCTATGCCCTACGCAATCTTACTAAATTTTCTTATTTGCCAAATGCGATAGTTACTTCAAATCACCACGTTTTTTAGCTCAATGTTAAAAGATGTAAAAATATAATTATTTGCTTCAAACGGAGAAATTGGCAATCTCTCTACTTGCTTTATGTACTACATCTTGCTGCACGTCAGTACAAGTAATATTTCTCCTCCATTTTCCCTTGAATAATATGATGTACAGAAATTTTTGTGTGGTACAAATTAGTACGGAAAAATAGTAGTAAATAAACCCTTGCTTAGTTTACAATCTATTCTTGATCATTTGGTTTTGCAAACTAACGAGGGTTGCAAAATAAAAACTAAATGCAACAATTTTATAAAACGTAGATGATATTATTTTTTCAATAATAATAATTATATAAAGAAGATTTAACAAACTTATACTATAAAGTTAAAAGTCACATCCACTAGATTATGTAGGTACATATCCAATTTACATATTTATGACACGTTTCAGGACGTAATTATTAATCTTACTGAATAGCAATTTCTAAGATACTCATATCTAGAAGTTTTAAAGTTTAAATTATGTTCTTTAGTATTATATACCGAGTGAGTTAGATCAGCCACTAGGATTTTCTATGCTAAACTCGTACTGTTTAATTATTTTCTACCTTAATTACTTTAGAAAAATCTGATACCTCTCACAATCGTACAATCTCAAATTCATCATTAATAAAAATAAGTTGGGGTTTTACTCTAGCAATTTGGGTGTTACTCTCAGCTCTAATTTTGATTTTATGTTATGAAAGACATTACATGTACCTAAGGGTAACATCTTGAAAATGTAAAACTTTTTGTATGCTTGTAAACAAATCATCCCTCTGCAAACACGACCCCTAATGGGAGAGTCGACCCCTACAGAGATCAGGATCTGCAACAATCCGGAGAGAACCTCTCCAGTTTGTTTTGCCACGATGGTAATTAGACTAGCCATATTTATGCGAAGGCACGGGTCAATGGGTTACTGAAAAAAAGACAGGTAGCTTGGGAAAACTCAAAAAAACGCAAATACAATCAAAATGCTATAATTGAACACACAGAACTTGAGAGATGTATCAACAGTTTCAACAATTGCAATGTAAATTACTGTTGCAACAATGCACACAGTAGCAACTGAAAGATTACGGTAACAATCAAAAAGTGCACCCAGCTTAAATTTAACAAGTACCAAAACACACAGTAACCGCTATGGGCTACCAGTAATTAATATACAAAAGCCAAATAAATGTACATCGGTCAGACGAGCAAGATAGAATAAAATTTACTTACATAAACGTTTCATAAGTTTACAAACTTAGATGTTTACAAACTTAGATGTTGACAAACGCATCTTCCTACTCGACATTGACCACTGGCTTGAAGGTTGGAATCTGTAACTTGTTAAATCACACAAGAAAACACTCGATTGCTATAATCGCGAACACTCAACATTCTGCTTGTAGATTTGTAGCTGGAACCTGGACCAGTGAGAGATGGTGTAGAGATGTCAACAAGACGGAACCTTCCAAACGATGGAAAGAATTTCCCAAGTGCTCATCCATCCAAAAACAATAACAATGGGATGTAGCCAACTTGAAGAAATCCAAAATGGTCGCACAACTTGCACACCAACAAGAAAAAAAACTGTAATCGATTCTTGCACATTTGAGTTACCTAACTACTGTCAGATGTTATACAGTAGCACCAAAAACATAGCCAGAGCCGGAAAACCATATTACGAACTAAACTGGACGATCAACCAGTGGTTTAACAAAAACACACTCCAAATCGGCAATCAGATAACTGTCGCAACAAAAATCGACCGCTCGGTTCTTAGGTACTCAGGTAACTGTTCTCAATACAAAATTCTACGCCGGAAAAATGTCCCTATCAAATTCGAAAGTTCACAGTTCACGACCATCTGCATAACAAAATGCATAAAATTTGCGATTGCATTTAAAATAAATGCATGGGCGTACTCAGAAATATTGCGAAATGATATGAAAAGAAAACCAAAGTAAGAATTAATAAAAATTCGTTACATGCTGTTTGCGTTAAATTAAATTTGGAATAGAACTGTTTTACAATTTGGTATCCATTGAATTAGAAGAATGCCACACATAATTTCACATAATTTTAAATATGGCCATATATACCCAGGTACTCGTTTGATTTTACCGATATAAGAAAAATGTTAATGTAGTTCGGCCGCAGCAATAACAACGCACAGCATAGTCCAGCCCTTAGAAGCAAACCAAGTTCCACGATAATTGCTTTGTCACCGATTACGGTTTTCTGCTCAGATACCTTTTATTATATCAACTGGGCAATAGGAAATTTTTTTTTTAAATTTCTCTTCTTGGTTAAACCTTTGTACAATTTAAACGATTGTGTAACTTTTCAGCTCAAGATCAACTTTTATACTCACCTCTACCTGTTTTCATAGGCCGAGTTAGAGGCATCAATGACAGATTGCAAAATCTTGCCAGCAAATAATGATAATAATTTATGTTAAAATAATAAATTATAGTTATGTGTATATTTTCAATTTTATTATTTAATTAAAAAATTTTAATAAAAATGAATATTATTATTATAAGGGCCGATCTTTTCACCTTTTATAAACGTCAAGTAACTACTTGACGATTTTTTTAATTGAGTTTTTTACCTACTAAATCAGCTTATTAGCTACTAAATTTAATACTATAATATTAAGTTGGCATATTAGTTGCATACAATGCGACAAAAAGACCTAACTTTCTTACTCAACCATTAAAAACTTCAAGTAAAATAATCGACAAGTAGTTACATGACGTTTATAAAAGGTGAAAAGACCGGCCCTTAGTAGTGTGCTATAGTCAGTATGGGATAAAAAAAATCTAACCATTTAACCAAAATGGAAGCTACAGCGCAACAAATTAATTGTGATTTGGATTACAGTAACACAATCAATACTCAATTTCAAGTGTTTTTCTGTGCTTTTTCTATTTCCGTAATATATTTTTAGTAAGAAAAAATAAGCCATTTTAAATTATCCATTTTTCCAATTTCTATTTTTCTCATATAATAAACCATTATTTACGATAATCAATTAAAATTACTATTTTATTCAATTAAAATTACTATTTTAATTGATATGCAAAGTGATTTATGATAACCGTTCGTTAAAAATTTATGGTGTTAGAATAATTGGATAGAATAATTGCAAACTTCTCAAGTACTTTTAAAACAGCATTTTCATTTATTTGTTAGTTAGGTTATTCCATCAGAAGTTGAAAAATAATCTTTGCGTTTTAAGTCTAATGATGTACTTGTTTGGGAAATTAGTATTTTTGTTTAAAATTTGGAATTTTCTCTCTACCGTATCCTATCCGTAATTATGTAGGTTTTCAAAATAAAATAAAAAATTTAGATTATAATATTTTTAAATTAAAGTTTTAAGACAAATTTATTTAAAAAAAGAAGACTCAATTATGTGAGGAAACAGTATTTAAAATAAAACAGTTTAAAAACCCTATTAACTTTTATTTAACCGCAGCAGCAAATCGCCCTATATAATTACACAAAACTACCAGGGAGGGTTCTAGACTACGACAATAGTCGTCAAGAATCATTATATTCTACTATCAACACTTATAAATTAACAAATGTGGATTCTAAATTATTCCAACGTGATAACGTGAAAACTACAAATAGCTTTACCTTAGGGAGATCTAGTAATTACAAACGGAAATTCATACTATATGTAATCTGATGACGTTATTTGTACGTTTATTTTTTCAATACATATGAGGATAACAATATGACATTTATAACATTAAACCTTGGTTTAATTTAAAAGAAATTAAGATGTTATCTTAAATTTTGAAAAAAACAGTAGCATTAGTTACTTCAATTTCAAACTATTAGGATTCAATTATTCTAATCCTCTTTCCCTGAAATGGCTGCTATGTTGTCGTTAGAAATCGATTTCTTAAATTATTTACACTGAGGACCGTTGTAATGGTCCTAGAGATTGCCTATTGCCGGCTTGACCACTGAGATCACATGCTCTTGATAGTCGAAATTTCCATATTATGGAAGCACTGAAATCTTGTACAAGAGAAGTTAAAATGTGTTTTGCAAATGAGTTAAATTATGAGATTGGAATATTATTTTCGATTTCCCAAAAATACTTTTCACGTTATTATTTTAATTTTATTAAAAGAAATGAAAATCTTTAAAGAACATGAAAAAATAAAGGGATTAAAAAATTGTAAATTCTTATAAGCTTTCAGCTAAATCTTATAACTTTCATCAGATGTTTAATTAATTGATAATTTTTGAAGTTTATATTCCAACACGTTATAGCTTTAATTATAATTTAGTAAAACTGTAGTTTTATTTTAATTAATTTTTTGAACTTTAATCTGGTAGGCTAAAATATTAATTTAACTTTAAATTGGATTTAGTTTGTAAATATTTATTTGTTTAAGATTCAAAATGATCTTGAGTTTTATATTATATTATCTAAGTAGGAGCAAGTAGATTACAAAGTTTTATTAAACCCAATTTTACTTTATCTAATTTATTAGCAAACTTTAATATGTATATTATTGTAAATATTTACGGTAGCAGAAAGTTTTATTCCTAGATTGTCAAAATATATTTTATTTAGTTATGATTTATACTTATATGTAAGCATAATATAAATTACTTATTTACTTATCAGAGTAGTTTACGTGACTAAGATAAAATAGCTAAAATATACGGAAACCACAAATTTAGATTGTCTGTTCTTGAACTAAAACATCGTCCATCATTTCGTGGTCAGAATATCAATCGTTACCGAGCTTGTCTTTTTGATGAATGGTGGTTGTCAGACTGGAGTATCCACATTCGACTTCAATAAGACAGAAAATGAGAAACATTAAACGCAAATTTTTTATTTCTTACAATTAAGGTTTACAAATATTTTTACAACTTCTTCTTTACATTGATTTTAAGTAAACTTTAAACATAATTCTACGCATAGAAAATTGAGTTCAAAAACACTTAAGGATAAATAATATTCACGTTTGTTATGCAAGATTGCCCAGGTAGATGGGGCTTATCTTACAAGTAAGTTTTATGAAAATAAGGTTTTTAGTATGATCGGGTTTCATGCAACAAAAATCCATAATGGATAAAAAGTTAACACAACTAAGCAGCGAAGTATTTTACGGCCTTAAAACATTTAAAAAAATTTGAATTTGGTAATTTTTGATGCATATTAACAGCTAAGTTAAATAATTCTTGAAGTTATTATATTATTATGATTATACGAGCAAAGCAACTGATCAAGAGCTATGTTAACCCCTACACTCGTACAGGGACAATTTTATAGTAGTACAGTTATTAGAATCGTTTATAGCAGCTGTTGTCACGGTAACTAATTATGAAAATGCACAATGAAAAATTGTATACCTAAATGTAGAACTGAAAAAAAGTAAATTAAACATATTTTTCATTTTCATGCTTTCCAAAGTTCTTTGTATTTCTACATCTTTGAATTAATAAATTGTGCTTTACTAAAAATATCAGATCTATTTAATTTTTGAACTTGAATATGAATTGTCAGTGCTAATGATATTATTATGCATTATATTTTTTATTTGGTTGAAGACCTCCCTTTTTCTATTATTTTCCTTCTATAATTTTCGTTGTATTATCATCAGGTTAGTATTCAAATTAATTTGTTTAAAAATTTACGATGTTGACAAACTTTGAAAATAATTCATTTAAGTTTTAATTACTTAACTTGGAGTTTTCATATTATTTTAGCTATAATAAAACGTCCTACGATTGTCTTCTTAAGTGAGTCCAACTTTAATAAACTACACGAGAAACAATAACAAAACTTTTTAATTGTTTCTTATATTTGTTTTACTTTTTATATAATTTTAATTTTGTTTGTTTACTTACAATTTTAAATGGAAACAATTAGATAGACCACGATATAAAAAATTATGATCAATTTAAATAATTAATTATCACATCTTGATTTGTATCACTAAATATTTATAAAAAATTGAAATTTTATTATAACATAACACAATAATAAATACAATAACGTATTATTTAAAATTAACAATACTTTTAACATACATACATATTATCTACAGTGCATCTAAAAATTACCTTTTCCAACACTTATAGAAGTAACATAGTTTAAATTTTGTTACAAATACCATTATTAGTACAGTTAGAATACCAATTACAGTAAGATTAATTTGGTAGGTTAGGTTTTTACAATTCCTGCTACTATACCACTTAATTAGTACACGTTTTCAGTTTTTAAGTTATGGAATTTTAATTAATACTGTTTAAATTTAACACTTGATTTATCTATACAAAATAATTTGTATATTTCAAACACTTAAGTTTGTTTAAACCTTTTAAACACTTCACTTTTTTACATTAATTTTATTTACAACACAAATTAATTTCAACCTGGTATGACACTGGCTTACCTCTTTAATGTTACCGTGAAACAATTCGCAACAGAAGAGCACTCATTAAGTAAACTCCAGTTAATTGGGAAACTAACCCTAAAACAAAACAAAATTGAAAAAAACACACACATAAATAAATATACACAGTAAACAATGTTGTGTGAATATTGTGTTCTCAAGAACTAGTAGCGACTATCCTTAGAAGTAATTCACCCATAAACATAATCCTTCAGACGTTTTAAAGACCTAGTGGTTGGGCGTTAAAAGCACCAAAATGGGGCACTTTATAATCGTTATCTCGGGAAATGCGGACTGGCTAATTCTACTTATTCACGATCCCTTGTTTATATTTATTTTCATCTTACGACCCACTACATTTATCGAAATTTAGAGAGAAATTAAGTTTTGCAATTTCAACAAATTATAGTTAACAACTGTATTTCTAAACATTAAATTAATTATTAAGTTGAGCAATAAAAACTAATTTGCATTTTATAACTTGTTAGTACTGCAAGTAGGTACATCCTAATTGAATAACTTATTCTACCTATAAGCATTAATTTATAACTGCTTACCTTGCTAAAGTTTTACTTTTAATTCATTCAAATTGTTTTTGTTTGAATGAAAAAAACAAATTGTATGAAAAACCTCAAAGATTATTTTGAATGCAATTATTTTTAAGGGTGCGATTTAAGTAGGATTACGTTTAATTCTATAAGCCTAAATAAACAATAAATAAAAAAGTAGGTAATTTAAAAATAAAACTTTATTAAAATGTAAAAGAAAATCAAATGTAAACAAAAATCCTTATAAATTGTTTTATTTAAAAGTAGCTTAATGTTTCTAAACGTACGTAGATTAAATTTAACTGGTAAATCGGATCGATTTTAATTCGTCGGCGCAGCTGAAAGTTAACGTTGGGTCATACCTTCAAGTTAATTCTTATTTTTATGCTTAGAAGAGTTAAATATCTTACAGTTAATAGAAAGTTAGTGTTTCCACATGCTTTCTTACTATATTAAACATATTAACTAACGGAATTAAGATTCCTTAACGTACAAGATAAAAATGTAGTTATTACAACCCAACTTCTGTTTCAGTGCAAATACGATTAGAATCGATAGGCAACAACATAAAAATAAGAAAAAAAAATGTTATTCGCATTTAAGATAGAGAAGTGACATTTGACCAAAATTAAAATATATTTTATATGATAAGTTTGAAACTGTAATTACTCTACACTCTACAATCAAAATATGGCAGGTCTATTAAGCTAATGTAATAAATCCATCAAGTGTTAGTATAATTAATTTAAATATATTGGTGTGTGAAGGAAATGCTTGAAAACCTCCTTAGAAATCGTAGAAGCTTAAAATTGTTCATTTTCATTTCACATTCCTATTACAAAATCTTAAAATTTAATAGTGACAAATTAATTAAATTATTATAAAATATGGTCTGTAATATTATATAAGGCTTCTGCATTTCAAAATTGTTTTAAAAATTTTAACATCTTGATTTGTCACGAATGGGAACTTAAGTAAAAAATTCTAATCAATAATTAAGAATTAATTTGTGTACCTGTGGAAGAACTACGAGTTCCTAATACGGAAGAAGGTCTGGGTCTAGGTCGTTCCTCTTCCAGAATAACTTCAGTCTGAGATTGATAAGCATCGAATAATTTAGCAACGCACTGTAGTCGAACTTTCCCATCGACAAAAGTATTCGCATCAATTTCAAGTTCAAATCTAGATACAGTAATTTTTGGAATTCGTTGGGTCTCGTTGCTATTAGGGTCGAAAGCATACATCACAGAAGTTGCATTTACCTAAAGAAGAAAAATTATTTCAATTTGCTATTATACAAACTGCACAACTTATGTATAGAATAATAACAAGAAGTGTTAGTTGAAAGAACTTTTTTTAGTGGTGACAATAATGAAGTCACGTAGTGAACGTGTCCTGCCTTTTACATTGAAATAGAGTTCAAAAATCCTCATGATAGAAATTAAACTCACGCTTTCAATCAAAACTACGCAACTGGAATATGTAAATCAATATTGTATTAATTATATTTAAATCTTCAATGAAAAAAGTTTTAATTTATTTACTTTTGCATTGTAATTCCAATTTGGATTTATTTGAACTTTTATTAAACGTAATGTCAAACTCTCATAATAAAAGAATTATTGTTACTTAGCAGAAATTGGCAACGTTACAATCCATTATATGATAGAAACACTAAACTAACTTTTAAATTTTTCTAAAACTTCAGTGGTTAAAAGTACTCACATAAATCATAAATTGCCAAGTTACCGAAAATACGAAAATGTCGGCTAATTCGTTTCCAAACAAATATAAATTAAATTTTATAATTAAGAAAATATGCTAGCACAATTCGACATTTTTTTTATTAAAACTTTTGTAATTTTGGATTGTAAACACTAATAAAATAAAACGAACCCTTTTCGATTTTTATTTTACTTGCAGTCTGAAACGACCATGTTATTTTTTAATGTTAAGTATAGTACCTACGCTTCATACATATTTACTAAAATAAATATGCTGATTCTACAGTTATCACGCTAATTAAGTTTGCTTATTATTAATATTTAATAACGGCGCGTTTCGTTTTGCTTACAGAACGGTAAATAAGAAAGGGTAGAAACAGAAAATGGAATTGCTACCATAAATTCAAATTTAATATACGACGGAATAAACAGAGCAGCAATGATGTATCGCTTTTTCACAATTGCAATTCCATTAGGACTAACAAAATGTATTTTCACACTATGTCTGTGAGCTCTTTCAATAATACATTCGAAGCTGACATTTTCGAACTTAAAATTGTTTACATAATCTTAAAACTATTATATAAACATATAACTCATATTTTCTATAGAATTTTACTACAACGATGAAATAATTAAATTGACCACCGTGGTTAAAGTTAAAAAGATCTAATAATTCATAGGTTACTGTTGCATATTGTAATGAATTGTAAATTAATAATAATATGCATAGAGTGCAATATAGAATTAAAAAATATTACCCATACAAAATGTTTTTATGTCGAAAAGTGTAAATAGTTTTTGCATAATATTGTGTTCATTTTCCGAAAATTTCCAATAATATTATGCGATTATAACAAACTACATAATATAATTTTAACCATTTACAAATCAAATGCTATGTAAATTTGTTAATATTGCTGAATACAGATTAACATATTAATTGATAACATTGAGTATAATTTAAATTATGTGATAACAAATAGAATACATTAAAATAAATTAATATATTTTAAATTTATGGCTTTAGGTACTTTATTATATTGCAGTCTAAGAAACGTCAAAAACATTTGATATTCCCATCTAAGTAAATGTTTTGTTTAAAGATAATAATATAATTAAATAATTAGTAGTGTAGAACAATATTTAAGTTCTCGTTAGTTAACCTCATGCTTTACTTAATACGTGAAACCGCAGTGTCATGATGGCTACTCTGTTTATCTTCGAGTTTACCTGTTATAATAAACTTATGTTATTGGTTTAGTTAAACCTATTAGGTATTACGTACTCAATTTTCAATTAACAAGTTTTTCGAATCAATCATGGGACTATTACTATTATTAGTAGTTCCACCATATCTATTTAAAAGCTATTATTTTTCTATTTATAGCTATAATATATTAACTATATGGTAAGATTCTTCTACAATACTTTTATCTCCAACCATGATTGAAAGAATCAATTTTGCAACCAATAATTCTGTTGTAAATCAATTTTTACTCGTTTCATCATGCACGTTTAATTTTATTGTAACTGCTTTTATCTCGGTGGTTTATCAATGTGAGCTTTGTTTACATATCATGAGATATGCATTAAAATTTTTTTATTGTTCTAAATTCGAATGCAATATTAGTTGTTGCAGGTTTGTGATAAACATATTGGCACATAAGCGCTACTCTCAAACAAAATCAAAAGTGTATAAATTTCGGTGGTTTACTAAATTAACAGCTAATATTAATTTATTACAAACATTAATTTATTACGTTAACCTGCAATTCATTTAAAATAATTCATAATAAATATAATAGAAACAGGATGCAGTCTCTTAAGTACTTATACACGCTAGAATTGATGATCAGGAATAATAAATCCTGTAGTTATAATTTTACACACCATTATTGTCGAAAAGAAAAGAACGAAACAAACAAACTTTACAATACAAACTTTACTAATAATGTCCTGGCGGAATATTTTTGTACCATTAACTCAAATTTCTTAATCCAAATAGAAAATGATCTACGAGCTATTTTATTATGAGTTGTTTTGAATTAAAAGTTCCACTGTATTGACTTGCATGGTGATTTTTGAGAGTTCTTTTGAAAGCTTTAGTGCAGTTATTTTTCAGACAAGACATGACGTTTGGATGACTAGTGATACAGTATGCAGATTCAAGTATTTGATTTGAAACTGTTAAAATTATGGTTGTATGACATCATAAAACTAACACAATAATTATTAATCCTCCTGCTTTGTTATTTTTTTGAGATTATTGTAGTTTGAATAGAAAACATTGTTAGTATTTTCAAAACACAATAATAAAGAAACAAAGTTTTTAATTTACTTTCTAAACTAAAATTTATTTTTGCACCATTAATAACACTTGTACCTAGTTATAGTTAATAATTTTATGTAATTTAATAATGCCGCCCAACAA
Source organism: Rhagonycha lutea (assembly GCA_958510855.1). Classification (NCBI taxonomy): domain Eukaryota; kingdom Metazoa; phylum Arthropoda; class Insecta; order Coleoptera; family Cantharidae; genus Rhagonycha; species Rhagonycha lutea. The sequence continues at coordinate 22,755,436 of OY294036.1, forward strand.
GTTGATATTATATAGTATAACTTTAATGGAGTAATTAAAATAATAATTTGGTCAACACAAAGCTCACACGTTACATTCAGCTTCGATAACTTTGAAAACAACTACGAATTTGGTAAACCTGTTACAACTGTTGAAATGTAAATCTCAAATACCCTGTATAGAGTAGAGTTACAACTCATGGATGCAACGCCATCTGTTTTGCTGTCTAGTAATAAGAAGTTTTTTGTAATGGACGCCTATGTACGTTAAGTTGTAAGCTGTTCTTATACCAATTTACTAAATATATATACATAATAAAAAACCGAGTTACCATTTTCTACAGGTTATAGTGCCCAGTAATAATATCCGTTCGATATAATCAATGCTTGAAGCGCGTCGGTGAAAATAGTGTATGTTGTTAGTTGTTGAACTTGGTGTTATAAGAAATGGCAGTAAACTACTTAAACAGTGTACCGAAGTTAATAGGTCGGGAAAACTACGACGAGTGGCTTTTTGCAGTTGAAAATGTGTTTGTTCTTGAAGGACTAACTGATTGCATTGAAGGCAAAGAAAAAGACACCGTATTATTAGCGAAGGCTAAGGCAAAACTAGTGTTAACTATTGATCCATCCTTGTTTTCGCACGTGAAAGAAGCAAAAACAGCACAGGAAGTGTGGCAAAAGTTAAAAAACCTATACGCTGATACTGGTTTTACTAGAAAAATAGGTTTATTGCGTACCCTGATTTCTGCACGATTGGAAAATAATGACTCCATGGAAACGTACATAAATCAAGTTGTGGATACTTCGCAAAAATTAAGAAGAACTGGTTTTGAAATAAACGAGGAATGGGTTGGGTCGCTTTTGTTGGCGGGACTTCCGGAAAGGTTTGCACCTATGATTATGGCTGTGGAACACTCAGGAATAAACATAACAACAGATTCGATAAAAACGAAGTTGTTAGATATGCAAATAGATGGCGCCAAATCTGGTGGAGCTTTCGTTACAGGAAAATACAACAAAAGTAAAATGAACTTGAAAAAATTGCCGAGAGATGGCAATAGTGGATCAAATTCAAACAAAGACATGAGCAACATTGTCTGTTATAAATGCAAACAACCCGGACATTTTAGGTCCAAGTGTCCAGACAATAAAAAGGATAGTGCATTAAGTGCCGTGTTCACAATGGGACAATTCCAAAACACAGATTGGTACATCGATAGTGGTTCATCTTTTCATTTAACAGCCAAAAAGGATTGGTTAATAAATGAACGAAAACCAGAACTATCGGAGATTATGGTAGCAAACAAAGCAAAGCTACAAGTAGAATGTGCAGGTGATATTCAAATAAAAACGACATCGGAAAGTTCAACACATGACGTTCTTTTAAGTAATGTGCAGTATGTGCCAGGGTTAACTACTAACTTATTGTCGGTCAGTCAGCTGATAAAAAATGGCAATAAAGTAAATTTCAATGAAAACAATTGCAAAATTTATAACAACAATAATGTTTTAGTGGCAACAGCAAACTTAAAAAACAATGTGTATAAACTAAATCTGCATGAACATAATGTGAGTTTTTTGACAACGCCTGTCTCTAGCGAAATTTGGCATAGGCGTTTGGGACACATAAACAGTGGTTATTTGAACAAAATGTCCGAATTAGTAAATGGACTTACTTACAAAGGACAAGCAAATATTGACAAGCAGAATTGCAAAGTATGTTGTGAAGGAAAACAAACCCGTTTACCTTTTCCGAACAAAGGCAGCAGAGCTCAAGACTTGCTACAAATAATACACAGTGATGTTTGTGGGCCCATGGAACAAACTTCATTAGGCGGATCGAAATACTTCGTAACATTCATAGATGACTACAGCAGAATGTGTTTTATATACTTCATAAAAACAAAAGATCAGGTATGTGAAAAATTCAAAAGTTTCAAAGTTTTAGTTGAGAAACAGCAGAACAAACAAATTAAAATACTGAGAACGGACAATGGAGGAGAATATTGCAGTAAGGAGTTCGAAAAATTCTTGAAAAATGATGGCATTATCCACCAGAAAACAAATAGCCACACGCCCGAGCAAAACGGTTTGTCAGAACGTTTTAACCGTACCATCGTGGAAAAGGCAAAGTGCTTGATGTTTGATGAAAATGTTGGTAAGATTTTTTGGGCAGAAGCCTGTAATACTGCATGTTACATAAAAAATCGTTCGGTAGCTGCTGGGGTCTCGAAAACTCCAATTGAATTGTGGACAGGTAAGAAACCTGATATCAGTCACTTAAGAATATTTGGCAGTGTCGCCATGGTACATATTCCTAAAGTAAATAGGAAGAAATGGGACAAAAAGGCAGAGAAACATATAATAGTGGGTTATGATGAGAACACTAAAGGATACAGATGTTATAATTCATACACAAAAAATATTATAACTAGTCGAGACGTCACCATAATGGAAAGTATAAAAGAAACTATTATAGAAGAAACAAAATTATCAGATTCAGTGGGGGAAGTAAAAGAATTAATTCCTTCAACCGAAGATGAGAAACCTGAAGAATTAATAAGTAATGACTTACCAGAAGAAGAGCCTAAAAATGAAACAGTAATTCTTAGGAGGTCAGAAAGACAAAAAACAGCAAGAGTCTTTGAAGATTTCGTTAGCTACATAAGCACAAGTACCACAAATGAGACAATTTTGGATGAAAATAATGTTCCAGCAACAGTTTCAGAAGCTTTCTCAAGACCCGATGGTTACAAATGGAAACAGGCGATGATAGAAGAAATAAATTCATTTGAAGAAAACGACACGTGGGTACTAGAGGAACTACCAGAAACGGGAACGGTTGTCGAGTGCAAGTGGGTATATAAAATTAAAAATAATTGTGACGGTGAAGTGAGCTATAGAGCTAGGTTAGTTGCTAAAGGTTTCACGCAAAAAGAGGGCATAGATTATTTGGAAACATTTGCTCCAGTGGTGAGACACTCCAGCTACAGATTGTTAATAGCATTAGCTGTCAAATTAGATTTAAGAATTGTACACCTTGATGTAAAAACTGCTTTTTTGAATGGGGTTTTAGAAGAAAAAGTCTACATGAGGCAACCAGAGGGGTTTGTTTTAAAAGGCAATGAAAACAAAGTATACAGATTAAAAAAGGCGGTATACGGTTTGAAGCAGTCAAGCCGGGCCTGGAATAAGAGAGTAGACGATGTTTTGCTAAATTTAAACTATAAAAAATCAAAATTTGAACCATGTCTATACATTAAGAAAGAAAATAATTCTTTAACTGTTATAGCTCTGTATGTAGACGATTTCTTTGTGTTTTCAAATAATGTAGATGAAATGAATTTTTTAAAGGAACAATTAAGTTCAAAGTTTAAAATTAAGGATTTAGGTGAAGCGAAACAATGTTTAGGAATTAGAATCAGAAGAGACCCTGTTAATAACGTTATTTATTTAGACCAGGAAAACTATGTAAACCAAATTCTAAAGAAATTTAATATGTTAGATTGTGAAAGTGTTAGTACTCCAATGGAGAGCAATATTGATTTGAAAAATGATTCAAAAATTAATGTTAGCGATAGGAATATACCTTATCAGAAACTTATCGGAAGCTTAATGTATTTAGCTGTTTTAACTCGACCAGATATAGCTTTTGCAGTAAGTTTCATGAGTCAATATAATAATAGCTATTCCGAAAGTCATTGGAAATGTGCAAAACGAGTTTTAAGGTATTTACAAGGCACAAAAAGTTATGCTTTGAAATTTTGTAAGGATAATTGTGAACTAGAAGGTTACGTTGATTCAGATTGGGCTGGTGACTTACGTGATAGGAGATCTTATACTGGATTTGTTTTCAAATTATCAGGAGGTGCTATAGCATGGGAAAGTTGCAAGCAAAAAACCGTGGCATTGTCAAGCACGGAAGCTGAATACATGGCCTTAAGCGAAGCAGCAAAAGAGGCAATTTATTTGAAAAATATTTTATGTGAATTAATAGGATATAAGAATAGTGTTGTATTATTTAATGATAATCAAAGCGCACAGAAATTATCGGCAAATCCTGTATTTCACAAAAGATCAAAGCATATCGATGTAAGGCATCATTTTATTAGAGATACCATTTCAAATAAGTTGATAGATATTCAATTCTTATCTACTAATGAAATGACTGCAGATATTTTGACTAAAAGCTTATCAAAAGCAAAAAATGATTATTTTGTTGATAGACTTGGCTTGGTTGATATTTGAGATAGTGGGGGTGTTGAAATGTAAATCTCAAATACCCTGTATAGAGTAGAGTTACAACTCATGGATGCAACGCCATCTGTTTTGCTGTCTAGTAATAAGAAGTTTTTTGTAATGGACGCCTATGTACGTTAAGTTGTAAGCTGTTCTTATACCAATTTACTAAATATATATACATAATAAAAAACCGAGTTACCATTTTCTACAACAACTTGTCAGGAAATTTGTTATACTTATTTATTGAAGGTTTTAAAATTTATTAAAAATATTAAGACAATGAAAATATTTGTTTTTTTTTTAGAAATCCGTGGATGTATGTGCATATTTTAAAGAAATATTAATTATAACCAATGTATAAATTCAAATTTAATGAATGGTTTAGAAAATTTTTCTCGTTACAGTGGAATTCAGCTACAATGAGATTGCTCTGAACTCTTGTTATAAGCGGAGTTCGTTATAAATAGTTTATACAATGTATAAAGCAAATCTGGTTAATAATCGTTAATATAAAAAAGAACCTGTAATTTAACAAAAATTATAAAATCAATTGTAAAACGCTTCATAGGGACCATTTGGCAATGAGAATTACTTTTAGTAAACTCATGCAACAAATTTAATATAACGTCGAAAATCGATTATCTTTCATCTATTTACTTAAAGTTTCTCGATTAAAAAGTATTTTAGGTTACTTTTTATAGATCAAAATGAACGATAAAATTTAAAAATTAAATAAAAAGACGTTTTGGTAGCATTATGTAATAAGGATCGTAGCTAGAAGAGGATGATAAGATTTGTAATTAACTAAATTTAGTAGAAGATGTAGAGAAAAAGAAATTGAGAAATGGAACTATAAAAAATGTGTGATTATATACTTCCATAAAAAAAATTAATCCATATAAATTAAAATAACTAAAAATTTTCATTACTCAATTTTTTTTCTTCCCTCTTGCATTTCCAATTTATGCAGTTCCGCTATACTGGTTACAGAAGAAAAACCGCGGGGTTTTTCTCTACCTCTTTCTACTCGCAAAAATTATAGTTATGGAATAAGTCGCTAATAAACTAGAAATAGAAGATATAATTCTAAAAATCAATATAACAAAAACTATCAACAATTATTAAGACCTCATCAGAATCGACGTCCAATGAAATTTTTTTAAAAATTTTGAATTTGAATTCAAATTTGGAAACGCCCATTTATAATATTCACATGTAGTTTTCTTTTGTACGATACAAAGTATCGACTGATGATTCGGGTATATGAAAGATAACATAGATGTAATTTGACACTTGAGTAAACGGATTCATAAAATCTGTAAGAAAGTGCTAAATTCCATTTGAAATGCAATCCATAATTACCATTATTATCATAGACACAATTCAGTTCGATAAAAAATGTAATAATTATAGGCTGCTATTATATAGCATAATAAATGCGAAACTATAAGCGCTATAAGTTAATAATTACAAGTAACAAGTTGTTAATTATTATTAGGTATCTACTACTAGTAGGGGAAAACCGGGATGATTCGTACAGAGGGAGCATTCGTACAGCAGTCATATCTAGAATATTCTAGATGATGACGCATTTGTATTTGTGTGTGTGTAAGGCCTTCTCAAGGGCTTAATTTAACACCTAAGTGCGGTGGCAGTGCAACATTCAGATTCGTTGTAACAAGTCGATACGTGTTTTTGCATCACATAAGTAATTTTTAGATTCATCTTTGAAATCATTCATTCGCAATAAGTTTTGCTAAAATTGTTAAAGTAATTTATGATAGTTTTTGAATAAGTGCCTTAAATTAATATGTAAACATAAATTTTGGGATAACCTTAACCGTTTTTTTTATTTTGAATTTATTTGTTGATTGCTTTGGTTGGGGTACCTTCGTACAGTTCGAGTGGGTGGATTCGTACTGCTTAAAGTGGACAGGAATGCACCTAAAAAGATGAAGAAAGGAAAACTTCCAGGAAAATCAAGGATATATACACATACTCCCGAAAAAATAGACTGAAAAAAAGAAAGAGCAAAAGAAATGAAGAAACAAGAGCAAGAGAGAAAACAAAAAACTAAAGAGTTTAAACGCGCGTTAACTTTTCTATTAGACACAAATAAAGAAACCAAACCAAAGAAACAGAAGAAAACTGTAGAGACTGATAGTGAAGATGAGACTGGCATAAGTTTAAGAAAAAGTTCTTACTATGGTCCACTATGTACGAATGTACCCCACTCTATGTACGAATCTACCCCGCGTGTGGGGTGCCTTCGTACGATTTCCATTTTTTGGGAAATTCATCATAGCTTTTCCATGTTACTTTATATCAATACTGAACTACGCTATTATTAAAGCCAGATGTGTAGGTAATTCAGCAGCATTAAAATTATTTTGAAATAGCTATTAGTTTTTCTTTTACATGACTTAGTGTTAAAAGTGTACGAATCATCCCGGTTTTCCCCTACTAATACACAAACCGAATATTTCTTTACTGCTACGTTTGTGGTACAAGATATAATAAAAGCCAAAAAGCTACGCTAGTTGATAATACTAATTATTTTAATAGTAAACAAATAACTTTAAATAGGATACAAAGCAACAGACATATTTTTGAGGAACAGAAATTTACTTCCATTTTTTTCAACCAACAACAGGGTCAAATCTGGTTGCAAAATTAATTTTCTACCCAAAATTTTAGACATTTAAATTTCAAAAATTAAAAAAGTCTGGGTCTGCAGAAAAAAGTATCCGCTTCAGTTTAAAAGATTTCCATATTATAAAAAGAGTTTTTTCAGCCACAATTTTAAATTATTACAATAAGAGATAACAGTAAGCGAAAGGCAATCCAGGCAGATACATTTTCAAATCAAAAGGAAATAAAAAATATTTGTATGGAAAATTTAACAATTTTTCAGTATATTGTCAATATAATTATTATTGCAACGCTTCAGAAGATCTTGTATAAAAACTACCAATTGTGTCTTTATTTATTATTTTCCCATGAACAAATTTAGTATATTATGCCGATACGAGAAAACTTCTCTACGATAAAAGTAATTACAAACATTCAAACTGACAACCTTAATATCACTCCATGAATGTTATTATATTGACGACGTAAGAAGCCTTTAAAAGGAGTCAAGAAATAACTACCAAAGTAGAAAAATCGATGATAATATAGTAGACGGATGCAATTGAACTCCTTTGCCTTCAATGTTTATCTCGCGAAAATATAAATAAAAAAGTACTTAAAAATCTCGTATCTTCCGAGAAAAAAAAATGATCTAAAAAAGTAATAAAATAACAATTTTTATTTCATTCTGATTGATTTTTTAAATAATTCTCAAGCAAATTTCATTCTTTAGAAATTAATGATTACAAATAATGTATTATTTTTTAGTACTATAATAACAGTATAGGATAAATTTTGAATCAAATCGTAAAGTTTTACAACGTTACGAAAGTAATCTTACAAAAATGAAATACCCATATTTAGTAACGAGAATCTTAATATATAATGTATTAGATGCTTTTTAGCACATATGTTTTAGAAAACATTCTGCGTCAAATAGCGCGTATAAAACACTAAAAGCTCTGCTTGCATTAAAAATTTATGAAAACAAGGGAAAATTAGATCTTTTTCCTTATAAATAAGTAAAAAAAAATAAAAACTGCGCCGGTATTATTTTGTAAATCAAAAACATTGTTATAATTAATATTTAACTAGGTTTTAAAATATTTCGAATATACGGGATGTGACGTTAGTAAGTGACAAGAATTATACACATTTTTGAACTTTTTACACAAATAATTACTATTACCACAAGTGTATGATTTGTTCTGACTTCTCTACAGCCATCTCTTCGAATCAAAGAATATACTTTTGTGATATCTGAAAATCCTGATAAGTAGGTCAGCCAAACAACAACTGAGAAAATCCAGCAATAAATGTGCATCACAATTGAAGTAATCTAAAAACTTAAAATTAAGGTATATGTCTTGATTAGCCTAGACTCTAGAAAATACTATAATTTGATTGGTTCCTTGCAGCTTCCACTTCAGCAAGGCAAGACTAGAACGTTGTTGTGAATGATGCCCTTTTGGGCACTTAATTCAGTGATAGGGTAAGGTAAGGTATATTGGTGATAATTTTGTTTACATGGATACAGTTTGATTAATTTGAAAGTTTTTCCCGATTTTTGCTGGTATAATAATAGAATCACTTTATACCTGCCTATTGAGAGGTATTTTGTTTTATTTGAATTCCATTTTCTTAATTAAAAACGAACATCTTTCTTTTTAAAAAAAGGTAGGTAAGTTGGTGATAGGATATTTAATTTGGTGATATAGGACATTTAATTTGGTGACAACTAAAAAAACTAAAATTAGTTATAAAACTTAATTTAAAACTTAAAATACTTTAAATATAACATAATTACTCGAAATCTGAAAGAGAACAACCATCGCACATAAAGATTTCGTCTTCATTTGCCTGTGATTAACAAGTGATGTGGTATGGAATAGAACAGAAGGAGCATTGAATCCATTTGACACCATTCTTTTCTTGTACATCCTCATCATAACTTTTACCACAGACACCACATTTCCAGTCATCATTTTTCTTTAAACCTTTATTGAATTTTTTTCGCTTCTAATCTTCATGAGCCGTAAAAATCCTGATTTCTGAAGATCCTGTAGTGTTGTTAATAATTTTGCCTTTGAATATCTCTGCTTTCTGTTTGACTTTGGTATTTGGTGAACTGATGTTGCTGATGGTAGTTGTAGTCAGAGCCTTTGTGCACAATGTGCAAACACAGGGGCGGATAAAATTAGGGGCGGCCAAAAACGAAAGCAAGAGAAGAGGCGCAAAGGGAAATAATATGCCTAAAAAGTGAGCTAGGGTTTAAAAAAATATAATTTGCGTTACGACAAGGATAAAGTAATAGAAATTTAGAAAATCGTATTAAAAATCGAAAAATCAAAAAAATCCTTGTTAGCACGATTAAATAAAGCGTTTTAAACGAAGTCCAAAGAATATTTACTTGTGCTGCAGCTTTCTAAATTGACATACCTTCCTGTAAAACCATTTGGTTTGCTCTCACCATATTTTCAGAAGTGTATGTACTATATTTTTGATTACTAATAATACTTTGAAATTTGGTAATTTGAAGGACAGGTAATTTGGTGATAGCCTGAAATGCCAAAATAAAATTATTTTCAAAAAGTACTCTCTATTGACCGCCTTTTTTGACAATATTGTATATATAAAAAATTTATATTAACGCCGTAAAAAAATAATTTAAATAACATAATCTTACATCAGTAAAATTGCATTCGCACATGGTAAGAAAACACCGTTACAACGTAAGGGTTAATTTAATTAATAAACAATAACATGTAATTTCATTTATGCCATTTTGAAAAGTAGGCTTTACTCTAAAAGTATAATGTAAAAAACACTATATTACCTTATTTATTGATTGATTTAGAACACATTTACTACCTAGCACGTATAACACTGAAGTAAATATGAAAAATGATACCATATTACATTAAAAGTTTTTTTGGGAGGTAACTACATAAGATAAGAGCCTGTAATTTCTTGAATAGTCAGATGAAACTGGTATGAAGTATATGATAACAATTTTAAATTATTTTGATAAACGGTAAGTTGTTGGTGAATTTTTGAAAAAGTATCACCAAATTAACTATATCACCAAATTACCTTACTTTACCCTATGTAAAATGTTTAGTAGCAACAGTCACATCTTTTTTACCATAGGGCGGTATGTACCTACATAAAATATAAGATACTTAGTCGGTCGTTAGCATAGCGATTAAGTCCATAGACTGCTAATATAGAGAACCCAGTTCGACTCCAGGCGAAGTCAGAATTATATTATGACCGTCTCCCCTCGGCAGGAAATGGCAAACCACTGGGGTGTAATCTGCCATGAAAAGTCTTTGTGAAAGGCTCACCACACCCTGCAGAAAGGTAATGGACTGAATAGGTATGTATAAGGGATATTTGATAATATCTACTATCCTTTTATTTTATTTGGCATATCAGAGGCCCCACATCATACAGACTGTGTATTTCTTATTTTGTCTTTTTAGTATAGCTTAATGCCCACCACAAACATTTCATTTTATTGAATTCAACGAGTTATAGAACTTTTTGCATTGGAAGTCAATTTGCATTGCAATAAAACAGAGTATTATGCATTGTTTTTCATTGCATTATAAAATTAAAGAGTTTCTTTCCTGGTTTTATAGTGAAGCATTCTTCTTATCGCAGAGTAAATTCTTTTAAAATCTAATTATCACATTTAAGCTTTTAACGACAAAAATAGATGAGCGTATTTGACATGGTGTTTTGTATACTAAAATGAAGATAAGGATCTTTATTTACTAGAATGTCCCAATATTGTTTACAATTTCAAAATATTTACACTTCCTTGTTAAGAAAATTTGCACAAAACAATCTGCAGTTGCAGTTCCAGCTGCTGGATTGGATGCCTCTTTTAATATACCGTAAACCGGGGTAACTTTGGTACAATTTTTGCAGTTTTTTGGTTATAAAATCGTAATTAGTTATCAAATTTAGTTGGGAGTAGGATTGTATAAAAGTTCTACTGGGACTACATAAAATCTACATAGAATTTATTACTTTATCATTTTCACAACTGAGAAAATGGGCCTTAAAAGTGTCAAAAAAGTGGCACTTTTTTTTATGAATATCTTTGTTTAAAATACATTTTTATCAATTATAAACCTAACTATGATAAAGTAGATTAAAAATTTGATTTCGGTAGGGAAGTTGCATTTTTTAAATTTGTAAATGGACAAGGAAACGGGAAATTACTAAAATGGTGCTTGAACAAATAATTTGTTTTATTAAAAAACAAAAAACAACATTTTCTTTATTAAAAAGGAACAAATTAGGTAAACTTAAATAATATAGGTAGATACAACACCTAGGTAACTTAATTAATCTCCATTTATTCTGGAACATCGGCCAATGAGTCGTTTCTATACTTTAAGACATGTACCAAAGTTACCCCTGAAGGTTACGACTTTTTATAAAATTATTTATATTTCACATGTGTTTCGACTTTTAAGATTTTTTTTTTAGTAAAACTGTGACAGAATATTGAATTTTTCGATCCTTTTACCCGAATTTAGTTAATGTTGTTAGTTTCACTCCACCGATAGAAATTATACACACTATGCACTAAACACCTGTTTCTGTGAAGGTCAGTTTTACACCTCTAGGGGATTCCTGCTAAAAATAAACTGTTGCTAAATCACATAAATTAAGAGTTAATACTCTACTTTTGGTGATAAAATGATAAAAGGGCCGATTGGTACTAGAATTACTGGTATATAGAGGGAGAAGTAAAAAATAATGCGTGTGTCCCAAAGTAATACTGCAGTCCCAAAGTTACCCCGTTTTACGGTAAATAATTAATATTTAATAATATGTCATTTTTAACTAATGCTTTAATAATAAATTTCGCATTTCAGCTTACAGAACTTCGCGTCAAATATGCTTGTTTATTTTAACCCTTGAAGTGGAAGAGATTTTGTTTTCAAAATTTAATAAATTAAATTCACAATACGAAAATAGAAAAATTGACTACATTTAATTTCATGGATATCATCCTTTATTTTTGTTTTATAAAATACAACATTAAAGGAAACAGTAACATGGGTCAAGTTATGGAGTGACAGATTAATTGTTTTTCTTTGGTTTCTTTTGTTAATAACATTTTCTCAAAATAAGAATTTGAAACCATTCTGTTGGATTATTCGAGTGCAATACGTCACAACCGGTCCTTGTTTGTCGTAACCATTGCAATTATTATTACTTAAAGAAATACTGAAATGACTTAATATTTACTAACCATTATATCGTATTGATTTTAGAAACTAACCACATAAATATAAGAACTCAATAGCCCTTACGGGTTATTATGCACTATTATCAGATAATCACATAACTAGGTTAAAATTCTACTAAATGCATACGGTATTGCGACGACTCTATGATACTGATGAGATCTAATTAGACCGGAACATGTTTATCATTGAAATTCTCTAAATAAAACTAGCTTATTATTTTGGAATCGTCAAAAAAAGCACTAAATTTCATAAATCAAATTCATTACCATTTAGGGAAAAAGAGCTTTAAAGTGCCCCAAAGGTTAGTAAAATTTAATAATATAGAATAATAATCAAAATCACAGCTCCATTATAATTTTGTTATTCCTGTGAGAGTCTTCAATTTATAAAAATTTTTTAAATTATTTTAACAATCTTCTTTTACTAATATTATGGTTGAAATTCTCATTCTCCTCTGAATATTATACTAAAAAATAATTCATTAAATAATTTTTCAAAGAATTTTGACATTTAAATTTTAAAACGTTATATATTATCTTACAGGTCTCATACAACACAGAAAATTGAAATTATAATAGGTGTACATCGGCTTGAATACTGTAAATTTAATAGAAAATTTCTAATAAGCTTTTAAATTGCATATCTAGGGATTTATAAATTGGTTGTCACATCAAGATATGTTCTCTACAGCTGTTTTACGCTTTCAATAATCATTTAATCTGACAAACGTGCCAAATTTTTTTTTAATGATTATATTATTCAAAATTGATGATATACGAGAGTAACGTTATTACTTAAATACCGATATTAATTTAATCAGATTATATTAATTGGACAATATCTTTAGTAAAGGAAGCTGCAAGATTACTTTGTGGAATATACTTCAAAATGCATTATATGTTGTACTTTTGTGCCAATGCCTAATATACATAATTAAATATCGTCGTATGACAAGAAAAACTCATTAAGTACCATTTTAAGACAACAGAGATAATGAGGTTTAAACATTTTTTATGTCTGATAAATCGTATTTAATAGCAATTGTTTTGAAATTTAAAATGCTAATGAATCCTCATTCATATTATAAATTGGAACATAATTTTTTTTAAATAATTCAGTATTTTCAGGATAAAATGAAAAAATAGCACTTATAAATCCAATATTTATCAAATAAAAGGTCAACTATATAATATCTACTATTAATAGCACTTATGCCCGTACTAATAGTCGCGGATCAAGCCGAGATCAAGGATTGACCCTCGGTTAAAGCGTAACCGGGTAACTAGATAAAGAGAGAAAACCGAGGTTCAATCCTTGATCTCGGCTTGATCCGCGACTATTAGTAGGGCATTAGTGAGTTTTACATGCAATATATTAAAATGATCGAAGGTACTTAATGAGAGACTTAAGCTGGGTTGACATGGGATGTGAGCCACGGCCGTGAGCCACGTTATAGTAAAATACTTTCCGCGTAAACTTAAACTTAAAAGCGTGTAAACTGTTTTTAAACACGTTTGATCTCATCACGAACGCAGTTTTATCAGTTTGTGACAAGAAATTACGATTCGTATTTCATGAAACAGCAGTTTACAAGGTGCGTATTTTATGAAAACGTGGCTCACGGCCGTGGCTCACATCCCATGTCAACCCAGCTTTATTTTCATAAATTAATGTTTTATTATAGTAAAAATTTATTATATAAAATACAATAAAAAATATAATAAATAAAATATTATAGTAAAATTTTATTATAATATAATAGTAAAAATATAAAATATTCTGAATAATATGAAATACAATAATAAAATATTAAGATATCTGTAGTCAGAAGCCAGTTGTGAGGAAACTGATTACTCATCTTCATCGGTTTCATCATAATCTGGATTTTTGGAATCGATTGATGGCAAACTTTTATACCACGGAGTCAGTTCTTCAGGTATGTGGCCAGCATTTGCTAATTTTATTAAATCTGCCTTCTTTACCTCTGTGATGGGTATCAATTGGGAATATGCAGGCTTCAGCTCTATAGAAGTTGTTCTTCGGCGGCCTCTACCAACAACATAAATTTTTTTATAATCTGATGTGTGGTCATACCTGTAGAACAAAATTTACGGGTATTCTTTCTCAAATTTGATACATTTAATTTTTAGCCATGACACTTTATCCCCATTTTCATCTTTGTTTCTGTTTCTAATTGTATTTGACGCTAGTTCTTGTAGATTATAGAAATCCGTAAATTTAAGAAGATGGACTTGATATTCTCCATTCGATTTGTTTTTCTTGGATCTTCTATTAAATGATTGAGAAGATTTAAATATGTTTACCCAATCTGTCATCATAAATGCAGTCTTGTATTTTTTTGCGGACTCAATGGCTGAATGCATTGAATCGCATTCCATATGCGAATGCCCTGACTCCAAGAACTTTAGCTCAAATGTTTTAATGTGAATAATTTCTTTTACGGCATGAAGTAATATGGCAGCAACCTGTTGGTTTCGGTTTTGCCCTCCACAGGTGTCACAAAAAAGTGAAACTTCCGTAACTGTTATTGGCAGTGATTTCAGAAAATTGTATAATATGGACCCTATTTCGCTGCTTCCTCTCTTGCCGTTCAACTCATTCCATGTATAACAGTGAGCCATTTCTCCGTATCCCACATAAATTGTTAAATTGTATACACAAATTTTTCTGGAATAGTAGAACAAAGACACGCCAGAGAATGGCAACTGGAGTACACTCTGTAAGTCAAACGAGCAAGTAATGAATGATGGATCATCCTTGCATCGTAATTTATCATTTTCCTTGGCCTCGTTACATTGATTTTTTCTGATCAAGTGAAAAGTATGTTCCGCTTCCAACTCTATTTTCTGGACAGCAGTTGCTTGGTCATACTTTGAACACAGTGCACAAAGATCTTTTATAGGCTTAAAAAAGGAAAAATTATAATTATTACAAAATATTCGTCTTAACGTTTTTTCGCTAACTGGTTGTATATTGTTTTCCTCGCAAAAAGTTCTGTATAACACGTGCATTTTAAAAATTGACAAACCGCTATCTAAGTATAGCTTCTTACTAGATGCTCTCACATAGTGAGACTCCATTGCAGGAAAACTCTCAATGTGTTTCTTTACCATAGCTATGCCTACGTCATTAGTTTTATTTGCTGGCGCCTTTTTTCCTCTCTTATCTATTCCAGAAAAGCAGCCAACTGTACTTGTACCATTGAATGCTGTGTTAATTGGCCCATTCGAAATACATAGTGTTTTTTCAAAGAATTTTGCACAAACTCTATGTTTACCACTGCTATTTTCTAAAAAATATGCTTTTGACACATGACGAGCTTTTTCATTGGTCGCACTTATTTTACGGCGTTTTGGTTGCCTTGTTCGGATATATTTCAAAATAAAATCTTTTTGGCTCCTGTAGTCTGCAAATCCCCAATAAGTCTTGCAAATTGCACTTCTTTCATTTTCTGTAAAATAAGTAGTACATTTGAATTTACAATGTCCACAATCAATAGGTTTTGGGGCTTTTGCATTGCATTCTTTTTTTTTTATATGGCTGACAGTTTGCTCGGTAAGATTTGGTTTTATTAATATTCCATGTTTTGGGATTACGTTTTCTGCATCTTGTTTTCGTTTCGACTGTAGTTTCATTTACATGATAATCTGAGAAATCGGTAATATCATATTCATCCCTGTGTGACATTGGTTGGTATGTAGGATCGTTATCTGAATCTGGAGAAAAGTCACATTCTTCATCTGTCTCGATGTCATAGTTTACAAGTTGATAGGTTCGCTTGTTGTTATTGTCATAATCTACATCAATAGACGAATGTTTAGCATTATTTTCTGGAGGTTTATTATCTTCATAGATTTCAAAATGAGTTATTCGTGTAGCAGTTGTGGAACTAACATTGATTTGATTTATTTCTAATTCAGATTCTGAAGATTTCACAGATGGAAGTTGTGTGTTTACTTCAGCAACTTCTCGTAATACATCTTTTATAGCACATTGCGTACAATTTCGATTCTGAAAACAGATTGCCTACATTTAATTTTTTAGAACGTGAAAATTAAAACATAATTTTTAACAAGTAAAAATATTGGTTAGGTTAAGCTGGGTTGACATGGGTAGTGAACTACGGTCGTGAGTCACGTTTTCATAAAATACGCACCTTGTAAACTGCTGATTCGTGAAATACGAATCGTAATTTCTTGCCACAAACTGATAAAACTGCGTTCGTGGTGAGATCAAAGGTGTTTAAAAACAGTTTACACGGTTTTAAGTTTAAGTTTACGCGGAAAGTATTTTATTAAAGCGTGACTCACGGCTGTGGTTCACTACCCATGTCAACCCAGCTTTATGTTTGAATTATGATTAGAACGCACTTACAAGATTTTTAATATTTTCTTCATTTTCTAGTTTATCACGGCACAGTTCAAATATTAACTTCCTTCTTGCACTCATGTTGGACTTATTTTAATTTAAATTATCTTATTTTCACTAAAAGCAAAACGCGATCATAAACTTTGACAAGCCACCCAACTGATGGTCGACATTCACTAATAAGTTGTACTTTATGCGTCTCAGTTCGGACAACTAAAATTCATTAAGGCTGCCGTCTTACCTATGTTAATTATATGGGACAAATCGCTCATTTGTATGTACTAGAAGTCGAACAATTTTAACTTTTAGGGAATTATTTTGCAATCATTTTAAAGATAAAACTTGGCTCTTGGACGTGATCTAATTTTTATTACAATCGGATGATTAGAAATATTGAAAATTTTGCTGCAAAGTTACTCAATTTTTAAGATAGCAAAAATAGTCATATTATAATTTTTATACTCGTTACCGTTAATAATAGAAGTACTTGAACTAGATCACATCCAGGACAATTATTTAATCTTACTTGTGAAAAAAAATGGTTGAATTATATCCATTTTTACAAAAGTTCTAGTACATACAAAGTGATGGTACAATTTTTCTTGTTTTGATAAAATAATTTGAAATGGCAAGTAGGGTTCTATCACTTTCTTATGATTATCTTGCCCTTTTTGCATAAAATAGTTCAACTATTATGTACACTACGGCGCTAATTTGCAAATGGTTGCTGTGGTTTGGTACTTTGCTTGATAGTATTGTAAATGCGTGATTCAGCGAAACGTAAGGTGCGATAAAAATAATAGTATGCACATTTTTGTCTTTGATATCTCATAGATACATTTTTATACTGTGCAAATATAGGGTGTTTTTTTAGCTGCATGAGAACTTCAAAATGAAATAAAACATTAAAAACCTGACGGAATGTTTTGGTTATAATTTTTTTATGAAAGTACAGTTAATGGCATTTATGATTTGAACATGACTTCCGGCATGTGACCACCACGACTAATGGTTACGAAGCGCATCCGTTCAGTCCAATTTTTGACCACTTTTTCCAATATTTCTGGCTTTATTTCATAAATGGCTTGCTGAATATTAGCCTCCAATGCTTCTAGAGTTGTTGGTTTGTTAGCATAAACCATGGATTTAACATACCCCCACAGAAAATAATCTGGAGGTGTCAAATCACACGATCTTGGAGGCCAATTGATAGGACCACGTTTTGAAATAATGTTGTCACCAAATTGTCCTTTCAATAAATTGATGGTTTCGTTGGCTGTGTGGCACGTAGCACCATCCTGTTGGAACCATAAGTTGTCAATGTTGAGCTCTTGAAGTTTTGGAAACAAAAATGTATTGAGCATGTGTCGATATCTCACACCATTCACCGTAACGGTAGCTCCTTCCTCATTTCGAAAGACATATGGACCAATGATGCCGTTGGCGTGTATTCCACACCAAACAGTCAATTTTAATGGATGCAATGGAGTCTCAAGATAATGTCCCGGATTGGTCTCACTCCATATATGGCAATTTTGTTTGTTCACATACCCAATTAACCAGAAATGTGCCTCGTCAATGAACAAAATTTTACGGTAAAAAAATGGATCCACTTCCAATTGGTTGGAAGCGAATTTGGTAGCGTTGTTCAATGGTCAATCTATGCATTATCAAATGCCAAACCTTGCTAAACACAAATTTCAAAAAACTGTTTCCATAGCAATCTTGATTCAATTGTTATCCCTATTGAAAGTTCTCATGCAGCTAAAAAAACACCCTATATAACATTTAAATTCAATCTACAAATTTAACATTTTTAGTTTTATTTCAAAATTTTCTTTGCTAATTTTTTTTTATTTCTAGATAAATTCTATTGTAAGTTGTAAATAAATTTGTTGCAGTTGACGTTGTTAAAACTTTTAAATTTTAAAATTCTTTAAAATTTAGGTTTACAAGAAGCCACCTTGAAAGGCCCGTAATTTTTTGATTTTCATGATAAGATATCAAAGTGTAAAATTAGATTTTTTGCCAACAAAAGTCTTCAGGGCAGGTATGCTTTGGGTAGAGTGAATTTTTTCCATAGTGGTTGGGAGTGGCTAATGTGCAGAAACGAATATTTGTTATTTCGGTTCTATGTTTGTATCAATTGGTGGAATTGAGTGCCAAAGGTAATTTTCTACATTTGGCGCCCAAGCCCCAGTCACGTGCTAATCGCGTGCTAAACCACTAAGGAAAAATTCACTCTACACTGATTAAATAGGGGAGACTGGAGAGACTTGAGACAAAAATTGGATATACATAATTTTTTAGCTCATTGATTGAATTACTGTTTTATTAATTTTATTTTGTAATACAGTACAGTCTCGATATAGTGAACTAATTGAGGGACGCCTTTATTACTCCACCGAGGTTGTTCACTATTTAGAGTGCAGAAAAAATACACAACAATGATACTTACAGTGCGTTTATTACATTAATAACCTAATATTTCAAATAAAATAAGGAAACACAAATTCTTAAAAAGATACAGTATCCGACAAAAAGAAAACGACGCATTCATAATTGTTAATTTTAGCAATGTTATTTTCACTAAAATGTAGGGGAAAGGGATGTAAGTTGACCACCCTGCTTTATAGAAAAAACTTTGAGGTGTAACACCGCTATTTCAAATGTCATCGTGCTTATTAACACAACCCTCACTTTTTATGTGGTTTTAAAGTGAATAGACGCGTTGCTGTAGCTTCTACAAACTTTGTATAAAAAGATTTTTCTTTTTATAAAAACTCAAATTTTTCGTGTGCTGATAAACTAAACAATTTTCGTTGATATCGCAAGATAAATATAATTATGTGTTGAACTCTTATTTCATTGAATTTTACTAATCCAAAGTGAATTTCAAACATATCGTGTATACAACAATTTTTTTGCGAGTGTTTCAAAATAGTGTCCAGAATGTAAGTTGACCACCCCTATTGTTTCCATTGCGAAACAATTTGTTATTACATTTTTATGATTGAACTTTACATCAAATCAACTTCAAACAACTTTAACTAGTCTTCTTTGAATTGTTCTTTCTAATACTGCAGACTCTCCTAATTCTGCCAAAATTTGATTTGCTGATAAAAAAGGATTCGCCGATGATAATCTTTTTACACTTCTATCAAATTGAGGGGTAGTTTTTGTTGACCTTCAATTTACCTTCAGTTTACTACAACTCCCCGATGTTTGTAGTTTATTTATAGTTTTTGACACAAAAGGTTAAATGTGGCATATAGCCTTGTTATCCCAAGCCTTTAAATTGAATAGGGGAAGGTTGCCACAAATGGACCGATTTTTGCTTTTTATTATTTTCTGACTGAACAAAAAGATTTTACAGAACCATTAAAAAATTTTAGTTAATGCAAGTCGGGCAAGAATAAAATTTTCGCAGAGGGCTTATATTCCTTCAATATTTGTTTGGCAGCAAGTTCGTCCTTATATGGACTACTTGTAATTTCACAAGCTTATGACCGGTTCATTCGAGGAAACCGAGCATGGCCCATTGGAGGAAACTGACTGTATTCGGAAATAAAAAGGCGCAAACAATTTAAACATAACTTTAGCTGTTAGGTGAGAGAGAGGTTTGATTAATTTATTGTTACCGCTTATGTATGACCTGTTTATTTCCTCTTACAGTCCCGAGGATGGCATTTAGTTAATAAAGCCGAAACGTCGACCGACAGCTTACTTGTTTTCGTTTTGCGTATCAATATCCCGAAAAGTTTTCGTATACTTAAAAATTATAACGTGAATTCAAAACTGCGCATGCGTCTGTCAGTTTGCAAGCGGTTTCAAACTACTGAACGAACAGATCTAATGACTTTTGCTTGTTTTTAGTTAATTACGCATATTATGACACGTACTTTCAAGGTGCTTACTGATAATCTTGATAAGATATAGTAACTCACGCCGCGGGTCAAAAACCTAGATACAAAAATAACTATTTCACCTCGGGGGCGTTCGGGTGCCTCGGCTCCGCTAACGCTAAGCCTCGGCACCCACCCGCGCCCTTCGAACGAAAAATCTCGTTTTACGTCCTTGTGATGAAAAGTACTATTCTTACCAAATTATAAATTATTTATGTATAGTATAAATACATAATTTTAAATATTTGTAGTATTTGATAAAATGTGGTTCTCATTTTTTATTAATTAATAATTAATTCGATAAAGTTAATCGTAACACTTTTTGGGTAGAGCATGGTAAATTAAAATCAAAAATTTGTTGATATTGAATATCAACAAATTTTTGATTTTAATTGATAATAATTAAGGCAATCAATCCTCTAAAATTGACTTTTAGATAGAGGTTGAATTCTAAATAATTTTTGATATAATAAAGTTAGATAGTTTTTGCATTATGTGCAATTTGTTCATAAACGCTGATACTCATAAAAAATAATTATCTTGTGTGTAGGTGGGTCGGTATGTATATAGTATCAACGTCGTGTTGCATTTAATTATCAAACGCTGTAAAATAGCATAGTAGCTGAGGATTAATAGTTTTACTTCTACTCACTACGTACCGCTACTTTATAAATGAATTATTAAAAAGATATTCGCCCACGCCGAATCCGGCCACCTTAAATGCAACAGTTAACTTTTCCTGCCGGGTTCTCACACAAAATTGCAGTTAATGAATTTTTTAATTTCTTAAATTGGTTTTATAACGTTCTATTGAATTATTGACTTTTTCCAGGTAAGCATAATCATAAAATAACGCACTTGGTGTAAAAATCTCGTTTTTGTCGAAAACTGCACTTAATGAGTTTTTCTTGCCATACGACGATATATTAATACCAGAATTCATTACAAGCTTGAGTAAATAGTTTTCCATCTATCGAGTGAATATAAATTATATAATATTATGCTCATAACTTAAACTCACTTTATCTTTCTATTGTGGTTTATTCTGCAGATAATGATAATTTTTTTGAGATTCCACATTACGGTAACTGTTTATATTATAAAAATATATTATAAGTATTACATTTTTCATTGTTGCAGCCACATTGTGATGCTAGCCAGTGCAAAGTTGTGCGAAACTGCTATCGTCAATGACAGAACCGGACACACATGGAAAGGACAAATGGAAAGTTCCTCATTCATACTACCAATTTGGTTCATTATTACTTATACGTGTAGGTCATAATTAGGACTTCAATCGGTGAAAATTGCAAAATTAAGCTAGAATGAGGAACTGTTTTCTTATTAGCGAAATACTATAACCAAATTGTACTATATGTACTATGTACTATATATATGTACTATAATCCAATTGTAATTTCGAAATTAAATCTTACTGACCGAATTTAATATTACTCCATGTCAAAATTCTGCTGTTATTCTTTAGTGGTGCAGTACACTGATCTCCATATGCGTCTGTACTAATACATAAA
Organism: Rhagonycha lutea; assembly: GCA_958510855.1. Taxonomy (NCBI): domain Eukaryota; kingdom Metazoa; phylum Arthropoda; class Insecta; order Coleoptera; family Cantharidae; genus Rhagonycha; species Rhagonycha lutea. The sequence continues at coordinate 22,777,389 of OY294036.1, forward strand.
GTTGCAACGTAACCATAAATACAAAAGTGTCCGAAAAATAATTATAATTTAATTTATTCGGTACATTGATAAAAATATGTATGATCAAGATCAGAAATACCATATTATATGTACATCCTTGCTTTCACAAGGTTTGTATCCAAGGAAACTATCGTCACAACTGCAGTAATAGACCAACCATGTCTAAACGTCCTTTAAATTGTTAACTTATTAACTCGTGATATTAACTCATTATTTTATTTTAACTCGATATTTTAAAATATCCTATTTAAACATCCTGTAGTATATAACATTTATAGTATTTATAATTATGTGAAGCCACATATGGCATAATATTCGAAAACGTACAATTAATTATCATTGCGTACGTTTTATCAGCAACAATTTTATGAATCACATACACAATTGAAATTTAAACACAACTTCCATATAAAATTTTCTGTATAATATATTAATCAGCAGTCAGCACTGGCAAAATAATAAGTTTTGAGAATTACGAATCATAATTTATAATTGTTAAATTTTCTTACAATATTAGAATAAAACAAATTATATAAATAATTATAAGTAATCCCGCACAGTGAAATTTTCCGAATTCCACGTTAAACTCAGATCTCGCGTTTGAATTTGTAGGATTGAAGCCATCTATGTATTATAGTTAAAATTGATTAGATAAAAGTAAAACAAGCCCTTAGGTTAGGCTCTTGTTTAAATATAAATACGAAACAAAATTTAAACTAAATATTAAGTTTTATTATCAATTACAAATTTATTACAAAGGAAATGAGCACTCGAATAAAATAAAATTCAAACCCTTTATAGTAAAGCTCGGTTTACTAACTCGGCCCTTAAAGTTTGATTACTTTTATGGACCTGAAAAAACAATCACTTACCGAAGTCATAAAAAGATACATCACGTAATAAAAAAAACTGAAGTTTTCAAGAGTACGTTTTTACAAACTAAGCACTTTTTTTAAATTATTATTTAGTTCGAATTTACAACTCCGAGAACATTTTTGTACATTATTACTACATTATAATCTGTACAAAAATATTGTTATATTAATTGCCACTGGAGCTATATAAATTAAAAAAGGAATGTTGACCAAAATTAACCATATTAGCACTAATCGAGATTGAAGCATTGCAATAAATAAAGCCTAAGCTTTTAATGAACACAAATTAAATTATCCAACTGTGATCTCGGCCTAGCAAGCTCTCGATAGCGAAGCTTGTTGTTGCTTAAAAATTTAATACCACAAGTAACAAAGACACATTAATTATAGTGTTTCAAATGTAATTGTTACGTAATTGAAATTTACGTAAACACGTAAATAATTTGAGAGAAAATTGAATATACACAAAATGTATAAAAAATACTCAATAATGTCAATATTTAACATCCCGTCAAAAGCATATCGACTGCACAAGAAAAAATGATGTGATAACAAAAAATTCTTTCAATTTTTTAAGTTCTTCGCTAAACAAGAAAGTTTAATTTGAAAAATCGATTTGTTACGGTTTTTGTTGTATACCAAATTTAATCTTTTATAATATTTTCAATAGTATTTTAATTTTCACTCCTTATATTTTAATTAAAAGTGACTGATAAATACATTGGATGGTTAATTAAAAAATATTTTTTGCCGTTTATTTACTTTTTGTTTTAAATGTAATCAAACTTTTTTCACATACTACCTTATTCAATTAAATAATTTTTTGAATAATAAAACATTTACATTCATGCAAAAAATTTAATTCGAAATAAAAAAAAAGTTACACGAGTGTTGAATAATAATGGCACCAAATTATAGGAATACCTACTGCATTGAACTTAACACAAACAAAAATTCATTTAATAGCCGTATGTTTTTATCAGAGATATAAAAGTTTTCTACAATAAAATAAATATCAACTCTATTTGTTCTTGAATGAACACGTTCAACTATATAGTCCGGCCAATCTAAGAACGACACAATAATAAGTCGTGTTTCCTACCAGGAAACAAGAAATGGGGTCGTGTAGAAGAAAAACTTTAAAGGAAGATAGAGTTTTTTGCATCGCTCTAGCTGGTGTATTACATAACCTAAAACATTAAACAAAGTCGAAAAACGGTTTTTTGCGATTTAAGAAAAAGTGAGGCATCCTACAAAAAAACAGTTAAATAAGAAAGTTGTAGAAAATGAAAAACCCCCATAGAATGCGACCAGCAAATTAAACACTTTTCTTTATTTATTTTCCGAGAAAACCGAAAAATACTGTGAAAAATCGCTTTTTTTTGCTTTTTTCCTTTGCATTAAAAAATTATTTCCTGGTCGATGATAAGTTTTTTCATTACTATATACAACTTTCTCTTTTCTATATTAACTTTTCTTTGCAGCATGGTTCGTTTTTTCTTAAAGAGCAAGAAACCGATTTGCGACTTTGTTTACTTTTTTAGGTTATGTAATAGTACAACAGATAGAGCGATCCGAAAACCGTTATCTTCCTCGTAATTTTTTCTTCTACACGATCCCATTTTTGTTTCCGAGTAGCATCATTATTGTACTTTTTCGTAAAATAACTGACTAATAAAGCTCCTAGTAGTAACATTAAATTCAATTTAATTAATTTTTCGTCGGGTTGAATGTATTTTTAATTCATATCAAATTTAAATATGGTGGTTACAAGGAGCTACGTGCAATAAATTTATTGTACAAGTGCCAATCAGAATAAGCTGAGCTGTCAAATGTCAAAGAAGGATTACAGTGAATTGGTCCAATGGAACGCTTCAGCTGTACAAATATTATATAGTTCGCTCAAATAAATTTGCCCTTATGTCACGAAATTCTGATTAACAAATAACATACTGAATGTATTTAGGACGTCGACATCGCGTCGTTCAGCAAAAGAGCACAAAAATATTAACATTACTTGCTGACCGAAAGCAAGAAATATTGTACACAGAATTTCGTGACGTAGGGCAAATTTATTTGGAGCGAACTATATAAATAGTAATAAATGATTTAAAAAATCTCCGTAATCTCTCGAGTGTTACTTATTTTGAAATAAGAAATACAAATAAATTAGGTAGTTCATCGATGTCCTCAAAAGAGGTTCAACGCCAGTTTTTAATCTGGAACAAAATTATCTAACATTTTGAAAAGAAATATTCCGCAGAAAAATTGCAGTTTAATTCAAATGTAAATTTGACAATAATTGTTTCATGGGAACCCGATAATAATGGAGGATTAAATAATTTAGAAACATTCTAATATTTTTAAACCTTTTAAGGAAATAATATTAATACCCCCCAACTGCTTATCCATTATATCGTAAACACATTGACTTTCAATAGGGGCACTCAACCAAAGAAAAGTCATCAGTCAATTAAACAACATAAAATAGTAATTTAACATTTTACTGTACTTTGGTGTAATGAAACAATTTACAGCTTAATTTACATTGTTGCAGGTTGTTATTTCAACTGACGAGAACTAGGTAAGTTGCAAAATATGCAATAATCCGATCAATGGTTATTTCATCTTTGCAGTATAGTTTAATTAGGAAGTTTTTACTTTTACCAATATTTCTTCTAAAAATCTAATGTCATTTACCAAAGATAATTTTGTTTAACAATGGTATAATTTAAACACTTTACTCATATAATGAATATAGGTAGTTTAGCTACTATTAAATGATCTGAGGCATTCAGTTGTTGCATATCCATTTCAGTAAACAATAAATTATAAATGTTAGTTCACCTAGGAAATTGTACTATCTACTGTTATTATATTTACTGGTCTGCATTATATTATTTACTGTATATAACAGCATAGAATGCCCTTTTACTGGATTGAGCAAATTACTTACAGAATAAGCCAAAGGCAAATCTTAGAAGTAAGTTAGTACAACTTTAAGTTATACCTTAACAATTCCGTAGTTAAACTAAACATAAGATATGAATAAATTTAAATATAAAACTATTTTTTTTTACAAAACACTTGATTAATTTTCATAAGCTCCTATTGGTAGATTCTACCTACGATTTTCTTTAGTTGCTTTTCCAAGCGTTTGTTCAGTTTATTCGGAAAACTGCTTCCATTGTAGTCGATGTGTTTATAATAAACACGGTTCAATCCAAACCATATCTCATAAACTGAATGTGTCCATCTGCGATTCAACTCAAAACTCCGCCAAAGTAATTATTTTAAATATTGGAATGTTTTTTGTACAAATTAACTGTTTCAGCTAATTATAGAAATTACTGATAGTATTTTTTTTAATTCACAAAAAATAAATATAAACGAAAAGAAAAATCTGATCACTTTTCTTTTAAACAATTGGTTATCTATTGATATTGCAAAAATGAAATAGCAGCAGCAGATTTCATGTTTTGTTTGATTTGTTTCAGTTTGTTTGACCTCAACATTGATGGAATTATTATTCTTATTTGTATTTTTATAAATTGATTTATTTCTTAACTCTACTACTTACCTATTATATTTTATTGTTATCTATCATGTTAATCTTATTTTTTTGTATGAGTAGGTATTAGATATAATATACTACCTAGTCGTACTTGCGTCAAGAATTGAATTAAATATTTTGTCAATTTAACTTTTATGATTTTAACATGTTATACTATATACATAGTATAGTTGATATTACGGATTTGAAAATATATACTTACTTTTATTAGACATAAATCAATATTTGCATAAGCATCCTAATATTCAAATTATGAAAATTCCGAAAGCGAGGCGATTGAAAGTGTTTTTTTTTTGCGCGATTTAATCTTCAATTTTCTACAGGAAGTATAAGTACTTATTATCTATAATAACACCACAGTATTTAAAGCATTTCGAAAAAAATGAATTACACAAAATTTTAACCCGGAAATAGCTTTCTGCACAATATATTTTAAAGTTTTATTATATTAAGCTGACGTGATATAAGGTGAAGAAGAAACTAAAAATATAATAAAAAAGCACTGTAGTCAAAATTAAATTAAGCGAACATTGAAACATCGATACCACTTTATAAAAATCTAATATGACTGAACGAACACTTTTCTTTACTTTCAATACATTGGAAATGAAATTACATATTTTTAAAATTTCATCTTTCTTTTAAATTATTCGATAGTCCAGGTATTATTAAATATTATCAATGAAATAAGCATTCATATGAGTATTATATTAAAAATATTTTTAGAAAATTCTTACTACTGCTGGTTTACTTCTACAGTTTGAAACAAGACAAGTAGATGGTTTGATCAACATTCCAAGATACGATGTAACTTACTCTGTGTATGAAATTCGTTTCATCACTCTCTGATTAAATTATCTTTGTTCCAATATTAATCGACAAACTATTTTGTATTGAATTCAATTACAAATATACCTATATTGTAAATTATAAGTAATGTTAAATTTATTTCTATTGATCGAATATTTAACAATTTCAGCTTTAAAGTACGGCATTTACTTTAATGTGTACTATATAGGTACTACCTAATACATAAGATCAAAGAGATTTTAAATCTCATGAGTGTTTAAACGCCTACATGTTTGTTTTGCGATTTCTGCATTTACTTAACACCAAATTATTTTTTCAGTAAGCGACATTGCCATATAATGCTGCTTATAAGCGATAAAATTAATTAAGCTCGAGTTTACAGTGATTTATGGATTATGATAGCAGAGTATTACATAAGGAAATGAAACCCTTTTACATAAAAATATTCATATTTAAATTAGGAGCGACAATAACACTGTTTAATTTTATTACCAAATAGCACTTTTGTTATGATTTATTGCAACACACAATAGAGCTTTTTTACATGTAATATTTTTAAATGTGGATAAAATAGAAATTTGAGAAACTGATAACATAAAAATAAAATGTGAAATCAATATTAAAATTTAAATAGTGAAAGCCTGAATATTTCCATAAGAACTGTATAATTTAATATCATTTCATTTACAATTATTGCAACTAAATAATAATTTTATCAATTTTGTTATAGAACTTTACTTGAATAGCTAAGCTGTATCATCTAGTCCAATGTTTCTCAAAGTGGGGTACGCGTACCCCCTGGGGTATGGGAAGAGTTTGGAGGGGGTACGCGCTGAATTGGGTGGGCTTAGGTCAAATTTTAATTTTCGTTTATTTAAAGTGACCAAGGAAACCCAGCAAGATTTCAATTTTACGCCATTTGTGCGGTAAAGTGTTGCCAACAAAAAACAGACAACGTGACAGCTAACAGTTCAACGCGTTTTCATTGCTGAGCAATATTTTAAAAATAATTAAGGTTTGTTGCATTGGGGTTCAGAAAATCCACAAGTGACTGTTAAGAAACAAATGCATTCACAACGTGTCACTGTTTAGTGCTGATTTTTGGCTGAAGGCATCATGGGACCATTGTTCTTCGAGAATGCGGCTGGTCAGGCAATTAGAGTTAATGGTACTCTTTTTGCGACACGATAATCCAGTTGTTTGTGCCTAAATTGTAAGATTTAGATGTAGACGATTATGTGGTTTCAACAAAACAGTGCCATATGTCATACAGCCCGAGAAGCAATTCAATTACTGCATGAATCAGTTCCTGGCACGGATGTATAATAGATTAGGTGAAGTGACGGGCTATGATTTGATCGAAAAATATTGGCACGATTTTGTAGTCAGTGTGCGAGAGAGATTACCCATAAAGAATAGACGAGGCGCGTCACGGGTAGCGTGATAAAACACATAATGCATATGCATAACTGCATTTTATTGCAGATTTAAGTCGAATACAAATTGGTTCTGTGTTAATTTTTTATATCATAGACAAGAACAAGAGAAATTAACAAAACAGTCAACTGTCGATAAGAAAAAATCAAAATTAGATCGGTCATAATTAATTAAATTTTCTCTTGTACGAAATTTGTGTACGTTTTAGTGAATTTTTTCACTATTGATTCGTTTTACTCGTGTTTAAATAGACAAAATTAAATTATATCATTAAATTAATAATTATTATAAATTCCCATGCATATAAAATAATTATTAATTTAATGATATAATTTAATCTTGTCTATTAAAGGACCAGTAAAACGACTAAATTGGGAAATAATTCATTAAAAAGTATATAGTTATATAGGTAGCAAATAAAATAATGTAATAAGAGTTCAAATAGTCTTAATTTCATGAAAGTATGTAAATTTCTTAACTTTTTAATATTTGTAATTAAATTGTTCCTATTACCACAATGCTTCAAACACGTTCAAACATATCGCGCCTCGGATATCCTTGTCTAACACAGCCGGCGACGTTCAAGGGCCATGCCGTAGGTAGCCGTCACCTCACCTAACCTATTATACATCCGTGGTTCCTGGTCATGTAATTTCCCATTTTGGAAATTACTAAGGTTATACCAACAAACCCACGACGATCCATGCCTTGAAGAAGGAAATTGAGCGCTGTATCAACGAAATTCGGCCACATTTATTCAAATTGGTCATGGAAAATTACAACAGAAGAGTTCGTATGTGTCAGCAGAGCCTTGGAGGCCAGCATTTACCCGATATATGCGATGCCATACATAACCTTATACTGTATACTTTATGAATCAATAATTATATTAATATATAAATAAGAATTATATGTAAAATTGTAACTAAACTTAAAAACATTTGAATTCTTCACGTAACAATTGCATTAATTTGTGCTTGTGAATAATTTGTACATTGAGGTGCCATCTCTAATGAACACGATTGTAAGTTCTCGCAAGAAACTGTAGAAAACCTCAGTGAAGTTTGAAAATATTTTAGTTCCAAACAATTATAACTATTTACCTGAACATTTGGGTAATTCACAAATGTCAGACTTGAAATCTGCTTAATTTAGGAATTGATTTAATTTTTTGTTTTCATATTAAAACCAAATCTACTTTCAGGGTGCAAAATGTTTAGTTTAATCAAATATGAGATTTAAAGCACGAAATTATTGTACCAAAAAGGAAGAAGAATATATTTATTGTATAAATCGACCAGGCAAAGAGTGATTCGATTCAGAGATTCTTGGAAAATTATACAGGTCGTCGCTTGAAGTTTCGTTAAACTTCAGAAAACTAAACTATAAGTACACATATTTTATACATTTATGTATTATGGTGGGAATTCACATACTTGGTTGCGGATCTTATAGTGTGAAATATAAAAATGTGAAAAATAAAGTAGGAATGTTGAATACATAATTTATTTAATTTAATAATTTTTTTTCTGTATTTATTTTTTACTATCTTAACGAGATGAAATAAATATGGTATATTAATAATAATAAAGTATTCATAAAAAGCATACTAACTTATTAATTTCTACTAAAAGTTTTCGGTATTGATTTAAAACCCTAACTGAAATTATTTTGTAAATAAATGATTATCATGGAAGGTATAATTATTATTATTCTCATTTCATTTTTAATAAATCACGAGTGCAGTTTTTTAAATAAGAGCTTAATTGTAATAAAATTTGTTTTTAAGCTTTATTTCATTCCGAAAAGCAGTAACATTATTGGTAGGTATGTAGTACTACAACAGTATCATTAATTAATTATTTTTAATGTACAGGCAATTATGTATAATATTGTGAACAGAACAAAATTTATGAGCATATTAAACCTGGAAATCGTTTAAAAATTTACAATATATTGTAACCAAATTTTAAAACTATTGCCTTAACAATTTAACCATATTTTAAAAATATTGGTTAAATAATTATTGTAATTGTTAAATTGAGCTTTTTATTCTAGTGAAATAAAACAATAACTTATAATTAGCACTACTTTGAAATGTTAAACATATTAATTAGTTTTGTAACAAGCGCATTATAATATTTAATATTAATTATTTCATATAGAAAATATAACAAATTTTAATTATATTTCGTGCCTCCCACTTTAAATAAAAATGGCCTTAGGTAGCACTTTGTATATTGAAATTAAATTATCTCATCTCACCAAATTTAAAATTTTATTTGAAATTTTTGCGTTGCTTATTTTTAATTAACTCACGTAAATCTGAAAAATCAACGTCTGATAAAGTAAACAAATTATGTGCTTGGTAGAACAATTTGAAACAAGTTATTTCGTTTATTTTTAAGTGCGTGCTTAACCAGATATAGAAAAAGCTTAATTTTCACGATTCTTTGTAATTAACTGGAATCGCTTGGTAGAGCATAATTATATTAAACTAAAATTTTCTAAGTTAAATAAGAATCAACTTTACTTTTTATGTTTACTCGGTTTACACATCATAGAAATTTTTAACTTTTTGTGTAAAGAATTTGTGATTTCAAACAATTTTATTCGCCATATTATGTCAACGTAAATTAAAGCTTTTTTGCAACAAAGAATAAATTAACAAAGAAATATTTTGTTTTAAAATTCTCTGTGTAAAACACAGGTTACATGTGTTTAAAATGTAAAAACAATAAATTTCCTAAACAATTCGTAGTCAAATATAATAATTATCACGAAGAAATGAAAAGTCGAAAATTATAGCGTGAGTATTTCCGGTGAAAGAAAATAATTTTTTTTGAAAATTTAAAGAGCAAATAAAAAACAAGTCAAGATTTATAGTTACAAAGGGGACACTTAATACACCAATCAATGTTAAAACATACCTGAGAGGCTACTGAATCCTATTCATCCAAAGTGAAAAAACTTTGTTAACTTGAAAAATGTTTTTAACTTTGCTCAAGTTTTTAATTTAGACATGCCTATGTGGATAGGAGTAGGTAGTACTACTTCGAAATATAAATTTGAAATTTCTTTATAAAAATACCACTTTATTTTGGTACCTACTACAAAATATGATCTAATAATAATAAAGCGTTTCACAGTTTTGAAGGAAAACTATTAGAACTACGAGGAGATATAATTTTACGGTCTACAACATCAAAACTTTGAATAAGTGAAGGTAATACTTCATTTAACAAAATTTCAATTTAAATGCAAAACTACTCTCAAACTTTAAATATTTACCTTAACTTTTCATTATTAATTGAATCCGTATTTTTATAAGTAAAGCGAGTAAACAAGTTAAGATTGAAAGTAATTGATACAAACCTCACATGGTTTACAATATTATATACAATAATACATTTTTCATTTTCATATTATAATTTAATTATATAATTGTCATACAATTATTATTGCCAAATTCAAATTTTGAAATAATTACGCGTTTTAGACATTCATTTCGATTTATGAATCCTCCTTGTTTAGCTTAGACCACTCACAATTTATTAATGTAAGCATGAAATGGTTAAAATAATTATTTATAATATTTAAAAAAGTTATAGCTGTTTTCATCAATGTTCGTATACTCTGTAGTGCGGTTCTCCTTGTGTGAGCCGCTCTATATATAGGTGTATCACCTTTTTAGGAGATTTATATGAGTGTGATTCTGTAGCACGAAGATTTTATTTGCTGAACAGTAATTAACTTAATTTATAAACTCGCTTGAGAATTTTTAATAATTGACAAATTGCAACCACTATTATTATTATTAGCATTATCCGGATCGACTAACTAATTACAGTTCTAAACTGAATTTTCTGTTGACTCCTACAAATTCAACATTTAATTAAACGTGAAATTTAAACCACAGAAAAACAAAATTCTGGAAAGAAGCTTAGCTTAGAATTCGTTTTATTAACTATCACGCTACACTGACTGCCAAGCACGAAAATAACTAGTAAAATCAAGTTTCACAAAATGAGATTACCCAAAAATTCTTGTTATTGAATTATGTGTTTATTATATCACATTATATGTAATGTTTTGCTGAATCAACATTTTAATCACTCAACCAATATTGATACTAAATGTTCAAAACTTCAATCGTGGAATATTGGTAACAATTTTTGTACGTTTTATCAAAACTAATATACCAAAGAATGCAAGCTGCAATGATTTGAGAAAGAAAGCAATAGAAAATTTCGATTAAAGTATCTTGCTCGATGTTATCAATCACTATCATTCAATCTACATGAGTAGAATTGTTCGGTGCAATCACGTGAACTGATGACATTCGCAGTTCTACATATTAAGTCGAATACCTCTAGAGAAGCAATTTTTTTTTAAATTCAACTCTTCTAATACTTCAAACAGCATTTTAAAAAATAAAAAAAGTGTAAAGTTGTTCATTGGGTTTTTCTCATTCTATGGCAAGTACAAAATTAACTAACTCTGCGTAATTAGTTAACGCAGATAATTTAATGAAGATTTCAGAAAACTTAAACATCTGAAAATAGGTCTGTAAAAGAATCTTCATAAAAATTTAGCACTAGTTTTCCGGTCTTTTGTATCGTAAATAATGGCATGTACTTATTTTTATTTTTATTAATGTATAGGTCGTAAACAGCTTTATTTCAACTAAAAGCTTAAAACTACCAACTGTGCTACTAAAATATTTTAAAGCTCTTGCAATTGCAGAGTGGTTTTCTGATACAATAGTTTCAGAAACAAGAGAAAACAAAATTTTGATCAATAGAATGCGAGTTGAGAATAAAACTCGGTTTATGCATTATAAATGCCTACTTTAAAATTGCTCAATAATTATAAACAATTTATAGTTTAGTAACCGATTACATTTAACTTTTTTAAACCTAACATTTAATTTGAACATTATTAAATGATGGAATATTTTGGTGTTTCAGAATTAGTTTAATATTAAAATATATATTTTCAAAACCATTTGCTAGCTTATAGAAACATTGATTTGAAAGATAAAAATTTATTTTGTATTTAAAGTTTGTCATTAGTAATATAAAATTCACGGCTGTGTTTAAAATATTAGACACCTCTTTAAAGTCTCGTTTGTATGGAAGCTATTGAAGTTCTTCTAAAAAGAACCATTTCAAAGCCTTCCTGGTAAGAAACTGATTTAGATATTTTATGGTTTCTTTTATTAGTTTTAAGATAATAGAAAATAAGAAATATATAATTAAAAAAATTTAATTCCTAGAAATTCAAATTATTCAACAAATTGTTGATATTAAACTGATAATTAATTATAATGAAATTATGATCAATAAATATAATTTGGCGATTATTCGATTCTTCTTTGTAATATCTTAATTCGCTTATAATACATTTTCGATCTTTTTCTCGCTAATTTAACTCAAAAGCTCAACTTTTTACCATTACATTTACATACTGAATGATCATCACAACGACTTTGGAGTAAATAAATAAAATTTTACATACAACTTTCATGTTGGTTGACCTCTGCGTCAGATTTGCATCAGTGTCCACAAAAATTTATTCTTGTAGTCATAAAATGTTTACAATATTCAAACACAAAAATACAAAAGTATGTTCTACATATGTATTGAGAGATAAAAATTCTAATGAGCATAAGTGCTGCAATTGTTTACTTCTATTTCTCGAAGAATTGCTTTTAAAATGCACTCGATAAATGACTCTTAAAAGACGACTCGGGTTGTGGTGAAATTGACGAGAATGAAACAAAGAAAATTCAAGCTCTACCATGCAGTACCAAAAGATGTTAGTTATATTCAACTGTCTGTGTATCACCGGAAATGTAACCATACTCGATATTTCCTATAAGGTGATTGTCCAGGCGACATTCTGATGACATTAGCATGAACTCATGCACATAATTATAAAATCAGTTCTGTATCGACTTTCTTGAATTAAACAACTAAAAGCTTTATCTTTTTTTTTATTTAAAAACTAAAATTTCGTTGTCGAAATTGTAATTTGTTATTTATTGGAAATGTACAAAGTTTAAATAAGATCTTGAAAGAATAATACTATAATTCAAGAATTCAAAATAACCGCTGTCTTAACGTATTTTCCTTTGAGTCGGCACTTAACAATTTCACCTTTATGGATACGGATCTGCTGCTAGAATTCGTTGTTTTCACTGCGTGGTTATTTCACCATTTAACATTTTATATGATATTTTGAATGTTTTCAAAATTTTCACAAATTTTCAACCAACAAATGGCCCGTTTTGTACATGTAAGGAGATATTTAAGTTTCGCTTCTCCTGTCCCTTGCATGAATGAAAAAGAGAAATCATAAAATTCAAAAAAATATTCGATACCTTTTTGACTTTATTTGTGGACGCCATTGTAACTCACTTTCAATTATTTGTATTACAGGAAATCACCAGAGCCTATCGAAACTCTCTTGATAAGTGACCAATGCGCGATAAAACTTTCTTACTATTTCAAGGTGCACTCGTTAAAAAATAGTGGATTGTTTCAGAAAACTTGATTATCAAGGGTCACAATTATTGTCCAACTTTGCTATAATCAAATCTTCTAACCTCAAAAATTTTCGCCACGTTTGCTTCATTTTTAAAAATGTGCATATCCACTCCAATCTTTAAATTTTGATGACTAATCTGTTCAACAGTTGCTGGTAATTCAAACAATTGCCTCCATTAAATGGCAGATTATGAATATTTTCTCGATGTAATTTTCAGATCTTCCACAATTACAATGGAGTCGTGAATACACCGCTTTGCCGTTTAAAAGAAGGATTCAACAATCGGAGACATTTTGGAGGAAATAACTCAATTACGAACTCTGGTAATTTGTTTAAAAATAAATTCACAATTCAATTCCCTACCACCAGCGGAAATCCAAAAATTTCCAAAGTTTTCCTTATTTCCGCTCGCATGTACGCATTTGGACCAACTTTTTAAACATAATCAACACTTTTCACTTTTAGATAAAAGCGCAAATAAATGAAAATTCCTAGCGTGTTTACAATTTAAAATTGAAAATTTATCTTCCCGAACTGGGCTCTTGGCTATTCAAAATTAAACAATTAAGAATTAAATAAATTAAATAAGAATTTAAAAGTTTAAGAAATTAAAAAAATTTAAATTAAAAAATGAAACACTCATCTTTGCATAACTGTCGTGTCGGGGAGATTCCATAACAACAGGAATTAAAACTTGAAATAAAAATTACACTAAAAGTAAAATTTCTACTTTATTTAAAAAAAAAACTTAATGTAGGATTTTTTAATTTAAAATAATACAAGAAGACATCACAGTCATTATATTCGCAATCAAGATCCCAATTTTTTTGGTGATTCTAGGGTTCAAAACAATTATACTTTCTCTGTGTCTAATCTAATGCTACTTAATAGTTTGAGAGTTATAAATTTTTGACATACTAGCTGCTATTCTATTTGCTGTTATTGCAAGAAACAGTGGTAGTCTAGACGTAGAGTATTTGAATAGTAAATTCGTAGGTTAACAAATAAATTTTTCATGAAAAAATTTCAAAATGTTTTACACAAAGATTTACATTTTGAATCTGTCTATATTGCACCCTTACTAATTATATATAAAAAAATTTAAAATTTTTGTTTATAAGCTAGAATAAAGTTTACCGAAGAAGAAAAATATTAAATTATTCTTTTAATATAATAATAATTTATAAGTTAAATATTAAATAATAATATAATCAATTTTAAAAAATCTATCGAAAGGTAATTTCACGCTGGAACTACCTTAAAAAAACAGATTAGGTGAGTCATCGTCATCAAAAATTTGATGGCATTTTTTTACAGCCTTTTCAAAATCGCTCTCTATTCTGCCGCACCCTGTAATATAAGTCTCCAATTACTGCAATCGGTGGAATTTACCCTGCGGTATTGACAAATAGTTTCCATCCACCAGTAAGTATTATTTATGGATAAATTGTTATTATATTGTTTGTGAAGTAGACACAATAATTAGTATGAATGATTTGTTTCCAGAATACATAACATGGAAAATTAGATAGTAAATACAAACTTTTATTACAGTAAACATTTTCTGAACTAAGAACGCAACGAAAAGTTTATCTATCTCAAACTTTAGTTTGTTTAGTTTTGATTTGCTATTAACGCTATTTATATTAAAATTGCGGGTAAGAATCAATTTCAAGGCAAGAAAGTGTTTATCCACAATTTATCAAAAATAATAAAGTATGTTTTACTTACGTGTTTGTCGTTAATTATCCATGATATATTTAGACTTGGATATGAAGATGGTGAAGTGCAGTTTCCATTCAAAGTATAACCTATTTCATAAGCTTCTTTTTCTATTACAATATTCGGTTGTCCAACAGGTAAATCTAAAATAAATTCGTTCATTATTATTGGAGCCAAGTTATTTTAATATTGATAAGCTAATATGAACATTTTTGAGCGGCATTTAATGGAGTGGTATTCGATAAAATTCAATATTTTCTTGCATGCTGTGTTTATTTTGGTTAATTTGGTGAAAAACTCAGTCAATTTAATTTAATGAATTTAAATGATGCAGCGGAACAATTAATTTCAAATTTGCAGTTTATTTTCAGTCGATAGAAAATTAGGCACGGTTAATTTTTGAATGATGCTTTTTTTGGAATATTTCATATTACTCTGTGCTAGAGAACAATAATTAATTTTTGACATTATTTTGTGTGTTTAAATAAATTCTGTTAAAAAAATTAACCAGAGCTACGCCATCTATCAGCCCATTTGATCAACAGATGTAGTGGCAGGCAAAGTCTTCCATAAACCTCTGACGTAACCGTACGATCCCGTTAGGTCATAAATTGAAATTATATAGCTTTCTGACTGGTATCTTAAATCAAGATAAGTCTTAGTGGTCTAAATCTACCAAGAAATCTTTGATAATTGAAGAATAAAAGAAGTTTAACGACCCTAATTATTATTTTCATTACAAAAATATATTTTTCAATTTTGCTTATATTTTAAAAACTTCAGAGACGAAATTAATTCTATTCAAGTAATTTTTGGAATTCAATTTTGTACACCCAGTAAAATACTATCGATTTCGATTTTATCTCTCACTATTGACCTAAGACAATATTTTATTAGATCCAGCATAATTTTAATAAGACTTTTGGTGTACATAACTCAAAAGTGATAATTATCTACTTACGACAGTTTTTTACTGGATATGCGATGTTATTGATATATTTCATTTCTGTACCCACATAATTCAAAGTACGTACAACAAAAATTTAAATAAATAATTTTTGCAGTTTAAAAGCATTTACATTTTTATCCTGTTTTTATATTTAAAGACTTTAAGTATACAATTTTACATTTAATTTTGTAATTTTCAGTGCTTCACATTCATTCTGAAACTGATACGATCATGCTTCTGAATATATTTACTTTGGTTGTTTTACTAATGACGTAAATTTAATGTTTTTCAATGTTTCATACCAATATTATTATCCTTATAATTTTGAAAATATAAAAGTAGGATTTAATTACATTACCTATCCTTAATTGACTAATTATACCTACATAAATAACTATTCATTTTGGAAACAATTAATAGCAAACCTACTTTTTCTTTCAACAAAGAATATTTGAAATTAAATAGCTATTTACGTAACCGGTTATGATTTTTTAATGAATGAATTCTGACTAACTGATACAAATTTTTGCAAATTATTGCTCAGGCTAAAAGAAACAATTTTATTTGCCTATTCGTTGAAGTGGCAAATCGTCCTAATATTTTTTAAAAGTTTTTTAATTGTCGTTAATTATCGTTTTTTAATCGTCGTTATTGATCAAATTTTAAAAACTGCTTTACTTTAAAGTCAGTCAAATACTTCTATGCAATTTTATTATTTAGAATAGAAATGGAATATTACTCTTTTTTTTGCAACTATTGTAATATATTATTACCATTTACGTCCATCTGAAGAAATCCAATAAGATGCAAACTCAAAGGGATTATTTTCCAATTTTTGCTTTATATTAATCCATTCCTTTTTTCTAATATTTTATTTCATATGTTATTTCATTTGTTTGAAATGCAATTTTTTTGTTTATCCATTTTAAAATGTTTAATGTATTTTTCTATTTAATTTCCCTCTTCTATTAACTTTTGAACTAAATGTTTGATCAAACGTAATGTTAAAAAATAAGTAAACTTTGTGTATCTGCTTGATATATTTTTAATAATTATACGTTGTTCTAAATTATTGTTGATTGCATATTACGGCTTATAGCACATTTCAAAATTTCATCCACCTCGGGCAAGTAATTTACATAGAGTCCTTTTCAAATTCAATTTTAGAAGAGCATGTTGTGATTAGCTATGGTGTCCTGAATTTGCAATTGTTAAAATATACTTGATAAATATTATTTATGATACCCAAATATTTTTTAATACTACTATGATAACAAAATAACTTGTTTACTGTATAGGTAAATATTTGAATTATGATGTAAACTGACACGCAAAATTATAACTTGGTTGTCCACAAATTAAAATAACTTAAACTTTAAACCCCAAACTTTGCTTGGCAAACTGCAAAATATTTACTAACTTGACTAATACAAGTTTGAAATATTAAATTAAAAAGTATTGCAGTCATTTTAGCAATTTGTGCAATTTATCTAATTGGTGGCAGACTGTTTTAAAGTTCTCGTTTGTGGTTCAAGCTGCGTACATTTTGAGGGTTGCGGTTAACTTGAGCTAACTATAGCCACTGTTTGCGTTGGTTGGTATGTTACATCAGCGTTATTACATTTTACTCAAGCTACATGAACCAACTCATTATATAAAGTAAGCATTTAAAACATACATGCATACCGAGTTAAAATACTTTAAATTTCACCCGACATTAATATTATGTGAGATTAAGCTAAATTACCTACATACAATTCGTCTATTCTGCTACCTTCATTCTGAGTAAACATTATGTCTACAGAAATCTCAATTTATATAATACTTAGTACTACCTAATGCTAACTTCTAGTATTTACTAAATGAACCTCATACACATAGTAGGTTAAGAGTATATTCGTCCCAAAAACTAACTATTAAAATAATCATAAACCCTACTTCCCTTCGATTTTCAGCACTGCGTAATAAATAAAAGACAAGTTTGAATTTATTTGCAGCTATCAACATAAACGTTATCGTTTGTTATTCGTCTGAAATGAAATTCAATATTAGAAAAAAAAATTTATTATTGAATTTAAATAATGTTTTGGATTTCAAAATCAATAATACCTATATACTTCAAGTTGTCCCAGAAAAAGGATCCATATTTTAGTTATATCAGTCAAACCATAAAAATTATTAAATTCTTATTTCGTAAAATAGAGCAATATACAAAATAATTTAAATTTTGTGAATGTTGAATTTTATTGACCATGCAGGTAGGTATATACGAAAACAAATACCCTTTTTTTTTTAGTTCAAATTTTTACTCATTCATTCATGTCAAAACAATATCAGAGTAAATGTATGTAGGTAAAACAAATCATCCGCACTACCGGAGATTCTTGTCTACCGGAGGTAAAAAATATAATGCAATTCAAATCCGATATTTTTTCTATAATACATCTCAATCAGAGGTCACGGCAAATCATTGATATCAAGAATGAATTTCCTAACTAAATAATGGAATACCTATATCTCCTAAAATATACTTTCTTATTATTGAAATGATAAAGCTGATATTGTAGCAAAAATGTTAATTAAAATACGTAATATCTGCGTTTGTAATAATGTTCTCAAATGTAACTGGAATACCCAATTATAAATTTAAATTAAAAAAAATATATAATAATATACTTCGTGTATTTAATGTATTTAATGTATTTCGCGTATTCTAATATTATTATTTAATTAAAACATTAATAAAAATGCTCATCAGATGGATTGATTTACAAAAAGTTCTTAATCTATTAATAATTTAAATATTTTTATAAAAAATTTTTACATTGTAATTTGTCATTTATAAATTTTTTAATTTGTCAAAGATACAAGAAAAATGTATAACCAATTGTAATTATATTAAAAATTGTTAAATGTATAATTTTTATTTGTATTAAGTGAACGTTACAAATTAATGTATCCCGAATCGCTTAGGTGAACTTAAAGAGCAAAGAAGTAAGCATACTTTGGAAAATCAAGAGGATACCTAGAAGATGGCGGTCGTTATGGGTTGAAAATAATAACAAAATCAACAAGATACAGTTAGTTCACATTTACCTTTCCAACAGGGAGGTCGAGTAAGTTTTGACCTTCCAAAGGAAGATGTTAAAAGTTACGATTTATCCTTCTATCAAGAAGTTGGTAAACAGGCAGTTCCAAGTTACTTTCGATCCTTCCAAAGAAAAGGTAATTTATTTTTTTCCTTCGAGGTGAAGGTGTGGGAACTTAATAGTTCTTGTTTGTCCAGCTAGAGGAAGGGAGTGCAATGAAGAGTTCCAATCTGTCCTTCGAATGTGAAGGTGATGCAACAGTAGTTCCGTTTGATCTTTGTTAAGAAGAAAGTTCTGACTAGATAAGAAATTTAATGAAGGTGTCTGCGAAACAACGAATGGAAGTGTTTGGACCAAAGTAGGGGTAAAAGAAGCTGAAATAAAGAAATCGTTGGAGGATATGCGAGGAAAGAAAAAGAACACCTAACCGATTTGGGTATCACAGGTTCTATCATTTTAAATATTTATTTGTGTGTTATTAAATTTTTGTGTGCAATTTTAATTTTTGGGAAAAACGTTTATACATTAAAGGCCAAGGATGTGGGCAGGTAATTTACTTTTATTAAATATTTATTTGTATGTTATTAAATTTGTGTTTAATTTTAATTTTCAGGAAAAACGTTTCTACATTAATTGCCAAGAATATGGGCAAGGGTCTTTCTTTCTCGGTCCTTTTACCCTAAAGAGGGTTTGGTGAACCTTTTAATTTGGGGACGATTTATGTACTTTATATGTTTCGTACTAAGTCCTTTTTTTTTACCCTAAGACAAGGTTTCTCTTGGCATATTACACCCCGATGGTTTGCCATTGCCTGCCGAGGGAGAGACGGCCAGAATAAGTTCTTACTTTACTCGGATTCGAACCGGGTATTAACGTTCATAGTCAACTCGCGTGACCGCTAAGCTCCGACCGCCTCTATCAAGGCAAGGGTAATTGACTATTATTAATAAATTATTGAGTTAAAAAATTTAAAATTGTATTCAATCACGTTTCGTTATTCACCAATTTGAAATTTTCTTTGCATTGAATCAAGAGGAGACGATCTAGGTGTTTCCTATTGAGGTCGTTGCAGAACGTAGGGACGCACTTTTGATTGTGGTCGGAGATAAAAGAAGTTTAAAGTGTGGTTTCCTAGCTGCAGTCGCGACATACCGTCGCGGACAAGTGAAGCAATCCACAAACAACGAAATTTGACAAATTTTCCACGTCATAAAAATTGATTCAATTTCATTCGTTGTTAGCAGCAGTCGGAAAAGGCGACATGACGACATGTTACAGTTGTGGCTAGGAAACCATAGCTTTAGCGATGAAAATTATTTCACAATTTTTGGTTTAATCACAGAATCCATATTTGTATACTATTTTCTAAATTTTATAATGTTCAATTTATGTTTTTTCACTAAAGAAACAAACTTTTTAGAATCCCACCTCCAATGTTTTAGATTTTGCTATACTTTTATGAATCTTACGCTTATGTAACGTCTTAAAGATAGTTTAGGGAAGTTTGAATTATTTTAAATTATGTTTAGAATGTTTAAAAGTTGTCCTTTTATTTTGTACGTGCTCTGCATACTCAAATTTGCAATTAAATGTGAGTGTGTTTTGGGTTAGAACGGAAAGTTGAAATACTATTGTGTACTAACACACTTCACTCTTTACAATTCAACAGTTACAATTCAATTCTTCAATAATTTCTTTAATAAAGGCAGAATAAATATACAGATACATTTTATTGGCGTCTTCAATCGCTTTAGAAAGTATTTAATTAAATTCAGTTGCATTCTGTGTCCAGGATTTGATAGTATAATTTTCGATTGCTATTTTACTTTCGAGTACCCATCGGACTAACATCTACATCATTGTTGATCTTGCACTCGTGAGATTGTACAGGATGTTTATTTTACAACCGCCCCTTTAAGTGACCGTTGATTTAATAAGTGCATTGTTTATTTGAACCGATCAGGTTTAACGAGAGTAGCGTTCCTTGGAAAGTAGTGGGAATCGAATTAGAATCTATTTGTAGGGTTTTTATCTTTTAAATTTAATTGCTGGAAAGTTATCATATGCGAAGACCATAGTTATTGGACGACCGTATTTATCCCTAAAGGAGGCCCAGACTGATAGTATTTCTTATTTAAATAAAATAAGGAAAACCACTTCGCCATTTTTAATGAAAATTGTATCATTATTAAACATGTATGAAAACATTATGAGTTTAAGATATTAATTAACGCTGTTCGGCCACTGTTCAATTACCTGTCAATTTGACATCTTCATATTATGCCTAATCAAGTTAAGTTAATCCATGTAGTAAATAATTACATATTTTTAACTGCATGCTTTACACATAATTCGAGACGACTATGAATAATCATGACGAAATAACCAAGTATTGTAGCAAAATACAGAAGATGAAAGTTTTATTTCCAAAAATAATCTTTCACAAACGGCTTCATATTTAATTCACTTCACCTAGCAGATGAAGCATAAGAAAGTTAAAAAATTTATTGATGTTGTTATAAAAAACTTTCATATCTCTCAAAATTTATAGTTTTCAACAAAGTTTGATATAAATTATATATTATGTATGATGAACTCGTAATTTGTATAACTTTTATGTGTCGAAAGAAAAACTTTCATAATATTATTTCATATAATTGCAGCTTATGATTTCCTACAATTAAAATAACAATTTGTATTATAAGAAAGCTAAACTATAATTAATAAAATAAACCTACTACAACGATGAAGTTAGAACAAAAAGCTTTTGTATTAGTTTAGTTCAAATTGAGATAACTTTAGCTTGGTAGTACTTATTAATGGGGTAGAATTACCATTTTATTGTTCCTTGGTATAGATATTTAGCTATTACTGTCAAATCTATTTACAAAATAAAAAAAGGAATAATATTTATTTGAAATTATAAACAACTTCAACAACTTAGCAGAAATTCTATTGAATAAAAAGGGAAACATAAAAAGTTATTCAAATTCCTATTTACATCGTGCTTATTTCACAAAATATATATCATATTATGTTAGTACTACCATTATCTATACAATGGAAGCACTTTCCGAATCAAATCGTAAAATGACTATCATAGATACAAATAAAACTTCGATAACCATATAAAAAGTATATTGAAAATTAACATCAGTCATAAACTCTGTTGATAGGTGGCTTTAGACTTATCCGTTTATCTTTAGAAATTTAAATACTTAAAAAATTACTTCTGTTAGACAAAATTTAATCCCATTCACACATTTACTTCTATGTGCGACTGAAAAATTTAATAAGGTTAAAACATGCAATATCGTTGGTAGAACTCCTTACAAGAACTTTTTGAACTGAAATTTGTTTTTGAAATTATTTTTACAGTGTATAATATTTATTGTTCACTAATTGTCTACTGTTAATTTTGTAACTACGGAACTACTGAATATTATCAAATAAGGAAAAGCTATAGTATTAACAATTATTTGCCGATATAGGAAACCTAATTTCCGCAATTATGAGTTAATCTTGTTGTTAGTTAGAACAAATAGAACAAAATACTTCGCATAAAACGTGTCACTATTAATTTTATGTAATTTATGAACTATAATTTTGCTGATGCGGTTATTTAATGTCTTGTTTGTGCCTAAAAAAAAACAATTTCAGGTAGTTTTCAGCAAACGATATTGAGATGTTTGTATTGTGCAAAATAATTTATGTTTATGAACATACAAGAATTTGCTAAATTGCTTGTAGTTTTATAACGATCGAGAAAATTAAAGTTATATGCGGTTCATATAACTTCCAATATAAATAAGAGTTTAATTTTTGGTCTGCAGTATCAATTACTTTTTAAGTGCTTTGTTATGGTATTTTTCAAATAGATTTTCTTGTTAATATCGAAAGCTAAAATTGAAAATTTCGAGTGTAAAATTAATCTATTGAAAAAGTTCTGAAATTGTGTAAAATTATAAAAAAAAATACAAAGCTTGAAGTAATAAGTCAGTAATAACTCAGTAATAAAAGAAATGTTAGGCATAAAATTGTACGATATGGTGTAAACTTTTAACTTGAAATGAACTCTCAGGTAAAATGACGCCAAGCTATTGGAAAACTTTATATTGCCGTCTATTTACGAGGAACGTGCCCAATTCTTAGTTTGCCATGTGTGACCAAAAGAAACACAAAAAATAGGTTATTGTATCTCTAAATGTAAGATCGTAGTCCATTTTTAAGCAACCAAAAAAGCCTGATATTGGCTAAAGCTAAATTTGATTTCTACTTGGATAAATTTTAATAAAATATTACTTTGAAAATGCATTATCTCGAAATGTATTCACGGAATTTCTGCACTAACATGTAAAAAATAATTTGATATTAGAAAATGTAGTTTGCATTGTTATTTGAATATGACTGTGTGAAAAATATAATATTTTACAAATTTGCAGCTAAAAATATCTTATAGTTAAAAAAGCGTTTTCAAAACATAAAATTTAAATTTTATATTTGTTTACACTGGCACATTTTGTATTCTATTGAATTTATTTGAATATGTTCATTGAAAAGTAAAATAAAATAGGTTTTGATAAAAAGAAAATTTGTCGAATATTAAAAATAGCACTTAGCGAATTGTAAATTATGGAAAAGCTATAAAATAAATCACATTGTTTATTAATCAAGAGGCATTATATTGGCTAATAAAAAATCTTTGAGTGAGGTTTTCAATCGTGCGAGTAAACTCATTCTTCCAGATTTATAGCTGTGGTCAACGAGGTAGAAGTTAAGGCGTAATTGAACCATATGTGCCCACAAAAATTTCTCCCGAAGGGAAATTAGATTAAATAAAACGAGAACATATATCACCGATATTACATTTATCGCACGCTCCTAAAACCAGAATCGTAAATTTTACCTTATTCGGTCACACTTTTTTTGTAAAGAATAGAAGTAATTCGCTTACTGCTGGATAAAACTAAGTAAAAAATATTTCAGTTGCTGCAAACTTACTTTGTCCTACATTATTCTTGATTAAATCACACAAACCTTTATTAGGGTGAGATGGTTGAAAAAGCGCAGCAGCTTTTAGCGGGCACTCGACCACTCTACAAGCAGGTGGAAACTACTACCTAACATTTGTCACAGTGGTAAAACCAAAGACATTCACTTAACACTCGAACTATATGGATTTTAAGTTAGAATATATGGTTAGAAAACACTTTCAATTCACAATCCAGGCAAAGCTTTTGGGCTGATTTATGAAAACGTCGTCGCAGTAACTCATCTCGAGCACGTTATAACTTCCTTAGTGAATATTTTATGATTGAGAAAAGCGAACTGTATATCTTATCTTATAAAGTATAGTAAAATGATATGGGCTTGCTACGACACAAAAGATTGCATATATGTACGATTATATAAATTTATAAAATAGGTACACGTACTTACTACAAAAGTTCCAATATCTTCCAATTTTTGAAATAATAGCACACACTATTTCTAGAGCTTTAACTGTTTTATAGATGCTCTTAAATTTACCCTACTTTGGGAATTGAACTGAGCTAATCGTTTATTATTGGAAATAATATTCCACTATCCGAACCCTGTGGTTAATACTCAAAATTACTGCAATGGCGGTCGATATAGTACTATTATTTATAACATTCAAAATTTATCTTAAATTGTTATGCTATAATAAACAACTTTTTATTAAATTATCGATTTAATGAGATGAGCTGCAGATATTTGATATAAGTTGCATCGTTAACTTTATTCTATTTTAAGTAAATATAGTTAGTCTTCTTCAGATAAACATTTGAATGCTAGACAGCGAAGGAACAATCGTTGACTCCCACAATTTGTTATCGAGTTAAACTATATTTAAACTATAACCAAGTTAGTTACATTATTATTAAATTTAGAGTTTGGTTTGAATTAAGTCATTTCGTTGACAGCTGCATAATACCTAGTTAATCTTAATATTCAAAGTAGGTTGTTGGTAGAACAAGTCGATGGCCTAAGGGGTGAAAAAATAAGAGGGTGCGAAGTGAATAGAGGAATTTTGAGAAGTAGAACGGTAACATCATAAAGTGTTGAGGAAAGTTATACATAGTGCAATAGTCGTTCAAGTTGAAAATTGTAAATAAGCTTTCATTTTAATGTTGATTTCGTTTGTTACTAAATTTGGTTTCCTCTAACATCAGAATTGGAATACGGAACTCCACGATATCAAACTATTTTTCAAATGGAGAATTATGAAAAATTTTGATTGTAATAATAAATTATTGTTTTGGGTAGCAGAGTTTTTCTCTCTTTAAGTGTTTAAGTGATTAACATAATTATTCTGTCTTTCATTGTGATATAAATCGGATATAATTGCATGTTAGAACTACAAATTCTAATCCTTAACAAAAAGTTTAATCCCGAAAT
The DNA here is from genome assembly GCA_958510855.1 of Rhagonycha lutea. NCBI lineage: Eukaryota > Metazoa > Arthropoda > Insecta > Coleoptera > Cantharidae > Rhagonycha > Rhagonycha lutea. The sequence goes on from OY294036.1 coordinate 22,802,838, forward strand.
TTCAATTTTGTTATTCCGAAAAGCCGAGATAAATTCCGGAATATTCTGAAAATGAAAATTTATGTTAAAAACTAAATAAATAGGTTTTATTTGTTGGAATGAACAATTGTAAAAATGTAAATAATACATATTAGTATATTATTTAAGAAGTAATCCAATGCACTTCAACTTGATCGTGGAGTCGAAAATATAAATATAATTGTGCAAATACTTTCAGTAATAGAAAGAGATCTTTCTATAACTCATTGACTGTTAGTTCTGACTAACTGTCACTGACTCATATGACTGTAAGGTCGGATTCTATCCCCAGTGGCTACCAAATTATTTGTGCCATGGTTTGTTATTTTACTACTTCATAACCGATGCAGAAGGAGAGTAGGAATTATAAATCCTCAAGGAGAGAGTCCCTCAAATTATAACGAGAAAATAAAGATTATGGATCTTAATATCTTGATTTTCTCAATTTTTTTTAGTATTGTTATTCCTATTTTATAATTATTTAATATAAAGCTTCAAAAGTTGTGACATCATGTACCTATCCTATATTGTTATTGGAATGTCTCTATTTGAATAAAATTATAAATTTCTTCAATTTTCTTCAATGTCTTTCACTTTCACATATTTATAAATTGAAAGAGCTTCTGTAGCATATCTTTACATTTTTTAAATTCTTAATTCTATTTAGATCGATGAACAAACAGGACTTCATCTTATGTGGATATACCATAAGTTGCTCGTTACCCATATTACTACCCTGACGATAAACTGATGTTTATTGTCAATTGACTGGATAAGCGTTCGCCCAATCAGTTCCGGTGCATTGAGCTTGATACAAATTGTAAGTTTAATCTGCTATAAATATTCTTTAATAGTATAAGATAGATCTTAACGAAGATAGATCTCACGAATAAACTATAAAGCGGGAAACCGTGGTTCTAATCCTGATTACGTCGGAAATGTGATGTGATCCAAAAAGGCCAAAATCGATTTGTGGACTATAAGGAAAGCAAAGGGAAACCACTCTATTAACATTTTCCTAGTAAAGCCTTCTTGGCTTAGCCAGGAGTATCGCCAATATCCAGAATGGGATAATTCATCTGAAGAAGAATTTAAGCATAAGAAGGAATGTTATGGAACGGATGGAATGGAATGGAAAAATGGAACGAACAAATACGTTGACTCGAAAAAATTACCTGTTTGATTCTGGATAAAATAAGAACGTTATTCAGACCTTAGAAATACTCTCCAGCATAGTTCGAAGAGAAGAAATTTGTTAATCTTCTTATGGTAGGTATATGCATCAGGTGATAGCTACTTTGCCAAACTGCCAATAAAAAGTTCATAATATTTCAAATTTTCATGAAGAACAATGCCCAAACATGATCTCCTGAGAAAATTCTACTATTATAATAATATTTCTTTGTAGTACTCGATGTTTAGCTTCCATCATCTGACATCAAAGAACTGGTTTCTACATTCTACTAATAAATGTTTTCCTTCGTGATATAATTGCATAAAATAAGATAAATTTTTCCTTTTAAAGTGATGCTATTAAAATTTTATATAGTAATTCGATTTTCAGTTAGGAAATTTAAATATCAAACTTCAAGTTTTGAGCTTCACTGGAAATATAAATTTTCCTACGACCCCATAAGAAAGTAGCACATTGCACATAATTAAGTAGGCACGAAAGTCGTCAATATCATCAACCCGTGCGTTATGACTGTGCGTTATTATAACGCACAGTTAACTTGAATTTAGTAGGCTGCTTTGAAATTTTGACGTTAACTACAATTAATAAATAATATTGCTCTTGTTTTCTCAAATCAAATTAATTCGTGAAAACGACATAAAAATGGATTTATTTTTTTTATGGTCGCGGTCGTAAGAAAAATAGTGTACATAACTCGCAGAAAAGTGCCTTTCATGCATTCGTGTGATTTCTGCACTTGGCTGCGCCTCGTGCAAAACTTACACACTCATGCGAAATGTGTCACTTTCCACGCTTGTTATGTAATATACTAATTAATTACCATTATTATCTATAATTTCAAATCGTTTACTCGTTTATATTAAAAAAAAAAAAAAAAATTTACCAACACTACATTTTCTTCATTTACCTCTTCGTAATTTATCAAGTTCACTAAACTCTTTTGTTTTTCTTACTCCTTTCTTTATGGAATTCTCTTGTGAGGATTACTATTATTTATGTTTTATAAGATTACACTTGTTTGCATTCTTTTTATTTGCGGTATTCTATTTTGTGAATTATCTTTATTACTGTAATTTTCATTTCCGTTTCTTTAACACAATTATTTTTTAATCGGTCATGACTCATGAGTCACAGAAATGTGTCAATGGCAGGAAAGATGTCTTAGAAAATGAAAAATAACAATTTACGTCCACTATGAATATTTAGTAATGGGCCTAATTCTGATGGCATTATTATTTTATAGTTTGAATTTGTATTAAGTTATTTGATAGCAGGTGTATAATACCTAATTTATCCTAATATTAGGGAAAGTTGACAGTTGGCAATATAAATTGATATTCCAAGGGGTATGAAAGACAAAGGAGTTCAAAGTGTAGGGTAAAGTGGTATAATACGCCCCACATTTCAAAAAAAATTCGAAAATCCCAAATTTTAGGCTTTTATTTACCAACAAACATATACTATACTAATAATATAATACCTTATTGTTATAAAATTAAAAAAAAAACTGAATTACAGTTGCTCCAAGTAATGATTACGTGAAGTATAAAAAAAGGCTGTAAAGTGGCGTATTATAATACACTGGCGTGTAATACGCCCCTATAAAAAAAATATTATAAAAATTAAATGTTGCATGATTATTTCTTATTTTCTGCTCGTTTTTTCTTTCGTCCACATATGTTACACATTTCAGGATACATTGTACAAATTTCGTGTAACTAATTTGTGCAAATTGTGCACTGAATCCAATCCTGATTTGACTTGGTTGAATAATAGTGTTCACCACATTCAACACAATCTCACCCTCAACACAAGCTCTTGTTGTCGTTCTTACATAAATTTTTCCCATATTCTAGAGGAAAAATACTATATTCAGAAATTTTAAATGCTAAATTGCTGGGGCGTTTTATCAATAACCAAGTGGGGCGTATTACACTTAGTGTAGTAGAATACGCCTCACACCAATATTTTTTCAAAAAATTACGTTTAGTAAGAAAAATATTATGTTATAAATTAGTTGCCTAATGATACGTCCCATAACTTCCATATTATTGAAAACTTACTGCAAAAACTTCATTACTATTATTCAAAAATTAACTATTTACTTTTTATTATAATAAAGTGTAACAAATGTTCATCATTTCTCACTATGAAATTTTCCTTTTTTGATGTCACCAAGGCGATACACGTTTATTATTGCAAAATAAGTTATAACTCCCCGCAGGTTATGCACTTATAAGATAAACTGTCATACACACTTAACGCCAATTTTTGGTTAAGAGGGAAATTTGAATGTGGGGCGTATTTGCAGCCCCTGGCGTATTATACCACTTTACCCTATAAAAAATTTTTTGAAGTTGAAAATGTTGACGAAATGTTGTTCAATTATTGACTAGGTTCATCATTCTAAGTAAGTTTTTATTTTATATAATTTTATTACAAACCACATTCCTCAGTTTTGATTAAAATAAATTATACTCAGATAAGTTCGTAAACTAAGCAACTTTATAATAAATAAGTAAAGAAGTACGAAACAATTTTTGCTTTCAAATGCAGGGTATTATATAATTTTGTTTTTATAACAAATGATTTAGTGAAATACAGAAATTATGTTTCGCCCTTGCGAAAAAATTTTATATCAACTTTTATTAATTCAAAATTTTTAATAAAGCTGTTGTTTTATAATATATTATTTGCTTTGATTTTCATCTATAGTGAAGAAATCATGTAGTTATTTTAAGAATATAACTTTAATTTGTTGAATAAAGCTAAATTTAAGACAATGGATGCCTAATTAAGTATTCACTCACTTTAAAGCAAATTAAATAAATCATAATAAAGAGTATTTACGTCTCATATCTTTGTACTTCGCAGAAACAAAATCTAAGATAAATTAATTAAAATATAAAATCCAATAATTTAATTTAAATTTTTTGCTTCAAAATCCTCTTTTAATTGGTTTTTGGATAATCACCAACTTGAAATTAAACGACGATTTAAATTTTAGCGTGACTTTTATTTAATATTATTTGAATGTAAAACAGAAATTGAAATATTTTTTAATAAAAACTAAATAAAATAAAATTAATGGATACGTTTACATGGAGTACTAAACATACAGTTATTATTCGACCAATCCAAAAAAACAATAAACATTTTATTTGCTTGCTGATATATTAGTTTCATATTAACTTTAAAAGTTTATGTCAACAGCTGAAACAAACACCCTCGTTAATTTACTACTCTAAAATTCTATCTCCATGTTGAATGTAAAAGCATAAATTTGCTTAGTTTAAAAAAAAAGTCTGATAAAAGTAATATATTAATTCAAAAAAGTAACGCTTCTTTTTGCAGTTTGTACGCAGAGCTTGCAGCTCATTCCACAATCTAATGTAATTCCTAAGTACTGAGCATAATCCCATGTAATGGACTAAAAGTTTTATTGGTTGTTAGTTTTTAGAAAAGGAAAATGCTTTGCGGTTTTTCGAATTTAATTTAATAAATTCGGATGCTATAAATTTTTGCGACCGAAATATAGAAGTTTAATATTTTGAAAGTAATAAAACCTGAAAAAAATAATACTAACGTGGAAAATTTAAATTTAATGGACTACACACCTTAGATGTATCGGTAGCCTTACCATAGAGAATTCTTGTATCGTTACTTTTTCTTGTTATGCTATTTACTACTTACTTTACTGTGAGCTTGATCGATTGGTATTGGAATCAATTTTAAAACCTTGAAGTAGAAGTCATGGAAAGTTTCTAAAGGGTGTTGAGATAATATCTATCTTCAAAAATTACACTTTCAAATTTTACATTAATAAAACCGTAATTAGTGCCAATTAAATGCATCAAAAATATAACTTTATATTTTAATAAAAGTTAATATCGGCAAGTATATAACTAAAATGAAAAAGTGGAACTTTTGTAGGTACGCAGATGTGCAAAAGCATGAAAATTATTAAATAACAAAAAACTTTTTAAAACCATTCATAATTTAAAATTTTGTTGCAGTAAAATTGATACTACGTGCTTACAATATTATGTAAAAAACTTTCAAGTATCTCGAAAATTTTAATGTTTAAATTTAGTAAAAGCGAAGGTATAAAAAACTTTCTGAAAATTTGAAAAAATGTTAGTTGTCCTCAAAATGATCATTACAAAGAGCAATTATTCTCCAATACTTGAAAGTTGATAAAGGGAACTTTTCAACTTATTCTTTTGATGTTAAAATTGAAGTAATTTTGTGAAAAGTAAAATAATACATGGTGTCGTTTTTTAGATAGAAAAACAAAGATTAATGATTTTGTTTTGAGCAAAAAGCAAACCATTAATGAGAGTTACAGTTAAATAAATTAGGAGAGTTATATGAGGGTTGAATTGATGTTGCAATATATAATTCTAATGAAGAAGTGGCATTAGTATACTCAAGTTTCTTGATTGTTTCATTATGTAAAGGTTTGATATGTGTAAAATTTAAATTTTAAATTTTATAGAAGCTAGAAATCAAAATGACCTTAAATAATGTTTATTGGATTACTCATATACTTAGGTAACTATAAAACTTCTTTATTTACTTCTCATTTTTCTGGAATGGCTAAATGAATTATTTATATTTTGATCAAATATTTATTAAATAGAGCATTGAGCTTCGTTTCGATTTTATCTAGCAAATTAAGTTAAAAACATTAGTGATTCTAGTGTGCTTGTGCTGCTACGTTTCGAACTCATTTATTATTGATCAGTTAAGTAATCTCTTATTTAGAATGTAGTTTAATGCAATTCAGTTGTGGAATTACGATTATTTATAGATTTTATTGAAAAACTTCTAAATTAAAAAGTTGTTTCATTTAATGCAATATTTTTGCTTGTTATAAATTTATTTGATATTAAAAAATATTATACAAAATATTTAATTAAAATATTGAGGAAGAATTCATTATGCAGCACAAAATTATTTAAAATTCTACAATGTCAGTTTCCCGAAATTATAATTAATTTTTAATTTATAAATTTTAATTGGTTACTGAAATTTATTGTTACTTACAATTTAATATAATTGATACTTGAGGAGCAAATTAATTTCGAAAAATGATTTCAATTGTTAACTTGATATTTTTTATTAACTAATTAATTATAAAATTCTTAATTAAATTTTATTTCAAATTAAACGCTAACGAGTTTAAAGTCATACAAAAGCAATAGGTATTATATTTGATAAATAATACTTTTGGCTGAAACTTAATTGTTTGATACTTAAACAAAGTCAATTTTTCGCAAGAATTATTCCGTAACTTTCACCTTTCAATATTATAGCTTCTTCTGTCTGATAATTACTTTTAAGCACTCACTGATATATCTTCATATATTTTAAATAGTCATCAAGGGAATTTAGGCTCTCCACCCTCAAGTCATATAAATTCCATTCCAATTTACTCCCTAATTATTTATACCGTGGTTTAGGATTACACATCATACTATAGATTATATCTGATCAAAAATCGTAACATTTTTTAATCTATTCTTGAAAATATCTATTTAGTTTAATTAATAATGAAAATAATAAAAAATAGCCATTGTAAATTTGGTTTGTTACTACTACATAATATCCTTTATCAACAACTAATTGTATCGCCTTTTGTGCCATCCGAATATTGTTAGCCATTACTGTCCATTCTCTTAGTATATTATAAACATGACATGAAAATAGTTTCTCTTACATTATAAAGCCAGGATTCAATATAAATTTCAACAGTAATAATTATTGATCTTGTAACTATGGTAGTCTTTGTGACGATAAATTTAACTCAGTGTGAAATTTTTTTATTGTTCTCGATTTAGCTCAAAACTTTCTAAGAGGCTCACACTTCGGCTACGAAACTGTATGGAAATAAATTTTATTACATTTTATTGAACATTCAATTTAAATTTTATAAATTTGTAATTATTAAGAAAACCAGAGTTTTACTAATTGAAACTGAAAGTTAATAGTTTTTAAACTGGACATCGAACAATAACTTGTGTTAATTTATATGTAAATTTTCTTGCAGCAGATGTCAGGGTAAGGGCTTTCACTTCTCTTATTAAAAGTCACACTTGAAATTGAGGATTAAAATAAAATTAAGAAAATATTGTATTAAACAAAAATGTTATAATCATGATACTGAGAATATTTATAATATTCAGCATTTACCAGCAATTCCTTTGGCAACAATTTTTAACATTTTTTTTTGTAGCCGTATTAGTACTAGGAAACTGTAATAAATCCGATAGTGATGATTGGGGTTATAGTAGATAGATCTGACTCTATTAAGATCTCTATATTTCAACAGCTGATAACTTAACTCTGCATGTTTGTAGGTGAGAATATTAGAGAATAAACTTAGCTCTGCGTGTTTGTAAGTGAGCATATTAGAGCCTGTAATAAAATAAGTTTGTCTATCCTCAAATCCTTTATTACGTTGGGATCCAATTCGATTACCATTTTATAACATTTTATACTCGTAGATAATGGTTTGCCAAACAAAAAAGGTTTTCATAATTTAGACCTATTGCTATGTCTATAACATTATACTGATTTCTATGACTTGCCAATTGATGCAGTTGGATCATTTTATAAAAATTCCTTCGAAATAGCTACACTGAAATGTTAAAAAAATGTAATTCCAGGTATGAGATTTTATAAATTTATCACTGGATTATGCTTGCCTGAAGATTGTTTAATAAGACCAAAACATTCCGAATGGAACGTCTGTTTGAAGTTATTTTGAAAATTAGTATTAGGAGAATATTTAAATACGAGTACAATTTGTGTATCTTGTACACAAATAACAGGATTAATTTGTAAAATAATATCAAGTTCCCCCAACCAACTTGTCAATATTAAACCTCATCGGCAACTGATATTTTTAATGTGTTGTTACTTAATGGTTTTCATATTTTCATTTATTTCCATTTAAAATCATTTTCTATTGTTTACGTGTTCAACATTAATTATCTCCAAGACATTCAAGCTATGGCTTACTTAGTAGCATTAAAAAATCGTTTTTAATTAAAAACTTAATGTATTTAATTTGTCAACACATTTTTATGAAATAAAATTATTAATTTTAATTGGTCGATATTAGAACACCTTCCCCTAAATTTATCCATTTTTACTGTGACTTTTTGGAAATTATATTTCCACATATTTTTAGTTTTGTTTCCTATCAATAAATTCTTCTCTATTGATACAGTTAGATTGTGATATGCGTACTCAGCTAAATTTAGGTAACTACAAATTTCCTAAACCTAATTGGAATTCTTTGCGCAATTAAGACTAAAGAATGAGATTCAATAGCTGATTGCTTGTGCTTAACAAGATCCAGACGCAGTATTTTTTTTCCATTTGGAAATTGTAGATTAAATAAAATAGTTCGAAACATCAAAAAATTGGGTAAGTTTAGATGTCGAATATTATTAAAATTAAACTCACGGACTTGCTTATTTAAAATCACCCGGTTTTTATAGTAATCTAGCAAAACAAATGTATGCATGTATGTCCTTGAACGCAATAATAACCCCTTGTATGGTAGGTTAGAGATTGCTACCTCTATTAGGATAGAGGTAGCACACAAAGTTTAAATTCTAACCCTTGGTTATTGACCATGTTTCAAATAGCTCGTTTAAGTTCTCAGTGAATCAAGCTTCTGGTAAGCCTTCTCGAGTAAAAGTATCAAAACAAAATTAAAGGCAGGATAATTAGAAAAGTCAAGAAACGAGCGATACTAAAGATAGGGAATTAGGCATAGCAATAAATCCGAAGATAACTCTTGCAAATTATTTATTGGGAGATCACACAGAAATTGACCCCTCTGTTGGTGGACAGACTAACTAGGATTAGCCAGATTGTACAATTTATATACACAAAATCGAATGAAAACCGGTGGTATTAAAAGCTAATACCATACATTGTTCAACATTAGAATTACCTTGAAAAATAAAATGACAAAACATCAAAGCCAATAAAGAGAAACGTACCAACAACATGATTTTAGCTATTAATATTAAAAAAACGAACTTTGGATTAATTCGGTGATGATGTAATATACAGGTGACTAATTTATATACTGCACAACGAAAGCAAAACATTGTATTTGAAATCATTTGACGCCCAGCGTTACCTTGTAAATTGTTAGTTTGCTAAAGTTGTGAATAATATACCTTGGATGCCTTGGATGACAAATATACCTGACTTGAACATAAAATGCTTTCAAGAAAGAAAGAAAAAGGCCAACGATATGATGATATTATTTTTAATAAGATTAATTTCTCACCAAGAAAGTTTATTCTGATGCTATAAAATTAGTACATTCTTGTCATTATGTATAATTTGTGTCTTTGAGATTAACAACAGCAAATAATTACAATGTCGGCCAAGGTAGTGGATAGCAGAAATTATCGAAATAAAAATTACTTCAAAATAACCATGATAATGATATAAAAGCCATTTCCCCTATAAATAATGCTCGAATATAAGCCGTAAAATATGCAGTTTTCTCACAATAATTTATTACGTTTATTTGATCCGACAATAGTAAATTGAACCTGAAAGTCATCAGATAAAAAGTGGTAATCATTACTTGTTTGTTATATCAACTAATGCACGAATTAAATTGCCTTTTACCTTCAAATCAACAGTCGAAGTGTAGTAAAAATCGATACCGTGGTGGTTTGTCATAGACTACCGATCAGAGACTATGGGAATAAGGATATCATTTTGATAGAGCTTGCATCCAGTATCTTAATATATTAGCAGTTAATATGATTAAATACATTGCAAAATTAATTATCAAAATCTAACGGTTGGAGGAATTCTTAACCGCTTACATAATTATATGGGTTTTAGTTGACCAGATATTCTAAATGGATATTATCGGAAGAAAATTTGAAAAATGGGATTCAAAATTCAGGACACTGTAATTGGGAATCTTGTACAAGAATAATTCATACATTGATATTCAAATCCTAAAAGAAGAATTTTAGCCAGCTAACCTCCTCGCTGCGTTAGTGTTGTATTTGGGTTTGCCTGTTGGAATTTAACTGACTATTATTATTATTATTTGCTCGTATTTTTAGGTTATGATGCACCTTAGATTAACGAGGAAGAGACCAAGGAAAACCGCTGCAGTCAATAACTATCAGTGAGAACATGAAAACTCAACACATGGATAAGACATAGCGGAAAATAGACCTTGGTGTCCAAAGTAGCCAGGCCAGGAGCCACATACTCTAAAACAAACGCACAGAACTATGAGGAAATAATTACAGTTTGATTTAAAGGCAGTAGGTTGAATTACCAATAGAACTTACAATATGACGACTTGCTCTAGCGTATGAGCGTCCCCTCATGGAGGACTAACAGAGTGGACAACTTGCGCCACTTGGAGCCACAGGATAAGGTAATCTTAGTAGCCCCGTAATTATGCTCCATGGAGCTAAAAGAGTGTGTTAAACTTTTGAAAATATGCAAACAGACACAGTAAGAACCAAAAGTATTTAAGACCTTTTAAACCTAACAGGGTGTTGCATTAGATGAAAAAGTTATTGAGAGTAGTCTACAACTTTCTCATTAGAAACAAAAAATGGCCGATGGTGGCAACTACAAAGTGAAAGAGCAGAGTCAGTCACTCATGCGGTGAGACCCAAATACTAAATAGATTCTAACGCGTGCTTGAAAAGGACTTCTGTTCAAGTAATCAGCAATTTGTACTGGAACCAGACGTCAACCATAAGAGTCCAGGGAGAGATTTCTGAAGACATTATGATCAAACGAGGTGTAAACAGGGGTGTGTGTTATCTTCACTGCTATTCAACGTGTATTCAGAACGAATATTTCAGGAATCGCTGGAAGATATAGATATTGGCATCAAAATTAATGGTGAATGCATAAATAATATAAGATACGCTGATGACACGGTGGTGATAGCAAACGATATGGAGAATCTCCAGGAACTTATGACAAGACTGGCAGAAACTAGTCAGCGATACGGACTATCACTAAACCTAACAAAAACAAAATACATGATAGTATCAAAAGAGGACAACCACCAGGATCAACTTAGAGTGAATATGCAACCATTACAAAGAGTACCAAGATACACATACCTGGTGACAACACTTAATGAGGGGTGGGACCATTCGATAGAAATAAAGATAAGAATAGAGAAGTCCAGAGCTGCATTTCTGAAAATGTCAAAACTTTTCAGATGTCACGATTTGTCATTATCAACGAAGGTAAAATTACTGATCTGCTACGTCTTTCCGGTGCTCCTGTACGGGGTTGAGTCTTGGACTTTGACAGAAGCTTCTTGCAAAAAAATAGAAGCATTTGAAATGTGGTTGTACCGACGTATTCTGAAGATACCGTGGACAGACCGTGTCACCAACCAGACTTTTCTAGAAAGACTGGATAAGAAGAGAGAATTACTCATAAATATAAAAACTCGAAAATTGGAATATCTGGGGCATATTATGAGAAATAGTGAACGATACGAGTTGCTACAAACAATTCTACAAGGAAAGGTGGAAGGAAAAATAGGACCGGGAAGAAGAAGAATATCATGGCTAAAGAACCTGAGAACATGGTATAATACAACAACAGTGGGTCTTTTTATAGCCGCAGCAGATAAAGTACGCATTGCTTTGATGATCGCCAACATTCGAGACGGATAGGCACTAGAAGAAGAAGAAGTTCAAGTTTAATTAGAAAGAGGTACGAAGTACCAGTATTAAGTTTGCCAATGCTGGCCTTTGAAAATCCCCTTCGCGTTGGTTATATCCACCATTTACTTCTTGATACGCATGTGAATAGACCTGTGGCGATAATTTTTACCAATGTAAATCATATTTTAGTTGTTGAGCTGGTAAATTTGTTTATTTAAAAGTCGGCCAGTCTTTGCCTATTAGATAACAGGGTTCCAATTTTGACCCTTTCATCAATCCCAAATCTATTTCTTATATAAATTTATTAACAGCAAAGAACAGGACAAATTAACAATAGGACATTATTGTTGAATGAAAACTCAGGAGACTTCATCTCGAGCAGTCATGAACCCACTCTATCGCACCAATCTGACTAGGCTAATCGTACGTGTAAACGTAGTTTTCAGAGTGCAGTGAATCTGCTAATGAGTAAAACATAACAGTGTTACATTTATATGTTTGATAATAAAATGACAATAATATTATCTTAATGACAAATTATCAAAGTTTAATATAAAGTTACATTTTAAAAATTATTTAAAATATTAATTAATAATGTTTACGTGAAAGTTTGTGATTAAGTTTAACAAAAGATCTAACGCTTCCCAAAGTAATTTATTACTATTTTATAAATATCATCACGTAGATCAAAACTTTTGTGATTCTAATAAACCTGCTTGTAGGTAATGATTTTACAAAGTGATTTATGTTCTCAATCCAATCCTAATATCAACCAACTACCTACGCGTAAACCTTGGCTTTGCTAAACCCCTAAAATCCTAATTTCCTAGCGATATGATATTGGACGAAGCCGTAGCTAGCATTTACTAATACAGAAGTACAGAATCTTATTAATGCAACTAACATTAATTATTAATCCGAAAGTAATCCCATTACTTCTTTCGTTTCTAAAAATTTAATTAAACAAATTTTGTAATTTAAGCTTATCTTCAGTGGGCATAATACCTACACAGTTTTCCCTTTTTGATAGTTAAATTCTGTTATCTGAATTAAGTTCTTTTTTTCAAATTTATTTTTAAAGAAGAGAAAATTTATATTATTTTTAAAATCAAGCTTATTCTCTGTTTTGGTATTTTCCCCTTGTGTATTAGAACATCACAGGACTACAGGTTTTTTGTTTTGAAATCGAGTAAAAAAGTTTAAACCGACACACTTTTATGTTGAAAGTATAATTTAGTTCACGTCTGTATTGCTATAGCACTTGCAATTTTATAAAAAGAACATGTATGTATGTAAGCGACATTCTCTCATAGGAATAAAGTTGACCTGACAAATTTTAAATTCAAATTTTTGACGTATCTAAAGCCAAACGTGCTCTTTTACATACCGTTTCCCTTCGATATACAAGTGAAATCCAATAGTAAAACGTTCTTAAAGTGTTTTGTCGATTTATTCAACTAAATTTTACGTAAAAATGCCACCATTTCTAACTTTTTAATCTTTTACGTTCCAAGATTTTTCCTACTACAATCGTGAAAAATAGTTAATTGATGTGAGCTTTTAACGATATTACTAAGCTACATAAAAATAGGAAAGCAAAAAATGATACTTACTAATGACGTACATGTATCCATTTACGATGGAAGTATAGAAATTAGGAGAGTCAGTAGATACTTCGCAACGATATTTTCCCGTGATTCCGGGTTGTACATTTCTAAGTACAACTTTGTTGGGGCTCGAGTTGCTCAACTAAAATATTTGTTCTGTTTAATCAGATCGGAGCGTAGTTATTTCATAAGATCTGCGGATCGCTACTTACATCAACGTTAATGCCCGGAAGTGGAAACACTTGAGTGTTCGGCAGTTCCTTTGGGAGATATCGATAAAATTCGCTTTGGCCCTTGTACCATTTAACTGTATATAAGGGTTCATCTTCTAAATTGTAACGACAGTAAAGCGCTACAGTATCGCCAGCAACGACCGCTTGAGGAATGGTCACTGATACATCTCTTAACGCCAACGTATCTGGAAGACAAAACAAGAATATAAATTTTATAATTTAAAAAGCATGTCGGAAACACTGTTCAAATGGATTATTTTAATTTTACGCATCAAGTATTTTTTCTTGTATTAAAATTATTTTTCAGTTACAAACCGTCATCCGATTTGTAATAAAGAGAATAGCGTAATAATTTTACACTTTAGTAGAACTTTTGCTCCGTCTAGATTTATGATTGTGGAAGGGATTTGAGGAAAAGCTATTTTCTTACGTCAGGGCTATATTGTCATTAATAATAATTAATTAATTTGATAAGTTTCCTTTGTAATGTACCTAATTAATAATTTTTGATTGTTTAAATCTTATTTCGCAATAGTATTGACGCAAACCAAACACTGTGTGATTAGTGCTAACCGCCATTACAGTCTGGTTATCTGTCTAATCGCTGTTCGTGCAATAGAGCTTTCGAGATTCTATCACGTTAGTACAGCAGATTCGGTTACACTAATTTCAACAAACACCACGATTTCATGCTCTGCTCCTAAAAATACTCTCTTTAATTTTAGTTAATATCCAAATTTGTAGCTTTAAATTTACGTAATATCAACTTGTCAAAATTCATCTCGCAAAATTTTATTGTGTCATGTACACATTTTAGAAATATTTTGAATAACATTTTACGTGCCAAGTAATGCATACTTCTCTTCGTGACAGTAAACAAGTCATTTTAAAAATTTCTAACAGGAATTTAATATGTTTTTTTTTCCTCTTTATATATTGTAAATTATTTCCTTTGATTAAATTTCTGTTTATTAAAAATGCAGGTTGAAATACAGCGCAAATAGCTAACTAAGCACTTAAATAACTCAAACACTCCGTTATTGTCACCAAAAACTTCTTCCTTGATAATTAAAAATAAGAACATTTAACATTAAATTTAACTCTCCAACTTTCTTCAAGTTTCAATTGTTGTTTTAAAGTAAATCTTTTTATTATGCGTTGAAAACCTCCTCCTCTCTTTATTTAAAATTTCCTTATTATTTTCATAAACGTAGTTTTCCAAACGATGAACAAAGGTTTAAGTGGGAAATTAAATTTTATTTACATATAATTAAAACTTGGTAGTAGTTAACTTCGGTTTGCATTTGGTTTTTATTTTAGATACGAGTAGAAAGCGTATTTTGCTGTTAGTCAAAAGTAAGGTAGGTAGGTAGTTAAATTAAATTATAAAACCTGGAATTTTTTACGAATTGATAAAAGAATAAGATTTCTTCTCATTCAGACAGCTTCTGCTGTTTCAAGAGTTTTGACAACAAGAAACTTAAAAAGTATACAGAACATTAATTTATATAACGCTATTATGCATAATTTTCTAGTAACAAGGCAGAATAATTCCGTATTTAAATGACTGTGAGAGCAGCTTACTAAGCAATCAAAAACTTTTTTTATATTGTCAACAGCAGTAAAAATAAGTTTGAAAGGTTTAGTTCATAAAAATCATAAACTTAGAAACTGTATATGTATTTATATTTGGAGTTTTAAAAGTTAATCATAAGAAGCTTTTTCGAGCAACTTTATCTTTTTGTAAAAATTATTTGATGAACTTTTAACTTTACTATTATGACTCTTCGTGATTAGGATTTGAGTGCTTAGAACCGCACTTAAAGTGGATCCTATTTTATCTTCATAGGCGTATGTACTATACACTTCTATAAATATGGCGTTCAGCTATAAACCCCGAACAAATTAAGTAATAATACCGGTGAGCCACCATTACACTCCAGTTTAATGTCTACTGGTTACTAGTATTCCCGGAGCGGATGTTACGCTGCTATTCTGTTTAATACCAAACCACTAGGCAAAACAATCTAAGGTTGACTCTAACTAGCTGTCATTACATCGAAAGTCATTACAAATTTAATAAGATAACAAGTTTTTCCTTCGCATTTTAAACTTTAATTAAAATTGAATGTTTTTGGCTCTCTGCAACCCAATCATAAAGTTACCAACATAATGCAATTACGTTTCCTCTTATATTATTAAATTTTACTAACAAATTGCTTGTAATAAATTACACGTCACCACAAAAAAATGTTCAATGAAATCGCTTATACTGGATTATAAACCATAAGTATTTGTCAAGTTAAAGTTTCAAATTTATTTTCCGCTTCTTGAAAATTAAAGAACATCGCTTTAGCTTTAAAATTACCGAAGTAGCAGCACATCAAACAAAAATGTCGAAAACTTAATATTGAAAGTCGAAAACTGTATCGCCGTAAGTGCTTAGTTGAAAAAGAAAGTGAAGTGTATCTTATATGAAGTTAGGAAATAAGTTAGGATGGAAATTTTTTGATTTACCACCTCCCGGTGACACCACACTACAAAGCATATTAAATAGAAGTAAATGCATGTAAAAAGGAATCGATTTTCTGGTTTCAACAAACTCTATTCGTTCTTGCTGTGATCACCTAAAAATATCCTTGTTCTTGGTTACCAAATTTTATATATAAAATAGGTAATCTCAAAAATAGAAATTTAATTCAATAATGGTGGAAATCGGCCAACTGGAAGTGGCTGTTAGTCTAAACGATATTTATTTCTTATTTTCTTGTAATATTTTCAAAGCTAATCGCTACAAAAGAAAATTTATTATACAAAAGTTGTGGTTCATATCTTTCCTATAACTTTTGTTTTCTCTTTTGAGAGAAGAGTTTCTAATCAGTAGGATCGTAATTAAAATATATGTAATTAATTGTTTTAACATAATATATAATTTTTTTTATTAAATATCGTGATTATTCAAAAATTCGTAATTGTTGTTGCACTGGTAATTGGTAGTAATTGTTTCAAAATCCTTTTCTTATCGTTCAAATTAAATGTTGCAGTTATATTGCAGTGCCCAGATAGTTATAAAGTTTTAATCATTTTCTCGTAGTTACTCCATTGTGGCTTCGTAATTCTTTAAGTGAGGAAATGATTTTATATAAAGTTGTAATTTGTATAATTTCTTCACTTGCAAAATTATTTTAATTTATTTTTCCTGTTTCTTTTTTATTTTAATAATAACATCAAATTTAAAAATTAAACTAATAACCTGAATGTGAAGGGCGTTATTCTATAATTTTTAAAGTTTCTGATATGGTCAATTTGAAATATTAAATAATAATGAACATGATTGAAATAAATTAAGAAAAGTAATAATTGGCTAATTATCATGATTCATTGATATTCAGGGAGATAATTTAAACATTAAACTAAATTCTATATACATTACATAATTATAATAAAGAAACTATAATAATGAAAAAAAGTATAAAGTAATTTGATATACCGGGTGACCGGCCGCCGATGTGACCATAGGAAATTAACATGGGAAATTGATTTATCTTTACTTCCTGCTTCCCATCATAACGGGTAAGAATGAAAATCTTCAATTTAGAGAGATTTTTATTCCGCTTCTAAAGATACCTAACACTTGATATTTTGTTCTTTAATTACTGTTAAAAACTCAATAATAAAATTCAAAATAGAGCAATTAAAAATTTTTTGTTGCCTTGTTTGAATTCTATTGCAATTATTTTTGCTTGAAACCCAATAATTTTCAACAAATTAAAAACAACTTGTTTTTGCGTTCATTTTTATCCAAATTTATTGTAAATTTAAAATGTCAAAGTAACTTTTTGGAAATTATTGGTTTTCAGGCAAAAACAATAAATTGCAATAAAATTCAAACAAGGCATAATAGGTATATTATATTTTTAAATGAGCCATTTTACATTTTATTATTGAAATTTTAACAGAAATTAAAGTAAAACATATACTATCAAGTGTTAGGTATCTTTAAGCGGAATAAAAATATGTTCAAATTGATATCATTTTCATTTTTATCCGTTATGATGGGAAGCAGGAATTAAAAAAAATCAATTTCCCACATTAATTTCCTATGTTCACATCGGAGGCCGGTCACCCTGTATATAATTAAAAAATTTGTCCGAAAGCCGATAGGCAATTCTTTTACTTCTTTTTGTATTTTTTGTTATTGATTAGGAAAACAACGTTTTTCTATATTTTGAAATATTTTAAATTCGACGCTTTTATTATCTAAACATTTATTTTCCTGCCTAAATTTTGTTTTCACCAAGACCACATTAAAAATACTTGTAATATTTATATTTTAGATTTACAAACAAATATACGTAATACTAGGTTTAAATTAAACCAACAAACAAAATCGTATTTGCAAGCTTAATTTAATAATTTTCCGAGCTAATAATTTATATACTTTATAGATTTATAGGATAAAAATAAAGTTATTTCAAATTTTACCGATGTTGATTATTACAGAACTGAATGAAATTCTTTAAATAATAAAATTTAAAAAATGTTGAATACCACAAAATTCATATTTATTTCATAATTATGAGAAAATGCTTGTTACTGGAAAACTACATTAAAATTGTTTTCAAAATTAATAAAATTTGTTGTGAATACAAAAGAGAGAGATTATATTTACCTTATTGTGTATACTAAAATTTATTCTGCAGTTTGTGCTTTAATATAAGCTTGATTTCGAACAGACGTGCTGCAGGAATATTAATTACAAATAATTAGATAAATATAGGGTGTCCCGTCGACTGATATACACCCCAGATGGTGATATATTAATATTTTTCTAAAACAATATTTTTAGTTTAGGTTATCAAAAGTAAAAGATATATCAAATTATTCATCAGTTTTTAACTTAATGTAACAACATAACTTAAAAGCCGTTTATTTCAGACATCAAAGGCTTAGAGTTTAGTTGGTAGATAATTTCCTGCTCTTTTAAAAATCATTGAACTTATACTAAAAATTCAAATATTTATGTGTTATGGCCATTTGAAGATAGAAATTTAAAATATTGCTTTCAAAGCGCCTACCTCCTGAGGATTGCGACATCCTGTATTATATTATTATACCTGGTGCGTTTAGCAAATAATAGTAGCTGCATAAAATAGACAAAGTAAAAAATTTATCAGGTAAACTTTTTGTGATTTAAAAAGATTATTCTTGTTGATCAAACAGTTACTAAAATTGAAGGACTTTTTATTAACCTTTGACAGTTATTAAAAAAGAAATTATATTTTAGAATTAATAGCAACCAAATCATGTCCAAAACGTCACTATAGTGCTATGAAAAGATTTGTTTGATTACCCAACTAAAGAGGACAATTTTTGTGACAAAATCTTCTTTTAAATATTTAATAAACAAAATCTAATGGAGACAAAATAATAATTCTATTTCAAAAGTTATAAAACTAACAAGTCACAGAATTGTAAGAGCGTTTCATTATAAATAATGATGTGTTATAGTAATAGTTAAATTTAACTCCAAATGTGATACATTTTTAACGTTTGATATTATTTTGAACTATTTCACTTCATTATAAAAACTGAAAATAAGATTTATTCTACCTGGAAACAGAAATCAATGATACTGTTTAAGGTTCAGTTAAATCGTCACATACAAAATGTTCGATTTAGATATAGTTTAAATTAAACCCCGGAAGCCTTTTTAGAATTGCAGCAAGCAATTGAAATAGTATGTTGCATTAGTAAATATCTAAATCTAATCATAATCCATTTATTCGCTGTAAAAATAATACAGAATAAGTCAAAATTTACAAGGATTCTTAACAAAAGAACAATTCTGTACCGATAACCACCTGATCCAACGATCAAACGATTTTAACGATTCTTGATCCCTTAGGTTAATAAACTAACAGGAAGATCTCGTACACGATCTCATTGATTGACTTTGCAGGCTAACTTTTATATCCAAAATTAACCTCAAAACCCTTCAAATTTCATGTGCACCTAATATTTCTATACCTTTTACACTTCCGCGCAGTCCCCATCAGGATTATACATTCACGCGAGGAAATATACAATTACATTAACTATATCTTGCGGTGTTCAGGATTATGCTAATTTAAAATTATTGACATCAAATTCGTGAATTTCAGATGAAAGTTTCGCAAAATAGCATAATAACCCTGGACTAAAGTTGACTTTTCATGCTTTGGGAAAAACATTTGCTGAGTAATAATTATAGTATTGAATATTTGAACGTAAATATTAACTTTTTAGTCAGATATTAACCCCCTTAACCCCCTCCTGGTTAAAAGTTTCAGAATTTCTTGGTGTGTAATAATATTATACAGCAAAAGTTAAAATGAAATAAATTAATAATTAAATAGGTAACTTTGTGAAATGAAAGGTAGTTCTAGACATTAAAATATTTAAAATGTTCAATTAATTACATGTTGAAGAAGAAAAGTTTGAAAATTAAACTTCTAAATAAAAAAAACAAAAAAAAAGGATAATACAAGCTTAAAAGGAAATTATTATAATAAAGCAAGAATTGAGTATAATGAATATCTAGACATTAAGAATTGATTAAATGTAATTAAATTCACATACAAAACTTATAGTGGAATATAATAGCATTTGAATGTGTGGTTTCAACGACTCTGGAGGCTTGATGATAAATATGTAATATAACCCAATGCGGCCAAAACAAATAATTTTAAAATTCTTCTTCTTCTAGTGAAAATTATTTGTTGTCAAAATTACATTGAGAATGAATTCAAACCAAAGAGCTTAGTGAAAATCACCTTAAAAGATAAACAAGCAAAAAATGCTCTGTTAGAATATATTACAGAGGTATCTATTATTTAAAATAACCAATTCCGATCGATTTCCAGATTTAAATCTTCAAAGAATATCTCAATAAAATAAGATTAAATATAATATAAATATTGTCCTATACTAACGCTATTTTTCTTAATGGAACAAAATCAGAAAAAAATAACTATCAGCCCTTAGTATAGACGATCCCTACACCTCGGCTTAGCTCAAGAGACTCGCAGATATGAAAAATATTTTTTTTTTATGCTCACAGGTAATGGATGTTTCCACCAATTGATAAGTTGTATCTCATTTAATTAAAACCAAAATTAGATTTTAACAATAGAACATTTAATATCAAACGGATTCTGATACAATTTAAATGAAAATGGTTAACAATTCTATTAAATTTTGTTGAGAATATAGGATACAATCCAAAATCGAAACAGGTCGTTTTGAAATCACACCACCGATATTTACTTTTAAAATTGTCTCTGCAATGGTGTAAATCCAAAAGAGGAAAAAAATTAAACAAAATGATATAAAACCCATAATGCGCAAAATTTTAATTATCAGTTCAAATTAAATTAACTTTTTGATATTCACATTTTCATTATCATGCAATACGCGCCCGGCCGATAAGAAACCAAAATTGTACGTTCAATTTTTAAAACAAATTCTGACCTTGCTACTGTGGTGATTGAAACATACAGCTTTTCCCATATAGGTACCATTCCTTGTTAAATTCGTAAACATCTTCACTTCTTCCATAATAAAATTTCATGTTTACTGCTACTTGATATCCAATTTCCATCAGGTGCATGCACATTTCACCATAATTCAATAAATTGTGCAATCTCTCGAATATTACAACTTATCCAAATCTTCACAATTTTATAATTTGGCACCTTCTAACTCGAAATAACACTCTAAATTTTCCCTAATTGGAACTCTTGGATAATTATCGCACAAATTACTCATAAAAAAATCACTAATTGGTACTCAATTCCAAAAACGACCTCCCTCTCATACATACGGCGAGGACGTCCTATCTTCATGTAGCCAACCTTTCTTCACCAAATTTTCTAATTTCCTCCATGTTTCCGGTTTTTCACCTTTTCAAAACACCGCGCGAGCGCGTAACAAATCAGAATCATCGTTCACTAAATAAATCGTCGTTAACATGGGCCAAACCTATTACAATTTTATTGTATATTATTCCCTTCTCCTGCCTGGACCATTCGATTTATCTCAACACATTCAGGCACAATGCACTTTTCTAACAAAATTGTTAACCCGCTCCTTTTGAGTGTATAATGAATTTAAGTATCAAAATATTGAATTCGTTCGACAAAAAGAATACAACTTTCATTGAATAAAACCCGACAACTTATCAATTGATTTTTTTTTTATCCTCCAAATTTACACAATATCGCCAATCAATTCACCCTTACAAACGGAAGACGACAATATATAAAACATCAGAAAAACACCATAATTAAGTGCCAAGTGCTGATTAGTCCTGGTCTTCTGGTATTTGGTGTAATATTTTACACTAAATTTAAGTTTATTGACCATATTCCCTGAGGATCAAATTTCGAAACTGGTCGGAATTAATTATCTTCAATGAAAACTCTAACTCACTAAAGTAGTACAGTTTTTGTTCATATAAAGATATAAATTTATAGCAATTTACACAGCAATATTTTTATGTACGTGCTGGTACAAATTTAATAAACTTTAAAACTAAAAACTGCGTTTCATTTATTACTTTCTTTATTTTATTTTTAATATTATTTATGATCATAGCAATGCTGACTGTAGAGCTTTACTCTTTAAAATATAATATATTGTTAAGTTAAGAATGCGAAGCATTTTTAATATCATATTAAATATTGACGATTAAACCTGCTTTGTAAAAAAAGTTTTATAAACCTTTCGATGTTTCTATTTTTTGATTAAAAGTTTGCATACCGAGAATATGTGGTTAGCTGATAGATCTTCATTGCAAAAAGAATGCAAAATTAAAGTGGAATCCTACTCTGATGTTTCAAAGTTTATTTTATTATTTTTTATTCCAACGGCCTTCAATTTCCTTGCAAACTATTAATTATTATTATAAATAAATATTGTCGTGAAACACGGCTCAATCAAACCCCCAAGTAATACTACCGGGAATAAAATCTCGCCCAATGTGTACACTCGAACAAATGAATCCCAGCTAGCTTTACGTCGGTTCACAAACTTAAGGCCGCAGTATCTGCAAGTTGTAGGTATCGGCGAGATAAGATCAATTAAAGAGTGCAAAGAGTCAAGTGGTAATTTATTTGAATTAATTTGATGTAAGACTGGAGCAAATTGAGACAAAATTGACACAATTGTCAAAGAGAATGTAAATTTGTGTACTTGTGGGCACAGTGTAAACTGGATGGTATTATTTAAAT
Organism: Rhagonycha lutea; assembly: GCA_958510855.1. Lineage (NCBI taxonomy): Eukaryota > Metazoa > Arthropoda > Insecta > Coleoptera > Cantharidae > Rhagonycha > Rhagonycha lutea. The sequence continues at coordinate 22,825,869 of OY294036.1, forward strand.
GCAAACAATATTCTATACCTCCACTTAACACTGTGTAAATGTTAAATGTGTAATAAAATAGCATAAAATCAAAAATGTTCACAAATATAAAATTTTGTACCTTTTTCATAAAATTCTTGGTAAACACAAATCTTTGAATCACCCTGAACCTCGTAGTCTGGACTATTGAGATAGAGTGGTAGGCAAGCAGCACGGCAGCGTGGCTTTCAACCTGGTCGTATAAACAGTAGTCGACTCCTGTATTCTTCTCAAATCTTCCTTCTTTGCAAGGAAACAGTGAAAGTGATGAGTGAAATCTTCTCAAGTGGTATTCAAATCTCGAAAATCGATTTAAATAAAGTTGCACGGCTTCTGTGTCGAACAACAAAAATGCGGACATGTGTTGAGAAATTTAACCTCCAAATTTTAATCGTGGTTAAAATCATCCAATTTCTCAGACATCAAAATGGGTAAATAGGATAAATCTTGATTTATATAACGCAGCAATCATGAAATAATCGATTTTCAGGATATTTTAGACGCGATGGCATCCAAAACGTAAATTTTATAATGGAATCGAAAAATGTGCTCGATTCACAAAAAAGTGTAAAAACCTCAGTTTTACACAGTAAAATATTCAACAAACTCACTTGTACTATTAATCGCCAATATAATAGCTTTTGTGGCAACAAAAGCTTGCAGAAAGGTCTTCTTTTGTAAAATCGCGAAAACGTCCGCAATTTACACCCGTCTCCTTTCACAAATGGCACAAGACAACCAGCTCGCCGCAATTCTTGCTCAAAAGTCGCTATTACCATCCAAATAACAATAAAATATAGCAACAATAAATGTGAGTATGCACGATCCTTTTGCCGCCTTAATTCAAAAAATCACTCTCCACTTTTCAGAACAGAACACAAATTCGCACCAAGTCACAAATGAAAAAATCAAATTTGTTTGTTTTATGTGTCATGGGTTACAAAATATCTCTTTTGTGTCGTCAAATTGCATCCAGTTTTGATGTCTTCAAATCGACACAATTAATTTTAAGCAAATTCAACTGTCTAAATTTACCGACTTTTTGCACACTTCAATATATTCCTATATTATAAGCAAAATTAAAGTATTCAGTGTGAACAATTTGTTTTTATACATTACCGATGAGACCGAGGACTGCTGAAAGTTTCACAGTTATTATGTGGAATTTTTCTGTGGTACACATGAAAGTTTTCATGATATGTAAAGCAAGATTTAATTAACAATAATAATTATTTGCAAACGATGCGTTAAATTGGAAAACTGTTTTGAATAAATTTATTTCGCTTCAAAGTTTAAATTACATTAATAAACTGTATATTAAAATTAATTTCTGATAACTAAATTTGGTTAAATTAATATAAAATTAATTTTGAAGTTTACTGGTGTAAACAGGAAATTGTTGTTTTCTTTATTAGAGAGGTATTTGGAATTAAATTCTTTGTCAGTACAAGTGTGTGTTTGTGATGGTAACAAAGGGTCTGGGTGTAGAAAATCCCCGAAGTCATAATGCGCAAACCCCAGTCACAATTCTATTTTACTAATAACATGCTGAAACACGCTATCTGTCATATTAAATTAAAGCTGGAGAAAACCGTAGTGGATTACTTATTATAGGTTTGTGGAAACTAGGCAACGAATGGACGTGCTCATTAGTGATGCAATATCTATCACAGTAGACAGCATATCCATATTATGTGCCCGTGCTTATGAAAGGGGTCCCTTTTTTTCTCCGAAGAAAGTTAGAATCTTTTATTCAAACTAACGAGAAGTATGTAAATAATTTAGTCTATATTTAAATTTTTGTGAGTTAAGCTATCGGAAGTGAACTTATAATCATTGCAGATTATATAAATTTATACTAAAAGCATTTTGTGCAATTTAAGTAATACAGCAAATATAACATTTGAATGGAATTAAAGTATTTCTTGTATTCAACCTTTTAATTTTAAATTTAAAGTTTAAATGTAGACTGAAACTGTTAAAAAATTTTGTAGAATAACATTTGAATAGCACCGCGCAATTCCATTAGCAAACCTTCTTTGGAGAATTTTAACTACAGAATTAAAGCTTACAAATGATGTTCTTCTACTGCAACCTTTTTAGTAAAAGCAAAATAGGTTTTAATTAATATTTATAAATTTAAAATTTACTCTGCGTTGGGAATAAAATTTTCGATAAAATTTCGTCGATATAATATTACTATAACTGCTCACTTCTTTTATATAGCGCGTTAAAGTTTTAGATAACAATTTAGGATTAGTAAATTTTTATAAAGAAAAGCTTGATGTACTTTATCTTACATTATAGCATATCCTAACGTTAATGTTCTTGAAAGTTGCAAACTTGTCACAAACTGAAAAGGATATAAAGCAAGGGGTATCTTAAGCTTGATTTTGTTAAGTTACTAAGTCCAAGTTTGATGTTCAACATACAATGAAGAAATGTTATTAAATTCTAAGGATATTCAAATTTTCTTATTAATTAAGTCACAAACCTAATTAGGTTCGGATTTAATTAATTACATAATATTTATCTTCTAAACACTAATAAACTTTCTTTAATAAATCAATTATTGTTAAATTATAGTAATTTTAGAAAAGTTAAAATTAATTAACTCACACTACAAACAAACAATATTGTTTATGTAAACTGAACTTGATTAATGATTCACCAACTGTTGCCTGTTTGTCAAGTAATTCAGTATTCATCAAAACTTTGCACTTGCTTTTACTGTGGAAATGCATTCAGCATTCGCTCGTACAAAATTTAAAAATAAAATTGAAAATGTTCATCCTTACGTGAAACTATAATGAAAAGAAATAAATTTTGACCAATCCGTAGTCAAGATTTATACGGTAAAAAATTTTATTTTACATAAAACATCATTCGTCATTATTTTAGATATGAAAATTTAGAAACGCGTTTTATGACATCGAAAACTAACGTTCCATTCAGTTTTAGTTTTTCAAAGAAATATGTATGCTATATATTAGGCATATAAACAATACATTCTGAATATATCATAAAAGCCCAATATAATAAATACATAAATTTTACGAAACATACCTAAATGTATAAAATAAAATTATTGATATAGTATTGAATATTTATTAGTGGTACATTATTTATGTTTACCCATTTGCTGGGATTAACCAATTACGCGACTTTTTGGTTTATAAAAAGAGTACTGTGGCCAAGTAATGTATCTGGTTGCAATTCTTTACAGTCGATATACTGCCTGATGCATATATTGCTAACGGAGAGTTACGTCCCTCGCCAATTTTTTTAGTTATAATCTATAAATTCGTGAGAGAATCATTTTGGACGTATTCTGATTAACATTTAAAATAATGATCAAGTTATTTTTTTCTTATTGGAATAAAGAATATGCAAACACGTTAACTTTGTTTAGTACTTTCAAATTTCAATTTGAGGGAAATCGAAATTTTATATTTAATAAATAAATTGTTGTAATATTACGTAAAACTGTTATTTTCCGTCATAGATCATTACTCTTTAACCAGATTTATATATTTTTCCCGACCTAGACAAGTCGTCTAAACTTCGAGTACACGAACATTCTGAGGTTTGTACAACCGAAGACAAAATCTGCGTATACAATTTTTTATAAGAGCAACAAGCACTCGAAAAACAACAAACAACAACAGAACAAGTTCCAGTAACCACAAGCTTCAATGCTGAATCGATCCGCAACCACAACGCCCTCCTTTAGCTATAGCTTCTATATCAAATAAAGTCATCTGATATTTATATAAAAAAATAGTGACAACCAATTACTACAATGTATCTATAGTAAAATATAGCACCCGAGATGGATTATACCAACTTAATTTTGTTGTCAGCATGAAATTTTCACGTTTTTTTACTGATTTTCATTATAGGGGATAAAGTTTGGTTCTTAAAGACTTACTTTTGCTTTCTAAACCTAAAATACTTATGTACTTAACCCTTAAGCGAATTAACTAAATATTGTAATTTTAAATTAGAATATTTTACAAGTAGTTTAAAACTGGAATAGAGTTTTCCTTCAAGTAATTACACGATGGTAAAGATAAACGAGTTTTATCAAGTGTCAAAGTTTGGTTAACTTATACATGGCCTGCAAATTTTGTTGTTTTTGCTGGCTCGCTAAGTTTGCTACTAAAGTTAGAGAAAAACCAATAAAAACGTCTGAGCCAATATTTTATCGGAGTTAAACTGTGCAACATATTATGTAACTGTTTAATTACCATATTCTCGCATTTATCTAAGATATGGGGTTACATTACACCAAAATATGGGAACAGGAGTTTTTAACAATTGGGACTATACCCTCACCATATTTAAAACTAACACAATAAAAAAGTACGAGTAGTATATTAAAAGATAATATTTTAAACACGTCGTGATTATTTTCTCAATGAAATAATTTTTCCGACATTTGGAGACACTTTTGCGATGAATACCTTGTTCAAAAATCGCATTTATTTGCCCAAATTTGGAATCAAAAACTAAAATCACTTTGGGCTCAAACATTCACGTCTGCCCGCCTTGGTTCAATTTTTGGAAGAGATAGCTTCTTATCCTACAATTCTGACCAACACAAAATTCCAAAAAAATATAAATAAATTTTAGTAATTTTAGTAATTTTAACACGTCCACAAACTTCATTAAATTAATACTTGAACAATTTTAGGAACCAACAAAGAATGATTAAATTTACAAATACAGAATTCAAAACCGCAATTTTCCTTTGGGGCAGTTGATCATCAAAATATGTGAAAATACAGACGTACTACTCAATATCGTGCTGATAAAATTCTTTAAAAGCATGAATCAAGAAATGAAAACAAAATACTTTTTATGTAACAATATGCACAACAAAATTCAAATTTTAGGAAATGCCCAACTAATTAGGCTAATTATTGATTACGAAAAATTGATGACAATATAAATAATATACCTCTGGGGTATTAACTAATGCCCTATATTAAAGCCTCATGCATTACACTTTACACGCAGGGAATTGATACTTTTTTCTCCTTTTTTGCAGTGTTTTATTTAGTATTTGCTGGAATATTGCTAATTCCATTTTATAAATTTTATTGATTTCCAGGAAGAGTTGTACAAAAATATGCTATTACACATGTATTATGATAAAAATGATTTTATTTTGATCATAGGATTGCTATATGCCGTTCTCTCGTTCCACAAACTTCTCTACTAGCAAAATACAACTTTCAACATATTAAGGTCATACTTACATACTTACTATAATAATAAATGCCATCTTTGAAAATTTTACAACATTGCACCCCTTCTACCCGTCATTATTACAGAAATATATAAATAACTAATGTAATATAATACACAAGGCATCGATTTATCTCCCACAAAAATTATATTATGTATAATCATATAATAAATAATATTATGGTCTACCTAGTCGTTAGCTCAGCTTTCATTGATTTAATCAAAATTTGCTTTATCTCTCTGTAAATCAGATTTTCTTTGTAAATTCGCAATTCAGATATAAATTTAGTTGAGGCAAGAATATTTATTTTAAAACAACCATATTAATTAATTAAAATTAATGAATGAATGATATTTGGATACTGTAGCGTAGTCCAGATATACAAAACAGACTATCGAATAAGTTTTTAATGTCACTACAATGTAACAAAAACAGTATCAAAATTATGAAAGACGGGGTTTGTAAAAATTTAAAAAAAAATACCGAGCACATGTTGGTAGGAGATAGCAATCCTACGGAACAGAAACCTAAAAATGTACGGTTAGGTTTAACCTGAATAAAAAATAACATGAGACACGTCTTGTCTAAATTTTTAATTTTTGGTTTAGCAAAATATTTGTTTTGATGGGCATTTCTCAATATTGGTTTTCGTCAAGTCGGATTTTCCGCTATTAAGTTATTCCGTGGCCCTCTGAATACGGCATTTCCTATTCGTTTTTTTTATAGTCGAATTTTGTGCTGTTTGGTTGTTTTCAAAGCCCTGGAGTTTTACTTATTATATTGTATCGCATTCCAATTTATCGATGCAATCCAAAATTATTTCGAATTTGAAATAAAACATTTTAAAAATGATTTACCTAATAATTTGAAATTGTAGTCAAGTTTGTTTTGCAAGATAGTAAAGTGACAGGAGTTACTTATAAAATAGTATCTTATTTGTTTTCAATTTATTTTTTACTGCTGGAAATCTCTTATGACTTCCAAGCTTTACACAAGAGCAGATTGTGCTCGATTTATAATGAAAAATTTAAACATCAGAGAGTGGATTACTCAGATTAAGCACTCTGTAGTGTTTATTGTGTAAATAAATGTTCTAACTACTTTGAAAGTGCGAAATACCGAAAATCAAAAGTGGATAAAACTATAACAACATAAAAGTCCAACTTCAACAAACTTGGAAATTGTCAAAATTGAAGAAACCAGAGATTTAGAACAAAGACGCATAATACCAAAATTAAACAAAAAACACAACGCTGCTATGGTTCGGCTAAAGTAAAACGTATTGGCGTTGGATTTAACGTGGGGTTAAGTGGATGAAATAGTTGTGGCATGTTATTTGAATTTTGATTGCGATCATCCGTAATACAAAATGGATAGAGATATGAAGTTGTTGGCCAGGATGGTATTTTTGATAAGGAGAATAACAGAGAGAAAAATTGAACACAAGGAAACGGAAATGTCCGAATTTAGAACGAATATAAGTAATATCCTACATGCAAATTTTGATGAATTGTAATGAATTTTTGCACTTCTCATTTCATTTCAATATTTCTAAGTACGGCCCATGCGTTTCATTTTAATGCAATCGTTAAATTCAATGTATTTTGCTAGCTGATGGTGGCGTGAACCTTTTGCGTAGGAACTTTTGGGTCTGGAGTCTTGCAAGTTCGATCATAGCAAACTTACGCGTTTTAACGACGATTTTGTTAAGTGCCTGTATTGCGTGGACAAGTATTTTTTAGTCCAGCGCAGCTATATATTTGTGTGTGTGAAAGAGTGGTTTAGTTCTCGTGTGGTGTTTTTGGCTTCTCTTTGTAAACATCTGGAAATAAGAGAGGCTGTTAATGCGCAACCTACTTCGCAGTTTTTGGTGGGCAAGTTGTGGAACCATTTTGGATTTCCTCGAGTCCATAACATTCTTTTTTTGTTGTTTTTAGATGATCACTTGGGGAATTCTTTCATCATCTGAATGGTCCAGCATTGCGTAACATCTCCAACACCATCTCTCACTGGTCTAGTTCCAGCTACAGATCTGCAAGCAGTGTTTTGTGTTCGGGAATGTCGAACAAGTGTTTTTCTGTGTAAATTAACAACTTACAGGTTTAAAATCTTTTAAGTCGCACGTTGGACAGCGATTGGACATGGAACATCTGTCACCATCATATTGTAAACTTACATAAAGCGATGGAGTAAGTAAATTTATCTTTTATTCGTATGAAACTTGTTTATGTTTGGGCACTTTTTGATTGTTAATATCATTGGCTACCGTGTCTACCGTGTGTTTTCCCCGGGTGGGGAAAACTAAAGAAAAGATTTTAAAATTCGTAAATTTGATAAAGAATTTCCTAAATTTGATAAATAAAACAATTTTAAATGAATGAACTTTACCACGGGAAAGTTAATCAATTAAAACTAAAACAACAATAACGCACTGAACTATCAAAATTATAATTAAGCTGTTTATAATTCTAAAATTTGATAACAACAAATATGAGTAATAATAAATCTTTAAAATGAAGCTAAATGGAAAATTAAATTTATCAAATAATTCAAATAAAATTAAAAGTTTTTCGGATAATAAATAAAGCAAAAACGTGGACAACTATAAGATTTAACAGTCGAAATTTTGGATTCAAAATTTGACACTATAAAATGTAAAATTTGAATTATGAAGTGATTGATGGATTAATAATTAAGTACTATTTAGAAATATTTTAAAAGAAAGCTATAATAAAATGTAGAAAATGAAATGAGATAGTAATTAGAAATAATAGTGTAGAATTGGATTAAATAAAGGTCAATTGGACAATTGAAGGGTTTGGTGCAATAACCGGTCAAAGACAGATTTTGTCAAAATTGAGTTAACGTCAGTTTTCGATCAAAAAAATGCCGCTTCATCGTTTGGTGCAAGAATCGTTCACGTATTACGCTTAGAAATACCGAATATGTCTACGTGACCCACTATTGCACCAAATATGTAGCAAGCGTTGTTGTGAAATATGAATTTATTGGTGGCAATATAATGAAATGTATGCTGTACGTGGACGGTTATTGCACCAAGCCCTTCAATTGAAAAATAGAGGAAATTGCAAGATACGAAATATAATAAAAGATTATTGAAGGATCCCCTAGAGAAGAATTTAGAAGATTATGGAAAATTATGGAATTTATGGAAGATTGACAGTTTCCTAAAATTTGGAAAATGCTTTGGTTTCCTCATGCAAGAGAAATTATGATTGAGAAGAATTTCGTGCGATCTGATGGTTGATTGATTTGATATGTTATAAACATTCAATTTTAAATTATTTCTTGTTAAATTAATTAGGGCCTGTAAATGTGATTAACCTAATTAATTGAGTAGATAATTTGTTTAATATTTTTTGTAGAATGTTAGAAAGTTTTTTTTTAAAGATTTCAATTTCAGTTTAGAAAGTTGGTTCTTTATTCCAAGGAAGCGACATCGAGTATCTTTCTCCAAATCCCTTTTCGATTTATCGAAAGCTGGAGTAGATTGATGTCGCATTATTTTGGAGTAAAGTACTAATAAAGTAGATGTTATTTATATCACCCTAGTCTAACCAATCACGGAAGCTGCTTTAGAACCAATTGAGGTTGAGATGGTTCTCTTGTTCTATTTCTGACAATTTACCTAGATTGTCCCGATCTTGAAATTTAAATTACCCTCAGGGCCGTGAAAATTACATAATATCAAAATCCGAGAAATGAAAAGTCGACCATTCAGTGAATTATCAGTGTATTAAAAAAATTATACAATAATAAATTCTAACAAATTACATCTACTAAGAAAAAAGAACAACAACAAAATACTAATCTAAACTTATTAACTTTACCCCTGTCCTGTGTGATCACTTTATATGTTATTTTACCCGCGCGCACTATGTTGAATGTGGTTTCGGTGGTGTGGTACGGTTATGGCTGTCGTCTACTTGTCGTTAGCATGTGAGACGACCCCAAACCTCTTCGATCCTGATGTTGATGAAGCCGACCGTTGCGTCTCGGTCTCCAAAATATGGCAACTTGCTCCTTGCGAGTCTAAAATGTAACTTGCCCTTGCAAGTCTCAAAATACAACCTGCTCCTTGCAAGTCCAAAACGACTCTCCCCCTTGCAAGTTCACCACGCAACTTGCTCCTTGCAAGTCCAAAACGACTCTCCCCCTTGCAAGTTCACCACGCAACTTGCTCCTTGCAAGTCCAAAACGACTCTCTCCCTTGCCAGTTCACCACGCAACTGACTTTGGTGGTGTCGTAGATAATTTCCACCACCACTTCAAGAAATCTACCAACTGATCCTTTCTCACGTACAGCGAGCGACGTGGTTTTCCCAAATATGTAAGACGATAATGCCATTACACCATAGAGCCGCCTTAACAATACTATGGGCCATAAAACAAACAATAAGTGTCCAATTGACAATGCCGCTCGGCTTCCACTGGGTTTCCCGGGCGATACCGGCGGGCTATTCTCGTACTTAAATACCCTCTTACCACGCTTCTTCGGCCGGGTTAACAAAGCGTCTTTTTCCGAATTATCCGCACACAATTCACTATATAAAATATACAATTTTGTTCTACTTAGCCATTAGGTTAAGTACCAAAATGGGGTATTGTTAACCCTTAACAATAACTTAAACATTTAATATCTATTTTTACCAATTCCAAGGAAACTCTTTGGTGACTTACGCTCTCACCATAAGCCGAACTTAAAAATATAGTGATCTAATTGCAAGGTCGCATTACAAGGTGCTGTACGTACAAAAGTGTAATATTAAAGTTCCTGGGCAAGAACTCTATAATATTATATGCTCACATAATATTATACACCACGAATAAGATTATACTATAATAATTAAAAGAAAATGTAAGTCAAGTGAAGATGAATAAATATGAAAACAAAATAATGGGTTCTTTCGAAAATTTAATTAATGCATAGTAAAAACCATTTTGAATAAAAAAGTAACATAACAAAGATCACGATGAATTTGAAACCCAGAAATTGGCTGCATGTATTGTAAATAATAATATGTGATTGACGTTCTTTCCTTGTGAATTCCAAACAACATACAAACAAATTTAAGTAAATTCTGTAAACTGAAATTGTAGTCAAAAGAAGAAATAATCAGAAAAACCTAATTAAATCAAATTAAGAAATTACTTTTACTATCCCAAATTACTAGAGTGTACATCAAAGTTAATGTGATTGCATAAGTAAACAATTCAGATCAATTGAAACTCCGATTTTAATCGAATAAAAATTAAAGTATAAAATTGCTGTATTTATTCCATATCGTTTATCTTTCATCAACCTACAGCGAAGAAAATAATAGAATAGAGAATCATAATATAACGTACAAATTTAAAATCCTGTTGAAAGATTAATTTTAATTTGAGCGATACATAGAAATGGGACGCTATTATTTATAGCGGTGAAATTTCTTTCTGTTTGTAATTTACATTATAATATTATATTTGCATGCTTCCTCTTCATAGATAAGCAATACAATATAATATTTATAAATATACACATTAGAAGTCAATTATTTTTATAAAAGCTTGCGTGAACTTGTCCCAGTTCCTCTTCAGTAACGCTATTGAATAAATTGCGGCCTTTGTGCACTTTTTACAGATTCAATTTATTTATAAATTTATATTTTACGGAAAATTGTCTGCAAGTTTAAAAGGTTTCAATTCGGCGTTTAATCTCATAAGTTGTAAAGTAGCAAACCACTTAAATTTAATTAGATTAATTTGTGTGACAAGTTTTTAGACTTCACATCAATTTCAAACTGGCATAAAATGGTATACATACTTCCATGTTACTGGAAATAGGAAAGGAGGTTTAAACTATTAATACCCCACAAGCTCCAAAAAGTTTCAATTGTTAACTAAAAAATCACACCACATCAATACGTTTAGTGTTAAATAGCACTATCTACTGAATGCCAATACTACTGAAACATCGATAGTAATAAAATTGGTGATGGCCTCAAGTTTATCAATATTGGTCGATTGCTAAGGATGGAAGGATGAAAATCAACTATAATAATTATGTTTTAATATTGGTATCAAAATTTTGCAAATTATTTGAATATTAATTATTATTTATGCTTCTGTAAAACACTGGTATATGAGAAAATGCAAACTTTATTACATTGCAATGAAGTTTTGCGGGAAAACGGTGCAACGAGAAATTTTCCCAAGCTTTTCAACACTGCTAAAAACACTCTTAAAACAACAGTTAATAATCGGTCAAACAATAGTCAATTGGTTAGATTTAGGTACGATATTGATATTATATAAATATTATACTATAAATAATTCTGCTTTGTGGTTCAACCAGCGATTACATCAAGCCACTGCCGTGGTTAAGTTTATTATTATTTCTAATATAAATGCTTACAATTATATTGATGATCTTAGTTAGAGAAAGCCTGCAGGAGACTAACTGCTTGATATTCAAAATACAAAGATCGTGGTGAGGTTAATGCTTTGTATTAGCAAACTGAAATAAAAGTATTTTGTGTCTTTACTACATTTCTGGACTAACATGAAAGAAAATGGCATCCTTTGATTTGAAATAATTTTTTATCTTTAGAGCCAGTAATTCAAGTAATTTGATTCTAAGTTAATACAATGAAAATCGAGCAAATCGAAGTTTAAAATAATTAAGATTTCGTTTTCTGATTTATAAATAAGTTTTACTAATCAACTGTAATTAAATTATGGAAAAGCTAAGCAAACAATAAAATTCAATTTTCTTTATAAGGTTTCAACAATTACTAATTTGTTATCTTCTTCAGATATTTCGTTTTTCAAATAATATACTGATTGAATTGTGTTTGCTTATAGCATTTTAATACTATATACACTATGAGAAACAGTAAAGCAACAACAGTAAAACTAATACTTCATTATAAGTATTATAAATTAAAATATTGGAAAATATTCGAATTAACAAATAGATAAATTCACCTAATAATATTTAAGAATATTTTAGTTTATTAATTTTCAAAAGTTAAACAATTTTTTACGAGAATAGTTGTTTATTTTATTTCACAGAATTATTACTATGCTTAATTATTCGGGGATTTTCAACATACGTTTATGATCTATTTAAATTGGCAAGTTTTATAGGCAAAACAATCTTATAGTTTCACGAGTAGAGTATCTTGTTCACTTACTTAATACATTCCATTGTTTACATTGATAATAGCAGTTTGACAGCTTTGGTAACAAGCACGGTATGTTTCACTATAAGAAAAGCTTAAACTGTAATTAATGTGGAACCAACAATAAGAACATTTTTTGATATAAATAAGATGTTTCATAAAGTTAACTCTCAAAGCAATGATGCTAATTAGAATACCTATGTATAACCAAGTTTTATATTATATGCATTTTGCGAATTTTTTTTAATTAAATCAAATAACTACAAAATTATCTAACATGTCGCCTCTTTTGATGCTTATTAAATTTATTCTAACATTAATTATTATTATTAATAGAATTATATTTAATCTTGTCATTGCCTGTATGGCATATGTAACCAATACCGTTAAACCCTAACACTTCATGTAAATTTATACTTCATCAGTTAAAACTAATCTCTGTCTACACATTCTTATTCATCCATTTTATCAATATCTTATAATTTCTCAAACCGAATTTCTACTCCGACTATTTCTTCTAGTTTAAATATCTTTATAGCCTATTAGGTCTGTAGCCGGAAAGAGGGGCACTGAGGGTACTTAAAATGAAATTATATGAAACCTTCGGCATTTCAGATTTTTGGAAAATATTTATTTTGAAAGGATTGATAACCAAACCATCTCAAGATTGGCAAAAATAAAAAAAGGGCCAAAGTACAGTAAAAAATTTAGAAACCCTAGGGAAATTCTCAACGCAAAAGTTTCAGATGCTGCTCTACAAGAGTGTAACTTTGAGGAAATAACTCACCCCCCTTAAATTTAGACATGGTCTCTAGTTATTATGATCTATTCTCAAATTTGAAGAAGAAATTGCAAGGAATGAAATTTGCTACGAATATAGGACTGATATATTATGTTAAGGTATGTTACAGAGCAATTAAAATAATTTTTTTCAATGTTAGAGAAAAATTAATTATTGAAAGATAATATGCCTTGTATTTCAAGGCGGCTTTGTTGAAAAATCATGGTTTAACTCGTAAAATAAGTAGTAGTAATTGAAATTTTAACATTATCGAGTTAATTGTACGTATAATAAATTTAATTATACTATTTTTAAACTTCCAGCCATTCTTTTAACATGGTTCAGAAATTTAATTGTAATAAACATTTAATTTAAATGCTAAATTTCAAAGAAAGCTACAAAAATTGCTGAAAGCTTAAAATAATTATTATAATTAACTTTATAATTTTTTAATTTTAATATTTTGCGTGTTATATCGTTAAAGTAATAAATTAATTTTAACACACAAAACAGTGTAATTATTCTTTGATCGCAGAAATTTCACAAAATTATCTCGATTATTACTTGCGCTGTGCACTGGTCAGTCAGATCAGGTAGAGTTTTTATTAACTATTTTTAATATTATTTTTACAATGAGTAGTTAAGCAGCCCAATTATCAGTTTTACTTATTGATCATTACTTAAAATTTTTGCTTCCTTGAAGGAAGTTTTCATTATATATTATCATCAGATATTCCTCTTTTAGTTTGTCTATTTATTGGACTCATAATGTCTGACATATACGAGTACATTCACTCATTTTTAGTATATTACACAATTGATCAAGAATCGATCGAGTCTTTTTAAGAAGTACCTACGAGTAACCTAGCTCTGGATACTGGATATAAGGGCTGGCCACTCTGAACCCTATGTGTGTGATCAATAATCGTATTTTCATATATTTTATAGTCTATTGGTTTCACAGACTAACAAAATAAAAAGATTCAATTGACGTGCACACGCTGTGCATACGCGTGGGTCATTAATTAGTTCATTTCGAATGGTACTGAGCGGGGCGGGGTAGGTTCGGGAACATGCACATAAATTATGTCGAATTCTTGTTCGTCTTTGAGACGAATGATTAGTGATCTAGGGTTAAATGTACATCACGATGTTTGTTAAGAAATATGAATTACATGCTAGGACAGGCAAGCTAGAACTTATTGTAAAAACATTATAAATTTGAATGTGTATTTAATAGATGCAGATATTACTTTGATAGTTTCAGTAAACTTAATGAAAACTTCATTAATATTACTTGAGATACCGCATTAATTAGACATATTACATCTGGCTTTTTCAAATCTTCGAAACTAATACAACCAACTGGACACTTCAAGGGTTGAAGTCTTCCGAAAGATTAGGCTTTCTATTTCTTTAGAATAAGGATGGGTGAAGGTTTGTAGTTGAAAAGCTACTTTAGTATTTTTTCAAATGTTACGGTTAGCAGTCTGCGGTTTGCAGAAATTACCATAAATAAATTAAAGAGATACTACCTACAGTTCGTAAGGAAATACGTATATAATTTTGATAAAAATAGCCAATTTTTCAATTATTTTCATTTTAATTATTAAACCCTTACCATACTTGGCATTTAATTGTTGTTCCTTGAGCAACTTCATTATTACGTTACGTAATATTCTTTTCCTATCTAATACATTCATTTTATCCTGCAAACTGTTTTAAAAGTTTTGTTCGTAAATTTTACAAAAAACAAACAACTTTTATTTAACCAACAAAATTGTAGAAGTTGAATGTTAAAAGTTGTGACCTATTAATTTTGCAAAATAGTAGCATTAGTAATTTCAATTTAAAACAAACAAAAAAAGGAATCAGCTTTAGAAAGAATTTGCTTTTTTAAATAAAATGTGAAGAACCGAAATTAGATTACTAAATACAAAGGGTTTGATTAATGAAAGCGGGCGGTTTAAGTTGTATAGAGCATAGAAGGTAGAGGTACTTCGGGAATGATTAATTATATAACAGTGAATCCGTTAAAAAACTGACTAATACAAGTGTTCTAAAAGTGAAAAACTTTTTGCAATTTTGAAACAAACTTTGTGTTATATTAACACCTTTCTTTAACTTCTAAATCCACTTTAGAGTACATTAATCAAAAAAACGTGTATTCAAATAAGTAGAAAAAGTTAATTTGAAAAAAGTTTTTGGTATTGTGGACTTTTAATTACGTTTCTTAATTTCTTTATAAACAAAACGTTAAATTGATTTGCATTAAGAACTACATAATAGTTTAAAATTTAATTTCGCAAAACTCGATTTAAATGCTAAGTTGGCGCTACCGTAACAATTAACTCAAGCAATTTCGGGTTTTCATACATAAAATTAATAAAACAATTTTAATTTAATTAACAAATTTCATAAAACTTTGAAGAATATTATTTGTGCAAGAAGCTTGAGAAAAATAATATACTAAATTTTTTCTATTTTTACAAGTTTTGTGCCAGCCACAGTAATGAAGCTCAGATGTGCATTGTAAGCAATATTAATGCTTGGCTAATTTCCTCGTCTGAAATAGAGGAGGAAAAGGTTACGAGAAAAGTAAATATTTTAAATATATTACGGCATAATTGAATCATTTTTATAAAAGTTTTAATTAATACTAATGTCACTTAAAAACTATTCAACACACTGCATTAAATTTTAAAAATGCGACAACTTTATAAACTTAATTCTATTAAAAACTAGGATTACTCGAAAAACTCATCTGCTAATAATAAATTAAATTAAAAAGTTCATAGATTAATTTTATTAAGATAATTACAGCAACATAAAATATCCTTTAAGCTTAGTAACTTTCTCTTAAATAACAATTTCATCAAAGCAGGTATCGATTAAAAGCCATGCCCAATTAATAATTTTATTGAATCCAAGTTTAGATAAACAAATGATTTCGTCATATTATGCGCTGAAGGGTTAAGATTGAAAGAACAGATAAAGTAAACTATAATTGCTCTTCATAAAGTTAGAATGACACTTGGCATCATTTTCAAGACTTTGCAGTTACTTAGAATCAGATTCATGTTTCTTAATGGACTTTCACTCAGCATAAATATACATTAAGATGGCAATCTATTTTCACAAACGTTTATTTAATCTTCACAAAACGTTGAAAGAGTCAATAATGGAATCTTTACACCAAAACCCCTATAATTAAAGAAAGAAAAGTTATAATGTAAATAGTAACATACATTTTGTTTATAACAAATTGTAATATACAGTTTCATAAACTTCTCGCTATTTAAAGGCGATCGAAATTATCTGTAAATTGTTTAGGCCGCACAAAATACGAATATGATAAGGACACCTTTTGTTTAATTATTCTATTTTTGGTTACCGTGAACCAGGTTTGTTCACTTCCAATTAGAACAAAGCTGTTAAACTCTGGAAAATATAATTTTGAAATTGAGAACACCATCTATATTCTCTTTGGAAGAACTGTCGAACACTATAGAATTTAAATTTACATACTTTGATGTCATCCAGCATTGTTTAAACATTGATTTTTCTTTACAGATATGTATATTTTCATGAACCAAGGATTGTATAACCTGTGCATGTTTTTAACGATGAAGTACACTTTGTTTGTGTATGCTGTATAGTTTTCAAATTTTACTCTATTGTTTTCACATGTGCCACAGTTATTTTAAATCTATTAAACCATCAGCTCTTTAGAACGAATTTTTTGCCAATTGATTACCTAGCTCAAACCAAACGTATAGTATTTTTAATTGTTTGTGTGAAAGCCTCAGCTACCAACTCCCTTGTGCAATTGAAGAATTGCTTACGTTTGTTGATGGTTTGTGAGTTTTTACTATATTTTTACATTCTAACAACTTCCACGCTCGTAAATTGCTAGGTTGCTTTTGCAATATTGGTCGTCGAATTAATTGATTCCGGTTGGAAAAGAAGAATTACTTCCTACTTCTTACCGATAGGGACGAACCGACTGCTGTTTTATTGTTTTCCAAATTAATTTTGTACGTTATTGCTATAATTTTTGTATAATATTATATGAAAATGAAGCAATAATTTTAATATAAAATCGGGAAATATAGAACGTGAATCTATTAAAAATCAAAGATGAAAATAGTAACCATTTTTATTACTAAAGTAATTTATTACTAACATATTGTATATTTGTAATAATCTGTTATATCTCTGCAGGCTAACACAAAACTTTATTGAATGTGACACTTATTGCAGAAGTCTTGGTTGGGTATTGAAGAATGTCGGAAACTATTGCTCATAAGAAGTTTAATTAAATGCGGAGACATTTTATCCGTCTCTGAATACTTGGGGTTAAGTTCAAAACAATGTGTTATTCGGTATTGAATTTATTTACCGCATTTCTTGGTTTATACACAATACTCTTGTTCGGCTTATTTTATTTTATTGATTGAAAAAATTCCTACATACTTAAATGTGGAATATACTAAAAACTACAGTTTAATAATGCCTGTATTTCTTCGTTCTTTGAAATTTTTCAAAGGTCGGCATTACGTGTAAAACGATTTATCAAACATCACTTAGAAGCACTAGGGAAATCTATAAAATATTTACCAGCATTATTTTTGAATATGTCACTAAAATAACCCCTGTGCTTTATCCAAAAAAAAGTTTCTGTTTAATACTGATTAATTGGAATATTTTTCAAATTTAATTGCAAATGTAACTAAAACTTTCTCGCCAGTGTATACCATATAGTAACAGTAGCATATAAATAAAAAACTAATCAAGTACTAACAAGAGCAATAAATTGAAAATATTCTGCCAATATGAAATATTCTTTCAGTGAATGGAAACATAAATTTCATTTCAACTATTGTCGATAATTGCACAGTACCCGTTCACTATTTGTTCATTGCAGCACTTTAGCATGCTATACAGGATGGATTTTAAATTTTAAGCCGATGAACTGCAAGTATAATAGAATAAGTATAATTTAATTTTAATTATATATTTGTTGGAATTTATTTATTTATCAATAAAATGTAAAATAAAAATACAATGGATTCATACTTAAGGAATTTCCTTTGTTGAGTTTTTGCTCTTATTTAAAATCTTTATTTGAGCCTTTAGTTAAACAAAACTTTTTCTTTTATACGTAAAAACTTTTCATTTCAATAGAATGTTAATTTTGGACCTAAAAATGTTTCTCGGCAATATTAAAATGTAGAATTGGTCTAAAATTTTTTTTTAAATTAAAAATAGAATTTGTACAACTACACAATATTTGTTTTCTTCAGTTCCTTATACAATGGTTGCAAAATACAGATTATTATTTGATTCAGATTAAAATAATTTACTTTTGTTCACTATAAACAGCAATTTATTTAACTATAACAGTTCTTAAAGGGGTTGTAACACAAACTGCCTTCTGAAAACGAAATTCCTAATGAGAAGGATTTAAACAAGGAATTAACAAAGAAATGCAAAAATTTGTTACATGATAAAAATTCACTGAGGATATTATGAACTTATTTATCCCCCCCCCCCACCTGCAAGTAAAAATTTACTGTGGAAATTTTATCCCCTTATTTTTTTATTACTGGGGGTAAAATTTCTCTAGGGAATTTTTACCAGAGGTAAAATATTAGGGGGTTAAAAATCGCGGCTACATCGGTAATACCTACGAATGAGACAACAGGGCAACGTTAGCCGATAGTAACCTGCAGTTTAGTTAACTTAAATACAATATCGAATAGTTTAAAATACAAATCCCTTTAAAAACTCTGACAGTAAATTCATTACAAAAACTAACAATAACAACTCATTGTCTCTCAGCAATTTTTATATTTTAGTACGAGTATAATGTATAAGATATTTATTTATTAAAATTTTTAAATTTTAAGCTTGCAAGATTTACACAGAAATAAAATTTCTTTAGAAACTTTATTGTATAATATAGGGTGTTTTTTTAGCTGCATGAGAACTTTCAATAGGGATAACAATTGAACCAAGATTGCTATGGAAACAGTTTTTTGATATTTGTGTTTAGCAAGGTTTGGCATTTGATAATGCATAGATTGACCATTGAACAACGCTACCAAATTGGTCTCACAACCAATTGGAAGTGGATCCATTTTTTTACCGTAAAATTTTGTTCAGTGACGAGGCACATTTCTGGTTAAATGGGTATGTGAACAAACAAAATTGCCATATATGGAGTGAGACCAATCCGGGACATTATCTTGAGACTCCATTGCATCCATTAAAATTGACTGTTTGGTGTGGAATACACGCCAACGGCATCATTGGTCCATATGTCTTTCGAAATGAGGAAGGAGCTACCGTTACGGTGAATGGTGTGAGATATCGACACATGCTCAATACATTTTTGTTTCCAAAACTTCAAGAGCTAAACATTGACAACTTATGGTTCCAACAGGATGGTGCTACGTGCCACACAGCCAACGAAACCATCAATTTATTGAAAGGACAATTTGGTGACAACATTATTTCAAAACGTGGTCCTATCAATTGGCCTCCAAGATCGTATGATTTGACACCTCCAGATTATTTTCTGTGGGGGTATGTTAAATCCATGGTTTATGCTAACAAACCAACAACTCTAGAAGCATTGGAGGCTAATATTCAGCAAGCCATTTATGAAATAAAGCCAGAAATATTGGAAAAAGTGGTCAAAAATTGGACTGAACGGATGCGCTTCGTAACCATTAGTCGTGGTGGTCACATGCCGGAAGTCATGTTTAAATCATAAATGCCATTAACTGTACTTTCATAAAAAAATTATAACCAAAACATTCCGTCAGGTTTTTAATGTTTTATTTCATTTTGAAGTTCTCATGCAGCTAAAAAAACACCCTATATAACCATTGTTATCTTAACGTTAACAAATAAATTTTTAAACAAATTTAAACAGAAATTTTCATTTCGATGATGCTTTAATCAAACAATGTGTTAACTAAATTTAGAACGTCGAAAATACCTCTTACTTTGGATAGAAATAATATCGATTTCAAGTTGGAAAATTTATTACAATCTCTCCCGTAATAAAAACTAAACAAAGTTTTGCTATTGAAAAGTTTTCCATAACTAAAATTTTAACACTTAAAATTTTACATTTTTCTGTAAAGCAGATATTGTAGAAGTTAAATTAAAAAAGAACCGATTAAGAAAAATATTCTAAAGTAAAATGAAAGTGAATTTTGTAATTATTGATCTGATTATTTTTTATATTATCATTTAGTTGTTTGAAAAATAAAGATTTATTTATAAATTAACTGTTAAAAGTTTATGTTTAAAAATTGTTTAATTAGTATATTCAGTTATATTAAACTAATTTTAAGTTACTAATTCAAATAAAAATATTCAAATATAATACATTATAACTCATACTAATAAAATCAGCTTTGCCTGTGTGTCTGTTAGTAACGTAAGGAGTTCCGTGCGGCCGAAATGAAAGGACACACACAAATAATCAATATTTTTATAACAAGTTGTTGAATTTCATGTTTACGAAACCAAACAATGATTTTCATAATATTGAATTTCGCCTCTAATACAATATTGAATATTACGTACAAAGAAAACTTCCAAAAATCTGTTTACCTATTTGGTTTTTAAAGAGCGTGCTTATTACTAATAAGAAATATTGGACAAAAATATATATTATTATATTTTTGCATAATCGCTCCTTTTATTAAACATTTTTGTCAATCAATTAACTAATTGTTCAATTCAATTTTTTTCAAATTCTAAATAAATTGTTCGATCAAAAACAAGGAAGATGCTGTAAATGTAATGCAAACTTGTTTATCTCCTAGTAAAAAAACAAAATTGTATTTTCTGTTAAAATTACATTTGTAACTGTGACATATTACGAGTATTACATATGGATTAAAATTTGTTTTATGCTCTTTCCTCAAACTATCTTCTTTACCTAGTAAAATGTCCCTTTCCATGTTCGTTATTATAATACCTTATTAAAGAAACTTTTTATTTTAGTTGCCATTTTCTTTACTTTAAATGTAATTTGTTGTACCGTAGTAACATTTTCGGGACGTTTTTGATTAAAGTAATGGAACTAAAGGAAATATTACAGTTTATTAATCATATTTATATGTATATTTTATTCAAGAAATATGCAAAACATAAGCAAATTAGTAGTTTCAAGCAACATGCATTTCAATATGCATTATACAGCCATAGTACATTTTGTTAGCAAAATACAACCGACATAAAAATATTCAGAAAAGTGTGAAAATGAAAGATATTGCAAGGAAGTTTAATGCAAATGCATGAAATTTCGATCGCTAAATACTCTAATAATTAATTATAATAATCATATTTTGCTGATGATTTCGTAATTTTGAACAAGCTATTAGCAAATGATATACGTATAACCTAATAAGATGATGTAAGAAGAGTTGAGTCACTAGAAAATATCATAAAATTTGTGAAGTCAAGAACCTGTGTCGATAATTTAAAAAATAAAAGTTGTACTAAATTATGCTTAAAGTATGCTAATTTGTGCACGTCAAAAATGTGAGTTTTTCATTTAGCAATATTTGTAAATTTTGCCCTCACTAACAAGGGCAAGGCCAACCCTTCCCCTCACAGATCTGCACCAAAATTTGTATACGATTACAACCCAATTAGAAGTCAACTTGATGAAAGTTTAAAGTTGCGAAACTCAAAAATTTTTTTAAAAATTTGCAATAAAGTCAATGGGTAAAGTCTTAGGTAAAGTTGATAAAAGGTATCGTAGTTCAAATGTACCGAACATAAAAATTTTATCAGTCATTGACAGTTATGTATCATAACCTCAAATAATAATTAATAACCTCGACATGAATAATAATTTTCAACATAACAAATTTAGTATTTCAACTTTGAATACACACGGTAAGCAAAATAGCGTCTTCGGTGATTACCGTAGAATCTTCTGGTGCCATTAAATTATTTGCAGGAAAGAGCTACTCGGAATACATCATTTGCATATTTCAACCGTTCTTTTGAAATTTCACTGTGTCGAGAATCTTCATTTTCTCCAATTGTCGAAGGGTCATAAATTTGCGCATTTGTTGTGAAGGGTAAGTTAAATTAACATGCATTAGGAATCCAAATCATGCTCATTGTACTACTATTGATTTTCAGCTTTTTCCCGAATCTGTCATTGAATCTGGCCATGTCAACATCGATCTTCTCATTGAAGTCAGCGCTGGACAGTAACAAAGCACATGCTTAATTATTTACAAGCGATAAACACTGCAGCACAATGGTTTGCATCAAATCGACTACTACTAAACAACGAAGACAAAAAGAATAACGTTTACTACAAATACGTCTAATAAATAACAATCGGTACAATACTGAAAACCTACTAATTTTACTAGGAACAGCCCTATTTGCAATACAAAGAATAAAAACAACAGTCGAAGAATGGTATGCACGGTTTTCAATCCTGGGGTCATTCGACACACTTCAACGGTTTCTTCATAATGACTGCATATGTGTAAGCCACCATATTATACTTATAGATGAATCCTACAAGACACGCTACTGGTAGTGACACCCAAGATACAATCCAAAAGAACCAATTATTACAGACGATACTGGTCAAACTTAAATTTTGTATCGGCAAACAGCAGTTGGCATAAATTTGTCACTGAGGAAATTGAGAGTGAATAAATATAATAATAAATCATATATACCTACTTACTATAGCGTTGAATATAATTTTTATTGTAATGGTTTGTGCTTTGTACTGCTGCAATAAATAGTACTATTTTTTCAAACTGCAATGTAAATAAAAATTATCGAAACAAAATTCACTCAATTTTGCTTACCGTGTGTAATTAGGTACCTACCTACTACTTCAAAGTTGAAATACTAAATTTGTTATATTGAATAAATTATTCATGTCGAGGTTATTAATTATTATTTGAGGTTATGATACATAACTGTCAATGACTGATAAAATTTTTATGTTCGGTACATTTGAACTACGATACCTTTTATCAACTTTACCTAAGACTTTACCCATTGACTTTATTTCAAATTTTTAAAAAAATTTTTGAGTTTCACAACTTTAAACTTTCATCAAGTTGACTTCTAATTGGGTTGTAATCGTATACAAATTTTGGTGCAGATCTGTGAGGGGAAGGGTTGGCCTTGCCCTTGTAAGTCTCACGGAGATTATCTCAAAGCATGAATCGCTAATTTGTGGCTCACTAGTGTCAAATTTGCAAAAAATGAAGTTTAAGAACATATAGGTCAGACATTGATATTATTTATATATAGACAATGCAAATGACGCGTATGAATAGATTAGGGATTTCCTATTAATTGTCCATATACGTAAATAACATTAATTTTTTTGTAAAGTACACTTCGTTACTTTAGGGTTTTGTTGTTCCTACGGTTACCCACTAATGTGCAAAGTTTGAAGAAAATCGGTGACCTGAACTTACCGTTGTGAGTACGTACATATAATAATTTAATGGTTTCTTAATATAGATACTTTTCTTCTGTGTAATAAAAAGATATGAATATGAAATAAATGTAGTGCATAGAATTTATTTAAGAAGATAACTCCAAAATGATTTACTTCGCACTGGCAAAAATTAGAAAACGAACTTCTAATTATTATTGTAATTGCTGTTACTAAAGTTTAGATAAAAATTAGTTTGCTGAAATCACCATTTAAATTAACATTAATTTAAGTTCTACTAAGTTCGTCTATTTTGTAACTTATTTAATTACTTAAAACAATGTTCTCTCTTATATAAATACAATGCTAGAAAGCTAAAAGAGCGTAACGTTACGAGATGTTCAAGATACACTCTCATGCAATCAGAATCGATTTCCTTTCAAAGTGGTAGATAATTTTCCATGGCTTGAAGGATAAAATTAACAGTTTGATTTATAAATACTTCAAAAAATAACTGATCACAGCAGTGACTTGGTGTAACTCTTGGTTAATTTTTAGAGTGAAATTTTGAACCCTTTTTAATTAATAATACGACTTATTATACGCATCAAGCTTGACGACAACATATTTAAAAACGCTCGGTAATTTACACAACAAGAAACTTTGTGTTTCGAAATTTTGAAGAAATAAAACATAATATGTATATAAAGCTTTAACTAAAATATACCTATATACACTCTCCTGCATTTATAAAACGTTTACAGAAATATTAGAGCATATTTATTTTTTATAAAAAGAATTTGAATCTTATAAATCAGGGCTTTTTGAAACCTTTTTAAACTAGCAAATTGAAAAAAAATTGCACATAAAGTAGCAAACATAAATTGGCTTGCGTTGTGTGCCACAGGCACAATTCTGATAAAACCATTTTATACAAGAGTCAACATATTTTCAACAAAGTTTCTCTCCTTAAAGTTGTTGCAATACACAGTAAAGCAATTCACATAATACAGTTATTTGTATTCTTATTAAAAACGAATATTACAAATACATGTAAGATGCGACAGAAAGTTCCTCAAGAAATAACATTCAATTTGAAAAAAAAGTTCTTCCTAGATGATAATTTAGAAGCGTATTATTAATTTAATATTGCCTAACTGTTCGGAAAATATATTATATTGCATGGTAGATTATGATAAATTTAAATTTTTCAAAATTCAATTTATAAATTTAATATACCTTGTTTGGTTTGCATATGACAGCTAAGAAACTACCATGAAACTTGAACATGTTGATGTTTTTGTTTAATTTTTATTACAAATCTTGGTAAAGTTGCAGTAGTTCTTAAGAGTTGAAAATTGTTGTTAGTATAACAATCTATAATTTTAAAACTACTTTGGTTCTTTAGGTATAATGCAACTTGAAATAATTTTCCCTTAGCAGAATATTCCGTAGTACAAAGAAAGTTCTCTAATAAGTTAGTAATGCCTGTAGATTTGTACATTTTTCTTTTTTATGTTTTATAGCTTTCCTGTAAATACGTTTTAGTACAGCTTTACTAACATGTAAAGAAACTCACAATATACAAATAGTACTAAATCAGCAAACTACACAATATTGACTTTAGTAAACTAGCAAATTTTTTGCTTGACTGACGTTGTTTTAAATTTAAAACTTTCCAGAATTTCTATGGAAACATACTACTCTTTTTTATTTTATGATTTGCTACAGACAGGTTTAACGCTACTTTGTAATAGTATGTTTATGTTATTGCTGCACATTTTTAATTTCAAAAAGCAATAATACTTCAATGATACACTTGAACTTTTATTACCACTTTTCATTTACTTTACTTCAAAGTAGTGTGCAAAATGCAAAAAGTTAAATAATTTATTTTCCATTTTGTTACAAGTACTTGGTAATCTAATACTAATATTATACGTCAAACTTTCCAACTACAAAAAACATTGACTATGAAAGAAAAAGTACAGTCGTAAAAAGCTTTTTCGAATTTGTAGACCCTAGAAAACGAGAAAACATAAGAAAAGCGATCAGCATTTTATGATGTCAATTATTTACAATAGCCAACATTTACTACTCAGAGAGGAAGCATAATTTATACAAAAAAGCACAATCCTTAAAATATTATTTTCAAAACCGCATTGACAATTATTAATATTTTTATTCATTTCTATATTTTATCTGACAGTTTTTGTTATGTATTGAATATATTGTCACTTAACATAACTAATTTGTTCAATCCTTAAAAGCTTTTATCTACTTAAGAAAACTGCGTTTAAAATTGTAAAGAAAATTATAAAAATGGCGAACGACATTAGTATGTCAACATTAAAAAAACGTTTTTTAGAGTTCTTTGAATCTTCCACAACTAAACAACTTTTGTGATAGTAAACAGTCACGTAACACCGCGTTACTCACAAAGTTACAGTTATTACGTTATATTTCTCAGAAATAACGAACTCACTTTAAAAATGTTATTTATCACATAAAATTTAGTTTTGGTATTCCTTGTAGGTAGTATTCGGTTTTCCAGATTTTTCAAGATTTTCTAGCACCGCAACCATTATTTGGTGTTAGAAATATTGCCTTTTGAATTCTGATAATTACTAATCCGGAACTGAACAAGATGTCGACCGCGGTCCACCCACTGACCGCACAATTATTTGAGGTGAATTGTTTGTGTTAAACCTTTGTTTATCTATTTTTATAATGCTATTGAATATTTTTCATCCCTTTCAAGTATTATGGATACTACTTGACTCATTTCCATTCGCTCAAATAAAAAATTTAATTAATATTACCTAACTGCAAACTTTGTAAACCGCAAAACGATAAATAACATACAATGGAACCACTAATATATTTTTGATAAGCTTCGTTCTTATGAAAGCATTGCAATGTAAATATTTAGATTTAATTTATCATTAATACGTTTTATTTAATTTGGACAATAATTTTATGGATTATAAACAAAATGTTAAATTTTTGAAAATGGATTATGAATTAATAATATTATCTCTAAATATTTACAATTAGCCAAATCTGTTTATACTCAAACATTGCAGTCATTTTTGTACACATTGTTATTTTGAAATTAACTTATGTTTAACATTGTTACTTGCCAATTTATTATATTGCATATTTGTTAAATTTCCTCATTTTACATAAATAATACGATTATATTTTACAACCCAGTACAAAAGATATTAAAGTAACGCTCAATATTCTAAATTTTATATTTACAATATTATTCCCAATCTTTTAAGAATCGATAAGGATTATTTGCATAATTAAAAACTGAATTGTTGGTTTTTCATTTAAAAAATAAAATCACTTTATTCAGCTTAAAATTTTATTTTTTGCAGTATCATCAAGTTTAAATCAATATTATACGATTTACTTTAATATTTTCGATTTTCCATAAAATAGCAGTTTTATGTTATATCAACGAAGTGAAGCTAATTCAAGAGAATATTAACGAAATGTGTAATATTTCAAATGTCAGTTTTTCAACTTATATTGTGATCACAATTTTATTTGTTACAAAAAAGCCAGTATAACCGGAAATTTTGACCACCGAGTCTTTACCCCCTGGTAAAGCTGGGTACCTGAGTTACCTGGGGTAAAAATTCAATAGGAAAATCTTCCTCCCTAGTAAATTAAATAATATTTATTATAAATATTTTGTAGTAATATTTACTGTGAAAACTCACAGTGAAAATTCACAGTAATAGCAACTGCATTCTACGATCGAACCTAGAGAAATTGTTGAGAAGAGAATATCCTATCAGTCATACCTTAACCTTAACTGAGGCCTTCATATATTGGGAATTTACATTACCGTTGGTGGCGCCACCGGCACTACCAACATGGCGTGGTTGATGAGTACAGTTGATGTTGTTTATATGGGTGTTTGTGTGTTTCGTTCATAAAATCTGTGTTAAATATGTAATGGTGCCTTAATAATTTTGTGTTTTGGACAACTCTGAATTAGTCATGTGTATACTAATCAGATTATATCATAAATCATAATCATATTAAATCATTTTACGGTTGTCGCTCGAAAAATAGAAGAGAATGAAGCTTACATTTTCAACAATTTCCGCATGCAAAAAGTGGTTTTTCTATTAATAAAAAATGTGTTTGGCATTGAAAAGAAGGTGGATAGTAGGAAAACTTGGAAGAATGCTACTATAAACTCTTTATCGGAGAATGAACAAATGGCAGTAGATAGTTTACTATGCGAGTAATGTACCATATTAATAACTGTAATTTTTAATAAAATAAAATGTATTATGATATAATGTTAATATTTATCTATTTGTCCATATCACATGTAACATTTTATTAAAATAATTATTCTGTAATCGTTGAATTAATTTCATTTTCATAGTAAAATCTACTTCGAACTTCACTATTATATTAATAAATGATGAATCAAAAGAGGCAAAGGTAACGAAATAGCATTCATTTAAGTTTAATAGTGCCATTCCAAACTAGAATTGTGCATAATATTTTTTTTTTAACAAAATTTCCCCATCAACCGTAACAACATATTTACACGTTGCGATGCAATTTACCATCGTGGGTCAATCTCAACCAGGACTGATGTTTATTTATTTAGCCTGGTTTGTGTGTGAAAGATAGGTAATATTTATTACTCATAATTGATGACTTGCTGAAAAATACCTACATAAATTTAAACAGAAAAATATTAAGATCAACATTTGACTTTTAGGTTACGTATCTAAAATTAACGTTTTTAATATAAATTTTAAATAACACTATTTACCAACTTAAACAATACATAAATATATAATTAACAAATTGATTATTTGTTATTTTTAACACAAAATAATAGTACACTATTCATAAACATAATACAAACAATGTAAAAAAACGATCTGACAGCTGCAGCTACTCATCAACTAAGTTCAAATTACCGACGAGTGGTGGCGTTTGGTTAATGTAAATTCCCAATACTCAAGTAATCCAATGGTTAGCCGACTTGCATCTATATGCAGGTGCGGTAAACTTAAAACCGACCTAACTTAGTTCGATCTAAGGTTTTGGTCGAGCTAACGACTGCATAATATACCAGAGTGTTAAATGCCCATATTATATTGTATTTCAACATGTAATGTGACAAACACGTTGATAAGTCGTGCATACTCACTAGGGAATGAACACACTGTTAATTTAATTAAATCACTACACCCTATATATTTTTTGTGTGTGAAATCTTTGACAGCTCATTTAATAGGTTTAGGGTTTCTTGAAGCCAATTGACTCGAAATTCCGATAACGTGGCAAACAGTATTCACTGACATTGTCAGTGTATATTGATTCG
This sequence comes from Rhagonycha lutea, assembly GCA_958510855.1. Lineage (NCBI taxonomy): Eukaryota > Metazoa > Arthropoda > Insecta > Coleoptera > Cantharidae > Rhagonycha > Rhagonycha lutea. The sequence continues at coordinate 22,854,936 of OY294036.1, forward strand.
AAGATTTTTACATTTGATTCAATCGCGATTTTGTTATTAATTTTGTAATAATACATGACAGGTTGGTAATACCACATTTTTCAATATTGTATCTGCAAATAACAACTCATTAAAAAATTCCGTTACTTACATTGTTAAAGAAGTATAATCGCTACAAGGGAAATAGAGATTAACAAAAGCAAGGAAATGAAAAATAAAATTATCGTGTAATGTAAGGCTAAAAGATGAAAGTCCCCAAAAAAAGGAAAATGTTATAAATATTGCTTTCAGTTAATATTAATGAAATAATAGTATACTAAACATTAATCAGATTTTCAAACTTACAAAATTTGTAATTATTATGATTCTATAAAAATATTTTAAATAAACAAGAGGAAAAAAAAATAATATTTGAGTTATGTTTGAAACATTTTATTTAAAAAATAATAACGTTTTTATTTTCCATGATTTACTTTAAAAATATTATGAAATACCTCGGCATAACTTTTACCTACCCAAAAGCCTGTAAACATAAAATATAAACGTAGCTAAACATGACCCTAAACACAACTCAGATATTTAAAATTGATTTATTTTACTTGGTAGGAGTTTTAATTCTTTTAAATTTCTAAATAAATTTTTGTTAGATAATATAAAAGTTGAAAATAAAAGTACCATTAGGTAAATTTACAACTTCAAAACACCTTAAGGGAGTTAATACCCTTAAAGGTATTATAAATTTTAGCATAGTTTCTGTAACTCTTAAAAGCATTCGTAAAATTGTATAACAAATCTCTTATACACATAGATTTACATCATTCATCACAATCTGTATTCTGAACTCCTAGTTCTTTCTATAACGTTACTTATACTTGCTGTAAAATATATCTAGCATTTAGCTCTTCTTAGGGAAAATGATTTTCCTACGTTTTATATACAGTTTCTTGATATAGTATCTAATAATAATTTGACTTTAACTGTATATTTTATGAACTAAACCTTAAAACGGTCTTATTCAACAGCTTAAATAAAATATTGAAGTACTTACGTGCTACAAAAATGTATAAAGAAAATTGATAGATTAAGAATGGGGAGAAGTTATTCTAAAATAAGTTTTAGAATGAAATTCTCTTGAATAACTAATATAAAATGAAACCGTAATTTTTCAGTCTACGATAATTATAACAATTTATCATGGGATACAGAGTGGACAAAACAAAATTGAAAATTATGTTACGTATTCGTTATTTAATCACAAATCCGTGACTCCAGTATCAATTTATTTAGCATCTACAGTAGTATAAGCATGCTTCCTCATTGAGGGCAGGTTTACTGGCGCCGGCTTACCAGCTTCATATCCCTCCAATGTTATTAATGTAACCGAACACAAACAAAGGTGGCAATCGGGTAGATATTTCGGATCGAAAACCTGTTTTTACTTTGCATTTAGCCTGAGTGTACTCACTGAGGGAAACCAGGTTGCCGATTACAGGTTACAAGCATGAAATAATATACCATCATTGTTAATTAATATAACCAAACATATAAGCAGTAGGCAATCGGATAGATATTTTAATGCAAAGATCTAATCTTGCAAACAGCAGCATAAAACCTGCTTCCACTCTGTACCTACCTTAAAGGAGTGCATTTCTGCAAGTGTCATTTCTACTTTTCAAATGCTGCAGTTATCTATAATAATACGAGTAGAGTAGCATCGACGGAAGTGAGCCACCGTGCGAAGTGGGCCACCCGCTATTTTTGTTGACGCAAGTGCCATATCTGCCAACCGAATTTTTTGTTTTCGTTTTTCGATAAGACCTCACTTTTCAGTAGGTATTGAAGCGTGAAGACGTACATTTGTGTTCTCCAGCAATTAATGTAAAAAATATTTACGTTTTTCTTTTTTCTCATTGTGAAAGTTATCGTGATTTGCATAAGTTCTTCATCGAATTCAATCGGGCAAAAAGCCCTTATTATAGTATTAAACCTAACCTTCAAAAATTTCAATAGAATTTAGCATATTCTCGCGTGGTGTTCTCGCCATGTTATTTTGAGTTAAATTTTGATTGTGGATACAAGTGAGCCATTTTTTTCGGACAGAAGTGAGCCACCAGTCTTACCTATAAACACTGTATAGCGAGTGTTTTACTATAGTAACACTATAGTTTTACTATAGTAAAACACTCGCTATACGTAAGTATACAGGGCCGTCTCATCCAAAGGTGCAAAGTGTGCGTAGCACACGGGCGCAGAAACATTTGGGGCGCCGGCCAGATGTAGACGTTCATAAAAACCAACCTTAAGATTTTTTTTATTCGTGCTTTACTTTTAAGGCATCAGCTATCTTTATTTTTCAAAAAAAAAGTAACAAAGGTCCAATGAAAAAGTCATATGCTGTGCAATGTGATGCTTGGACAAAAAACCATATCGGTTTATCACTTGAAATTACACATGTTGCTGAAATCGCTGCCATTTCTATTCAAAATAGCGTGAATTCCCGTAACATTGCAAGTGGTTTTCAACGAACCGGAATATTTCCGTTCAATCCAGAAATATTTGCAGAAGAGGATTTTGTGGCTGCAGAAGGGGGCAATGAAGTTACCCTTGAAGATATTGACCATATGGTTTTTGATGAAGAGCCGGCTGCGCATAAAGAGGTCAGCTCTGTTGGATCTTCGGCTGTTGCATCCACGTCTCAGTCAATACTAGGTGAAGTCAGTCCACTTCGTCGTGTTACACCGAAGAAAAAATCGAACCGTGGACGAAAAGCAATGCAAAGCGCCAGGCCCGTAGCCAGGGGGGGAACTTGGGGGCACGTGCCCTCCCCCCGAAATGTTGAAAAGACAAAGAAAATGGAAGGGGAAAAACCGAAAATTTTACATTTTACAAAAGGTTTTTTACAAGTGCCCCCCCCCCGAAATGAAATCCTGGCTACGGGCCTGCAAAGCGCCATCATAACATCGCCCGGAAATAGGAAAGTAGCAGAAGAGGCAGCTGCAAAACGACGCAAATCAAACACCCCTTCTCCGAAAAAACTACCTGCAAAGAAGGTGAAACGTTCGGAATCTTCGTCATCCTCAAAAGAAAATCGTGACGTTTGTTTGATTTGCACTAAATTGATGCCACACAAAATGACAAAGAACAATTCAATCGAATGCAACACATGCGAGCGTCCGTTTCAGCTGAAGTGTGTCGACATGGGAAATAGAAGCTATTTTACGTGCCAAAATTGTGACTCTGATCTAAATTGAACTGACAAGGAATAATTGTTTTGGCCTTTTCTTCACATTTTTTTCACTTTTTTGTGTATTTTTGAGGCATTAATAAGCAATATAACACATAAAAATTGGTTTTTATAATACGATTTATTTGAAAAATTAATTATTTAACATAATAAATCATAGTGCTTAATCCTTTTAATTATTTTAGCTAATAGTATTTAAAAACTTTGGTGGCTCACTTCTGTCTGCAAAATCGTGAAATCGCAAATTTCTCTTTTTTTACTTAACGATGTAAAACAATAAGTTAAAATTAAAAATTTTAAAATATGTGTGTGCCTAAAGTTACATAAGGCCTCTCTCTACAAATATACGCAATTACTGTTCAAAAATATTAATTTTTGAATATTCTATAGCCTGAAACCAAAGTGGTGCTCACTTCTGTCCATGCTACTCTACTCTCTAGTTCCCTATTGGCTCCTTGATATAATAGCTTACGAGTTGTATATTTTAGATTATTCTTTATACGAGTATAAAATGAACTTATCCTCGAATTTTGAATAATTGTGGCTCAAATTCGAATATTTATTTTCTTGGTCTCCATGGAGAGTAAAGCGAAATTTGTTTCAATAATTTGTGTCAGTATGTGCAATTTTCCCAATTTATGATTTATTGATGTATTAAAATTTAAAAATATGTATTACTTTATGATTTAGTAATATATCACAGCATTAAAATCCAAAACTATAAATTATTTTGTTTCATAAGATTCTTTTTTATCAGTTGAAGATGAAAATAAGAAGTAAGTTTTTTTTATATTATTTTATAATTATGAATTACAATTATAAAATATTAATTATATTATAATTAAATTGTGTTCTGCTTATATATTTACTCGGAACATATTTTTAAATTTTTAATTTCATATTGAAGAGACAAACAAGATACGATTATGCATCAACTCTTAGGTTATTAGATATAGCACTTAATTTCCATGTAATCTATAATAGTAGTTCGATGTAGTGGAAACTTGATAGTAAACATCATAATTTTTAGACTAACTAAAAATATACTAAGCACTTTTAAAACTAAAATATAATTTTACATAGTCTACATTGTGATAAGTTAATATTTTAGTTCTAAAAGTGTTTTAGAAAACCGTAATAGTCAAGACGTGCCATATCCAATGAAAATATAAGATTAAAGGCTAAGCGGTTTATCAGATTCCGCATCTAACGCAGATTCTAAAGGGGTGAAAACCAAATATGGGTAAACGTTCCTCGTATATTGATTTATTGTGATCCACCATCTTCACAAATTCAAGCGTGCTGATATCACGCTTACCAATTAAGCGCATTATAAATTCTGACACTACAAATACAACGTATCTGCAAATTCGGACATACGTTTTGAATAGTTGTATTTATAGCTGGGCCTCTCAAAGAACCTCGAAAGAAGATTGTATCAAATCTAAATCTAAATCACATCGATTTAGCCTTGGGAGATATTTTTCTTATGTGACTATACCACTTGAAATTATTGGGTATTGTCACCTAGAGATTGCTGTTTAGCCTACCAACCCTAACTCCAAACCGTCGATTGCCTAAATCAACCACGGATTATTGCTCAGATGCAGTCGGAGCACCATCGCAGCACTCTATTTAAATCATTTTGAAAACATTATCATAAGAGCAAAGAGTATTGTAAATTTTGGTGTCATGCCCAAACAACGAATGAGCAAATTATAGTTTTTTTCTAATGTTGTCAATGGCAACGTACTTTATAGAATTATAATGTAACGTTGTCAATGACAACGTACTTTATAGGATATAAAATAAGTTAAAATTCTAATTTTTCTGTTAGAAAAAATATTGAAGACAACGCGTGTTTTATAGATTAAAAATCTTTGCCTATTAAATCCTCACTCCCTACGGTCGTTCGGATTTAAACTACGACATCGATTTTTAAACAGTCTATAAGTTGTCTTAATAGCTATAAAATAATGCGATTTATGTAAATATCATTTATGCCTCATAATGTCATAATATATAGTCGAGAAATTTATGAATTAATTAAACATGAAACAACAGTGGACAAAGCAGATATCCTTGGGAAACACCACTAAAAATCGAGGCATCACAGAAAAAGGATCGATTACTAAGAAATTCAGCCAGTTGCAATAGAAAATCACCTCTAATATTGCAATATTTCAGCTACTTCAGGAGTCTCCTTCAATGCAACTTACCAAAGCTCTACTTAAATTCATATAACCTATATTCATCTCCGATCAAGATGGTAACCTCAGCCGTTCACACATGTCAGTAAATTAGTAATGATGGATCGACGTAGTGAAAATCCAGGTTGTTACTCGGGTGTTAAATTGTTTTCAATTAGAAGCTCTGCCATATTCTCAGCAATAATAGTTTCCATCAGATTGGCCGCTATTGGATTAAGGCTGATTAGTGTATAATATTATGAGTATCAAATTTGTTACCCTTCTTTAAAATGAGTGACGGACGTCAGAAGCCAATTGTCAAGCAGCGCATGGCTTACAGGTATTAAAATGGTATCTCGACACTCGATACTGCTTCAACAATCTTCTCACAATCTTTAAAAGTAGTCAAGAAATTTTAACTGCCATCAATACTTTTGGAATACAAACGAAGTAGCCATGCAATGCAAAAATCGAAGTGGGTAAATCGGATCGGAAACCAGCGTTCACTGTGTATGCAGGCTAAAGTATGACAGTTTGAGTTATTTGGATGTTTCTTTATTTTTAGTTCCGATTGGCGTCTACTTCAGTCGTCTTAAATTTTAATTGCATTTTTTATTTTGAGATTATGTTTCCACTATAATTTATTCAAGTAATTTATGTATTTTCTGACGCCCTTGCTCTCGATCCTGGACATAAAGTGTAGTCACCGTTAACAACAAGGGTAAAAACCTTGTAAAAACACAGTGTAAAAATGAATTACGCCGTTATATGATTTTCATTGTTAAATAACACATAATCTAGTTTTTAATCTTTACTAAGAATTTAAAAAAAATTTAACTGTTATGGCAAACTAAGAAATCAAAATTTTATAACATAGTACTTTTTAATTCAAAATATTTATAACTTATAATAAGAAATCTCTACAATAGCTTCTCTAGTTCATACCAATCAAATGTATCGTTTATGACATAAACCATTTTATTCGTATCTTAAAGAAAAAGTCATAAAAGCACGAAAAGTTTTGATAAAGTTACAATATTGCTTATAATAACATTTTGATAGATTCTTGTTCAAAAAAAAAAGTCATTGATCGGAAAAAATTATATCGGTTAAAAGTATCACAGTTTCGAAGTGAAAAGTCGCTGCATAAAATGTTAAATGAAAATCTTCCGTATAAAGTTTACAAAGTGCAGTTATTATAATGTAGTAAGTAAACTAGATAAAAGTGGAACTAAATATGGTAGTTATCTAGTGTATCAGATTAAGAATTTCCTTGCTTTTCACAGAACCAATGGCAGTTGTCCCAGAATACAGAGCAAAACCCTTTTCATTGTAAAACTAAAATGCAATATATATAGAACAAGTTCACATTTTCGCTACTTTACGATGTCCATTGTTTGTTCAAGCGGTGTAAAACGACAGATATATAGCTGTGAGCAGAGCAAAGCAACAGCTCGGAGCTGATAAAGGGTTGAAAGGTCCCTGGATACCAGACAGGCCTTTAGCACACTGGTACTGCTATCTCAATAGCCAACGAAGCTTATTTCAACAATCTTAACTTACTACTTATTTTAAAAATGCAAGTTTTAAATTGTTTTCAAAAAACTGAAATTCAACTACTACATAAAATATTTATAATATATACAAACTCAAATCAATTTACCAGTTAATGTTTTTTCTAATGATGGATTACTTTGTAGATTTTAAAATATATTCGTCATAAATCATCTAAGTGTTTTTAATATTTATCGATTATATGTAGATTTGAAGAGTCTTTCAGAATATTATTGCAGCTGCTGTTTCTCGCGATGTGGTTTTATTTCAGAGATTTCTTTTCAAGTCTTATCATTTTCGGTCGATTTTCTTTATCTTGGTATTCTTTGGGGAATATATTGTGGTTCATTGTAAAAATATTATTTTAAAATTTTTTCTAAATGCTCTTAACTTTCAATTTACTAACTTGTCATATTTAATTCCGATAGAATTTAACCAAAGAGTTAACATTTATAATTTACAAATTTTAAATTCATCTCGCTAAAGTTCTGAATTTTTCATATTTATTGAACACTGAAAATTCTATAAATCCATTTTAGTATTGGGTATTGTGAGAACAACATTTTACATCATCTACAGACTAAACCTAATATTTCTTTATTAAAGTTTAAAGAGAAAAAAATCCTGGTTTCTTGAAAACACTTTAGCCTAGATTTGTGATAGCTTTTCTTGCTTTTAAGGGGTAAGCGATCTACTGTTGTGCAGGAAATACATTTTCAATAATTTTTCAGATAAACTTTTTAGTGTATCTGCTCTCTTTTTGTTTACAAAAAAATAAGTTGATTTTATATTTTTATTGTTTATTCAAAGGAAAATAACGAAATTTCTCGTAAATTTCAAAGTACCTATCATTGCGATGAAATAAATTTTCTTCAATACTACAAAAACAAATAAATCAATTCGAATTTATAGAAAGTTTTACTTTGCAAATTGCACCATTAATCGCACATATCAATTTTTTGCTGGAACAAATCATCGCTGCTTTGAAAGATATATTTTTAACAATGACCACTATGTTTTCAACAAAACGTTATTAAAGATAAGGTTATACCTATTAAACCCCTTGAAAGCAAGATAAAACCCAAAACGATGCATAAAACATCAAATTGCGTTTTATTCAATAATCTCTCACCTTAAGAGAAGTTTTTTATCACCAAATGAAATCGTAAATTTGAAAATTATTCATTACATCTCTTCATATAACTGTATAATAATTTTACTTGGAAATTCTTTCTCGTTCTCTTTGAAATTTACTACTATTAAATTTTTTGTTTAATTTTTTTTCGTTTATTACATAATAAACGTATCATTTCTTTCTTTATGGAAATTATAAATAATTTAATTGTAAATATTTTATGTAACTTTAATAACTTTTGATATTGAGTATTATTATTATACTAGCGTCTTTTCAAATAAACGACGGAAGCAGTCAAGCCGATGATATAACATCTAGTGAATTTGGTGGCCACGATCCCTAGAGACAACGTTTAATTGAGCCTCACTGTCCGTAAGGATGAGTATCTAAGGCTATAAGAAATATCAAAAGGTAGACTTGATGGCAGATTTATCTTCTTATTTTGTAACCAGAACTTACAAAATATGTAACTTCATTATTATATGATATTATGTTGTAGTATCGCAATTTTGCGAGTAAATTTAATATAATATCTTTTATCAAGTAAATAAGTAATAATAAAAGGAACCTACATCACATTGCAAAATGAAAGGTGAAAATTCAGGTTAAACGAGATCAAAATTCCTAGCATAATGTTGTCTATTATAAAAATCCTCAATTGTAGTGGATGACTGAAAAATAATTTGAAATTTATTTGAGATAACATTATGAATTTTGACCAACATTTAAATCGAAAATTTGGTAATATTGGTTATATAATAAATTTATCCCAATAATATGAAAGTTTATAACTTTCGGGAATTTTGTTAGAGCCCAAGAAAGTTGTTTGCTTATATCTGTACCCTCTACAACCGCAGATTGCATTTCGACGTCCATATAAACATGCAAATGAGGAAAGCAATTTAACTAATTTCAGTCATTAGATTGCCCTATGTTTTGACCTATGCGCTATGAAATATTGTGAATTTTAACCGAGCAATCTTTCAGATTATTTAATTAAACGTTACGTATACGGAAAAATAAGAAGATTAGACACTTCCACTTTAAAAAAGTTTAATTGTTAATTATTATATTCTTCCTAAGAAAGTTAATTAGAAGTTTAATTAATTTTTTAATACTAAAGTAAATAGTTGGTCGATTTTAATTAAAAAATTTTTATTTGAAAGGTGAATTCTTAATTACCACTTTATAAATAATTAAAGTGAAGGGTAATTAAAAGTAGTGTTGTATTGTAAGAACTGCTAACCTAATCCCTTTAACATGATCTTAAACCAAGTAAAATCTTTACTTAAACCTTTTCTAAAGATTTATTAAGTTTCTTTAAATTACTTTTTGTCGTTTTTTATTCTGACAACAATGATACTTTATCTCGAGTAAATTTATATTACTTTGTGTAATATTAAGGAAATATAACAGATTACTAAAGATTACCAATAAATTACAATGATATCGTAATATGGTGCGGGTAGAAAGCAATCATAATAATTTAAATTTTATACTTTGGATAGGTAAAGCTAAAAAAATGTTTTGTTAAATTTTTAAAATTTAGTTTTTAATTTAAAAAGATTATATAATCTTTTTCAACAATGTTTACATAACAAACCCGCACGATTACAAAATATACAATAACCATTGAAAAGCATACCCAATAGCTAAGCTGTCAAGATTATTATCACTTTGTCTACAAAAAAAAGCAATCAGAGAAAGTGAGAAAAAGGAAAATTCAAATACGATATTCCATATAGTAGCGAAGCCTTCAGTTAAACAACAGTGAAAAATAATAAATTGAAATGTTTACGAAACACGTGTAAGTTTAAATAATTTGAAAAAATATTTTGATCTATTTTCTACAATAACTAGTACCAAACATATTATTATAAACCCTATAATAGAGGACTATGTCGCATGTGTTAATTTAATAATAAAATTATATTAGGTATTATTGAGGAAAATTATAAATAAATTCTTAATTTTCTGAATTATTTGAAAAATGTCGGTAAGTAGATTATTGCATTGTAAAGAATTAAAGCTTAATTAACACAGGCACTAATAATTATGCCATCATATTCTCTAATTAAGGCAAGTAATTTACACATCCTACTTGCTGTGAATTATGTTATATACCTAGTTAGTTACATTGAACCCTCCAGTGTTTCATAAATTCAAATAAATTTACTATTAAAAACAGTTAAATAATTAATCCATTTAAGTAAGAATGTGAAGTTAAATAAAAAACTTCGTAGTGTAGTATGTATTTTGTATAAAATAAAGTTTCTTTTATAACACTAGAAATCTACTATTTGCTTTATACCAAGTTGATAAAACACACATTCTACATTATTGATGCTAGACATAACTATTACAATGCTGTTATCATAGTAGCTTAATCAGACGACATTCGAGGTTATAACACTATGTTTTTGTCAGTGCCTATTCATCAGCCTAATCAATCTACTATGAAAACAAAACTATAATTATACAGAAAGTATCAATTTTTTATAATGTATCATGTAGGTAACTGCTAAAATCTGTTAAATACTAACTAGTAAAAATCTATATCATTCATGCAAGACACAGCCAGTCTTATATTGTTTTCTTTACTTTCATTGAAACTGATTCATTTTTCAGTAATAATTGTGGAGAATCGGCAGTTCCACCCTATTCCATATCAAGACTTCCTTGCTGTTAAGGAGGGTAGCCTTTATAAAACCACTTTTGCTTGCTTCAGTAACATAATACCTTTTTACTTAAATCAAATTATTGCAAAAAATTAAAATTTAACATAATCTGATATAATAATTTACTAGAAAATACCACCTCTTTGTTCTGTTATTTATTTCTAACCAAAACAGTACCATACAAACCTAAAATTTGTCCAAGTAAGGCCAAAAGCAAAATAACTACTACTTTCACGTATGGTCGTATTTCTAATGAATGAGGTCGAACAACTACATCAATGATAACATCTGGGAAATCCAATGCATTTGGATAATTTTTATTTCTTACAATAAAAACGATTTATAGTAATTTTTACTACAATAATTTGTAGCAAAAAGTACTACAATTTTCAACTTGCTATTTAAAATTTTTAGTGATTTAGAAACAATATAGCTTTGCTGGTAATTTCGTAGGAAACATTACTACAAATTACTAGTAATTTTCAATATTTAATACATACTTATTTACTATTTTTTGTAGTAGGTACACTAAATTGAAATAAATTCAGTAAGGAAGTAATAGTAATTTTACGTGCTTTATTTTTGATTTCACAATCGGAGATTTCATGAGTTCACGAAGAATGAGGAAGAAAACACCAATCACGAAGGAGCTTAGTTTGTACTTGCTATTATTTTTACTCACTAGTACTGCCCAGCTTTACTATGCTCTCTTAATCACTCAAACTCAGTTGTTTATTTGTAATACTTTTACCATATCACCCCTTCTTCTAATTTTTCGTGCTTAATGAATGTGATTTCCTCCTCTTTTTTGCATGAGGTTTTAATACCCTTGGTAACTAACATTACCATTGATCCGTTTTACTTTTACAACTAGTTGGTCAAGAACCTTCTGAGTTTCCTTCATAAATAAGTACACTGTCGATACTTAACATGAAGACTAGTCCAAAGGAGATTTGGCAATAGAACAAACATTTAGAAGTTTGGGCTTCTCCTCTACAACCAAGATTGAGAGCGAAAAATTGGAGAATTCCCAGGGGAGTTCTTCAGATCTGTGAGAATCACTACCAAGGTTTTTATTAGATCAAACGAATTTATTTAATAAAATATCATCGATCTTTATTGCAACCTGATAACTACAAGAGAAATTGACTACAAGTTAACCTAGATGAATAGGTACAACATACGTTAATATAGTAGTTGTAAAATTTTGCGAGCGCTGCTTCAATCAAACCGATATCGGTAGTAAGTTGCCTAAGCTCAAGCATAACGGAGGCATCAATGAGCGAAATTTCGTTTGCAATAAATTAATTATTGTTTCAGTGCTGTATAGCACGTGGCGCCGTTCAGCTGAAACCATACATCACTCACATGCATATCATCAATAATATGTCAAAAAAAGTTTAATAATATGAGAATTGATAAAATTGGATCTTCCTCAACACTTTCAAATACAGCAGCAATAGTGTTAGTTGAACTACCCGGATGAACAAACCACTAGACTCACATTTAACTCCCAAATTTTGAATAGAAGTCTCAGAAGGACGATTATAACGACCGAAAATATCCGTTTTGCGATATGTAGTTTTCCCACTATTGCCGAAGTAGCTTTTAATTAATTTTATGCGATTTTCGATTGGAATTGTTGTTAATTTATAATTAATGGTAGACCTACTACTTGACATATTATGTAAAAAACAAAAAAATGACAAAACTGTCACTAGAGAAAAAATTATCCCTATTAAAAACAAAAGTCCTTGTTGGAAAACCCTATACTTAATTGCCAACTTTTGGCGATAAGTTAAGTTTTTCTTTTTGGTTTTGAATAAAGCTTTTGTCTACAAAAATGCAGGTCTAGATTTTCTAGGTCTAGGTCTAGACAATCGATATTTAACAAATAAAACAAACGTCTTCTGTTAAAAAAAAGTGTAAAAACCTGTCAAATCAACATGAATTTTTTTAACCCTCCAGTAGGCGCGTGATTTACGCTTGTAGACAAGCCCTGTTTCAGAACTAATAAAACCAATAATTTACCACTTTAAAAGTTCAAAAACTACTGGATCCGAAAGATTGACTAATTTTTGTCAGCTACTCAAAAATGCAACCGATATAATTCGAACTGTTACGAGCTATGGCGGTTTAAAGAAGGCTTAAAAAATCATGGTCTACGGTGGTAGACCACGCGACCACTGGAGGGTTAAGGAAATAATGATTAGAAAACCATAAAGTGTTAAGAAAACTTGCTTAAATATTACTGAATGCAAGAGTTGCATGTTAGTTTACAGTCAAACTATTTTTATAGTTATTTCCCAAGTGAAAATGTTACTTGGAAGAGAAATACATATAGTACAAACGAAGCAATTTATTATGGTGAATAAGAACCTATAACGTAACAAATCAGTCAATGTAATAATTATTAGTTAAAGTTCTATTATTTTTGCAACATGACAATATACTATTTTCTGAACTAATTTCTGTACTTGAAATTGAAGGGCTTGGGGCAATAAGGATACTTGCCACATTATGTTAATTATGAGATATGCACCTTTCAATATTTGATTCAAATCCTGAAATCAAATTATATGATATTTTTTAAATTTAACTCACTAAAAACATCTGTATTAGAGGTATAAGTGTAATTTTTTACTATAAACCAAAAAAATACATCAAACAAATTGATGAAAAATTTTTTATTAAAAAAAATGTGGCATGCACCGTTCTTATGACAAAAAGAAAAATATTAAAAATAATAAAAAGTCGCCATTAGAGGTCTTCATCGTTTTCGTTATTGGAGAAAGCATCTAGATTTTCTACTTCTTCTCCCAACATTTCATTTTTTAAACTTTGTAGTTCTTGTGCCCCAATCTCTTGATAATTCTTTAAATAAATTTTGTAAATAAGGGTCTAAGCCACATCAAATAATTTCCTTGCCTGTTCTGAAGAACCACTTGAAGATTTATCCTCATTTTCACTTTCATGATAGTCTCTATCTTTAACACTGTCGTCTGAATCAAAATCCCGTTCGTTTTCGTCATTCGAATGTTCGTAAAAAAATAATTTTTGTTTAATACCGCACTTACAGTTGGTTGCCATGCTGTGGCTTGTACCGTTTATTGCAAAAATATGACAATATAATTTTCGAGGCAAAAAGAATACTGTGTTTTTGTGGTGGCATCTAAGAGTTAATTTCGAAACAAATTTTTTTATGAGTAGATAACTAATTTATCTATTGCCTACATAAATATTGTAAATTTTTTGAATTTGTGGCATGTATCCTTGTTGCCCGAAGCCCTTCAATTAATGAATGAATAAATAAATAAAAATTATTTAATAAAACATCATGTGGGGCTTATTCTACCTTATGTATTTTAAAATATAATTAATTGTACAGTTAAGTGCACTTGTTCCTTATATTTTACTTTACAAAGTTTAATTTACAACGATAAAATTTTCAAAATAACAACAATAACTTTAGAGACCAGACATTTTTATTAAATTATAGCTTTAAGAAAATACACCAGAGTAACTAAATTGCCCATTAACAACAACTATGATATGTGTTGACTTATGTTAATGGCTTTTCTGTTAGCACGAAACCGACTTTCAAGAGCAAATAATATAAAACTACTTTAGGAAATGCATTTTTAATACTTTGTTAAAAAGTTGAATTAAGTATTAACACTATAAACAAATTATAATTTTCAAATGTTAAGAAATTATTAATACTTAACTAAAATTAGATCCCTGCCGTAAATTATTAATTTCATCTTTACCGCCGAAGCTTTTGTCCATAAATGAACTAAGTTTAAGTGGAGATGTACATTCCGGCCCTTATAGTTTTAACTTTTAAGTTTATTTTGCGCATATTACATTCGAATAACAATTTAAATCACCATATACATAGTACTATTATGTTTTCTTTCTCGGGGCCCATAAAATAATATTGATTATACATATGGATAGATTGATCTTAAGACTAATGGCATCGGGAATAAGATAACGTGAGGGACAGTGTAAGTATTATAGTGATATTTACTTTAGGACTTCATGTTTGGCTTGAATTAATCAAAAATTACAGCTATAATAATAACTTCAGATAAATTTGAAATCGGAACAAAAATATATTTTTGCATAAAAGTACAAAAATGAAAAGACTTCAGGAAGGATTAAAAAAAGTTTTAATTTACTCGTAAATTGCTATTAAAATAAGCAAAATAGACACAATGGAAACTTTAATAGAAAACTTTTCGAACATTATAAAAGGATAATTAGTAAATAAATATTAGACCTCAAAATATTTTAACTCAGAAGTCTAATTGATTGTTCCTTTTTTGTATTATCTAAATTGCACTGGAATAATTGCAGCTTACTAATACCGCATAATATTGTAGAGCACATCAAGCTTGTAATGTATTTCCGCTACGTTTATTGCAGTATATTGGAGTTGTAACGCAATGACATTGACTAAAACGATTTTCAAAGCATTACTTCCCTTAATTGTCATTCTGTACTGGATGCTTTTGACACATCTTTACAAAACTAAATTAAAACTGTTTCCGCAAAATAAATTCAAAATATTATTTGTCTAAAATCACTTCATGTCAATAACTAAGTTGTTTAGTTACAAGTTCATAGCTTGCTCTCAGGAGGACATCAAATTCTAATATATTACATTTGAAACCAAAAATCATGGTAAATCTGTAATAGAAACACGAAGATTTACATTAATCCTTGATTAAGTAATACTTTATTAATTAATTAAACTCATAACATAAGCTTAAACTAAACCATAAGTTATTCAGTACATGGCATTTAATCATTACAGATAATTACTATGGAAAGCACTATCAAACAAATTTTAAATTCGGTAGTAAGTACTTTTTACTTCGAACAATTTAGTACACAAAAATTTGCTGCTCAAAGTAATGTTATAAATGTAAATTTTAAATCAATAAGTGAAAAGGAAAATCTACTTATTATTTCAATAAATCCATTACCAATGTTATAACAACTATTTAAACGAATTATCGTGGAATATGGAATATATCTCAGTCACTAATATTTGTATAAAGATAGTGACCTCATTGGGTAACAAGATTTTTAATATAAAAAGCCTCAAAATAGCATTAAGTAGTTTCAAGTATGAACGCTTGTAGTTTTTGTGCTTTTCCCACATCAAATGAGTCAACAAAATAAACCACATCGTACTTATTTCAGTTATACAGTACAAAGAAATCACAAAGAATAATTACTGTTAATAGTCATCTGAACAAAATATGTTTACTTTGAGAAACCTGACAACCAACAGCCATTACATTAGACTTATCAGGGTGAATATTAATTGAGTTCCTCGTAGGATGAGGTGATATTCTATCAGTCAGGGTTAAGGTTTAACATCTTAGTTTCCATATTAAAAGATACCTTGCATCAAAATGTGGAAAATGCGGAAGTTTCATGTGCAAATTTTGTAATACAACTGCAACTCATGAATCATCAGTCTCCAGTCAGAATAAACGGGTGATTATTAGAACGTAATTGGGCATGGATGAATAGCTTCTACCTCATAACCAATTGTACTGAGAGTAGTTGCCATAATTGTTATCGTATGATTAATTTGTACTATTAGCCTTAGAATTATCAAAATAGACAAGAAAAACACTATGTTAAAACTGAAAAAAAGAAATTTCTCTCAAATTGAACTGCCCCGATTCCACGAATGTCGAGGTAGATAGATAGGTTAACTCACTAAACACTTAGGTCGTGTACATTAAATCAATGCGACTTTGGCGATGGCTCGGAAGTGAACTAAGGTAGAAATGCAGATGGGCGCTAGTCTGCCAAATAAAACACATGGGTTACGTAATATTTGATTTAATAGTAAGAAAAAATAAAGTATAAGATTGCTTTGATATATTTGATTCCAAAATCAGGTACTACTGCATAATCATATCAGAAAATATTACTTGCAAAAGTAACAAATGTACATCATGGTACATTTACTATTTAGGTATCGCATAATACCTGCTAATGTGGTGCAGATCTGTGAGTGAAGTAGGGTTATTCACAAAAGGTAAAGGTCGCACAGCTGCTATCTGTCCCGAAGAGAAAAAACTAAGAGATATCAGTTACATCTTTATACATTATGTATAAATCTATATATAATTTACAAGTTTCGATTTACTGTTTTTGCCATCTTCAAGGTATTTAACTTATTGTAAATTATTAATCAACGATAGCTTCGAGCTTAGCGTGTCTTTGTAAGTTAAATTAATCAAAACACATTTGATAAATTATTGCGCCTAAACTAAGAATTATTTAACAATAATTTAAACCTGCAATAGCGGAAAGATTCTTTATACTACAATATTAATTAGTTTACTGAGATAAGAGATCTAGTCAGCTTAGCAGTCGGTTCATTTCATAAGAAATTTAAACCATTGTACCTGAAGATTATCATATACTAAACGCTTTTGTTTCAAATTCTATCTATGCAAGTCTAATTAAATTTTAGCATACTGTGTAGTACGACAATCTGCAGAATCAACGCAGAAACAGTATTTCAAACACGATTTAATAACCATAACTATAATGTAACATTCTCGCTGTTCGTCGACATTCCTAAAGTGCCTCAGGCACCAATCTCTAGCAGCATTTCTCAGTGGTTGTTCTATTTAATATATTTTATGGTAATTATATGCAGTGATATTATGTTAAAGCATATGCTAAACAACAAATGCCAAAAATGTATTAAAAGTATCTCTATTAATTTAATCTACTTGGGTTCACAAAAACCTCCAGCTTAAATTTGCCTTCCTATAAATGTATGTTGGTAAAATGTGATTGTAAAAAAAAGTTCAGCTAAGAAAATCAAATTAACATTAAAACAAAACTACTGCAGAAATTATTACAATTGTTCACTAATACTAATGAAGGGGGTGGAATAAATTTCTTAAACGACAAGGTGCAGAAGATATAAGCGAAAAGTTCGAGCTTCAGAACTGCAGTTCGCTGCTCATTTTAGTCTAATATTAATCTTATAAATTGTCAGTCATGGTTGGGTTGACAGGTTGTTTTTATTAGGATATGCTAATATATGAAAATTTTGTATGGATGTAAAATAATTTAATCCGTAAAAGTTGGCAATTTTTAATTTAAATTCTACAAGTTCATGAATAACAATTTAGTGTATTTTAAATATAACACTAGTGTCGTTTTTATATAAAAATATTAATTGAATTTTTTTATTAATTTATAACACCTTGTTGCTAATTCAACAGTTTGATTAACTTCGTTTCATATTTTCACTTTTTATATTCAAATTTTAATAGAATAACTACAGTTTTATAAAAAATATAATTCAATGGAATATATTTTGCAAAGTAGATAACTCAATTAATAAAACTTTCATTTAGTTTTCCAAGCTTCTGTTTTGCTATTTTTAAATTGTTACGTATCACACAATTTTGGCGAGAATTATACTTTAGAATTCATTTTATTTATGATGGTAAGGAAAATAATTATTTGTATTTTGGTAATTTCTTCCTAGCACAGTCTACCTTTTCCTATTGATCCACATGCTCATTTCGTCACTCGATCCAAAGTCATTCTCTCGACATGTCCACACCAATATAAAATATTCTTCTTTCACATTGACCATTTAAAATCACTCCAAGTTGCACTCAGTAATTGCCCATTTAATACTGACTTGTTTCATACGAGTTCTTTAACTACACTATATAAAATATCTACTTTCCGAGATAGTACATTCGTATATCTATCAATTTCACAAACTAAAATTTTTTACTTCTTCAGTATTCCATTTGTACAAAATTTTCAGTACTTTCCTGATCATATATTATGATAAACTATCTCTACAAAAATCCATTCCTTCAACGATTTAAAACAGTCTGCACTTTCATTCTGTCCCTAAATCTACAATTGCATGCATAATAAAACCGCAATTTTAAATTTAAGTTGTCCATTGCATTAAACAATTAAACATAATGCATTAAACAGTGATAATGAGTTTCACTCAATTCACAATTCACTCAACTCCTTCACAAAAAGTAAAGCGTAATCATTTATGTATTAAGATATCATCATTGTCCTAAAGTCCATACCCTAAAGCTTACATTTCAATTTTTTTGAAATTTCAAAAAATAGAATTAGATTACTTATTTTGTTATATTATGCGCATTTCCTGTCAGTAGCATACTGACTGTCTGTTAACTACAGCTTCCAAATCTTTTGATGTTGTTCAAAATAATGAGTTGTCTATTATTTCATTTTGATATATTGTCAAGTAAATATTTTTTGAATCGTAGCATTTTGTTAATTAAATTTATTGACAGGCGCAAATATTAAACAATTTTGTATGGATTCAATGTCAATCAGCTATAAAACGTTGCATACGAGTTAGAGATACATAGAGCACCAACAATTTTTATGCTGAGTGGCTCTATAATAAAATATTATCTACATAATTTAGTATGATAAAGTAAATAATTTTGTCCAACTTGAATAAAATCAAAACTTTAGTTCTTAGCAGAAATTCAGTGGTTTTGGTCGAATGTAGCCGTCGTCACCTCTATAATTTCAGACTTCGATAGTGGTCACTGCTCCTTAAGGGACCTACTTCATTAGTGCAAAGAAGAAACTTGATTGTGGTATACATAATTGAAACTTTTCCAGAATTAAACAAAAGCTTAATTTACCTTCTAACTATACTTCTATCTTGATTATTGTGTAAATTGCAATATTTTACTTTTGTAGCAAATTTTTTGTTCATAACAATGTTAAATTCAATTTTATATTAAGCGATTAAAGCAAACTGTGCATTTAAGTTATATTGATTTTAAACATATCATAATTTTTTACATTAACTAAAAATGCACTCAAAACAATTTTAGAACTAAAAATATATAGTTATCAGTTATCACAATGTTTACATAAATTAATATATTATAAGTATAACTTAATAACAAACGTTTTCGTTATACAGTAACATCGTGAGGTAACTAAACACATTATTCCTCCAAAGCTGGCGCAAACATGACAATAAATTACTATAAATCATTGCCATTATAGCAAAGCATAATATCCTTGCCTTTAGACAGTATATTGGAAGAATACTTTATTTACTAGCATCAGTCAGTTATCATAAAAACGGTTGGAGTATTGGACGAGTAAATCATTACCAACACCGTCAGAATTTTCAGCAAGAGCACTGACGCAAGTGCCATACCCCCGCAACACAGATGATCGAGTGCTTCAGGGAAAACCGAGAATTCTAAAAGAGTAAATGTGGTGTAAGTACATTAGATGATTATAATATGCCAGTTTACTTTGAAGCACTCACATAGTAAATTGTAGAGTTGCGGTACTGGGAGAAAAAAAGGCGTATCCAAAATGCGGCGCAGTAGAGACCGCGTGACACCCAATTCGACCAATTGACACCAACATAAATACGTCTGTACGTGTTTTGGTTACTGCATATTAGCTCGCCTTCTTTTCACCCAGTACAGCAACTCTACCATAATTCAATTTGATATCAATTTCTATGGATCATTAAACCGACCCCATAATACTACATCTGATTTCAAGCGACCCCGGCGCTGTCACACTTCAAACCATTTGGACGACGATGAATTATAGACTGGAAATTCTGAGTTAAAATCGAGGACTTCGCAGAAGTTCTTGGCTCAGCCTTCCAGTGGACATGCATACGCTGCGCTGTGGTGAAATCGGAGGGAAACAAAGGGCCTGATATGAATTGGCCCACATATTTTTGACGATTATGTAAATTTAATTTGAATTATGTCAAAGTTGACCATGTATTTCTAATGGGAACAACATGAGCTGCATAATCGTAATGCCTATTATGCTATGTTATAAAATATTATTCACGATGTATGCAATGTAGAATTACCTGCAATTTTCGTTTTTCAAAATCGATTTTCTTTAAATTGGCTCAATTAAGGGATTTTAAATTTTCACCTGCTGTACTACTAATTATGACCAAAACGTATATTAAAAATGTGTTGGAACTCCCCTTGTACGTATAAATAATTTTTGCGGAAATAACTTTTAATCAAATAATTGTTGCCTATTTGAAAAAATTTTTTTTAATTAGTTAAATTAAAAATCACACAGTTGAATAAAACGATTCATTTTTAGCAGAAATTTGCAAAAAAGCAAAATACCTAACTTATTCGGATTACCAGAAACAGTATACTCTTTTTATGTATCGCATAAATTTTATAAAACAAAGTTGTAGGCTCATAAAGTTTCAACTTTTTGTAATGTCTGCTAAAAATAGCACTTTTTTGTAGACACACTTTTTTAAATAATTTTATAAAAGTGTAAGTTAGAAAAATGTAAAATTTTACTGGCACATTTGACCCTAATACAGAGACATTATACATTTTTTTCAAATTCTTTTACTTCTTAGTTTTCATTTTATTTATTCTTAAAATCAAGGATCAGAATTTTTACGCAAATAGTTAGTTTTCTGAAAATTCCATTTAGTATTATAAATTATAATAGCAAAAAAGTGGTTAATATGTCTCAAATAGTGGGTTAGTTTTTTTATCATTGATATTGAAAATTTATTTAAAATTAATCACTGAAAGATAAAAAAAATCTTTGTTGTTTGAGAGAAACACATTAAATTTTAAAATGGCAATTTTGAGTTCAATATAATTTCATGGACCATTTGGGTTCTATTTTCATTCTATATACAGGAATGGTAACAAAGGCATGCATGAAAAACTTGGTCTTTTATTTATAATTTTGGTATTATTGTATGATGTTAAACTTTAAAAGAGTACTACTGGAAAACTGTACTTTTGGGCTTACCATGTTTCTCCCAAACACCAGGGATATAGTCGATTATATAATAATGTTATTTTTGCAATTTCAATCATTTTATTAAACCATTGTATTTTTTGTAGGAAAGTTGCTTGTTTGTCAAATCAAAAAATATTATTCACGTTTACGGATTACATTGGTGCTAACAATGGATCCACGTACATGGATTGTAACAAATTTTTGCTTTGTTATAATTGTTCTCCTTTTCATATCGTTTCACAATATCCCTGAGTACGGCCCATTGCCTTGTATGCATTTTTAAATGCATTTAGCATTGACCTTGCAATTTTTGAACGCAATGTGGCTTGCTGTCGGACGCGGTTGAGCCGTATCAGTTGGGTTTGAGATATTGAATGTGTACGTTCGACCTTCGTGTGCGGAGTTTTAAAGTGCCTTTTAGTGCCGAATTACTGGTGCTTTATCCATTATTTTAAATTGGCCAGCTCCTGTTTCTATTGAGCATTACTTTAAGCCATTCGCTGTAGCGTTACAGTTTTTTCTACTGTGGAAGTATACCACCTGTGGATTTTACAAAATTCACCATTATCAGCATATTGCACGATTTCTCCCCGCACGCAAGGTTTTGCGCAAGCCAGTTCTTGTTTATCCTTTTGACAAGATATCGAGTTGTGATGTTTGTTTTGGTCTCCTTACAACATCAAACCGATCGATTGCCATCCTGGATTCTCCAACTGTAACGAAGTTTCGTTCGATCAGCATTTCACCTGCTCTCAATACACCATCATCTAATCCAAGCCGTGTTTATCTGTGCGCGTAGTTCTATCAAGTGCTACTGTTCTAGATAGTTCAACAAGATCCAGCTTCACCTGAATAGCACCCGTTGGTCTCGATTGGAAGTGCCTGTCATCTTTGATATTGTAAGCTTAGAGAGATATCGAGGTAAGCATTTTTATTTTTCCATATCGAAAGCATCAACGTGTGTGTGCTTTGTTTTCAAATTGTACAACCTTAGTGTTGTTATCTTGTTTGGTACTTGTTTATATTTACGACGGAGCTCTTTGTGAATGAACCGCTCATTATTTCATTTGCTACTGTGCAGTTTTACCACAGTAATTTATACATTGCAATTGTTTGGAACTGTAAGAGCATCTCAGATTCTGTTATCATTGAATTAAAGCACATTTACCATCATAGGTGTTTTATTGTTTTTTTCACCCTTAGCTACCTATTATTTACAGAACCCCGATCCAGCCACCGCCCAAATAAAGAGCTGGTCTAAATTTCCATCGTGGCAAAACAAACTGGAGAGTTTCTCTTCGGATTGTTGCAGACTCTGGCTTTTGGTGTACCAACCCTCTCATTAGGGGTTGCAATCCAGAGGGCAGTTTTTGTTTCAGGATGGAAAATGATCAAAATAGTGATTGGAATAGGGTTTTCTATATCACCAATTGGCAACTTTTCATGGGTCAGATAAGATATTTTGGCAATAATTTTCGAATTAAATTCCTGCTAAATATTCCACGGTGTGAAGTGTTGTGATCGCTGGTTGAGTTACAGAGCGGAAATTCTGGGTTCAAGTCGCGAACTTCGCAGAATTTCTTAGCCCGGCCTTCCGGTGGACATCCACACGCTGTGGTGAAAAGTTGTAGTAAAAAGAGTAGCAAAAGAGGATTAATCCACCTCGTGAAATGGATTGTAAAGACTTCAATAGAAGTGGCAATATTCCGACAGCAATGGAAAAGCCCTTGATAATAATAATAAATTTTAATTTTTTTGAAGTTAATTTAAGACAATAACAATGAAATTAAAACAAGGCGATGGGTATCCTTGGGCGCGGAAAGAAAATCTATTTAAATTGATACCTTTTTATTCTTATTTGTTACAATAGAAAGCAGGAATTCAAAAAAATTAATATACCATGCTGTGTTTAAGGTAGGTCACCCTATATATATATTTTAACTTGAATTTATTATTTATTTAATACAGCGTGTTCACGGAAAATGGTAACAGTGAATAATTCTTATATGCTACTAGATACAAAAAAAAGTTTGAATAGTTTTTTATGCAGCTGGAAATTTACTATCGGAAACTGATGATGTATAGTTTTTTATACTTCAAATTAAACCGGAAGTGAACATCAAAATTTTTTTTCAAATGGCAACATATCTTTTTTTTAACATTTTCGCAATCTGCAATTTTTTCTTTATAAATAGGTATAAAATTTTCATAAGGTTACATAAGAAAATATTCGAGAAAATTCAAGATTTAAACAGACAATAATAATTTATTAATAATTTACACACAGGTATGTAGAGTGCTATGAACTTTTTGGTAACTTTTTTCTATTGGGTCATTTAGAAACAGTTGTTTACGCAAATCCGCCATTAAATTTAAAAGATTTCAAAAACAAAAAATTAATTTAGCATGCGATCAATATCACTAAATCAACAAAAAAAAGCATCTAATGATGAACTTCTGAGTATATTAGAATCATGTCTTGAACAAAACGGTGGCAATTTTGAAAAATTTATCCGATAAATGACAGTTGTGTTTTCTGTAACGTGATTTTTTGTTTTTCATAGCACTCTACATACGTTTGTGTGTAGATAATTAATAAATTATTATTGTTTGTTTAAATCCTGTATTTCCTCGAATATTTTCTAATGTAACCTTATGAAAATTTTATATCTATTTATAAAGAAAACATTGCAGATTGCAAAAATGTTAAAAAAAAGACATGTTGCCATTTGAAAAAAAAATTTTATGTTCACTTCCGGTTGAATTTGAAGTATAAAAAAATATACCTCAGCAGTTTCCGATAGTAAATTTCCAGTTGAATAAAAAACTATTTAAACTTTTTTTTGTATCTAGTAGCATATAAAAATTATTCACTGTTACCATTTTCCGTGAACACACTGTATACATTAATTTTGCAATCCCATATCAAATGTGACTTTTTTATATTTAGTTTGTTTTTTTATTTACTAGTCATATTACATTTTTTGTATACCTACTACTTTTGTTCTATACATTTTATTTATTTATTATACATTAATTTTGCTGTATTTTGTAATTACGAGTATTAAATATTTTATATACCACATACCTACTACTTTTGCTATATACATTTTAGTTATTTAAATTTACTCATTTCTTTTTTAAATATATGGATATCAAATGATGTGTTATGCCAACCAAATAGATTTTAAAATTTATAGATTGATAGATTTCCTAATTTAACACTGAACGTAAGTTAAATAATGTAATTTATTTCATTGTGTACATTTAATTTTAATCTTTGCATATGCTTCACACGTGACGTAATTATCGTTGTCTAATTTCCTCTCATTTGCAGAGTAAAACAAAACTTTAACTGATGTTCTATAGACAACATATTGTAAAATTATTACATAATACATAATTATATATCTACGTAGACTTCGTGGCTTTGATTACATACAGCGGAACTCCAATATTCATCTAAAAATGAGGAATATCAAACAAATTATTACAGTACTGCATTTATTAAAGAGTTAACTATAAAAACTTGTAAATATTAAAACTAATATTAAATTATAACATCGGAGGTGTAACGAACACTGACTTTAAGCAAGAATATAAAAAAAAACCAATACCTACAAATTTGAAAAAAATACGAATATTATCGTGGTCGAATATTGAAGTTCCACTGTACTTTTAAATGCCGAGTTAATACAATCTTGAATAGGCGAACATGGGATTCTAAGCCATAATTGGCCTGCATAATAATTTACCTTTAGCAATAAGGAATTAAATAAAGTTCTCTTATATTTTTGAAACGCTTTTATTGTTCTAAATTTTTCGATACTCAATGTTTTCTATTTTGTATGGAAATTATTATCATAATGAATTATAATTTAAATAATGCTACCGAATTTTATCAATTTCGTTCAAATTAAATATTCAATCTTGAAATACAATTTATTATTGTATTTCCAGAAAATTCAATATAAATTTATATTTTTTCTTAATTGCAAATTTTCAATTTCAAATAATCATTAGAGCAGGAATATTAGATCGGAAAAAAGTAATACAATATCCAGAAATTATTGATTTTGTTAATAGCGCAAATCTTTTATCAAGCCATAAACCAGTTTTAATTGCCCTAACTTGACTCATTTCTGTTTTACCCATTAGTGCGATCATTTGCTACTATAAGAAATTGTAGAAAATGATTGTTATCGACTATGAAAAATGGTTGTTGTTAACTTTGGTTTAGGATACATTAGATATCTAATTATATGAGTTATGTTATAATAAATGTACATGTGAATGATAATTTCATTAAATTAATTTAAAAATAGTTGCACAGTGTAGGTAAACTTTGATGTAACAATTAACTACTTTTTAATTACCTCCTTAGCTAAGAACACCACATTATAAAGTTTTACTATTAAACAAGTTAATTATTATTTGTAACATAAATAGTTGACTAAATATTTTATATTTGTTTAACTAATTAATTTTAAAAATCCACGTAAATATTAAATTAGCTATAGCATAATTATGTAATATAAGTTATTCTGACAAACAGAAAGAGTTTAAGATTGCTATCAATAATCACCCTCGTAATGAGTATAATCTCGTTTGATGAAATTATTGAGAACGTGCAATTTGGAAAGAATCCTTACAATAAACTCAAACATTCAGAAAAAGAAATTAATAGTTATACCTAGTTTAATTTTGACAATTTTAGATTTCATAAAATTATAAAGTAAACAGTGACTCTTTACTTCTGTTTCAGTTTAATCTCTATTTCAAAATTCTGTAAAAATAATTTACTGAAATTTTAATATTGTGTTAACTGAAAAGTAGGAAAATGTAATTAAAACGTTTTTTTAAATCTTTACATTGTTAATTAAAAGCTCAAAACAACTCTAAATTTATACATTTTCATTTATAATTACAGAGTTTACTTAAAAATAAATTAAAACTGTATACCTAATTAAAAAAACGTACTTAGACCTAGTTTGATCAGCACAACCAATTTAATTAATTTTTTTTCAAGTGTTTGCATTTTAGAAATACAGAATACCTTTTTATTTGCTTTTCTTTATAAAAGCAACTGAAAATAGGACTATCGAAAAAAGTGTGGAAGTAACAGACGCTTTTCTAATATATCACACTATACACTTACATCAATACTTAATTAAATTCTTTTTCGACATCGTGGTATTTGATTGTTTTTATTAAAATAGCATTATTGGAGAGAATGTATATGCCTCGATGTATCGCTAAATAAAATGGAACTTTAATTAAATGATATGAATTTCAGGATGTATTACCAAAACCAAATAAATTTTACTAGTAAATATTCTAATACTCAGTTTTTCTAGACATTTTCTACGATAAAATATACCAGTCAATTAAGGTTTGTTTTATCAGCTCACCGGAAAATCTCCCGGTGTTTTCTATAGCTTGTCCGCCTTTAAACTGAATAGATATTGGAAAAAGGTTAAATTCTTAAGAGATTTTATGATTTAGATAAATAGTTCTGACAAAACTAAAATTTTCTCATATTTTACTAAACCTTAAACTTTTTTTTGCATTATAGAAAAAAATTCTTCTTTAATACATATTAAAATTTCATACGAATTATTTTTTATATAATAAACAGGTTTACCACACATGAAATTGATAATTTTCGCACGAACCACATTTGAAGTTCGGAATGAGAAATGCACAGTCATCTTTTTTAATAATAAAAATGTTGAACTGAAATTGAGTTCCAAATTCGAATATCTAAAATTAATAACGTAGAATTATTAAACACTAATTTCAACTTACTTTTTTTATTGATTTATTTGAACTCTATTTAAATTAAATGTTTATAGCATAGCAACGCCTTAAGGAGAATAATTATTCGTATGTAGTGGTTAATTAAAACGGAGTTTCCCTCTAAAAAATCCGTAATTTCTTTTTTAAGGCTTACAATAAAGACACAAACTTAGACATTCTTAGCAGCATTCAAATAAAAAGTTGCTATAAACGTGAAACCAAGTTTAATAAAAAATTACTCGCGTTGCTTTTTGTACCCAAGATTTTGTATTAAGTTTCTAATAATATTCAGAAGTAAACTTTGCGTTGATGAAACCTACAGGGTGATTTTAAACTCGACAAATACCGGGTGGCTAAAAAAATTATTACGTTGAGATATCTATTTGAGTTTTTGTTTCCTTCGTTAAAAAAGGATTTATTTGTATATTTGTATTTCTTTAGGTTTCATCCTAAGGGCCTATTCACAATGACTGTCAGCATAAGCATAAAACGTAAAAATTTAAGTTAAAATATTTTAACTATAATTTTTATAGTTTTTCGTATGGAAAGAGACTCTCTGGTAGAACACGACAGCGTTCGACACCATACCCAAATGAAAGAAAAGATGACTGGGATAAATCAGCAATGAATCGGGATACATGGAGAGGCATTATAGAGGAGGCTAAAGCTCTAAAAGATTTATTTGGCCATCTGAAGTAAGTATTATGAATGGATAATAAGATTATGCGAAAATTGTAATAGTTTCAATTCAATTATTATTGAATTTTTCATTTATTTATTATCAAAACTAAAAAGGATACATTAACATACATTATACTTCTGCATCCGAGTTATCATTTTCTGAACAAAATTATGCTTGAAAATCTTTGTTTTTAATTTTCAAATATCATAATCGTAAATATGTAAACTCCAGATGTACCCCTTTCACTCCCACTTTTACTATTATATAAATCTTAATGTGCATGAGGTGTTAAAATGTAGTTACCTACTTTTTTTATAAATAAAAATATATAGACGTAACACAAAATAATAATTTTCAAAGTCCGTTAACAAAGAAAAATATAACTTTATTGTTCTTTATAAAAAATAAGAATCCTGAAATAAATCTCAAAGTTTTCCTAAACTAATAAAACATTGTTAAGTACCTAATTTAGAAAAAAAAAAAGTAGAAGAGTTATTTATAAAAGGAATCTCGGCAACTTTAAAAAATGACTCAAGGTTTTATTAATAACCTCTAATTAATTTTACAATGAGTGTTGTAAAGTATGCAAATGTTTTTAAGCAAATTCAAAATCGAATGTCGGATTCTAAAAGAAAAAATAAGTAAGAAAATTCACATGTAGTAACAAAGTACAGATTTTATCATTAAAACTAATTTTAATTTTCCTATTCTTCTTGATATTTTTAAATTTTCTTAAGGAAGAGAAGAGATTCTGAATTTAAATAACAGACTTGGCGGATTCTCTTAGCTTAGTCTTTCGGTGGACAGTGATACTTACTTACTCCGTATTTACAATAAGATCGATAGAATTTCCTGAAATCAACAGTGAAGTTTAACTTTTTGTATGATTTAACCAACTAAAATTGTTCGCCTACAATCACAATATTAAATGTAGTTATTTCAAGTACATATCTAATAATAATAATAATTTCACGATTTATTAAAATTTATTATTCTCGCCAAATTATATCCGCATCGTAAAAAAAAGTTGAACTTTAATGCCTTGATATACAAACTAATATTATTTGGGTTATCGAAATAATCAATAATGCTTTTATAGCAACTCATGAAAACAAAACAAAATTATTTAAAATCGAAAACAATTTTTTTGAGTTCAATGAACCTCCACTGCTTTGATTTCCATATTTATTCCAATTGTAACATCCTATTAAATTTTATTGCGTTACATCAAATTAAACAATCCTTCCTTCAGCTTAATTTTTATTTCCGTATATAAATCCGATATCCTTTACACACAACTTTGCTCTTCGCAGGAAATTAATTTTGTAGTCGTTAACTTTTTTTGTAAGAATGTGAGTTTTGATTACATACCATATTGGTCCAAGTGCAGTTATTTATTTTTTTTTATTATCATTTCATTTATTTGTAATCAGTGACAAAGTCTATAATAAAAGTAATAATATTTATTTAATTGTAATAAATTATATGCCATTAATTTCGATATATTTAAGAATCATGCCAAGACTTGTACAAATGATTAATATTATTGTAAGTTAAAATAGCAGAAGTGAAAATTAAAACAAAAAATGAAAACGTAATTTATTTTCTTTTTTCCATAAACAAAAAAATAAAAAATATTACCACACTTTTACAAGCTAACAAATCTCATACGTATCTTGGCGGACAATTATTTAGCAAAAACTCAAATAAAAACGACGCGCAAAAGTTATTATACATAGAGAACAAGGGTCATACATTTCACATACAATTTAATTATTTTTTTGGCGTAAAAATTATACTTTGGAACACATTCACAAATCGCAACTCAAAATTATATATGGTTCACTTTTAATTAATTTTAGAAAATCTCATTGTTTATTATACATAGAACGATTGCATTAAAAAGTCATTAAAACATTTTTTGTTTACCTAAAAATATTACACA
Organism: Rhagonycha lutea; assembly: GCA_958510855.1. NCBI lineage: Eukaryota > Metazoa > Arthropoda > Insecta > Coleoptera > Cantharidae > Rhagonycha > Rhagonycha lutea. The sequence goes on from OY294036.1 coordinate 22,884,986, forward strand.
ACTTTTTTAATTATACACTGAGAAATCGAAAAGTCTCATTAACCAATCAATATTCAGAAATATAACAAAAAACTAGAATGGTTTTTATTTCAAGGGTTAAAAACATGCTTCTCCTATTATATTATTTTTATTAGCCTTCCCATAGCAAAATTTACAGCAAAAATAATTCGATAGCTATTGCCATACTTCAAATCACGAGAAATAAATTTAATTATGCTTTTCTTGCAAAATGTGATGGATGTGAAGTGAAATGAGATGATGTTCAAAACGTGTGGAGAAAGCCCGACGGAGCTTTAAACTAAAGCTGTAGGAGAGAGGCAGTAAAGCATAGGGGATGTAACGTTATGGTATGGACTTGCCTGGCGTGGAATGTGGTCGGAAAATTAGAGTTTATTGGTGATACAAAGTATTTCGTATGTAGATTAATATTTTAAAGAAGAATCTCAAAACTTCTAATCTTCTTTGCATTGGAGAAATAGTTTTATTTTACAATTAATGGGATGTTTTATTAAAAAACAACATTATTGTACTCAAATGCCCAGTCCTGACTAATTACTTAACTTAACCCTGATTAAACGCAAAATGGGAAACCGATCTTTCATAAGAAAAGTGAAGCTATAAAAAACAAAGGAATATTTAGTTAATATTTGAGTGAATGTAGGCTCTATCATGACAAAATACTCATTCGGAAATTTAGAATATATTTAGTAAGCATTAATAAGCTGAGTAAATATAATAAAATAAAAATTATTTCATAACTTTGAGTAGTGGGTTATTGACTACTTCAGAAGCTATTTCCTTTTTTAAATTGAAAACATGTGAAGGAGGCTTATTTTTCACTAGTGCAAACATATATTTCTGAAAGCTTATGAAATATTTGGATATTATTGTGTTTGTTTAACTTGTTAATTTTTAGTTTAATGCAATAAAATCCAATTGCTCTTATTAAATTAAACTTTATTTCCAACTATTTCAAAAGCTTTATATGGAATTCATTTTTCATTTGAAGAAGCTAGAAAATAATAAGTGAGTTGTAAAAAGATATGTATTTTACAAAATGTAGCGTCATCGTTGAAGAGGGTCTAACAGACGAAATAAATTATTTGTAATATTAAAAAGTGGCAAAAGTTTCCTTTGTATCGTAGTTTCTTTTTGTGTGGTCAAAAGTGATAGAACGATATTGAATATATCAAACGTTTTGATTAATAAAATGGTCTACTTCAAGATTTCATTTAGATGTTTTTGATGTAAACTTAGTTTTACAAAATGTGCAACTATTTAGTGTCGGGTTATAAATTTGATTTCTTACTCTTATCCTAAGTCTAAAATGATATACCAAGAGCGGTTGTTCAAAATTTATGAACTATAGAATTCTCCGTAACACGAACAACCACTTTTATTAGGAATTATACTCTTTGTGACAAGAGCTGAAACGTGAATGTTACATGATGTAACACCACCCTACTACAACAGAGAGAGAGATTACAATATACTTAAACCAGCACTTTACTGGAAGGCGAACTGAATGAAGAGTAAAGATTCTGCACTAGATTGACATTTGGCTAGTACGTATGTATGTACATGGATACTTCTACAGCCCTTATTTATTTTTGAAACTTTTTCTTTACTCTAAAGTTTGATTGACGAAGGTATCCTTAACAAACATTTTTATTATTCAATATTAATTGGCATTGTTTCTTTTATACTGTAAGTATTCATTATGACGATATAAGTGCCTCTCAGTTCCCTCTGTTTTATTCATTGGAAATCTGGGAATTTACGTCGCATCTGCACCTTCTTTAGTTATTGTTGACTAATTCTGCGTAGGAGTTTACATTACGAAGTTATACGCTCATGAGCCTACGAAAGTTTTCTCGTGCATTATTGATGTAGAGATAGATGTTTCATTGTTTGATAATTTGAATTTAGGTCGGTGCACTACACTTGAACCGACAAGAGAGTTTTTATTCCTACTATAAGAAGTATACGCATTTTATAATAAGAACCCTGTTTTTATTCAGTTATGTGTTATTCTTGTTGCTCTGATGGTAGCAAGGATGCTGCAAAGTTCTTTAGTTAGAATGTTGGAAAAATTTTCTACCTTTCATTTGAAGTAAAGTGGTCGGAACTTAGCGGTCACGCGAGTTGACTATGAACGCTAAATACCCGGTTCGAATCCGAGTAAAGTAAGAACTTTATTCTGGCCGTCTCTCCCTCGGCAGGCAATGGCAAACCACCGGGGTGTAATCTGCCATGAGAAACCTTGTCTTGGGTAAAAAAAAGGACCTAGTACGAAACATATAAAGTACATAAATGGTCCCCAAATTAAACGGTTCACCAAACCCTCTTTAGGGTAAAAGGACCGAGAAGGAAGGAAGGTCTCAAATAAAGATGAGTGGGTGGGGCTAATGCGTAGAAACCAAAACTCGTATAATCGTGTTTATGTTGGTGTCAATTGGTGGAATTGGGTGTCACGGGATGTCTACTGCGCCGGATTTTGTCTACGCCCTCTCATCTATATTTACGATTACTTTAATAAATGCAATTCTTTTAATTATTAGATTTCAAGGCAAGGAAGGCAATACATTTTAATGGCCAATTTGTCGAGTTGAATATTTCTTGATTTTGAAATCAAATTGATTAGTTCTTAAGTAATTCGATATTAAGTTGTTAACATTTGGATCAGGATTAGGACGTTTACTGTATCTATTCCTTACGCTTATCTTCAACAGGAGAGAGGATTATCCTAATGGCTTTTGTTTATGTTCACCACTTCCGTAAATGGCCGATGCTTTGGACATAAATAAAAGAAAGTTGGTTGTTTATCGACCCTAATGTATAATACCATTATTTAAAACTTTTAATCGGGTTATCTTATTTTGATTTGAAAATTTTGATTCCTGATCATATTTACATAAAAGCTATTTATTATTATCATCAATTTATATAAAGGATCTTTTGGCATATCAGAAATAGCAATATTTTCAAGTCTGCGTCCTTTGTACTTTGGTTCCTATCTGATAAATGTCGCTAGCGAGACATTTACTGTTGTTTGACAGTTGTATTTGAAAATATGCAGGTTAAATTGTTTAAATGTTTAATTATTTTTTGCACTGTTGAATTTCAACTTTATACCTACTGCGAAATAGCGGTTAGGAAATTTGAAAGTCTACATATTATGGTAAGTTACATAAATTTTTAATTACTTAGCACGCGACCAGTTCACATTTCAGCAATAATACTTTACTGAGCAATTTTAATGGCTATTTGATCACTTTATTATTCAGGTGCTGTAAAAGCATTGGACTCTCATCAAACTAACCAAGTTTCGTTAATGGTTAATCAATCACATCCATAATTTATACAAGTAAACTTTTAAAGTTTGACAATTTGACAACTTGGCAATACAGTATCTTGATGTGAAGACATTTGGTGATTTGGCAATCCATTTTGTCATAATATTAGATTACAAACACCATAGTAAATCCAAAAGTTACCTATATCAGAAAGCCCGCTAGATGACAGTATCAAAATTTATCTTTAAATTTATCAGCATTTATAATATTAGCATGGTTGTAAATTTTGTATAGTAAAATCTATTTATATAAAGTAAATATTGAATTTTGCAACACATTCATATAACGTGAATATTTTGTTTTGATAGGGTGAATTAGATAATGATAACTGTAGATTACATGAAATGGGAAAGAATACGACTGAAGGTTCTTTTCTTTATTTAGCTAATCAACACAAATATTTAAAAATTCCTAGCGTTAATAAATTTTGTAAAGATTTTTGAAGAAAGGAAAAAGAAAGAAGCTACTGGAAGAAAGAAAGAATCATCCCTTTGGTTCACCAACGTAATGCAAGTAGGTATACCAACATGATATAAAATATTAAACCCAGTTCTTGGGAAGGAAAAACTTCTAGTAGATTAAGCAACCGGAGTGAGGAAACCAATATTTCTTTTCGTTATCTGTCAGGAGTTCCTACTCATTGGTCGAGGAATAGTCAATTAGGATAATTGAAATTGTCTGGCTTTTATTTTATTTGTATTTGGATAAGTTTGATAAAAAGACATTGAAAATGTATTTATCGATTCACATCTAATGACATAGCATGACGTGTGCTAATGTGAAAGTAAATTTATAGTCAAAAAGGAAAACGTTTAAAATTTTTCGTGTTACATTACAAACAAAAATCAAATTATTTCTATAAGTTTTTATCAGATCTGTAATTATTATGAATATGCAAACTCGATGTCTCTTGGGCGTAAGGAGAAATATTAAGATTTTTTTTGCTTTTATCCCATTTGCAAATAAAACCCATAAGAAACTCTTAACAAGTTACTGAGCTAAGTAGATCCTATCACGGCAAGTGATTCGTAATTTATTTATCCATATTGTATATATATAAGGAGAAAATCAGCCGGTAACAAAGTATCCGTTTTTGCTACTTCTATAATATAATTATACGTTTTATATTTAGTAAGTTAAAATATATTTAAACAGGTTTTTGCATTTCATATTCTAAAGATATGGGAATTCTGGTATATAACGGAGCTAGAAGGAAACAAATGTTCTAAGTTACTTTAGTAAACCACAAAACATTAAGATCACGTCATTATATTATGTACCCCTGTCTAATCATGTAATTTAGAACCCAGTGCACAAGTTAACTTATTAACCAAAATTACTTTTAAAAGTTTTTGGTAAGTTCAGCTAATCTCAGAATTATAATTTTGTCTTTAAAAATATTTTATACGAGCAAAATATTAGTATAACTTAAAAATCTTAATAAGATAGAATTGCGGTAAGCTGCAAATATTAAAAATAAAATCTAATTAAACCAACGCTTCGTATTAACATGAAGTTGTTCAGCTAATTACATCTTGAAATGATTATTCCTAATTTATTCTTGACGTGTTATATTATTTGCCAATGTAATTAAGAAAAAATTGAAAATTAAACCTTCATTAAGTTTAGTTCAGGATTATTTTAAATCCTTGTAAGCTACAATAATTAAATTAATGGTATAGTAACTTTGTCACTTTATTTTAATGGTATATTATGTACTATGTTGGTATAATACTAATCTAAATTATAAACCAAATTCTAAACTTTTGCGTAACATTTTTATTTTTTAATTTATCTAATTTCTTTAAAAACATTTTGAAACTTTGTTACCGTTGAATTAAAAATGCAAATACGAAACTTCCATTCAAATTTACTGTGTTCCGAATTACAAAAACTGTTTGACAATAATAATAGAGCATTATAAAATGTTTTCAATAACTGGTGAAAGTTAAATTCTAAAAATTAAATTTTATTTTGAATTTAAAAGATAGATAATAACTCGCATTATTGTAGCTTTTATTTGTAAGATAAAGTTGTCAAAAAAGTAACAAAAAGTATAAACGTTAAAATGGTTCTAAAGGACGAAGATTTACCAAATCGTCAAAAACAAATCGTGCTGATTTTATAAATAAATATTAAATGTAAAATCTTCTTAGAAAAATAAAAAGAATATAAATGTGTAGATAAAATATTAACTGAAATTATAAAATTTGTAAATCCACATCAAAAAGCTTTCGGTTGATTCGTTAATATTTTTGCGTTTTTTTATTTTATTTTATTTCAAAATTTGCATTATAAACTCAGCTTCCGATTGTTAGTTTTTAACTAAAAATTTGAAAACGAAAAACCACTTAAAATTGTAATTGTCGGTTTATTACTGTAATTGTATTAAAATTGAAAACGGAAACATGATAATATCCCAGCAGACTAGTATAGTGGCAAACGTAAACAACTACACACAAGTATTTGCAGGTTTGAATTCCACATCCGTCTCTTCGGTGAGGGATAATGACGATCGTGGATGACCAAAAATCCAATGTTAATGTTAAAAGCAGAATAGTTTCCATCATACCAAGCCCAGTTCTCCACAAATAGATTTAATTGACAATATAAGAATAATTAATAATATGTAATAGTAAAACTTTGTTATCAAAATCTAATTAAAAATAAGTATCGTAATGATTACTGAAAATGGACATAATGTTAATGAATGAATAACCGAGATCATAAATTTGCAATAGCTTCATATTCATCATACATTTTCTTCCGTCATTTTAAAATTAAGTTTAATTGATCAATTTGATGGATCCAAAGATCCAAAATATTTGCATTTAGCAAAATGTTAGGTCAGATGATGTTCAATCGATTTGATTTCATAATATGACCCGCGTTTGGTCCTGGAAAATTTCATAGTAATTATGGGCATTGTAGTCGGTTACAATTTACAATTAAATTTTAAAAGCCCTCCGATATTTATATTTTTGTTAAACCTCATAAATTCTAAGTTAGTTTTTATAATTTTAATTATAAATGTAAGAAAGTGATGTTTACAAATTGGTTTAGGTCAAGCACTCCACAATTATATCAATTACAAGCGTCTCGCGAGGCATTCCCTGAACTGAACTAAATATAACGATATTTAGCAATTTGAGATAATTGAATTTTGGAATTCCTAGCATCTATTCCATACGTATTAACTTAAATTACTACTAGGGAATTGTTTTACAATAAAATTAAATGAAAGTTTCTGCGAATATCTGCATGTACCATTACTTGTTTACTTTTTCTTCTACAACTTATTTATGCTCTTCAACTTCCTGAATGATTCCACCGTTACTACTTCAGGAACAACATAAAAGTTCCTTCGGGAAATTCTCTCAGTTTCTACGCTCAATGACTAGCATTGAGAAGTTTTAACGCAATTTTAAATTATTGTGAACGTGATACCAATAATATCTAGAAAGGTTTTTAGTTGAATTAAATTTATTGTTTAACCTTTTCAATTAAAGGCTAATGGTAAACTTAAAATGTAAAAGTATCTAATAATTATTAAATATTCAACTAACCATTGAAACTTAATGTGATCACAAATAGTATGAATCCAACGTTGGTAAACACCATCACTAAACCCATTTTGTTAGTGTTTATTTTAACCACAAACACTGAAACTTTAATCACCAAAGCCACAATTATTATAAAAGTTTAAAAAGTATGTCTTCCAATTTTTATTTATTCGTGTCAAACAGTTGGGAAAAAAAAGTTTTAAAATCACTCAATTCGAAAACATTAATTACCAGCAATAACATATTAAGAGAGATAATCTTACTATTTATAATAAATTAAGCAAACAACGTTGCCAGTTTCATGCAACCGAAAAGTAGCGTCGTTCTTATCAGCAGATGACGCGAAAACTAGAGAGAAATCCTATGTGAAGCTGCGTTCGCCATAACCGACAGACGCAATAGCGCCGGCACTCCCACTTACCACTGAAATCTCACCGAATTACCTGTAGTGGCGTCTTATTTTTCAATAACACCCTTCGTCTAATTTAGCTTCTACAGCTTTCATCCGGAGTTCACATAAAACGGATACGAATACGACTAAGTCAAATTAAATTAAGATTTAATTTTCAACTGAGTGCGCTATCACAAATTCTAAGTTAACAATTACCATGCTTCAACAATACATAATAGAAAATTAACTCCAGAAATTAATAAAATATTTGTCGATTTAAAAAAATTATTAGTATAATTAATTAAATTCGAGAATAATAGTAAAGCTCTGCGACAAGCAAATACCTATAATATAATATTACATTTTTGCCTTTCTTCACTATAAATGTAGGCTTCCAATTTTTCAAATTACTTATACAATTTATTTTAATTGTATTTCTCTTAACAAAGAATCAGTAACCAGTAGTCTCTGTTACAGAAATTAAACAAAAGTTCAGATAATACATACAAGGGTGGTATATTGAAAGTTTGAGTTTTTTCATATTGTGTAAGGTTTTTTCAATTTACATTTTATTAAGTATTTGTTAGTAAATCACTTCTCTATTTGTTTTAGTTGGGGGGTATTTTTTTAATAAGTTTTTAGTTGGAGTTTTTACAATTCGTTAGGGTTTTTAATGTTATCCACAGTTTGGATGTAGCAGGGTAGTAATTTGAATCCGAAATTTCCATCCTGTACTGAACTAGCAATCACACCGAACCACTGCTGTGGATGGTAGCAGATTTCCATATGAAGTACTTGCAGATTTTGAAACTTTTCTACCCAACAAACATTTGATTATTTCAACACTTTAAAGTGGTCGCAAAAGAAGATGAGAGGGTGGAGCTAATGCGTAGAAAACAAAACTCGTACAATCGTGCTTATGTTGGTGTCAATTGGTGGAATTGGGTGTCACGCGATGTCTACTGCGCCGGATTTTGTCTACGCCCTCTCATCTTCCTTTGTGATCACTTTACCGCGGTCATATGTGGATAGCTACGCAGGCGCTCATGCGTCCGTGGGCAAAAGATTGGGAAACCCTGGGTTAGCGAGATCTTATTGGATCTATGTTGGGGATGCAGTTTTAGATGGATTTAGAGTTGGATAATAATAAATTATTGATAACTTTGTTATACAGTTGATATTTACATATATCAACATTTCTTCCCAAATTAATTAGGTTTGCTAATTTATTTAAATAATAAACTTAGCAATTTTTTTGATGTTATTAGTATATTGTAATTTTTAACTATATCTACATAATATTATATTCATATTTATGTATTTGTGTTCGTATATTCTTTTGTTGATGTTAATGTGTATATACAATACTGCCTCACGGGTAATGTTTTGGTTTCTGAAAGAAAAGTTATTATAAGACAGCAGCTTGAGATATTCCGTCTTACCTCCCTATATATTTTTTTACACCCCATTTCTCCTTTATTACCCATACGATCTATGTACATTGAGTTATAGCGGCAAAATTGTAATATTCTTTTATTTAGTTACGAAGAAACAACTTTAAATTAATATAATCAAATTGAAAATATGTATAACTACTGATTATTCTATTTGTTATTTTTTGAACGATAATTTCCATCCAGCGAAAACGGCGCGACGCTAAATGTACCTAAATGACCGTTGATCTAGATGACGACTAGCATTTATCTCCAGCATTTTTAACTCAAGTTTAATAACTAAGCGCCAAGTAACTCACATTAATTCAAAAAGAAAATAATAAGTTATTAACTTCATTAATTAAGATCCAATTGAATCAGTTATTGCTGAAACAACCTAAGTCACTTTTTATAGATGTTCAGGAAACGTAAAAAACGTTTCACTGTTAGGTAAGTAACCTGCTAAACCGAAAATTTCTAATATCGTTTTCTGTCATAAAGGATATACTTTTTTAAGTTTTTTTTGCACCAAACGATGCGGAACTGTCGAAAATATGTTTTCCATGTGTTAACTCAATTTGGCCAAAAAGTGACTTAGGTTGTTTAAGCAATAACTGGTTCAATTAAATTAAGTTACTTTATTAGTTGCATCGACAATGTGACAGCTAAATCTCTGCTTGGAAATAAAAGCCAACCTTAAACGATTCGAAAGGAATCAATCAATCAGATAATAAAATTGAGCTACCAAAAAGAGACACATACTCAAAATTTAACGGCCTTGCCTGCTGGGATAGGTAAAAACAAAAGTAGAAATTTTATTAAAAAATTAAAATTGTATAAGCCGCTTATCTCGCTGGATATTAACAGCAATCCACGTAAACTCTTCGGTTTGAGCACTTCGATGCTTGAGATGTTAAGACACACTATAATCTTAAAATTGGTTACATATCAACTTAAAATTTAATTAACTGCAAGCATTATTATCAAAGTAAAAAAGATGTTTACATAATTCTATATCTCACAGATGCTGTTTAAATCGACGATTACGACAAGTTGCTTGAATTCAAGCAACCACTACATAATAAATTTAATATTAACTAAACGAATTATTTGAATGCGAAACTCCCGACTTGTTCGATCGAACTTCAGGATAACCGACGTAGTTAAAAAGATTAGCCAATTTCTAAATATATGATAGCGATAAAGCAATAAATGGCCAATATTAAACTATCCCTCAAAATGTTATCCAAAATTGGCACTAGAGAATCCTAACAATCCATATTGCAATTTTGTAAAGCACCGGTTGCTAGAAATTATTAAATTAAAAATCGAAAAACATTGACAACCTGCACATAAATTTTACCTACTAAAATAAATTAAAGAAATTATTTTGGAGAATAACTATAGAAAGTTTATGAAAAAAATCTGCAATATTTTTAAATGTTTAACTAAATTTTAATGTAGCAACGAAAATTTGAATTTATTAACAAACACGAATTACTCTAAAAACCTCAAATCTTCATCCACAGTCTCTTAGAACATAAAGTAATGCAGAAGCTACCTTCCAACGTGCTGGTAGACTAATTAAAACTAAATTACTCGGCAAACCAGCACGCTAAGCTAAACTAAGATACATTTGGATTCTGTCACAATGTCTAACATATTCCGACATTCAATTCGAGATAAATCTACAATACAAAGTCCGAACTTTAGCAGTTTTACTAACTGCCTAAACATTAAACTAGAGTCGATAGATTATTCAGTTCCATCGGTGATACAAATAATTTCGGTGCGACCAGGATTCGATCCTTTGATCATAAGATCATAAGATCTTTAGCCAACTACTCATGCACCATACCCAAATTACCAGTATATCTATTGTTTAAATGATAAGCTTCAATAAGTTTTACCTAAATAGATATGAATAATGGCGCTCTATTGCACAGTGTATAATATTTGTATCTTTGAAATTAATGTTGGTTTTGTCAAATTACTCTACATACAGTTACTTGGGGTTGATCTCTATTTTATGTTAAAAGTTCATAATAGAAAATATATGCGATGTCTTAACTCAAAAAATGATTGTAACAATATGTAAAAAGGGTTGCAGCTAACGTTAGCTAATGTTAGCTAATGCTAGGTAAAGCTAACCCAAAGAATCATGGCAGGACGGAGCCAAAATTTTTCCCAGTAGATGACACGGAACACCTAATTCCACCAATTGACACGAACATAAAATTGACCAGGCAAATTTTCGTGTAGCTTTAACCAACAATTACAGTCATTTTCTTTTGATTGAATTGAATCGATTCTTTCTTAGGAAATATTTGTGGAATACTTAATTTAGTAGACTTGATTTCTTCTAAAAAGTCCTATATGTTGTTAGCACTAAGCAAACCGTTATTAAATTACAATTTTCTGATGTAAGAATGTTTATAATATTTATGTGTGATGTGTTCGTACTTACGATTAATTATTTACAAGCATTTCTTATGGTGAAGCAATAAAAGCCTTTTTTTAGTTATTGATTTCTTATTTCCATTAAAGTTTTAAATAAAATATCTACAGTATGGATCCTTTTATCTTAATAATTTAACTTTTCATCGACTAATCGTATTCAAATTTTTTTTAAGAATAAATTATATTTAAATTACGCAAACATTTTCTTTTGATTGATAAAAAATGTTATAAACCAGTTCTTCCTATGTATAGAGCTGGGGTTACAAACTTGATTTAATTCCTTCAATTGAATTCCCAATGAAGATCATGTGAAAATATATGAATTCCTAAAGTCACTTTCGCTTTTATTTTATTTACCTAATTGTTTCCTATAATAGCTTCCAAAAAATCCAAATTCTAGATGTTTATATTTCTTATATCTTTTCGTCCATTTTAATGTTTACTTTTGCTAACCAGACCTTTTATAAGGTTCACAAATTGTTACATTATAAATATTAAATTTCAAAAAGATGAAAATTTCCTTGCTACTAAAATGTATACTTTTAAGACTTTGAGCCTCGACAAATTTTTTTAGTCCACCGGTATTAAAATCTTTTTAAATGAATTATTGTCGTCTTAAAAACAAAACAATATTCAATAAAGCTATACCAAAAAGCAAACACTGTTGTGTTCCTCATACCGTCCTTTTTAATGTGCATAACATTTGTGTGACATGTGGCCATTCCAGCGGTCCAAACCTCGTTGAATTGGATTTTGGCTTGTTAGCATTTTATATTTTTTACCTACGAAGAACCCCCAAACCTGAAGTTCTTACTTCACCCGAAGTCGAACCAAGTATTTTTGCTATCATAGTCAACTCACTTGACCACTATACTCTGACCGTCTCTTAATAAACTTAACATAAATAACACAATAATTATTATTATACTATTTATATTGTCGTTTGGTGATAAGTATTTAAAAAACGACAAGGGCCTATCTACAATATTCATGATAGAAAAAGTGAAAATCACGTCCATTATTTATTCAATTTTTTCATAAAAATTTTATTTCTACTTTAATACTCAAAAGTGTTCGATTATAAACTTTTCCTCAGAATTAACTTTACTTAAATACTTTACTAAAAATTACCATTTTATGATTTAAAGTACTTTAATGCTAAATCAATTTGTAATTTTGAAAATTTTTACATTATTATGCAATTACCCAAATATGTGTACTATACATAAAATTTTAAGTTGCTATAATATATCTTGCACATTCAGAAATATAATCTACCCATTATACATAGTACTTATTATGACATCCTCATAAACACCAACACACACTTAATTTATAATTTGTTAATGTACTTTAAACGTTACAAACAATTCAGTAGGACAATTGATTTTTAAATAATTTTCAAATTACAAAATATTTTTAAAAATATACACAAGTTGCTCTTCATAACGCTACGTATCATTGTTATTAAAATTTTGGTATTACAAAGCTTAGTACCCATGCGGCAAATAATACTTTTTATCTTCTGGCATATTAAAAGGTATGTTATCTCGCATGTCATGTGAATCCATACTACAGTCGAATACCTCATCAGTAAGATAAACTAACCTTTGTTGTCCCATACCAAATAAGCACTTTAACAAGCTTAATTGGTTGGATATTCATGTATTAACCGTGTAGTTAGAGGCGAGCGGTTAAGCACGGCTAATGGGTTACGGAACTTGGCCACATTGTAATTTGGGCGCCAACATAATTCCAAATTTACTACAAATATTTTTATTAATGATGTTTTTCATTTAATTTCAATGTAACCATTAGAATTGACATTAGTCAAATATTGATTTTCTGAATTTTTTGGATTATTTATATTCCTACCTGGCGTTTCAGCGTCAGTTCTTAATTATTTATTATTATCATTACAGAATTATTATTGTTATTATTAGGTTATAAGTTATAATAATATTTTGCGAAAAGTCAAAAGTACTTTTGTTTGTTTCAATAATACTAACATTAGAGAATAATTAACGTATTTATTTTTTAAGGGTGTTTTTAGATTATATTATTATATTACACAATAAATAGTAAACTTTAGTTTTCTCTAAATATTATTAGAAAACAATGTCAAAAAATATGAAGGAGATAGAATGAAACATATTTATTAGAAATATAATAAAATCATGATAAGAAAACTCACCCAAATGAAAAAGTTTCTTAAATTGTCTTTGTTTTGAAGATGTTATACATAAACGACATCATGAAATATCTATAAATTTAAGAATCTCATTTTCAGGTTTGCTTCATTTGCCATGACTAAGCCGGATGCTTGGATGTATTACAGTTATTAGAAATTTTATTCTCTTGTATTATCTTTGTAAGTTTGAAACGACGCCAATCCGTGGTGTTCAAAGTTAACGTCAGTTCTACTAACAAAGCTCGCTGAACCAAGAAAATTTAATGCATTAATTTGAGTTGTGGTTTTCGACCAAGCACTTACCAAAAACTAAAATTATTGCTTTCACGACAAAGAATTATAAAGTAAGTTTCAAAATCGTAACAAAAATAAGTACGACGAAGATATTTACAGTAAAACTTTATTTTCTTTCATAAAATTTCTATATTAAAATTTAATCAGAAGCATAACACACTCATTTACTTATCAGGACAACAACAAAATGTATAATGTTTTTAATTAATTTAGGAGCACGTTCAATATTGGTAATAAAGAAAAACTGCTTTTAAAAATAAATTGAAATTGCTATATTTTTCAATAAAAAGAGTAAATTTGCGGTATTAGGGGATATCGATTAGGTAAACGTAATTAAAAATATGAAGACGCATCTTATTATTGTCGCCAAGCAATTGCCTCTTCGATAGCGCTCAATTTAAATTTATAGTACAAAATTTAACCAAAATTATAGTGACACTTTAAACTGACTACTAATTAACTGCATTATTATGTGTATTTTCTTAATTAAAACTATATTAAGCTCAAGTGCTAATTATACAAATTATGAATAAGAAATGCAGTTGTCTTGAAATCTTACCATTTTCTAATTATCCTGTCTTCTCTGCATTAGCATTAATTTTGATAAGTACGGTTAATAGACTTGATCTTTTTTATCCTTATTATTACTTAATTACACAGAATGTCTGGTATCCTATATTATGAATATCTTTGAACTTGGTAATATCATCATTCTCTTATTATTACTACTATAAATTAAGAAAAAGTTGTAGAACTGCAAAACTGAATTGTATAATAAAATCCTAAGATTATAATTACAATAATTTTATAGGTTATTAATGAATATGTACTTTAGGAAATTAATAAATTACTACAGTAATATATTTAATTGATAACTACATAGCTGTGACATCAAAATTTTAATATCCACTGCCCCACTGATATGATCCTTTACAGCTTCTATGACTGTTGCTGTAAATTGGCTACGATAATCACCTAGCAGCTGGTTTATTTTAGTGGAGGAGCCAAGGTGTAGTTCTGTGCCAATTTTTAGAATCCAAATAATGTACCCTCGATCGAGGCGTAATTAATTTAAGTTCTTAATTCCTCATGCCACCGTCAATAAAGTTGAGTTATTGCAAGCTACACCGCTTCAAAATTAAAAGTTCCTTTAAAAATTTATGATTCACCAAAATGGCTGTAGAATTTTATTCTGTAAATTATAAAATATTTTATAGCTAGTTAAACACATAAACAAGTATACTTTGAAAATAGTCTAACATGTTATTACAAAATATTTTTATTTTATTATTACTGTAAGATCCCGTTTACGGATGAGCGGAGCTAAAGCTATGTAAACAGCCAATACTGTAACAAATTGGTTTCATTATGTTTGAAAATATTTTTTAAATTAATTTTATTTGTTTTATAAATTATTCTTGATGCGGTCCTGCACTTTTACACCATGAATTGTTGTTATTTTAAATTCAAGAATCAAATAAAAAAACTTTGATTTTCCTTGGTTATACCACTTGAAACTATGAGTTCATGTTCATTCAACTCATTACTTTGAGTATCATTTTCGAGATTCCCACCCTCCCAAAGGACATAAGTGCCGACCACGGTGTAGAAACTTCATAGGAAAATATTAGACCCTGATTTTAATAGTATTGTAGTTGTCGGATTTTCTTAAGATGGCGCTGTTTCAATAGTTATTTCGAAAAGTAAACAATAAAATAACATAAATCATAGAATATCCTATAAATTGGAATTCTAAGACGATTAATAAATTATAATAGTGAAAAATAGTTAAATTGAATGGAAATATAGTGGAATAATTTAGTTTAGTCAGATTTAGTTGACCCATGACACCCAGGGGGCGCAACGAAAAGACAGTATAAGACTGTCTACAATTTTAACATTGAAGTTTCCCTTCTTAGTCCAGTCAAAATAGACATTTCACTTTGCAAAAATTCGCATCCAGCTGAAAATTGGCATAAACCTTGAATGCACTATTACAAACAAAATATCAAAAGTCCCCACCGATTCCACTTCTGCTAAAAAAGTTATTCAAGGTCAAAGGTCAACAATTTCGGTTTTTTACATTTTTCTCGTAAATGATAAGTGTTATCGTAAAAATAGGTTAGACAAAAATTATAGATCATGAAATTCTCTACAAAAATTATTCTTATATTTTTTTTCGTACGAATCGTTATTCCTGAGATATCACGATTCAAAAAGTTGGGAAGTTTTATTAGACAGTGTCCTATTGATTGAAAAAATGGTAATATTGGTAGTGATTCATTGATTATCGAAATCGCGATATATCAGGAATAGCGATTCGTACGAAAATAAGTATAAGAATAATTTTTGTAGAGAATTTCATGATCTACAATTTTTGTCTAACCTATTTTTACGATAACACTTATCATTTACGAGCAAAATGCAAAAATTCGATATTGTTGGCTTTTGACCTTGAATAACTTTTTTAGCAGATGTGGGATCGGTGGGGACTTTTGATATTTTGTTTGTAATAGTGCATTTAAGGTTTATGCCAATTTTCAGCTGGATGCGAATTATTGCAAACTTTGCACTTTTTTTGTCTATTTTGACTGGACTATTCTATTGTAATCTTTTATTCTATGGTGCCGACATCAGTAAAATCAAAAACCACAATTGGAAATAGATATTATCAGACGTTACCCCTAACAACTTAACAAAACTATGGCAAATTGCCAAGGCGTTAAAATCAGAAGAATCCAACCAATAATTTTCCATCATCCAAATTCCCCAATGACCTGCTATTTTCGACCAAGACAAAACAAATACCTTCAGACAAAAATACTTGAAACACCACAACCTGGCGAACCGAACCCTAAATCCCGATAACGACAACCTCGTTCAAAATTCTATTGATCAAGTTAACAACTCCTACTCCCTCATAACCGCACCAATACACCTTTTCCCTTCCTAAATCCGAAAAGTTTTTAAAAAATTAACCACAAAATTCGTTACATCCTAAATGCATCTCTCATATAGCAATACTTTCTTCAAAAATCCACCAGTTTTCCCGTAATTATTCACAAGGATGAACTCCAGTTTCCACCTACCAGCAAGTAGGTGGTGCAGCAAGAACGTTGATATACGTTGCAGTAGGAAAACAATATTATATAAAAACTGTAACTGTATTAAAGCGCAGTGTAAATTTAAGTTTTACTTTTTGTACATATTTAGGCTTAAGAGTGCAATGCACAATGTTTTGTAAATAATTGTTTTAATAGAGTTTTAAAATAGAAAAACAGTATCATTTTCCATCTGGCTCACTTGAAATTATCAATAACATCGAAGATTGTCCGTCCACGCCAAGGTTCCAGCATCAAACCCTCAGTGCAGTGTTTGCTTTGTGACATGCGATAATCGGGTCAGGTGCTTTTGGTTGTTTGGAAGAAGCTTTAACCTTTACTGTAATCTTTGGAGTCGAACGTACATCATAGATTTGGAAACAACTCGGTCACCAAGATTGTGTAAACTTTCGAAAAGCTTGGAGTAAAGCATTTTTATTATTTTAAATCGAGTGAAGCGGACGTGCATTTGCAGCTGTTGTTATTAATGGTAGCCATTAGAGGTTTCTGCTTTCGTAGATGTTCGTCTCATTTTATTGCAACTACCTTTTGAATGATAAATACCTGACACTGCTAGATCGTATCTCTTCCTTAACGGTGTTCACTCTCAGATCTCGGTAGATAGCTTCGTTGGTGATGTACGGTGTGTATGTTGCTTATTTTTCGTAGCGTTTTAGATTGAAATCTTTGTAAGATTTCGATATTTGAGCTACTAGTCGAACAGAATTGAATGCCATACTACTAGATTGGTTTGATGATGGGTTTACGTGGATATGCCTTTTATATTTCGGGATTCAGCTACCCTAGTGCTGCCATCTGGCAACTAATATTTTTATCGTAAAGTTTGACATTTTTGAAGGTCTATGTATTCAGAACTTTTTGCCGTATGAGCGCAATTTGTGTTGTTGAAAAATTCTTGAAAAATAAATTCGTCCAAAAAATTGAATTAAATCATGAACCATATTTGTGTGACTATTTTTTACAACTTTCGACGTGGATTGACTCAACAGCAGTGCATCGGTGAACTTAATTCGACTATTGGCGATGAAGCACCATCAAGGACCAGTGTTTATCGCTGATTAAACGAATTCAATCGTGGCCGTAGTTCTCTCAACGACGAATTTCGTGAAGGTCGACCAAAATCAGTTGTTGTTCCCGAAGACATTGATGCTGTAGGTGAACTGATACTGCAAGATCGTCATATGACTTATTATCGTTAGATTGAGGCATCCTTGGGCATTATGGGGACCAGCTCACATTAAATATTGAATAAACATTTGGTTGTCAAAAAGATTTCTTTGCGTTAGATCCCGCATAATTTGACAATCGCTTAAAAAAGGCTCTTGTCAATTGGTCGAAAGAACTGCTCAAAATATACGATTGCGGTGCTTCAAAATGAGTCTATGACATCGCGACAGGTGACGAATCATGGATCTACGTGTATGAGCCCAAAAATAAAAAGCAGTCGACTGTGTGCGTTTTTCAAAAGGAGCCATCCAACAAAAGCTGTTCGCGCACGAAACACTTCGAAGCAAGTGGTCGCATGTTTTTTTCGGAAAAACTGGACATGGTGCATCCGTACCATTGGTAGAACGTAGAACGGTAAATTTGGAATGGTACACAACCATTTATTTGCCAGAAGTCTTCGGAGAAATAAGGAAAACCAACCACCAAAGCCGGATCATTCTCAACTATGACAATGTGAGCTCTCACACATCGGTTCGAACAAGTGAATTTTTGAGCACTTAAACCGTCGATTTGATGGACCATCCGCCGTATAGTCCTAATTTAGCACCCAATGACTTCATTTTATTTCCGCACGTTAAAAATAAATAGCGAGGTCAACGTTTTTCGACACCTGAAGGAGCGGCGGGTGCTTTCAAAATGCAAGTTTTGGAGGTACCTTAATCGGAGTGGAAAAAGGGCTTCAAGAATTGGTTTTAACGCATGCAAAAGTATATTGACCTTCATGAAGAGTATTTTCAAAACTAATAAAGGCATTTTTGATGAAAAATATTTATTGTTGTTCTTAAATCCCGAAATATAAATGGCAACCTACGTATATGGCAGTATTTTGTAATCCATTGTTAGTTGGGATTGCTGACCGATTAACCAATTAAACTTTTAGGTACAGTTTAATGCTAAGCTGTTTGCTTTTAGACCATATAATATGTTTCTTCCATGTTAACCTTCGATCAAAATGCATCCGGAGATACTGTGTGTCTTCTGCGTGGGGAAGATCTTTGCCACTTAAGGTGACTGAGAGGCACGTTTCTCTGAGCATTGTCAATGTGATGTGTACAGATGTTTTTCTCGTTAGTTTTGATTCGCCAAGTTTTCATCCATTTTTTAATCTTGTCCAGGTTTGATTTGAGCATGTCTGAATCTATGAATGGATTTGCATAAGATTCAAATCTCTAATTGTATAATGTCTTTTCTATTATTTTCTTCATTCTTATAATAATGTCTTTCTATTGCATAGGTTGTTTTATTGTAATTATTACATTTGTTGCGCAACTACTCACTCGAACAGTTATTTTTCAACCATTAAATCTGATCATTGTTTTACCATTGTTTTATTTGAACAGCTCCTTCCGATCACAATTTTATTTCGGAACTGACCATACAGTTTCTTCAATTTATCATCGATTTATAGTATACATCCTTCGTGGCAAAAGAAACCGGAGTAGTACCCTGTCTGGATTTCGACGTTCAATTGATTCTGATGAAGGTTGATGAACCCTTTCATTAGAAGTTGTCAATTTACGTTTCAATACAATGCTCGTATATTATTTTTGGGGTTATTTAAACCTATACTCTACTAATGGGGAGGTAATGGTAAGACGAGTTCAAACCAGAGCTTTGACAAAAAGAATTCTACAACACTGAAAATCATGAACACAGCTGGAACTAGAAATTCATTTCGCTATAGTCCTTGCCAAATATCTGTGCATCTGCGTCACAGAAACTTTAAGTTGTTACAGAAACTTTAAGCACCCCCAAGTTGTGGTGAAGCACTCAAGTGTGTGTGTGTGCTGTGGTAAAAAGTATTCGTTTAACTCATGTTTTTCAGCTTGATTCAACCATTTTCAACTATGACGCAGATGCACAGATATTTGGCAAGGACTTTTATAATAGAGCAATTTAAGTTGAGAAGTAGGGGACGGACAAATTCCTAAGCAACGAAAATTTATTTGCAGGTATTGATTAAAAGGGACTAGTGCAGTTTGACGCCGTCGTTTTGACGCGAGCACGTTTCGACGCGAGCACGTTTTGACGCCGCACGTTTTGACGCGAGCACGTTTCGACGCCGCACGTTTCGACGCCGAGCGTTTCGACGCGGGATCAGTTTGACGCAGGCATGTTTCGACGCCACACATTTCGACGCGAGCACGTTTCGACGCCGCACGTTTCGACGCGAGAATTGAAATTATTATTTATATTTGAATTATTAATTATTAAAATTATTAGAAACCACATGAGGATTGAAAGAAGACTTTTGCGTGATTATTATAGTGCACATGAAATCCCAGATACCACATTTGTAAATAGTTATGTTTACCAAAAGCCACACCAAAAGCCCTTGTCAGTGATATACCGGGTGACCGGCCGCCGATGTGAACATAGGAAATTAACATAGGAAATTAATTTTTCTTTAATTAGAAGTCGAAAACTAACACTAACCTAGCCTCAACCGGGATCCACCTTTTAATCGGGAATCCCTTCTTAAATACAAGTCGATTCCCAACACCAATCTAGGCTCTACCGGTGTATCTACCTTTTAATGACGTTCTCTTTAAAAAAAAAGTCAAAAGTAACACTAACCTAGCCTCAACCGGGATCCACCTTTTAATCGGGAATCTTTTCTTAAATACAAGTCGATTCCCAACACCAATCTAGGCTTTACCGGTGTATCTACATTTTAATGACGTTTTCTTTAAAAAAAAAGTAGAAAACTAACACTAACCTAGCCTCAACCGGGATCCACCGTTTAATCGGGAATCTCTTCTTAAATACAAGTCGATTCCCAACACCAATCTAGGCTCTACCGGTGTATCTACCTTTTAATGACGTTCTCTTTAAAAATAAGTCGAAAACTAACACTCACCTAGCCTCAACCGGGATCCATCTTTTAATCGAGAATCATCTACCTTTTAATGACGTTCTCTTTAAAAAAAAGTCGAAAACTAACACTATCCTAGCCTCAACCGGGATCCACCTTTTAATCGGGAATCTCTTCTTAAATACAAGTCGATTCCCAACACCAATCTAGGCTTTACCGGTGTATCTACATTTTAATGACGTTTTCTTTAAAAAAAAGTCGAAAACTAACACTAACCTAGCCTCAACCGGGATCCACCTTTTAATCGGGAATCTCTCCTTAAATACAAGTCGATTCCCAACACCAATCTAGGCTCTACCGGTATCTACTTTTTACTGACGTTCTCTTTAAAAAAAAGTCGAAAACTAACACTAACCTAGCCTCAACCGGGATCCACCTTTTAATCGGGAATCCCTTCTTAAATACAAGGCGATTCCTAACACCAATCATAAAGTGGTTGGTTTTCTTTTTTTCGGCAAAAGTAAGCTAAAGATACCCCTAAACAATGAAATTTGTTCGACGTTAATTTTACGTACTTTTTGTCCATACGGCGTCGAATCGTGCGGCGTCAAAACGTGCGGCGTCGAAACGTGCAGCGTCAAAACGTACCGGCGTCGAAACGTGCTCGCGTCGAAACGTGCGGCGTCGAAACGTGCGGCGTCAAAACGTGCGGCGTCAAAACGATGGCGTCAAAACGACGGCGTCAAAACGACGGCGTCAAAATGCCCGGCTCCGTGATTAAAAGTGTGACATAAGAAAACTTAAAGTCAATTATGTAGTGGGGGCACACCGAATCTGTCATATGCAATGAAACCCATATGAGAAGATAATGTGATGGCTACTGCAGAATTTACATTGGTTCCTACAGCAAATGCTACATTCTCGAGCCAATTCAATTTTCTTTGTGCCATCATCCTCGTCGAAAATCAGAACTTTACGAACACAATAATGAACATTTAGCAGGTAACACAGTTAGTCTGTGCAGTTAGTCACAAAACAGGCAAATGCGGACATAAATCAACTTTAGATTTTAAAAGAATAAAATAATGGACTTCATTTATATGATTTCAATTTCCTGTCAGCAAAATTTTATTATAATTGTTTAAATTAATCCCAGGAAAATATTGCCGACGTTTATAATACGGCCGACGCTTGGCCGGCACTGCTAATTACATTAAATTCAAATAACATGCGTGTGTTTCAGTGACGTAGCAACAGGTGGTGCGAGTGGTGCCGGGCACCAGGGCCCGGGCCCCGTGGGGGCCCGGTACACGGACAAAATTGATTTCTATTATTTACAGACATTTTTGTAAAAATTATCTATGAAAGTTTGCACATTGAACACAGCGAGGGCCCCAGGGCGGTGCGTCTGCACCGGGGCGGCGCCCTGAAAGAACGCCAAAATAAAGAAATATTTGAAAAAATTGAATAATGTAATTCATTCAGTAAATATTATAGCTATATATACGAGGCAACGAATGACGCCGTTGCAACATCAAAATTTCATGAGGAATTTCTAGTTAAATAGCAACATTTGGTGAAAAATTAATGGACCTAATTTTATGAAAAGTTATACCTATATAGCTGTGGTATTAAAACAAGGTTTCAAGTGCAATATTCCTATATAAAATAGATAGTATTTTCCTAAAACATCGCCTGCGGCGCTAAATACACTGCTTTCCCGTGTGCCGGAGGTTGAATTATTTAGAGGGGGGCTTCAAAATTGAATTGAGCCTGAAGCTTCATAAGTGCTAAATTTTCATTAGTCTCTTCCGGGGGGGGGGGGGAATTAAGATCTCGCACCACCAGAAAATCTTTCTAGGGAAATCTACGATACCTTTTTGTCACTTACATGTTTTTTGTGCAATAACATTGTTATTTAAATTTTTTTTTATAATAAGATAATGAAGGGGGCCCGCTGTGGATCTTGCACCAGGGCCCGGTCTTGACTTGCTACGTCACTGGTGTGATTGAAATTATTATTCACACTTACAATAAATTAAATACTCAAATCTGATTTTAACATTAAATTAGAAAAGTTTTACTTGTATTTCTAGATTTCTAAATTATAATGATAATTTGAGTGATACATTAAAATTATTAAGCAAGGGAGCTATTAAGTACAAAAAATACACACACTTTGTAGATTTTCCTATATTACTCCCACTTCTGATTGAAGATCCACCTAATAATTAATAATCACAGCAAACAAAATGATAAAATCAAATAATTGAAAATCCACCCCAGAACGATAACCTGAAGTGATTTTTTGCAATTATCTCCCGATAGAAAATAATACAAAATAAATATTTCACTATTTCACTATTATTAAAAGTTTTATTTAAACTAACCCCGATAAATTAATTTCACCGACATCTCATCACTTACCTTTATTATACGTACTTGACGGATGCAATTTTATTTGCATTTTAAATTGCAATCCACAAAATGAATTTTTAAAATTATTATTTCAGCTCTTTTTCTCACTTAAATGGTTATATAACCCAAGAGATGAACGTTTCAATATTAAAACTTTGTGATAATAACTTATCTTTTACTAAAACACATATTTAATTTGGTTTCATTTCTGGAAAATTTTTATTCAACTTTATTTATTATGAATATACTTTCTAAAATGTTAACAAAACTGTAATTAAATCATATGAACGAAGCGATTTTCCATATTTAATTCCCTGGTGCATTATGATAATGTGCATATTAAACTGAACTATTTGGTAAAACTAATAATGAATATTCAAAACTTTTGTTCGATATCAGCAATTTGTATATTATTAATGAAAAACATCAGCCCGTATAAAGTTAATTAGTAGTGACGCGACGTTAGTTTTATAACAATTACGGTCCACTTGACTTCCAATGATAATTGGGGGATTATGTGTGGCATCGCCGAGAGATATCAATCTGTAGCTAAATTATAGTTAGATAATAGCATTTAGCGTATAATCTTGATGAACGTGACATTTAATTTATAATATTGACCATTTTAATACTCTTTTGGAAAAAGTAAGCCACAAGTAATAAAAAATCTCATTTAAGAGAATTAAATTGGCCACAATTTAAAAAAATAAATACAGAAAGTTAAAAAGTAACGATGTTTTTAGCGTTCTCTGAAATTATTCTGTGTTATGTGTTTTGCAGATCGTCTTGATATGGAAAATTGTGCATTAAAAGTATAACAAAGAAAATTTCTACAATGGCGTTTACAGTTAATGTAAGTGGTGCATCGGTTTTACGAGGTTTTATTTATAAAGTATAATCTAAAAGGATAGTCTTTGTAATCTCATATACGACATTTAAAAGTTAATTACGTTTTTGCTGTTTCTGTAACGCAATTGTAAATCGTGAGATTTAAACACTACCATGTTGGTTTACCTCTACTGACTGTAGTGGCCTGCTGTTTGGTTAAGGTGTAGCTTATATTTAAATTACAAATTTTAATTTGGGTTACTACTGTTAAATTTGCAGAATTTGTTTGTAAAATTATACTCTTAGCATGTTTAACGTAAATTTCATTCTTCTCTACGATAATTGGATCGATGATACGTATTACTCAAGTAGGCTTACTACACACTATTCATTGTAATTATTTTCACGCCCATGTGCAGAATAAATAAGAATATTTTAACAAAAACTTTGTGTGAAATATTTGTATACTTCGTATTTACCTATACCTAATATCGAATTCTTTTCTGTGCTTTTTATAACGAAATACTTATTAGTAATAATTTAATTTGAATTAATAAAATTTGAATAGTTACTGATTTATTGAGATAAATCATCAGGATGTCATCAAGGGTATATTTACCCTAGCTTTTAATATATTAAAAATGTGCCTACAACGTCCGCGTTGCAACCTCGATTTTGAACTGATACTACAAATAAAAATATTTATTTAACAACATACTTTTCATCATTAAACTGAAGTATTGAAAAGTTTTCAAAATTATGAATTTAAATACTTAAAATGCTAGGTTGGGAAGTGAAGTACCTATTTGTTTGTTTACGTGTCGTAAGTGCTCTTTACTTTTGTCAGCACTATAGTGATCATTTGAGTTTTTTAAGAGCACTTTTTTTTACCAATATCTCTGTAATTTAAAAATATTTAACAATATTTTTAATTTGTATCTCAAATAGTAATATGTAATTTCATATTACTTTTTTTATTTAATTTATTTTATAATTAATAGTTTTATAATCAAAGAATACATTTTATTTAATCTATTTGTACAGTTGTGAGTTTGCTATATTAAAGATTATTAAAAGTTTTTCGTTTTATAGTAACTTGTCGCTTTTCCTAGTTTCTCATTTTTGTCACGTGTGTATAACACTTCATTCTACAGTTACAAATTTAATTTTCTATCTTTTCGTTGTTACAAATTTGTCTCTATATTTGTCACTTGATGTATTTAATCATTTTATCTATTATGTGCTTTAGTAAATAATTAATTTAAAATTTATTTTGGTTTTAATAAAAAATTGCACGTCAAAAGAATTTTATTATTACACTTAATAACTGAATCCACGCAATTACTTACTTTTTATTGAACCGAAATCGCACAGGAAGCTTGCGACTTAATCTCCAGACCAGCCTGTCGGCTCATTTTTCTATATTTGGCCCAAAACGAGAATTGGCCACTTAATAACAAAAGAGGACTAAATAAACATTAAATATTTAAGCAACCTGCTTAGGAAACTTTTGTTGAATCATGCACCAACTTTGTAATATAACATTTTAGTTCTTTTAACTATAAGTTACTATAAAGCACTATTTTTATTATTAAGGTTTATAGTTATAAAAGTAAAATTTGAAATAGGAGTTTCTCCATTCTTCTTTTTTCTAAAACAACTTCCGAGCATATTCCCAAAGTTACGTCATTTAAATCACTTATCATACTCTCAAGTTTATTTTCAACAAGTCAGAAATATGCAGCAACTGCACCGAAGTGCAGTGTGGCTAACTTTTTTAAATGTTATAAAATATTTTATTCCATATTTATCAAATAGTAATAATCTACTAATGCCATTTATACTACCTATGCGTTGCATTGTCTTGAAAGTTTTACTGGCATATCCAATTTAATGTAATGAATTGTAACTGACATTTACTATTTAGCATCGCTCTGATTGTCGTCTAAATTAATTAAACGTAAAAAGCAGAAAATAGTTTTAGTTTGCAACAATTGAAATTAGTTTTAAATATTTCTAATTAAATAATTTAATTAAATTTATATTAGATATTCAACTCAGTAAAGTTTTGACGTAACTGAATTAAATTTAAACGTTATATTGAATTTGCCTTGAATTGGTTTCATATCTTTAAATATAGTACTAAATTTGGATCAAAACTTAATTTTAAAATTATGATTTAAAATCAGAAGCCTAAAGTTGAAAAAGGGCAGTTCTGTAATTTTGTTTATAACTGTGAAGATTTTTGTTCAACAGTAAGTCAACTTAATACAAGTTCTTATTAAAAAAATAAATCAAATAGATTAAAACGTCGTGACTTTATGATAATCTCCCATTTATTAATGTAATATAAGCTCAGTTATAATTGAAAAACGGCCTTTTCTTTTAGGTAAAAATAAACTGTTTTGTGCAATAGGCTGTTTCAGTGCAGTATAATATAAAACGGGGTTTGGATGTTACTAACATTTTTTCTTTTGCTCCCCTTTTCGCTTTACTAACATAATGTTTAAATTATTAAAATTACTGTTTAACTTAAATTATTCGGTAAATAGCATCGTACTAATTCAGACTTATTTAATTACTAAATAAATAAAGCTAAGAAGTACGAAAAAGGTTTCCATTTTCAAATTAATGATATATGTCATCACAATTTCGAGGAATTTAATTTGATTTTCTAGTACTCCTTTAAAAAAGCAAACACTTGGAGAGCAATTTTAAGGTAAATTAAATAGAATTAAATATATTTATTTAAGTAGTTAAAATATTTAGGTAAATTTATTCTGCACACTTTAACAGCTTCCCTGAAATTTAGGTATACACAGTTATTTAATAATATTTTCGTGGGTTTAGGTGTTACGTTTCCTAAAAGATAAATTAAGCATGTTTTAAAATTTGACATTTAAAACCTAATGAACAAAGTAAAACTGCAAAGTAGAGGGTATCCAAAACAATAAATACCAAAGTTGATATTTTATATGAAAATAATAGTACATTTATATAATAATAAAACAGCAATTAGCAGTATTTCGATATTACCCACATCCGCCCACATCTTTACCTAAAACTATGTTTTATAATGTCTGTATATGAGTTTTAAAGCTCGCTAATTTTTCAAATCGTTTAACTTAGCTTAGCATTTCTACAATAATGAGATAATTATTATCTCCACAAAAACAAAATTTGAGAACTTTTACGCAAATACTTTTATAATATTTAAACCTGGTGCGATTCAGACCAATTGCTTATTCGATCTCTAACTATATTTTAGAACAGCTATCGTAAATAGACGCTACAGGATACTATCTGATTTATTCGACTTTTTGTGTCAGCTTAGCTAACAAAGATCATTGCCGTATCTCCATCAAGAAGTAAGGAACCTTTTAGCTATTATTAGTAGAAGTAATTGTACTCAACGACCGGATGGTACTGAAGACAACAAGATAATAATCTATCTTCTATAGTACAATAATAATAATAATCTATCTAAAATTAAAACAAAGTCTCTAAGGGCGAGGATCACCAAAGTCAGTTAGTTTATCCTCCTGCTAAATAGTTGGATATAATTGTTATCATGTAAGTGGGACTTTAAATTTTGACGTTTAATTTCCAAACGCCATCTGTCATCTGTAGAACTGAAAGTTAGCGTAGAATCTCGTGTAAATTAGAAAATAATTTACTTTGAGCTTACTGTTTTTACTGTTTTGTGAGTGATTTATATTATTAAATTAGAAACAGATGACAGATGGCGTTTGAAAATTAAACGTTAAATTTATTCAAAGTCGCACTTACACGATAACAATATTATATCCAACTATTTAGCAGGAGGATAAACTAACTGACTTTGGTGATCCTCGCCATAATAGTCTTTAATTTATTTATATGAAAGCATCTGATCTGATCAGAGCATTACGTCTTAACTCAGCTGAACAATAATTTCATTATTATTTGTACATTCCATACTTACATGAAATCTGACTGGTATAAAACAGTCAAAAAAAGATGTCTTAATTTTTTTTATAATACTAAAAGTTTGAAGAAATCGCAATTACCGTATAATGTTCCGTCACGGTCACAATGGATGCGCACCTTATAACTTTATGAAACGAATGATTCAAAATCATTCCTCAAGTTATTGATATACTTACCACATATAAAGAAACCTAAGGAAGTCAGAAGTTCTAATAGTAGCGCTTGATTGATTTATCATAAAAGGCATTATAGTAATGCACGCCCTTAAAATCTTTATGCACCCTAATCTTTATGACCCTAAATCAAACTTAACGTACAATAAAACACATTGTACTTTTTATTAAACTATACCACCACTTTAATAATAAATGTTCTAGTAAGAATAGTTTAAGAATAGCATAAGTATTTTAGTAATAGTGAAACAACATAAAACACCGAAACTTCATAGAAAATTTCTTTTAAATATTATATTATTATGTAAATTCGATAAAATTGATCGTGACACTTTTTGTGCAAAGCATAATAAACTAAAATTCAAACTTCCTTAAGGCAGTCATCCCAAGTGCAGGCTCTGTTTTTTCGCATTCTTTGGGAAAGACATCAACATGAAAATAAATCACAGTAAAACCTGTATGGTCCGATACAAACGGGACCCATTTTCTATCATATAATACAAAGTGTCGACTTAAAGCGAGGTTGATAATAGGTATCAAATCATATCATCAAAACAGATAGCAAGTGAGATGGGGTAAACTTCAGCTCACTTCTTTTGAATTACACAGAAAAATGTGAGACAACACAGTGTCGGATTACACAGGTTCTACCATTTAGATAGCTTTAATTAGTACAATACAATTACTAAGATGATACTAATCTCGTTTACTTTTGCAGTTTGGTTTGGGCGCTCAGATTATCGCACTACACTCAGGTTTAACTATGTTAAATTTTCGAGATATTTTGAGTGCTTCTTCTTTTAGAACTGAAATTGGTTAATTGGAAAATTCAAAATATTGTAAATAAAAATTTTAAATCGTATTCCTTATTGATTATTATTATTTATTGATAAGTTACAACATAATGCAGAACAATAAAGACTCACAATTCAGAAAACTTTCTGTAATATTTGTGGAACTGTAGGCTCCATATGTGAAATTTTAGTGTTAATAATAAGAAAGGAGATCATAATATCGTATGTTCAGGAATGGAGAGTAATAAGCCTAAATAAGAACACCGATTGGATAATATACCTTTATCAAAAGTTTCACCTACTATTTTATCTCAGCAGTGAAGTGCTCTGCTACTAAACTCCTCCTTCTCGGTCCTTTTACCCTGAAGAGGGTTTGGTGAACCTTTTAATTTGGGAACGATTTTTTTATGTACTTTATGTTTCGTACTAGGTCCTTTTATCCTAAGACAAGGGCTTCTCATGGCAGATTACACCCCGGTGATTTGCCATTGCTTGCCGAGGGCAGACGGCCATAATATGATTCTTACTTCGCCCGGAGTCGAACCGGGTTCTCTGTAATAGCAGTCTATGCGCTTAATCGCTATGCTAACGTCCGTCTCTGCTACTAAACTACTTGCACACTTTGAAAATTAAGATAATACATTTTGATAACTATTGTTAATAATTGTTAATACATTTTCAATATTGCAGTAACATAATAATATTATTTAAATCCAGAATTGTACAGCATTAATTACATTTTCCACGTATCTCATAGCAGATTTTCTATAACTATAATTACTATATTTGCATAATTACGAATGTATAACAAAATAACCACAAACTAGATGCTTGATAGTCAGCTGCTTTATACACCAAATGTTCCTTTACTCGATTATATTATACATAACAGAATATCACGCAAATCGGTAATAGTTAATTTATACTTTAATTCCTAAAATTATGTAAGTTTTCCTAATATCTTCTTAAATAAAAGTTAGTATTATAAATTATTTAATTTTTTTTATTACTACAGGAGAAAATAATACATTTATGCTCTCTAATAAATATTAACGAAAATAGCATTTTATACCTTCAACGTTCTAGTGGTCTGGTAATCTCAAAGGATATGCAAATACAAAATAGGAATAGTAATTTGCTCAAAAACGAAGACTGCGAATTCGTGGAACAAAGCCTATTAATCTCGAAAAATTTACAGTCTTAACGCATTAATTATTGAAACTTTTGCTATATATTTAAGAAAGTTCATTACGAGTGCAAAGTTCCTTAGCGAAGTCTGTTATTTATGTTTTAACTACATTTAACAAAAAAACTTGGAATAATCACATCGGAACAAGGACCTTAAATTTCTTTATTTACACTTATTATATTTCCCGGACTCATTTTAATTGCAAAATATATACAATTTTCTAACGAAAGTTTAGAAACATTTAAATTAAAGGAGAAATTGTTCCAAGTTTAAATCATAATTTTTTATAGTTACTGAAGTGTAAGATGAATTGGAGAGTATTATTTTCAAAAATAATATTTTGTAATAGAAAAGCACCCACCAGTTTCAAAAGCAGTAATCATTGTTCTAATAATAAGGTTTATGGTATTGATTGATTAAAAACATACATTATTTATTTTAAGTGCATACTTTTTTGTAAATTCCTTCATGCATTAAATGCTCGTAAATGAATGTTAAAAATCATTTTATTGATAAAAATAACTAACTTTAATTAGTAGTTGTTACAATTGCTTTGATGTTTCTATGATTAAATAATAATGGTAAACATTAATAAATATTTGAATATTGGCTTATGAGTTATTAATTTTTTGGTGCTTCTTCATTTTTTGTAATGGTCAACTTATGCCTATGATGCATAATATGATGTGTGATTTAATTTTGAGATATTTCTGTTTTGAATGAAAAAATGCAGCGGAAATCACTCATAATTTGTGCCACTGATTCGATGATCCTATTGATCATTACAAGCAGATAATTATGCTAATGCAGATATCTCGGAAGCGTTTCGCAAGTTCTTTTGCGACTCAGACTATTCAATTCCAACTAACTGCGGAAGGTAAATGTCTATAAATTAACGGAAAACAATGGAAGGGAGAAAATGTACATAATGACATTTGAGAAAATATAAAATGTAAAGCTGGTAGTAAGGTAAAAACTCCTCTAACCCGATAATAATAGCAAAAACATATAACAGTGGGATATAAAATGAGAAATTGACCTCATTGGCTAATTTCCAAACAAAGTAATAATAATTTACAAATTTGAAATATATATTCGGTCTGACTGACTCGCCTGTAGCGCTAATAATTACTGGATGAATTAAATTAGAGTAAATGTTAACAGATAAAATAAAAAAGTAATAGAAATAAAACTAAAAATCCTTCTGTGCAAAGACAACCTCCTAAAGATTTTAACTTATTTTGGTAGTAAAAATAAAATTTAAGGCAGTAAATTGATATTAAAATCTCAAAATCGTTAAATTTTCGGTTATAGTGGTCTTGTATTCTTAGTGCGAATAATAATAATCATTCTGTCCTTTACAAAAAGTATAGTAGAGAATGTAAATGTGGTATATGACTTATTTATAGTCGAGTTAAAGTATTTTCTTGTCTAGTATTATACTCTTTAGGTGAAAGATATTTAAAACAATGTATCATATTATGAAAAGTGTTCTAAACTAAATTATATTAAAGTGAATTTTGTAAAAACCGAGACTACACGCAAAAGTTTAAATTGAAAAATTAACATTTTTTGTCTATGTTACATCATCTTATATAGATCCTAGAATCCTCTAGTACATTATAGAGAAAATTTTACCGAACTACCTATTTCTAAAAATCTGCAGCTAATAACGATTTTTAAACTATCCAAATTTTTTTCCCTCACAAATTTATTCAAACCATTTTAAAGTTGTAAAATGTGATTTTAAGATCTAAATCTAGCAATTTTACTACACAATGCATTTAAACTTTAAAATAAATAGTAATTCTACATCACAATGTTAACCAGGTTAGTATAAGGTACAGTGCAAATTTTCTGTGAAAATTAGTTTTTTAAGGTAAACGAAAATTCATGATAATGATGTAATAAAACCAAAATGTGAACATTCAAAGCACTTATTAGATTATTTCCTAAAAAAATTACGTGGTTAATAATAAAAAATTAAATTAATTCCGTATCGATCAAATAAAGCACAAAAAATTAGAATGATTGCAGATGAAAGCCAGCATCGACAATCCATTTCATTAGGCATGCTCTAGACATTCGCCAAGTCCAATAGTTTTCAATTTAACAGACGTATTTGATCATTTGACAAATTTTTATAAACGTGCAGTGATTATGAAATCATGATTTCTTACAACTAACTGTTTTAAATTATTGACACAAGAATACAATTCAATTATTATAAGTTAAAATTATATAAACGACATGCACATTCGTTTTTTTTAATTTTTAAAATTTACTGTCCTAAAATCATTTAAACGCTATCAATAGCCTAGCTTCTTTTAATTAATAAGATTATTAATTTGTTAAGTTACCAAAAATACCAATTAAAATATTGATATGATATGATATGAAAAAATAAAAGATATGTTCATTAATTCGATTACTGTTTTAGAAATTTTGGTGTTGGGTAATTTTAACCAATCACGGAATCTGTTTTGGCTTCATAACCAATGACGATCCTTATGTATACGATCAGGTACGTGCGATGATCATAGTTTAGATTTTTAGCATTTCTGTTAGAATCCAGTCCGATATTTGATTTCTAAAACAATTTAATATTTTAGAGTATGTTAATTTTACTTACTATTTAGTAATTCCCCTTATTGAAATCTTTAGGAAAGCTTTCGTGGGAAAGCTAAAATTTTTTGATTAATTTTATTAACTTCTCAAAATACTTATAGCGTTTGTTTACTTTATATTCGTAATTCAACAAAACTTTAAATTGGGCAAAAAACTTCTCAAGTTGTTAATTTAAAATGTAATAATGGGCTTATTTAATAAAATTTGTTTAAATTTTTCACATTTAACCTTTAAGTAAGATTTTTTGCACTCTAAAACGTTTTCTAGTAAACTAATGAGCAAATTAATTAATTTAAAAAATGAATTTTGATTCTTTAATGTGAATTTATACTTTTATTTAAAAAAAGGCAAAAAGTAGATTTGCGAATGACTAAGCAGTATTGGATATAATTTTTAATGATGAATTTTCAATTAGTTAAAAGTAGGATTTTTACAAAAAGTTTAATTAACTTGAAAGCTTTGTAAACAGATAACTTCGAACCTCAAGATTCGTCTAAAGTAGGCGAAAATGAAAAATTTTACTATGATCGATTACAAGTACAGCTACTCATAAGCATATTATTTATTAATTATGATTGTTATAAAATATAATGATGTAACTTTGACTTTCAAATTTATTTTAAAAGAATAAAAATGATGAAATTTTTCATATTTTGACATAGGTACATAACTCGGTAATCAATCAATCTTAATCCCATTAGGTATTCAATCTACAAGCAAGTTATGCAATTTAAGGAAAAGCGTTAGTGTTTGGATATGATAGTTCAGGGCTAGTTGATCTAAATTTAATTAAATATTATACATTGTAGCTAGGTAGTATAGATAGATGTATTATTGAGGCAATTTTCAATGTATGTTTTACATTAAAATTTGTTGCGCAGAAGCAAAATATAATCTTTATATTTTCATCACGGTCCCTCATACTTAAAATTATAAACAATTATTCAAATATTCCATTTTCGGCTTGGTACTTCAGAGTGATTAAATTATAAAGACTTATTTAAAAAAGCTTTGTATTATGGATTATGTTGATTCTTGCTTAACAAATGCATTGCATTAAATATTACTTTCTTTAAAAAAAATTTAATAATGTACTTGCAAAGCTGGATTGTAAATATCTGAAAGCTTTTAGAAATTTGTATGTTTATTATTTTAGGTTATTAAATACTTAATTAAATGCTTTGTATTTCAAGCTAACACAAAGTTTTATATTTTGAGTACCTATTTGAAAATTAATATGAATATATTTTTAAATAATATAATTTAACGAAAATTTTAATGTTATCATTAACAAAGATTGATTTCTTAAGATACGCAGGCTATTATAAACTAGATACGATTATCTTAAACTGTAAAATACATTATGCATCTAATAAGTAAGAGGAAGTTTGATCAGTGTGTCTTAAACGAGAGAAGAAAAAAAACAAAATTTATTCAGTATTAGCATACAATTATTATTGTAAAACTTATTCTCGTTTAACTTATTCTTGTGGTCGCTTTTCTTTATTATTATTTTCTTTTAATACCTGCGAATATAATATTCATAAAATACATGCACGATCTTTTCTCGAAAATGGATGAAAATTGCACCTTACTATTTTCACAAAGTCAAGTCAGGGTACTGATGTTTAAGTATTATTAATATCAAAACGATCTGTTTCCCGAATGTCTTGACTTCCTCTTATAAGATAGGTGCAATATTATTTTCTGCGTTGAAAATTAAGAATATTGTATATATTGTATTGTAAAAGGTAAATAGCATATTGTGAAAGTAAGCTGGTTTATTCGGGACCCCGCGATTACTGTCTGACATAAGGGCTGTGAAGACGGACGCTCACTGTCGCTCACTGTATATTATGTTTTGATTATAGGATCACTATTTCTGGTATATTTATAATAACAGAATTTGACAATCTCAAAACTAGCTGGGTAATATTCAGTAGTGATCGTATCTATTTGCGGATGCGCTGCGAGGGCGAGGCGGCATAATATCACTATAATACATACGAATATGAAATAATGAATTTTCACCAAGTGACGACCGAATCTATTAATTATTTATAATACATACGTTTGTATGTTATATTTTCGTTGGAGTTAGTAATTGCTGTATTCTGCACGAAGAACATTTTTTCTAATGAGAAAATGTATTAAACTAAACATTTCTCCCCTCTATGGCAAACTAGTGAATCTGCAATTGTCTCCTGTCTCTCACTGTTAAAACAATGTGGAATCTTCACATAAAATCAATTTTTTCTTAATTTTATGGTTCCTTGTACCTGCCAGGAAAATAATTATGAATCATGTTTGAGGGTAATTTTGATTACTGTGGTTTCCATTATATAACCTAATTGCAGAGTCGGGTTTATTTTACTTTCGCTAGTTTTGCATAGTGGATCTTATGTACAAAACAAAAAATAGAAGTGAATTAATTTTTTCAGTGTAGTTGAGTGTTTTAATAATATTTGGTCTAAAAGCCATTTTAGGGGTAGATCAGAAAAATGTATAACCGTAAATTGTTAAAAAAATAACAAGAGATTCTTAATTAAAAGTCACCTGATCTTATAAGCCACACAGATCTAAGGTTTATTTCGTTGACTCAAAGAAGGAGAAAAGTAAAAAATAAGAAAAACGGTTAACTGCCCCACGGACATAAGGCATATTTTAATATATAAATATCATAGCTATTTAATTATGTTGCAAGAGATTAAGTGACAGTTTCGATGATATACATATTTTATCGATAAGCTTTTAACTTTGATAAATTTGGCTTTATTAGACTATAGCACGTTTATAATAATTTTTGAATGATCGGCAGTTTGATGTAATTATTGGAATGTGGTATTGTTGAAAGTGATGTAATATTATAACCATCTAATAAAACTTGACAAAAATATAGTTACCTTAAAATACATGGAGTGTAAATTTCAGAAGCATCAAGAAGTTTATTCTGTCACATTTTATTATGCTTTATAATATTATAGAGCTGTTAATACAGTCTCCAGTGGTCTTTAAAATGTACGCTCAAATAACCTAGCAGAGATGACATATTTCAAAATCTACATTATTTTGTAACTATTTTCACAGGATTTACTGGAAGCAATATCATTGGGATAATCTTAAACAAACTCACTTCAGTATACTCCTTCTAATAAGCAATCTAATGAATTATTCGAAATTCTAATTGAAAATTAAAAAACTTTTTAATATTTTTTTTAAATTTTATACGGAAAATTAATATTAAGCTTTGTAGCCTTTTATTGTAGTTATGTAATGAAATGAAAGGGAATCTGCTTTTGTATGATATCTGAACACAAATAGTGACACTTCTATTCACTAAGACACTCATAGAATCTGTTTACAAGTGTATATTATTTCATACCTCGAGCTCCTAAAGAGTTACACAACTTATTTAATAATACCACACTAATTTATTAGGTTTATAAGTTTTTATAAATTAAGTCCATTTGAGAAATTAATTATTACCGTAACATGCTACAACTTTTGGGACACTTTTGATATTCAACGATGTGCCATTCTTTTTGTACACTTCCCTTCAGTTATCGGAGATAGCCATTTTTCCGCTCTATTTGAGTACTTTAACGATACGTTCTTACATTTTGAAAATATTGCATATTTCAGCCCTTTTTAAAAAAAAAACTAGGTATCCCAAGTTACCTCACGGGTGTGAAATATTCAAAGAAATCAAATTATTTCAGCCGTTCACAACATGGAACAAGCTTTTTAAAAAAGGGAAAAACTACATAGTAGCATATAAAAAAAGTATCCATGATCTAAAAAGTCACTAATACGACCTGCATTTCTTAGATATATGTAAAATCGTACACTCCTTTAAAAGTTACGTAAAAAATCCTTAAAACCCTTTAAAATGTTTTAAAATACTTTAAAAATAATCTAGTTGATGTCAACAAACTGATATCTTCCTATTTGATAAGAACACACTTTTACATCACAACATTTACATCAGATGATAGGTGTCCCAAGTTGTAAACGCAGGGAGTTTTAAAAAAAAAAACAAATTAATAAAAAAAGGGGTTTAAAATATAAAAGTTCTAATTGAACCATTCAATTAACAATAACATTTGCTACAAACATTCAAAATATGAACTTACAACAATTTACAGCCACACTGCCCCAGCAGAAGTTTTCCAAGGTATAAAATTTACGTAATATTTTTCAATAAAATTTTTCAACACACCGATGCATTCTTCTCAAATGATCACACGTGACTTAATCAAGGACCTCTGAAGTACGCATAATAAACAGGTATTACGCACGTTGAGACGGTCATTGCCTTGCAACTAACGCAGTTGGATGCGAATACGGGGTACCGGGTTCAAACCTGGGGAGAGTCAAACTTTCTTATGACCAAGTCTCCGTGCTTCGGAGGGCACGTTAAGCCGGAGGTCCCCCTAAGTTGACGAATTGCCACCGTTAACAAAAAACAGGGCTGTAGGCACATCTGAGGGTTAGCCTAGCAAGCTGCTACTGGATGTAAAACAACTATAGTCCAAAAATCGATATGTGGACTACTCACCAACCCGTCTTAGCCAGCGTGGTGAGTTATGGCAAAAACCTCCTTTACTGGAGAGGCTTATGGTCCAGGAGTGGACTAGGATAGGCTGATGAAGACGCACGTTGAATCAAAAAACCTAGATACAACTTTGGCGGATTGAGTTTTCTGAATAGTGTGCAAACTGTTCCAAGTTGTGATGGTGTCCCAAGTTGTAGCATGTTACGTACATTACTTTCTTTGTACATGATACATTTATAGGTATATAAATTTGTATTATTCCATAAATCAACGGTGAATGGAACATTTCATCCCTTTTTTAAATTTTAAACGCATTAAAATGATATAAGAAATTAACATCGTAGAATAAGTGTGCAAAATTTCATTGTGTAACAAGGACATGCGTTCATTGCAACGAAAATCATGGTTCCAAGAAACTAAGGATGACGAGGTATGAAAAACGTAGACCAATTGGTTAAATAAATATAGGAAAATGTAAAATAAATGAAATTATGTTAAAATTTATATTGTGAATAAGAAGTTCGGGAAATTTAGTTTAGGAATCAGCAGTAAGGAGTTCATTGAAGGATCCTTGAGGAACGAATTAAAGCATCTAATCGATTCAGGTGCTACAGGTTTTGTTTTAATTATTGATATTTATTTGTGTAGTATAGAATTTGTGGATAATTTTAATTTTTGGGAGACTTTGTGAAATAAATTATTAAGTTAAATAAATTTTTATATCGTATCTGGTCACGTGTCGTCATCCACAAAATTCGAAGGTTTGTTTGCATTGGATCAGAATGACAAGTCTTGGTGGTTCTTCTCGAGATTTTTATCGAGCGTGGGGACGTTATTTTGGTGGTGGTTACAGAAAATATTAGCGGAAATTACATATAAGTTGTTCTAAAATCGGTGAGTATGCGGTATGGTGTCGTTAGAGACATCACATCGCAATATATTGTCGTGTCCCAGATGATCTTGACTTCCCAAGTTCCTCAATTGGACGCTTGGGGTAGTCGGCATTCACTGGAACGAGTGACAGAATTAAGTCCACGGTTTGCTTTAAGTCGGTGAACACTTTGAAAATTACATGTAGACTACCATTCCCAGTTAGCCGGTCCTAGAAAGGTCAATAGAAGGTTTGTTGGGCGCCAGAATAAAATTCTTGAATACAAAAAAAAATGAATTTTATTCAAATAAAAACTTTTAATAGGGAAAAAGTTGTTCTTTTTAATTAGGCTCATAAGTGCCTGCTCTGCCGTAGTGTAGAGTGTGTATCACAGTCGCAAATTCTGTTACATTTACTAATCATTAAATTCTCTGAACGAATTGACGACTGTATAATTGTTAAAGTGTGCGAGAAATAAACAATTTACAAAAATAATCAATTTTGTTACAAAAATAATAATGGTTTCACTAACCCTTGTAACGTAGTTAAACAATTGTGATGAAAGGAGAAACATCTAAGCATTGAGGAAATACACGCCGCCACTGGAATTTCTACACCGCTGCTTGACAGCTACCGAAATTTTGATAGGTACAGGTGTTGATTTCTTATACATCCAAATCAAGCTTATCCAACAATTAACGAAACCTTCAGTGTTCTCCAGTAAATAAAACTTATTAAATAAAACCTGGTTATCGTTTACGGGCATCCAAATTGCTACGCCGCTTTATAAGGTAAAATTTAACCTCAAATCTTGCAACATCCAAATTTAATTAATTTTCCATTTATAGGGTTTATTCGATGAAATAAATCGAATAAATAACTCTTTAACGCAATCAATAATTCGTACGATCATCAATTCATAAACTGGATCGCATTTTATGTGAAATTTATAACGAGGGCAAACGACCACATGTTCAAGTAAAAAATTCCAAAATTAACGTAAAAGACTCACGTTTTCACTTCCAGCGATTGTAAATTTTGTGTTCTACACAAATATCATATCTCGGATATCTGGTTCCAAGAATAACTACTGAAATTTCAACGTTTTAAGGTGCATCCAAGAACGCGCACCTGGTCTCGGAAATGGTTGCCGGAAAAGACCAAATTTCCCTTTCTACTTCTTCGTACCTTTTACAAAACGGCACTCTATTTCCAAAACGTAAGTTCCTAACTTTTAGTGGCAAACTTTGAAATTCACTATCACTTACAAACTTGACTTTTAGATGGAATTCAAAACACAACACTTTATCAAAAATCAAATCAAATCAACAAGCATAAATTATTTGTATCAGTGTAAATGGAAATTGTGACAAATTTTGGCTTTCGAGATAGTAAAAACAACTTTTCCCTGTCGTGCCAGCATTTCGACAGATTGTTGACTTTAGTTTTGTATCAAAAATCTTACTCTCGAATAAAACGCTGCAATATGTAGCAATTTTATCAGTTTTATATTTATATGTTATTTCACAGAATTTGTGACTAGTAAAACTCGTCTAATGGAGTTAAAAAGAGCACGATCGTGATTAGTTACTAGTTACACATAAAATGGTAAACGGCAAATGTTAAATTGAAAAGTGTTATTATTTTAGTTTGAAAGTCGGATGTTCATAATTGACCTCATAACGGTCAACAAAGAAAAGAACAAATTAATGAACCTCGGACGTTAATGCAATAACTTTAAAATAAATGTGCATTGGAGAATAAATGGTTCGAATATACCTAATTACTTTCACATGATCCGAGATTCCTTAATACTAAAAAGAATTGACGATGAACAACTTGAAGAATTTAAATAAGGTTTTCTTATTTTTAATTAATACTGTTCATAAGGTAATTATCACGCGAAACACTACTACAATGTAGTATTTAGTTTATAAACAATTCCAAGAATAAACATTAAAATCAACTTGAAAAGCAATCATTTTAACTGTTCATTCGTATAAGTCATATCAAGGAAATTAATGCCATGCGTTGCTTTGCATGTAAAGGTAGTACATGACATCACAAAAATAACAAAGGGATGCGTTTTTTCTGAAAAAAAGTAATAATATATTTGAATTTTACTAGTTAAAGGTAGGCATACCTTCCCCACACAGGAAGATAATGCTGACTCTTGTCGACTGGGATACTTATAATTTATAATCATCAAATGAAAACCATAAGATTAAGAGTCGAGATCATGATAGTATTATTATGTTAATATTCGTAATTTTCCTGTTTAGAGAAAGTAAAATTATTACTGATATTCAGTCTCTACAAATATTGGTAATATCACTGAATTAAAAACCAATCTCCAACGAAGATGATAATGAAAGATAATTATGATTTATTTATCGCCTTACCACATTTTTTACACTCTTGACCATCTGTCCATACCTAATTGTTATGAGCGACATGTTTCCATTTCTTCATAGGATCATCTCTCTTTTTTTTTGCTTGTGATCAAGTCTCCCTAAATTACCCTAAAAATTGTGTCTAATAAATAATAATGTTTTTAAATGCAAAGACGAGCAAAGCGAAGAAGTTAGTGTTAAAGTCTTAACAACTCCAGATAACGATACCAACAGTAGAATAATATTGGCAAATTACCTTGTATATAAACATGAGTATTTTGCAATATTATCATGAATAAGTTTTATTAAAATTTATCAAAACACTTTCTGTTTAGTCACCTGCCGATGTTATTGTATAAGGGAAAACGTTTGTGAATAAACTTGTACTTTTAGTATATTTTACATTGTGATAACTTTATTATGATATAATTATCAAAGTTTATCATATAGTAATAACTAATAAGTTCAAATTATGAATTCTTAACGAAAAGATCGAGAAAGCGCCATCCATTTTTTCGTATCTCCTATCAAGTTCCCCATTATACGATAGCTGCACTATAGTTTTGATCATTTTAATTAACAACATCTAATTGTACCATCATCTCTATATTTAAGTAAAAAAATCTAAAGAAATGATCATATCCTTTAAACGCGTCTAATGACAGATGCGACTTATACTGTGGAAATATTGCGATGTTAAGGTCTTTCGGACCTAACTCCTCATACTTATTTCGTTATTTGTCACTCTTAGACAACTTTTACTTAATTTCTTTTTCAATCGCCAACCACAATCAAATCAATCGGCTTCTCCAATTTGCAGGAACCTCACGAGAAACGACCAAGATCGTATCTTCCTGATCCAGTGTAAAAATAATTTCAATCTTGTGAATAACAACACGTGATTGAATAACAAATTTTTAAATTTTAAATTAATAATTTATTTAAACACAAAATCTTCCTAAATTTTATAGTTCAATATAAAAAAAATTTCAAATAACACAGGAATAAATAACAAAGAATATAATCTGGCATCCAAGGATCGGTTTGGTCTTCTTCCAAAACGATTTCGTACAAAATATCATTATACCTCCTCACTTTTTCCATATCACCGTTTCCAAAATTTAACTATGATTCGCTCTTCCACTTTCGCCTTTTGTGTGAACGGAATATTTTTTCATTCCCTTTTCTACTTGGCTGATGGATTAACTTTACCCGACTTCTCACTACTTTCTTTATCGAAGGTTTATCGAGAGTTTATGATTATCAAAAGCTTTCCCTTTTTAAGGTTCAAGATCAACTAACAACTTTCTCCTTAGAAGGAGAATTCGAGACTCTACTTCACAACCTTCCTTGTCGAAGGATCTTTTAGAACTCATTTTTCTTTGTTTGTTAACTTTTCAAAAGGATCAATCATCACATAAAGGATTAACTTTATCTCTATTTATTTTGAATTTTGCTAAATTGTTTGTTTTATTGTAAAGCCTTTATGTGATTGGTGGTTCCTCTCTTAAAAATAGTTTTTTTTTCTATCTTATTTTTAAACAAATATTTTAATACTTTTAATAATATTATCTAGCTTCCTTACGTCTGATTCATTATAGAAAATGTAATTCTTTTAACTTTATTGCTCAATAATCATAATAACAGCGAATTATAGAACATTAGGGTTGTTTTTAAGTATTGCGCAGCAATTATATAATTTATAGGTATTATCGATACGATTTATATCTTACTATCACTAAAGTAGTTCATATGGATAAAATCAGTTATTATTTTAAGTGCACATAAATGTATTTTCCTTATGTATTAGTAAATAAAATCCATATAATTTCACTTAAAAAATGTACAAATTTTTCATATTTTATTACCTTCATCTTAATTAGTAAACGTTCAACAGGCTACCGAATCCTTTCTTTTTTATTTCTGTACGTGTTACGCTCATTCAGTCTTCTTGTACTTTAAGTGCTGTCTTGCTAACGAAGGTTAGCAATCATAAAAACCTGAAACCCAAGTAATTTTACTAGCTAAATTCAATTAATGGGGTGACTTTCCGTTCCGTTTCTATATGCTTGGAGATTGAAATCAAACGCAAAATTTTTATCGTAAAATGCGTTGGGCTTGCGAATTAAACCTAAAAATTCTCT
Organism: Rhagonycha lutea; assembly: GCA_958510855.1. NCBI lineage: Eukaryota > Metazoa > Arthropoda > Insecta > Coleoptera > Cantharidae > Rhagonycha > Rhagonycha lutea. The sequence goes on from OY294036.1 coordinate 22,927,800, forward strand.
TTCCGTAGGTCGATAAGCTATTAATTGAACCAAGTTGCTATTATAGGTATATAGCCACGTTAAGGTAGGTTATTAATTATAGCCACCTAAAATATTTCCTGAGCATCAGTCAGAGCTAAGAGGATTACATCAGCAATTTTGGTTATAATATCTTAATCAGTGTGATCTACTAAAACTATAAAGTTATAGACAATAAAATAAAATATAGATTTCTTAATTTTCAGATTAATAAATTAACTTAATGATAAGGCAAAATTGTAGGTACAGTAGAGGCAAGCCAAAGTTGGGCTATAATGGGTTGCATTAATCCTTTACAACAACGATAATACGCAGACTTTCTTCTCGTTATTAACGCTTTTAATAGTAGATTATTGTAACTCATTAAATTCCAACTAAAATAAAGAACCATTTTAAACACATTCGGTTTATTTTATGAACCTTTTATAACTAAATAAAAAAGTGTTTAAGTAAAACATAAGCACAACAGAATTTAACATTATAAAATCAAAAAGTTTCGATTTAAAATTAAAAAGTGCTATTTTTTTCGTTTTTTTCCTAACAACATTTTTAAGTATTATTCGATTTCTAAATTGAAAATTTACAAATAATACATCAAAACGAAACCATTTGGGACAGTTTTAATAATTGAAAAGTGCTCCATTAAAGCAATTTTGATTACATTGCAGAAAATTTAATGCTTCATTTTAGTGAAGAAATGATTTAATTTTGTTTAAATTTTAAAGTAACATTTAATAGGAAACGTTTATATTGTCAACATTTTAAATTTTATTAAATGTAAAACAGTCAGATATTAGATAATAATATGATAACTTAAATTTGTGCCTTTATTGTTAGAGATATATTACAAGTCTCAAATTATCCAGACTTCTGTAAAAATCTAAATTAGAAAATTTTCTCCCTTGTTTCAATATAGTCTAAGCAAAGGAAAAATTTTTTATCCGCCCTTTTCATTAGTCGTTTATTATTCGTGTTCTACATCTTAAAGTTGGATAACAGTAGTTATAGCTTCTTTATTTTGGAAAAGTTTCCGAACACACGGAACAAAATAAAAGACTAGGAGTTTCGTATACTACACACGTTGTGAAAATGGAAACGGTTAATTGATACATGTTCCTATTAAATTGTACGCATTATATGGTCAGTATTAATGATTTTGATGAGCGGCATTTTTTGTCATATAAAAGCGGATAACGAGTTGATATTTCTGTCACGAGGCAATCAATTTCAACACGTAATAAAATTTCTCTAAAATTCTACTAGAGCATTAGCATATGAAACGTGAAGTTGGAAAAACCGTATTTCATTTTTATATTGCCGAAAAGAAGTGTACATAGTGTGCTGTTTTAATACATGAATTATAACTAATACTTTTAAATTCACATAAAAAAGAAAAACAGAATGATAAATCTCTATAAATCCGAATATTATAAAACGGTCATGAATGTTTGAACTCATAATACCAAGTGTTAATTTATGGAAATATTCATTTGTGGTGTTATAAAAAAAAATGTAAAAAGAACTTTAAGATGTGGATGTGGTAGTAAATGCATTTTAAAAGTGTCACATATTAAGTTAGCTTTCCATTAAATTTACACTTATTTGAATTAAAGACAAATTGTTGGCACTTTGTCAAAAGCGCCATAAGCTTTTATATAGTAAATGCAATTTAAATATGCAATTTTTGATGTCAGTTTTGTGTAAAAAATAGTGAATTAAATTATAATAAAAATGTTACTCTTTAACACAATAGTACTATCAGATTCTTGTATTTCTTACTTAATTGTGTTAATTACTGCACTGTTACTGAAAATTTTATATGCCATTAAGGCTAACACTAGCTAGCAAAGTTTCTGCAAAACTATGCAATTCAAAATCTATATTCCTAATTTAAAATATATCTAGTGTTTCCGAATATGTGTTACAAACATATAGGGTATGCAGAAAATTCAAAGTAGGCTATTAATAAGAAGTCGGTCAGATGTGCTAGTTTTTTATTTTTTTTTGCACAGGCAATCTTTTTAAACCCGTTCATCTCTTAGGATTTCGTCGAATCTCTCTTCTTATTTTTTAATCCAAATTTGCATATCACTATTAAAATGGCGCCGTATTACAGATCAGTTCACAGTTGAATTTTGCTACTAATATGTTATCTTACCCCAATATGTTTCTCACCTTCTCCATTTGTATTCTTCAAGGTAGTTTATTGGGCCCACTATAATAAAAATATCTAACATATTATTTATTTTTAATTAAACTTTTATACGTATTAAAATAGCATAATGATATAATCTTGATACGCAATATGAGAAAAGTAATGTAAACAAGGTTAAACAATTTTCTACTTAACATAGTTAACCCACCCCACGATATCAACTTACAGTTAAAATTCAATTATTTTAGGGTTTAGTTGGCTTTTTTGTTAAAATAACTACAACCAAGTTTACCTAAAATTCTCTGATCTCTGCGCTAAAATTAAACAAAGCCAAATCTACTCTGGATTACATCTTAATTTGGGGATTATATTATATATTAGGTAGGTACCTAAGCTGTAAAACATAATTGTTAATTAAAAGTGATAAAACAATATGTTACGTTTAACTTTCTTTTGAATATCTCTGGCGTTGTATATAATCAGGAACGATTTGTAAATAATGTATAATGGCATGTTTAAGGAATTATCAAAAAATTTATTTCAATTTAATTTACTGTTAAAGTATTAATACAACATTTGAATTATTTTCTCTGTTGCTGAGTACTTACAGGGCATACGCTGTAATTTGGCAATAAACTAATTGTAAAGTTTGAAGTTATGTTGCTAATTACTAAACTTTACAATAGAGATTTTATCTTATTTCAATACAAACACAATAATTAATACAAATAATTTATAACGTGTATGAACTTTAAACGGAAGAACGTCTACCTATGTAGGTATAATATTAATGTTGCAATTTTAACAAAACTTTGTTGTAATATATTACAACAAATAATAAAAATAGGTCAACTCGAATACAATCAAGTTTTTGGACGACAAAATGTGAAAAATACAATATTATTAGATATTATTTACAAGATGTGCCCGTCACAATTGCGTTTCTAACAATTTTTTAAGATATTAATGCCTTAGATGAACACCATTCTTTATGGGGTACGTACAATTTCTTGATACTTCTGCTTAGCTTCCAATAATAGCTATTTATGTAACCGATTATAAAACTATATTTTATGTAACGCGTAGATTTGCCGGACGAGAAAGCATAAGGGAACTGATAAAAATGTAAAAAATAAGAACTACTGAAAAAACACCAAACATAACACTTCAGAACTCATTTCTGAATGAGACAAAACCAAAAAATGGTCGGAACATAATAGTCAAGCGAGTTGAATATAAACGCTAAATACCCGGTTCGACTCCGAGTAAAGTAAGAACTTTATTCTGGCCGTCTCTATGGTCCTCCAGGTTGGGGGGTTCTTCGTCGGGCTGTCTTTCTATCGTAGGTAAAAATGCAATGCCATGAAAGTCATTTGATATTAAAAAGTAAAAATTATAATGGTCAGCCAAGACCCACCTCAGGGTTGTAGCACTGCAGGATAGATAGATAGAACTCATTTTCCCAGTTGGAAAATTTTTCTATAGAAGAAACCAAACAATCCCATACAAAAAGATCTCGCTAATTCATGCAATTAGGCTACTTTTATCTATAATTATTGTGCATCGAAGATTTGAAGAATTACCAAGAAACTGTAAATAAGAGCAGGCAGCAAGGTTTGTCCATTAAAAATAACAAAACCACGACTTTTTGAAACATTATTTTATACGACTGCAATATAATAATATATTGTCAAAACTTCTAACAAAGGAAACTGTTTGCCGATACACTAAAAACTGAAAAGATCGACTTTCACATTTACACAGAGATTATTATTTTATTATTATTGCTGAACGGGTGTGTTTCTTACGAACCACTTGCACTGAAGCTCCTGGCTTATTGTACCCCGCGTTCCGTGTTTTACTCCAATAGTTCTGTATCCTCTATAAAATTGAGGATTCGACCTATGGGAACCTGATTTATCTCACCGAGAGTCGGATATAGACAATCAAAATGTTGTAGCCTTTTAGGGGCTAGAATTGTGCATACACATAGTATGTGGTGTGGAGTTTCCTCCTCCATCCCGCATAATCTACATGTAGGATCTTCCACAACACCTATTGCGTTCAGGTGTTTGTTAAGACAGCAGTGTCCGGTAAACAGTCCTACTATCTTTCTCAGCCGCACTCTACTCAGCTGGAGGATTTCCTTTTTCCTTTGTCCACTGGAGGGGCCCTCCATGAACATCCGGGACTGCCTGAGTCCCTGGAGGCCCCGCCAGTATTCAAGGTGTTTGTTACGTAGTAGTTCCTTAATTACCCCCTTTGCGGTCAGATAAGCTAACCCGCATGTTGGTTCCGGACCTACTAGATGCTTTCTTGCAGCTTTCTTTGCCAAGAAGTCTGCTTGTATGTTACCTCTTATGCCTGTGTGAGCCGGAACCCACCTCAGCATAACGCTGTTGCGTTGTGCCAGCCCACCCAGGGCTTTGAGGCATTGCTTCACGGCCCTGGATTGTATTTCTACCGCTTCCAGGGCCCTGAGTGCCGCTTGGCTGTCGGACATGATGCAGATACGCCTATTTACATAGGCCCTCCCCATCATCTCCTCAGCACAGACCATTATGGCGATAATTTCCGCCTGGAGGACAGTTGCGTAGCAGCCCAGGTTTATGCTGATAGCAACCCCTGTTCTGTCACCCCCAACTCCCGCTCCAGTACTTATATCCGTTTTGGATCCATCCGTGTACCAGATGGTGTCAAATCGAGCCCCCAGCTCCTGCTTGGTGCTTACCTCTTCCCTCTTAGGTATTATATAGGCTGCTAATTGGGCCTCCATTTCCACCACTAAATGTAGTGGGTGGAGTCCCACTAGCGCCTCCATAGCTGCGGTGGGTGTCATAGACATCGCCCCCGTAATTCCCAAACAGGCAAGTCTTTGCAACTTGTTGAGTTTTGTAATACTATCCACTTTACTGGCTTTGTGCCACCAGATAAGGGATGCATATGTCACTGTGGGTATCACAACTTTGGTATAAAGCCAAAGAACCATATTTGGTTTTAGTCCCCACGTCTTTCCGATCGTTCTCCTACAGGCCCATAGGGCCCTAGTAGCTTTGGTCGTTATATTTCCTATGTGTTTTGTGAAGGTTAGCCTGCTGTCTAAAGTAACACCCAGGTATTTAACCTCCTCTACTAACTGTAGTGTTTTACCCCATATGCTGGGCATCCTCACATCCTGCAAATTTATGCGTTTTGTAAAGGCTACCACAGCGGTCTTATCAGGGTTAACCGACAATCCTTCTCTTGTACACCACTGTTCAACGACTTTTAGGGCTCGCTGCATCAATGAAGAGACAACAGCCCCAAATTTGCCGCTGACAAGGATTGTGATATCGTCTGCATATCCTTGCGCATGTACTCCGCATAGTTCCAGTTCCACCAGGAGGCTGTCTACAACCAGGCACCACAGAAGGGGAGAGAGAACTCCTCCCTGCGGGCACCCTCGCGCAGCCATAACCCCCACTGTTACTGCACCTAGTGCGGCACTTATTCTTCTACCTCTTAGAGTGGCGCCAATCCATCCTATTATGAACGGGTTGACTCCACGTCTTCGAAGAGCGTTTTCTATAGAGGTAAATGACGTATTGTCAAATGCCCCCCCTACATCAAGAAATGTCCCCAGGGCGATTTCTCGGAACTGGAGAGATTTTTCTATCCTTAGGGTTAACTCGTGAATACTTAGTTCACATGATTTTCCTGATTGGTAGGCATACTGGTGCTTGTGCAAAGGCATTTCTGCCAGGGCACCGTCCCTTATGTGCCTATCTATCAGTTTCTCCAGGGTTTTGAGGAGAAATGACATTAAGCTTATTGGGCGGAAAGATTTAGCCTGGGCATACGATTCACGCCCCGGCTTAGGTATAAATACCACTTTAACCTTTCGCCAACTAATTGGCACATATTCAAGAGCTATGCTGGCCCTATAAATAGTGCACAAGGGAATGGATAGTAAATCCATTCCTTGTTGGAGTAGAGCGGGGAATATCCCGTCTGGTCCCGGAGACTTGTATGGTTTGAAAGACTTCATAGCCCATTCAAGTTTAGGGATATTGATCAGCTCATTGGCAACCGCCCACCCTCTCCCGACCCTCCGATTCCTCGGGTTGTCAGAGATCGGTTGGTCCGCTGCATGAACTTGTATTGGTGTACTACCTGGAAAGTGCGTCTGGAGCAGTAGCTCCAGAGTTTCCTCCCCGTTAGTTGTACACAGAGATGGTGATAACAAACACATGAATTCTCCTTAACCCTTATAGAGCCATACCTAGTACCCGGGTAATATTTTGACTTTAAAACAACACAACTTTTTTTTTACCGAGCCGATTTTTTTGAGCTTCGGTGACATCTCTACTAAAACGGTTCTCTGCACACAAAAAATTATAAAACAGAAAAATAGTGATATTAAGTCAAAAATTTTTGAAATTTTTTAAAACTATACGTAATCCGGCCATACGTATAGTCTGCATTACTTTTATATGGGATATAAATACTACAGAATAGCTCCATTCATTCAAAATTATTATAATATTTATTGATAACAATTTAACATAGTAGGATGTGTTAAAATATAAATTTTTTCACATTTTACTTGATATTAACTTTAGAATAGAGGCAATTTGAAATAAAAAAATAAATCAAGTTATATTTCATTATATTCTGCTCTACAAATTTTTTTAGGGACATTAATATGAGGTCACGCAGGTTTCTGGTATTTCTGGCAACTTTTTCGGGCCTTTGCCTTTTCGAAACATTCAATAAACATAAAAAACAGTATCATGTTACTTTCATGTGGCTAGTAACGTCTAGTCTAGGTTCCGCGTTTATGTCGATGCGGAAGTAGAATTACAGGTGAAAAAAAATCACGAATTGCACCAAATAATAAATTATTAAAATTCACTGCTACTTTAAATTTATTAGTATTTATTATGTTATTGAAAAACCACCTACTGCAATCGAGACGGTAACATCTACACTTGACTAATGAGCGTTACTTGAGAATATTGTTTACAATTTAATAAAATTTTGCCAAAAACCATGAGTCACAATCACATTATGCATAAATGTAACTCGATATAAATATAATTGTTTTTAAAAACGCTTATAAGAATATTAAAAATCCGCTTAAAGACCGAGCAGAACAGGAATTGCATATAAATATATGGTAGTACCCGGGTACTACGTATGGCCGATAAAAGGTGTAAATTTGTATGGCTCCATAAGGGTTAAGCAACGTGACCAATCGTCTTCAATTAGGGGGATTGTCCTTCCTCCTTTTTCGTGATCTTTGAAAATAAAGGTCTTACAAAATAAAGGGCCTTTCTTCCACCTTATTTTAAGAGATTTGGATAATAATAATAAAATAAAGCATTTAAGGTGAGGATGAATAAAAAATATGGGTAAAATTTGACAATAATTGATAGCAAACTTTCGAATTTTTACGTTTAATTCGCCCCGGTTCCTGAATTCTGTTGATGGTACATGCGCTCGATGTAAATACTTAGAGCAAGGCTTAGGGCCGATCTATTCATCTCCTCGTAAAGTATCTAATAACGTTACAGGTAAGATAGTTGTTGGAAACCATGATACAATAATTTATTTATTTATTTAATTAGCGCTACATTCTAAAGAATACGGCTGTCCGCAGACTTTCAAAATCCCTTTGTTGAGGTGGATTAATCCTCTTGCTTTACATGTTTATTTACGTACATTACATTATAGGTCCTTGTGAGCTCTTGCGTTGTTAACCACTGCTCTCCACGCTGTACGGTCCATCACCAGTTGTCTCCATCTTCTCCCATCTTCTCCAAATCACCCGTCACTCCGTCCCACAATCTCGTTCTCGGTCTGCCCCTAGCACGATCTTCATTCGGCTTCCAGTTCACTATCGCATTTATCGTTTCTTCCCTGTCAGCTCTCATGACATGTCCCAGCCATCTCATTCTCTGGGCTTTAATGAACTTTACTATGTCTTCTCCGTCTTTTATGATACAATAATATGTAACATAATGTAACATTGTTACATGTAACAATGTAATAATAATTATCTTACTTGTAACGTTATTAGGATACTTTACGAGGAGATGAATAGATCGGCCCTTAGTAAGATATAATAAGTAATTGTAAGTCAACAATAAGTTACTATATTTTGTCGATTAAAGTATGAATCGCAGCAAATGGAAAGGCATTGTTGGCCATCGGAAGTAAGTAAGTAAGATAACGAAAAACTTCAAAGAACTAAAAAAAAATATAGACCAAAGTTGAAGCTTTCATTTATAAAAGAAAAAGATGTAGTTGGATCTTTTTTTTCCCAATTTCAAATAGTCAAAATCGGCCATCTGTAATTGGAAACCAGTTCTATTAGCTACCACTTTGAGACGATACTCATGGCTTTTTCTCATCTTTTATATACCCATACAAATAACTATATGGTTGGTGGATAAAACAACCAGATGGACAGTCGGCTACCGCAATTGTGCCACCATGTGCACCCGCTCAGAAAACCATAATTACAATTGGAAACCAAAAAATGAACGTCACATAAAATTGACGTGGTAGTACGAAAAAGCTAAAATTTATCAAAGTCAATGATAGAAAATAATGCAATCTTACCCACAAATGTAGCACAGAAGGTAAAATAAAAGATCACTTCAATAAACTAACAATTTGTGGCTTTTTAAAACATAAAATTGCACACAACGAAAAATGAAACTTCTACTTTTCATAAAGATAAGCGAAGAATGAACATTTGATAAATTTTCGAAATTCAAAACGCGTGCGCGTGTTTGAAACGCACACAGGGTAATGCATAGATTTCCGCCAAAATATAAATAATAGCATTTGAAATGCTACAAACCGTCTAACACACGAAAATAAAATTTACCTGCTGAGTATCCGTTTCCTTTGTTGTTAAAGTAGAACAAGATTTTAAATTAATGATTTTAAATTAATAATTTTAATAATGAAAGGAGAAAATTAATAATTATATAATAATTAATTAAGAGCAATATCAATGGATGTAGTGCTTTAGTAACAAAATCATTAAAGTTAATAATAATAACAATAATAATAAGAAAATAATTGTCAATAACAGCAATTTAGTACAAGTAATTAATAAATCTGAAACACAATATCCGTCGTGCATTCTGATTTGTACAAATTTGCTTTTCATTATATTTATTAACTAAAAATTAAAATTTGGAAACATTTTCATTTTCTAATTATTACAATAAAGGTACAACATCTACCCAATTATAATCTGTTTGTTATATGGGCTGAACGCAAGATATGAACGTACACCACACAGTGGTCTCAAATACAATTTTAGGCGGACAACAGTCAATATGCAGTGTATTTTTTTCAATCACCGAGAATATTATTTCTATACATACAGTATAACATGGAATGTCTAAAAATGTGAATAATATATCATTATTTTTATTCTCATATACTGAAATAGAAGCGAACAAAGCCACACTCGAAACCGTTGAGTTTTGCAAAAAATTAACTAACTGTTAAAATATTATAATTTTAACACTGTAAGTGAAGAACAACATACAAGAAATTTTATTTAAAAATGCTTGAAAACATTTTTATCCTTTAGTGTAAAACTACACAGGCGTTATTTCCGTCGCGTAGTAAAAGCTACACCTTTTTCAACGTTGGAAATTACGCTTGTGTAGTTTACTGGATTTAAACGTGGGGTTTGCGATCCGGCGGAGAATACGCGACGGAGAATACGCGACGGAAATAACGCTCGTCTAGTTTAGCACTTAGTTAGTGACAGGGTAGAACCAGAAAATATTTAAAATATGAAATAATTGAAAAGCGTGGGTGGGCGGAATTACAAAACAAATTACAACTTACTGTTGAGAAAAAATGAAGAGTTGAGTTTGAATTGAGGCCAAATATTGCTGCGATGTGAGAATTTCTCAACGTACCACTACACAACACGAAAAAAACAGAACTCTCTGTCTCTCTCTCTAGTCCATCTACCGAATAAGATAGTGTGGGAAAATATCCGAGCTACGCCACTGGATTGGAGTACAAGTCCACGCCGCTAGATGTCGCCAGGCACCAGTTAAGTAAACTTAACGTTATGAAAGACCAATGTTTTGTAGTCGGTTAGTAGAGTTCGACCCAGAAGTAAGAAGACGATATTTGTGTTAATTTATGTGTTTATTATTAAATTATTGTATTAAATTGTTTAACCGGCGTGTTTTCTTTTCGAACCCCTAGACAAACGAAAGAAAAACCCACAATAGTAGAATGTCTATGCAAAGAAATAAACAAAATTTTCTTTGTCAGCAAAAGTGGAATTTTTAGTATATTAAACAGGAAGCCTGTTTAGTGACAAATTACAATTTTACTGGAATAAATTGCAATTTCAAATAAAATTATTGTTATGTATTATAATTATTTAAGTTAATTTTATTGTTGTTATCTGTTTTGAAATAAATAAAATTTTAATTACATTATTAAGCAATGAAGCAGTATATCACACTTGATAAGGATCGTAACTGTTGATTTGAGGGTGCTGATTCACCCTTACTACAACAGTTGGAATAATAAAAACATTGTTATAAATGTGAAATACGCACATTTGCTACATATCGCGGTATCATGTTTTAACAAGATCGTAGTTCCCAAACTTTGATGATATTTAGCAATTGATTTCACATTTTCTCAACGTCAGTTGGTTATGCCTAACTTTTCGAATACTTTTTAAAAATTTATTGATAAAAAATAAGCAATGCAAAAGTATATAAAATAACAGAATGATTCATCCACATTTGGTTTATTATTTATTGTTTTACATCCTCTTCAAATTGTAAAATTAATAAATTGTGTAATTGATGTTTTGTAATAATTATATTTATTTTCATCGACAAATTAACATTAAATAATAATAATTAATCGGCAACTATACAAATTAGCAGGCGATACTGCTTTATAAAATAGAAATTGTTATTTTAACAATACTATGTCTATAGTTAAGTTCTTAAACCTGTTTAATTCTTTTATTTGCCTTTATTGCCTATTAAATGGAGAAACCTTAAACAGTTTTGAATGACGAAATATATTCTGAATATACCAATGCTATATATAATGCAAAATAGATAGAATATAAGAATGGAGTGTAGAAATTTGATCTAATCAACGTTGACAGGCGCAAAAGAAATAAAAAAGTATTTTATGTCACAATGGAAATTGAATTACGAATAACAAATAGGGATCGATTTTGATGATAGAAATTATAAACAAAATTTAGTACAGTGGGAAAAGAATTAATTGAAATTCTTTTAATTAAATTTCAGTGGACTGTTATAATTTTCTTCTAAAAATTATAGGTTTTTTTTATACTACAAAAAACTTTTGTTTGAAGTTAATAAAAAATGTATTTACAAAGTTTTTATAATAGAGGTATTTTTTTGTTAATATTTTGAAGTGCTGACGTCAGAAAAATGTCACGGGGCTATCGAATGTTTTCATTTAAATGAAGAAATAATATTTTTCGTCTAAACAAATATTTTATTTTTCACTATTATTTGTACTACCCTTGTATAATTTACCCTTGTAAAATAATTAACATATTAAAAATTGTCATTTTATTTTAACTTCAAACATTGAAAAAACTTGTTTCTTATGATTTTTCATGTTTTCAACAAATTTGTACATTCAAATTATTTCAAACTAGAAATGCAGCAGTTCCTAAGCACATCATTTGCATGTCCACTGGTGCATAATAATGATTATAAATCTATGTCAGTGTGCATAAGTACTTTTGAGCGTGTTTATACATATTTTAATACATTAATGGATGAACGTATTGCTAAGAACTTTAATTACAGCAACGAGGCACACATTCGTACATTTTTAATACTTATTTTATTTGTAACAAACATTAAATGAACACAATTATATTAAATTACAATGATAAAGAAAACTCAAACAAACAATCCTTACCGATATAATGATGTATATTTCACAAATATTTCAAAGAAGTGAATTAGTATTTAATTATGTTTTATAATTTTTTCTTATTTAGTTAATTTTCATTATGAATTTTAAAGTTAAATTATTATTTAAAAATTATTATTGCTATAAATTAATAATAGAAATAATCAGCAATATAGCTGATGATGTCATCCATATGGCACATAATCTTGGCACTATATTGGGTCAATACTGTACGTTGATACAATATTGTCTTAACATTGAGCTGAAATACTGCAATTTTATGTAATTTGTTTAGTTCGTAAATCCAAATAGTGGTTGGATATACTATACGCTATAAAAAGAAGGTTGAGAAGGAAGGTTGAAAAGAAAGAAGAAGGAAAAAAGAAATCCCCTTCCCAGTAGCACATTTTGCCGAATAGGACCGGTCTAGGGGATATCTTTAGTTTAAGGTGCGGAGAGTCCATTTTGACAACGCAAATCTCGGATCCATCATCGTTAAATCAATTTAAACCCTTTCCTTCTCTTCTTCTTCTTCAGGTGCCTATCCGATTTCGGATGTTAGCCATCCTCCTGGCTAAGCCAAGAAGACTTTACTAGGGAAATGTTAATGGGGTGGTTTCCCGTTGCCTTCCCCATAGTCCACAGATCGATTTTGGACATTTTAGATCACAGCACATATCCGACGCAGTCAGGATTAGAACCGCGGTTTCTCGCTCTCTAGTCTATCCGTATTTGATTTACGCCAGACTGCTGGTCTTACCCTTTCCAAGTCAGCCATTCTTCTTCCTTTTCTAGAACCAGTTCTCTAGAGAATTCTCTTCTGCATCGTTTCCTTGATAGTGTGTTAGAAACTCTGAGCATCGTCCATCAGGTAGCTTACTGAGCTGGCCTGAAAATGTGCCTTTACTCTGGCTTTTTATGTTATTGTTGGCAATTATCAGCTTCCAAAGCACGTTTTCCCAATAAATGGTTTAATGCTAAACCATTGTATGATTTTGTTATTGGTATTGTATTTAATTTACACTCTCAATTTGAATAAAAATTATTTTAAGAATGAGATGCCGTCGCCCCCTCGCACCTCGCCCCAATAAACGTGAAGTTGATAAGTGGGTGTAATTATTTGCTTTATAGCATTTGCTTTAAAAAATATTAACACAGTTCGATACCCATAATTTAGCATACAAAGTAATTTTTGTTGTGCTTGAAAATCGGCCAACTTACCTCCATTTTACGATAACCATATTTTTTGTGACATTTCGTGTTAATTTCCATTATTAAATATTTGCTATCCAATTAAGGTTCACTTACGTATTTGATTAGCATACGTTGTGCAAGACAACTGGTGAACATGTAGAACTGGAAGCAGTCTGCACTTGAACATTCATCCGGTCGATTCATTGCAAAACGATGATGTTTAAGGTTACCTTTTTATGTTTTATTTTTGAACATATTTTTGCCATAAAATATTTTTCAATATGATTCCATCAGTTAACTAAAGACAATAATTTATTATAAACTATGTAGTAGTACATTTGAATCTCACAGTAAAGTTGAGGATAATAACTCAGCGTTGCGTAATTATTGAAACATTTTCTCTAATTATAATAAAAGCTTATACAGCAAAAATTTATGTCAATATTTATTCGATTAAAATTTAATCGTAGTTAGTTTTTCAAATAAATCAACATAAAATGTAATTTTTAATATTTGAACTATTCAGAAAGTTTAGTGGAAATCAACAAATATTAAAGCAAAATATTAAATTAGAAAAGTGTAAAAACGTATACTTAATACAAAAGTTTTGTGGAAGACTGGAAGGATGTCTGGAAAGATTTTTTATTTCAATTCCTTCTTTCTTAATCTAGCTCACTACGCTATCAACCACTAAACTACCCCATACAGCCTACAGTAGTGAGCATCTGCCAATTCAATTTATCAATGCAATTTTCCACTTCTTAGTTGCTAGAAAACGGTGACAGTTTTTCCAAACATTTCAAAGCTTAGATCTTTCCGCTGCAAGTTTTCATATACATAGTATGCTTGCAATAGAAAGCAATGAAAAACATTGCTCATTATAAACTTCAACAATGCTTGCTATTGTGTCAATTGTTGTGTAAACAAGTTTACAATTTTAGTGCTTGGAACTCAATCTCTAAATTTTGTAGAATTCCATTTATAATTTAATATTTTACTGTGATTTAATAATTCATTAACAAAATTCGCTATGGTGAAAGGATTTAATTTTTGAATATAAGACTGGATAAAAAGCAAATAATTACGTTGTTTGTTTTAAGGAAAATTGCTCAGTTTAAAAATAAAGTGTTTTCAAGTAGGCGTTGATATCTTCCTGTTAATTACAACAATATAATTGAAATTTCCGTTGTTATAAAACAATAAGTGCGTACTCAATTACTATTTTATATTCCTTGTATAATGAATAATTTAAAAAGATCAAAAATCAAAAAGATTTTTTGAACAAAGTGGCACTTAACAGGCTGAGCAAATCTAACTTTAAAAAATAACTTCAATAAAATGTTAAAACAAAATATTTTTAACTCGAAGTTGAAAAGGAATAATTAAAATTATTACACTTACAAGGGGACATCAGTCAGTATATCGGCAATAGAGATTCCTATGTTTTTGGTGATACTAGAAGCCAAAAAAATCACTTTCTAGGCTTTTATGCCTGTTTTTACCAACAATTTATTTAAGAATTTCCTAATAAAGAATTCCTTAGCAGGTATTCCTTAAATTTGATTAGTCAAATTTGACGTAATAATTTATTATGTCAATACTATGTCAAATTTGACCAATCAAATTTATGGAATACCTAGCTAAGAAGTTCTTTACTAAGAAATTCTTAAATAAATGTTGGTGAAAACGGGCATGAGTCTCTTAAGTTTTTGAGCTATATATTTTTATAAAATCTTCCAACCACAAACTTACAATTTGAAAACGCGCTGGATAATCAAATGTGAGCCGCACACAAGCTTGTTAACACCGGTCGGTCAATTTTACAATTTTTACCACGGCTTGCTCAATCGGATTTGTCTTCCTTCAGGTAAATTTCTAAAAGAAAATCAAACACTTTTTCATCACTAATTTCTTTTATTTTCAAATCAAAATCACTCGCAATTTTATACAGCAAAAATTTTGTATCTCGCCCCCAAGCGCTTCGCTTGACGGTCGCTCGGCGAGTTCTTATCATTTCCGTACGCGCCCTGCTGACACCTCTCAAAATCAAAAAGGCAGTGGCGTCTCATAAAGATGGCAAAATTCAAAAATCCACAAAATCAAAATTTAAAAAATGCAACACAATTACATTCTTAACAATTCCATTCGTTGTTCCTTACTCAAGAAAGGAGGACACCACAATATTTTTAAAAATAGACGTACACCCTCTGTCCCGAGAATAATGAGAATGGATAAAAAAGAAACAGAAATCATTAATTATTATATTTATTCGAAATATTTTCCTTCAAGTGAATACATGGATTTCCATGTTCAAAAAGTCGTTGCCTTTTTAATGTCTTCAACTGATGCAAAACGGTTTCCTTTTATAATTTATAGTCAAATTATAAATAAATAAAATAAAGATAAATATCAAGTAAAATTTAGGGAATAGAAAGTAGTAGCAAGGAGCTAAATCAGGTGAATGTGGTGAACGATTAAGCAAAAAAATTTGATTTTTACTCAAAAAATCAGTGCGATAATTGTTGAACGACGTGAAGGTGCATTACATGCAGTAATTTCCAACTGCCTGGTCTCGATATCCATACGCGATTTTAAGCAAATCATACGTTTGAGTAGCATTTTTACCAATTTTAAAACAAAAATTTAATATTGATTCGTAGTCAAAAATCTAAAATTAATTAGTAGCTAATAGATGGCGATGCGGGTTCTATATATAGGGTGTTTTTTAGCTGCATGAGAACTTCAAAATAAAATATAGCATTAAAAACCTGACGGAATGTTTTGGTTATAATTTTTTTATGAAAGTACAGTTAAAGGCATTTATGATTTGAACATGACTTCCGGCATGTGACCACCACGACTAATGGTTACGAAGCGGATCCGTTCAGTCCAATTTTTGACCACTTTTTCCAATATTTCTGGCTTTATTTCATAAATGGCTTGCTGAATATTAGCCTCCAATGCTTCTAGAGTTGTTGGTTTGTTAGCATAAACCATGGATTTAACATACCCCCACAGAAAATAATCTGGAGGTGTCAAATCACACGATCTTGGAGGCCAATTGATAGGACCACGTTTTGAAATAATGTTGTCACCAAATTGTCCTTTCAATAAATTGATGGTTTCGTTGGCTGTGTGGCACGTAGCACCATCCTGTTGGAACCATAAGTTGTCAATGTTTAGCTCTTGAAGTTTTGGAAACAAAAATGTATTGAGCATGTGTCGATATCTCACACCATTCACCGTAACGGTAGCTCCTTCCTCATTTCGAAAGACATATGGACCAATGATGCCGTTGGCGTGTATTCCACACCAAACAGTCAATTTTAATGGATGCAATGGAGTCTCAAGATAATGTCCCGGATTGATCTCACTCCATATACGGCAATTTTGTTTGTTCACATACCCATTTAACCAGAAATGTGTCTCGTCACTGAACAAAATTTTAAGGTAAAAAAATGGATCCACTTCCAATTGGTTGTGAGCCCAATCTGCGAACTCACGACGCAATCGATGATCATCAGGCTTCAGTTCTTGAACCAACTGGATTTTATAAGGTAGTAAATGAAGATCTTTCCGTAAAATTTTCCATGTAGTGGACGGACAAAACCCAAGTTGTTGAGCACGATGGCGAATTGAAATGTTTGGGTCCTGTTGCACACTTTCACAGAACTGATAGCTTCTTCGATACGCACATAATTTCGTCTTGCTGGTGTTTTTATATCACGTAACGAAGAAGTGGTACGAAATTTGTCTACCACCGCACGAATAGCTTGCTCAGGAGGTCGAAAATGTCTAACATAAAATGGGCGAAGGGCTCTATATGTTTGGCGAACAGAGCTTTGATTTTTAAAATATATTTCTATAATTTGGTAGCGTTGTTCAATGGTCAATCTATGCATTATCAAATGCCAAACCTTGCTAAACACAAATGTCAAAAAACTGTTTCCATAGCAATCTTGATTCAATTGTTATCCTTATTGAAAGTTCTCATGCAGCTAAAAAACACCCTATATTATAAAGCCATTCTTATTACTTTTGGGACTGAGGGTGTAACTGCTACTACTACTATTATGGGCTGTTATTACAAGAAAGATGAGTGTTGGAATGGTAATTCCTAAGTTAAAAAATAAATACAAAATTTAATAGTATATTATATTGTAACAAGGGACTAAAGTACAATATTAATCCTGAGCGTGAAGTTAATTTGCACGGGGCATTAGACGAGGAAGAAAAACTTCCTAAAATTTGAAAATAGGCCACTTTGGTCTACTCAAAATACTGTAGGGGAGGGAAGGGTGCGTATGGACAGCTAGTACATGTAGACAGTCCAAATTTTTATAGATAAGACGTTTGAATGTTTAAAAAAGAATTCAGAGATCCAAATTATCATAGGGAAAAAAAGAAAAACAGCAGATACCAGTCAATATAATCGAACGCTTTGATCATTAGACAATTGTATTCATTAACACTATGTCTTCTTTTAATAGTTGTGTATCTTTCTGTATCTGAACCACCATCAGTTGCTTGTTTTTTTTTATAATTTCCAACCTTTTTCTGGTATCCTTGGTAAAGTTATCATTGAAATCTTCTATTATGAAGATATAGCTATGTTGATAACTGTTTGTTATTATAGTTTAAAGCAACTTTTCCAAGGAAAACTTCAAAGTTCTGTACGCAGCGCATGCTATTAAGTTTTTACTTTTCACGTACACTGAACACCTTTCAAAATGTTTGTATATTGATAATGCTCTAGGCTCAGATATATCATTGAAATGGATTTTATCACTGACTTTATCAAAATAGTTTTATGCTTTACCTTATTAATTATTTTTGAATCATTTAAAAATATTCATTATCAACTGCACAATCTTGACTTTTCAAGACACGTCATTTCAAGCTGCTAGAGAGGCACCTAAAAGATAAACTGAATACAACAATAATGGAATTATTTTCAAATTTGCAAAGAACATTTTTATGCACAAATATCTTATATCATTTTCCTCTATTTAGTTTAGTAAATACACTCTTCTTAATTACTTCAGCACTATTGGTATTATATTGTAGCCAATAATCTATAATGATCTGAAAATGCAGTCAATTTGCTTCGGTTGCCAGGCTTTCATGGATCGAAAGTTATATATTATCAATAAGAGCTTACATTTAATATTGCATCCTTGTATCACAAATAGTTTGCTTCAGGTCGATTAAATAATAGGAGTCACTCAAAGTTCAATAGTTGGTTTATATCAAACAACAATGCATAAATATACTTTAACGTGGTTTTCAATTAAAAGCTGCATTAGTTAAGTGTGCTTACTAAACTGCATACGTAAACATAATTTAATCACATTCAGATTTTCACAGAGAAAATATAGGTTTAATCCCTATTGAAATGTTGTTTGCTTTAGATACATACGCACATACATGAATGTAATTTTTAAATATACAAGTTAATTTTAATACCAACGAACGTGTCGTCTTAATTTACTTAGTATACAGTGGATATTAAAAAATATACTGTAAAAACTTGCTTAAATAAATTGTTAAATCCTTTGTTCAGTAAGCGTATCTTTTTAGTAATCCTCGGCCGACAAGTTTAAATTAATGAATAAAACGGTTTAACGTTAATGTATGGTATTTTAAATTGTCTGATTCATGTGTTCATTGAGCGACCTTAATTAACCTATCTAGTTGAATTTCGTGTTATACGAGGTGAATATCTTGTTTTAATTTTTCAATAATGCACGTCAAAAAGTAAAAACCTAATTAAAACTTCTGAAATTGAATCACTCAACTAAAGGCTCATATTTATTCGTCATCATCTATCAGTGTCAAGAGTGTGATCGAAACTGTCACCTACCTGAGGGTTTAATTTAATACAGTTTGTGGTTTCTTGGTAAATGTAAAATATAAAATATTTCTTCTTTTTTTAAACGGATTTCCTTTTGCGGTTTCACTTCAAAAAGTTGGCCGTTGTCAAATTTCAAGTAAAGATCATTATTTTCCATTTTAGATCCTCAGATTAGACAACCCTTGTCATAGAACTCGGACTCTAGAGAAATCCTAACAGCGGATACTAGGATTCATCCCTTATTTATATCGCATTTATTATACGTCATATGAGACCAAAAATATTAGTTAATTTATAAATATTAATAAAAACATTCATAAAAATGATTAAAATTTTAATTACTAATCTTTCGTATATTTTCATTTATGCCTTATTAAGTACCTTACTTTAAAAGGTTCAAACTTCAGTCGGTATTTACATTTTTAATAAAAATTATATTACGCCAACGTTAATATATAATACAAAGGGCTCTTTCCTACAGACGGAATAATTACTATCTTAGAAAATGTACTTTTAGACTAAGCTTTATTTAATTTTTAATAAGCTCCAACTCACTTAGGACTAATTATACAACACTTGAGCCTGACACTAAACATATAACTAAAACACCTGCGTGAATACCTAATACTAATTAAACTTAAAAGACAAAATGCCTGCAAGTGAAAGCTTTTAGTGATATGTATAACGTTTTGAACTCTCAAAATTAATACAACTAAATATATCCTAAACTTAATTTGATTAACTGATTAATACGTCGGATCAAATTGATTTACGTATCTCCTAATTCTGCAATATAACTCGTCAAATCTACGTGCGTCTTTGTAAACAATTTGTTATTAAAAAGATTTTAAATAAAAAAGAAACTCAATTAGCATTTTTGAACCATAAATTTCAACCATGCACTTTTAAAGTGGTTGTAATCAAGATGAAAAACTCACAAATATTTAAATACTTATAATTAATGTATAATATATTATTTCAAATACCAAAAATAGGCGTTTAATACAATTTTAAAAACAATATATCTACTTTTTATAAAATAAATAATTTCCTTTCACGATTTTCACGGGTTTGAGCATAAAAAAGTATAAATTATTATTTGTTTCTTAACTACAAAAGATTCAATTTATTGTTTAGTCGTTAATTAAAAATGTATTTTTTACTTTAAAAATGCGAAAATCGTACCTGCAGTTGGTTTCGACTTTATTAACAGAAACTAATATTCTTAAGTATTTTATGCTTCTAATTAAAATCTTTTGATTAAAATCTTTTTGTTTGTAGTTAGAAGTTTCTTTTCACTTTTTTAATGTTTATATTTTCTGAATCAAAATTAATTGCCTGACTTTCTTTGTTTCTTTTTTACGGTTGAACCGCAGCTCAGACACTCTCAGTTTCATTTCATTTCAATTTAACTCTTTATTAAAATAAGGATACATGTTTTCCTTATTTAATTATTACCTGTGCAGAATTTTTGGAATAAGAGATGTTACTTTGTAGATGTCATATAAAATCACTTGCACAACTTTCTACACACCATTGAGGGTTACGTTTATAAGGTCTAATTTATTTGGGGATAGTGAGTTGATTTATATTTTCTTTCACCGAGCTAGATATGAATAGGTGGATTTTACGATAAGATGTAAGATAATACCGAAACACGTCACTTACTAAGATTAATTTGAAATTGTTTCATTGGATGAATAGGATAATGATGTTAGTAATTTATAGATCTCATTAGGTCTATTATTATCTTATTGGAAGCTTTCTCCATGTTGAGTAAACTAACAATGGTGGTAACCTTTTAATTTTGTTCTGAAAAAGCAGTATTGGTGATACGATCGTATTTATGAAGAAATAATAAGCAAGAGGCTGATAGTCCTAGAAATTTGGATTTTTTAGGTTTATAGACGGAAATGACTATGTATGTACAAAGTGTGAAAACTAATTTTGGGGGATTTTCTTCAGAGTTAGTCATATACTATTCCAACATTTACACGTAATAAATAATAGATATTGTAAATTGAAGAGCTATAAAAATTCTGTGACATTTTAAATTACATGGAAAGGAAAACAATAAAGTTTTATATTGCATAGGAAATGAAGAATTTTGATGCAAATAATAAAATTTGCAGAGTGTTAACTTTTCTTTTCCATAAAATGAAATCAATTGCAGAAAATCATCGTTTGCTTGAGAAAACTTATTAGTCCATGCACAGGGTAAATTTTCTTCCGAATAAGTCAGAATGTTCTGAAACTTTAAAAATTTGTCACTTTAGATTAACCTTAGACCTTAGAAACATACAAATTTGAAGCCACATAACTTTGCAGCCGGCGTCAGCGTCGGTTGCCATATTGACAAGATAGTGGCGAATAATAGATTTTTTAAATTATATCGCTTAAGGAACATTCCAGGATTTTTCGCCTTCCCCTTGTATGAAGCGGATAGAAATTCATTTTTATTTGATTTTGATAAAAAATTCAAAGATATTTCTATATATTAAGATTTTTCGGTAAATTTCCTCTGGATGAATTGTATTTTCGGTGAATTGTTTTCGATGAATTTTCTACAATATAGGAATATACTTTTATTGAAATTATTATACTTATCATGAAATATTGTAACGTATGAACTTCAATAATTTAAGAACAGAAATTAAACTGAATAATGGAAAAATGAATCTTTAGGAACAAATCCCAAATACTAATAGTAAAATAACAAAATGAATAAAATGTGCTTGCATAACTAAGTTAATTTAAATTATTACCGAAAAAAGCTGGTGCAAAGATGCTATTATAACTTCATGGATGCATAATGCATACTTTTTACTAGATTAAATGGTGAAAATACAAAAGACCTTCTAGAAGTAGGATATAAATCATTCGAAATAAAACAACAAAGCAGCTTTACTTTATAGTACAATCCTTAATCGACTACATTTTCTATCCAACACAATTAGTAGAAAAGAAATCAATCGCTTCAAGGAAAGTTCATTTCCTGTTAAGTCTACTTAGCTTCCGCAAATCCTCTTATAATACAAGTATTAAAACAAGCTCGATAAATGACGCTTCTATGCAAGTTATTAAATAATCAATATTTAAATTGAAAATAGCTTGTAAATTTCTCATGGGTTATGTAAATACAGCCATTTCAGCATGGCATTTGCTTTTAAAGCAAACCAATTTTTAAGAGTTAAATTCATATCACTTTTATTTCACGATTTTCTTCATTATTCATTTTTATTCGTAAAAGAAACTACATTTTTAACAGCTATTTAAATCATAATTTGATCACATTTAGTACATAGTTTTCCACAAGTTTTGTTACAAAAATTCCAAGCGGATTTTGAAGAATTTAGAATAAAAATTTTATTATACTATTAAAATTCATTTTATTAAGTACTACATTCTATAGGGTGTTTTTTTAGCTGCATGAGAACTTCAAAATGAAATAAAACATTAAAAACCTGACGGAATGTTTTGGTTATAATTTTTTTATGAAAGTACAGTTAAAGGCATTTATGATTTGAACATGACTTCCGGCATGTGACCACCACGACTAATGGTTACGAAGCGCATCCGTTCAGTCCAATTTTTGACCACTTTTTCCAATATTTCTGGCTTTATTTCATAAATGGCTTGCTGAATATTAGCCTCCAATGCTTCTAGAGTTGTTGGTTTGTTAGCATAAACCATGGATTTAACATACCCCACAGAAAATAATCTGGAGGTGTCAAATCACACGATCTTGGAGGCCAATTGATAGGACCACGTTTTGAAATAATGTTGTCACCAAATTGTCCTTTCAATAAATTGATGGTTTCGTTGGCTGTGTGGCACGTAGCACCATCCTGTTGGAACCATAAGTTGTCAATGTTTAGCTCTTGAAGTTTTGGAAACAAAAATGTATTGAGCATGTGTCGATATCTCACACCATTCACCGTAACGGTAGCTCCTTCCTCATTTCGAAAGACATATCGACGCCCCCAACGAAGACTATAGTAACTCAGTAATTAGTTTTAATAAAAACGCAATTCAATATTTAAATATAGTCACTATAAATTGCAGAATTGCATAATTTCTAAGGATCAGTGTCTACTATTGGTCGTCTCGAGTTGCTACAAAGTTACGATATTTTTCTAGGCAAATGCTTACCGATATAATAGATTTTTTTACTATAGTAACTCAAAAAATCAATTTTTTGAGTTACTATAGTTTTCGTTGGGGGCGTCGATATGGACCAATGATGCTGTTGGCGTGTATTCCACACGAAACAGTCAATTTTAATGGATGCAATGGAGTCTCAAGATAATGTCCCGGATTGGTCTCACTCCATATACGCCAATTTTGTTTGTTCACATACCCATTTAACCAGAAATGTGCCTCGTCACTGAACAAAATTTTACGGTAAAAAAATTGATCCATTTCCAATTGGTTGTGAGCCCAATTTGGTAGCGTTGTTCAATGGTCAATCTATGCATTATCAAATGCCAAACCTTGCTAAACACAAATGTCAAAAAACTGTTTCCATAGCAATCTTGGTTCAATTGTTATCCCTATTGAAAGTTCTCATGCAGCTAAAAAAACACCCTATATAAGGAATCGATGAGAGTATAATAATTGGATATAATTTCATTTTAACCTCATAAAGCGTTTAATAATAATTAAAAATAATAAGATAAAAAACATTTTACAATAATTAAAGATTAAACTTAACAAGGAAAATGATTTGTGTATACTAATTCCCACATCTCTGAGAAAGTCTCTGAATTAATATCGAAATTGTTATGCAACCTCTGTGCTGGTTTGACGGGGTATGCTCTATGAAGGAATAATACAAAATCTCCATTTCAAAATCAAAATTTCCAGTTCTTTCGCAAAATTGTAGCAGAACTTATAGTAAAACACAACTAATGTAGTGTATAATAGGATGATCCAAAGGTGTTCAAACAACCGACTGGCTGAACGATTACAGACAAAGATTCCAAAGATAGCATAGGTCAATAAGTTACAAAAATTTTCAAAAGTTACATGCTAGAAGCTCATCGACCACATCTTTATTTGATAATGAGCGTATAAAAGCAAAATTCAGATAACCAAAAGTTCACGAGCTCTGGTCACGTAACTTTGTTTTCGGTTAACTTTTTGTAGCTTAACTACGTTCATAAGAAACCTTCTGTTATAAATATATAGGTATACTATATCTATGACCAAAACACTATTTATATTTATCCCAACAATTTATTTTAAAGATTGTGAGGAACAGATATACAATTTTTCTTAAACCGTGCGAAACAAAGCAGGTGTTGTATTACAATTTTCTAAAAACTATGTCTTCGATAACAAACACCTCAATTATCACCAAGAGAAGCGTTGAATTCGATAAAATTGAAAATAAAATTTTGAATCTTTCTATTCACTAATGGAGTAATTCTTTATACAAGTTCTATATTTACAAAAGTTTTATCAATTTATTTTCGATGAATTTTAATGATGTATTTCTACGCTTGCAAGCTGGAAAGGGGAGAAAACCATAAAAGATAGTCTATAAAAATTTTTTTATCGCACCTACTTCATTTGGTATTTAAACATATCTTTTGGCATTTGATATAATATTAGAAGGAGAATGCTGCGGTGTTGTTTAATTTTCCTAATTAAAATTCTAACTATGTTTAGTAATTTAACTTCTACAATATAGTAAGCGCTAACTGAAAGAGCAAAATAAGGAAAAAGCAGAAGTTGTTGCGGTTGTCTGGATAATTCCTTAAACAGGTTAAACGTTGAATGTTCTTAATAAAAGTAATAACATTTAATTACAATAAAGTTTAACTATTTTTATTTACTTACCAGTAGTAATTGAAATTAAGCATAATGGAAAATTAATTAAAACTTTAAAGTATTCAGCTCCACAGTTTTTAAATTGAAAACTGCAGTACCAGCGTTTAATTAGTAGTCGAACTACTTTACTTTTGTTTAGGGAAATAAAAAACTTGTACAATTTTGCCCTACTTTTTAAAATATTACTACTGCTAATTACGATCAACTTTAGAGAAACTTGATTTATTTTCATAAGATTAGTTTACTTATTTTGTATAATTCCATACCTGGGCCCCTTCCAAATTTTTAAATAATTTATTCAGTTTATTAGGCAAAATAACGTGAAATTTCTATATTCTTATAGATAAAAGGCGCCAAGATGAATATGTGCAGCATACTCTGACCTCGTCTGAAACAATAAACCAAACCTTTCTTGAACAATAAACTGCATAATGTAATACGGCCATAATAAGATGCAATATTCACATGCATTATTCAAATTCCTTGCTAAATCTAAAATATTTACAGTGTGACGTTTACAAACTTTATATTCAATAATTTCAACACTATGCAAATGGTAGAATCCAGTGCTATCACATGTCTAGGAAACTGTTACGAGAGAATTTTAAACGGCTCACAATACATTACGATAGCAGATCTCGAACGATCACTAGGCTACTTGAACAGTGAAAGTGTTGGATTCTATACTGATTCAATAAAATATAGGATCTATAAGAAGACATTATCGTATTTCTAGTAATTTTAAATTTAAATTTTCGAATAAAATGGAATTTTAATAATAGTTTCCCGAATTGTAACCAAATTATCAAAAATTATATTATCTACAAGTAAATTGGATTTTTGTTACAATTCTGATTCACACAAAAAATCAGTTAAAAAATTAGCAAGAAATTTATAAAACTTAATAGTTTTAATGAGTGATTCACGAATTCATTGACACCAACCAGATTATTTGTACTAATCTGATCTCCAATAGAGTAACATAAATTATACTACATAGACTTACCAATTCAATTTATCATGTAAAATAAAATTGTGATTTTTTAAATAAGGATATTATTTCAATTAAAACCTTAAAAATTTTAAAAATTTTATTCAGTTTATATTACAAAAGGAACAATTTACTGGAGTTACCTAAAAATGTATCCTGTTTTGCTTTGATTATTATTAAAGAGTGCAAAAGGGCACTGACATGAGGTCCAGTCAATTATAGCAGCGAATGTCTTTGAGCCAAATAAAATCAAAATATTGGATAGCAGATTGATTAAAGATAATTGTAATTTAATTTGGACGTGTATAAGTGACAAAGTCCTGCAACAAAATTTTGTAAACAAAAGAATATAAAAAAATAATCAACTTACTGAAATTGTGAAAACTAAGCCAAACATCAAGTTTTGCGAGCAAAACCTCAACCAGAAATGAAAACCTTGAAAATGAATTGATATGAATATATATGCTTTTTGTGCAAGCTGTCGCCATTAGTAGCAGTCAAAGTGGCTTCTCTTTGCTTGAATTGCGGCAAAAGTGCCTTTTTATTGCAAATTGACAGTGACTCAATTTTTTCAATATATGTTGTGATATTTTGACCAATTTAAGGGTATAAGCAGACAAGTAAGGGAGTAATTTAATTTAATTTAATTTCAAAGTCAGTAGTCAGTTGATTTGGCTGACATAAAAGTGAAATTTGCATCAGTTACAAAAAACCACTACATGTAACGAATTCTACACACAAAATAAACAAATTTGAATTTATTTGTAAAGTACAAAATTTGTGTAACATCCTGTGAATGATTTTTAATTTTAAAAACAACGACAGATTCCTGTAAAGCAAAAGTGAAAATAATAATTTAGTGCACAAGCAATTAACGACGTTATATTGCCTGCTAGAAGGGCCATTTTAGCTAACAAGGAACAAAATTCCCACCACAGAAATTCAATTTTGAAAAACTCTGAAAGGCACACAAAGTCGGCGAGCAAGCAACACAGCCAGTCTCTTGAGAGAGCTCAAATTGAGAGCGTGTAAAGTTCTTGGGGAAACGCTGATTGAGAAACACGTAGATTTCTCGATAAAATCCCAATCAGGAACTCAAATGTGCTTCTCTGATTTAAAGAATAAAAGCATAAAATTTACTTAATTAAACAGAGGTAAATTAATAAGCGGAGTCGTGAGTTACGGAATTCCGGTAGTTACAGGAAAATAGTGTATTGCGTGCGTAATTAGATATTTGTCGATTAAATATCTGAAACAAAGTGGATTACAGATATTTGTACATCTGGTATGAATTAAAGGTTATGTTCACACGTGGTGAACAAATTAAGTTTGATAATTTAAGTAATTACTTACCAAAGTGTTATCTAAAACGAAGATTGTTTAATCAACAACTTATAAAGTTGGTTAACAGAAAGAAAAGGATTTAAGCGGTACTTTAAACACCAATATTGGCACACATTCATCAGTGGCGGTGAACACTTCGAATGGCTACCGACAGAATAGGGAACGGGATTGTTACCAACAACTGTTCTATGGTGATGAAATAAACCAAGTAGTATGCAATAAGGTAGAAAATTTAAATTTTAAATTTAATGAATCTGACTAAAGTACAACGATTTGTGTTGTCGTCAGATTAATTAAAGGAACTTTATTGAAATTTATTATAATTGCATTTTTTACACATGTTTTTACACGAACGACTCGAAATCCAAGCTTAGCTTCTAAATTGAAAAATTAAATGTGGTGAGGATTTCTGAATCGTTGCATAATTACACTAAATATTACACATTGGCTCGAGACAAGTTTGTTGTCCAGAATAATTTGATGCAAATTTTCACGTTTGGATATTTCATTTAATAAAATATGTGGTTCTTGAATTACTCTCTTATTATTACGTCTGTTGAACCCATCTACCCTGTGGAAGAGAAAAACCCTTCTCCGGCATAAAACTGGTCCAGCGGCATTAGTAACAGTTTGTTTTGACCAAAACATCATAACAATATTTTATTTATTTTTTATAAATCAACGACACGAGATAATATTTTTTGGAAAGCAGATGTGCGAATTTTTATGTGCATAAATTTTGAAAGTGCGACAAAAGCAATTAATTAATTTAGAACCTTGTGTGGTTGATTATGTTTTGTACTACGACGATAATTAATTTGGAATAATTTGGATCTGAAAATTTTACAAGAATAACATTTAAATTTTTAACTTACATTTTTGAATAACAAAGATAAGAAATATTCTCAGAGCATACTTAATGTACCTATACTTGTTAGTTGAGTATCTGAGGTTTTGTGAATTTTATTAGTTTGCTTTGAGTAAAACAAGCACTTAGTTAACTTTTTAAGGACCGCACTGCTCACAGACCTATGCGAAAAATATTTGCATGTATTTTTTGGTCCACAAACGCTCATGAAGGACATAAAAATATTGATTTCTGGTTGATAAAAAAAATCTTTGACGTTCATATATTATAGGCATTAAAAGAATTTACAGTCGTTCCACCCACGCCATTGTGGTAGGCATTATAAAGTTGTCCAGTGTATCTCCGTATCCAAATCATTCCCAGTCTACCTAAATCCACTTTGCTATAATATTGTAATACTGACTCACAAAATTTGATTTCACAAATTTGAAATGCGCGACAGTGCAAAATTTCAAAATTATTTAAAATTAGGTATATTTTGAAGGCTAGCTCTTCAAACAAAATTTCCCATTTGGTATCAAATCCAATCATACCTAATTGTTTTGCACCGCAATGGCCGTACCACAATACCCGGTTTACACAACTTCCTGTGTCCGTTGTGTGTTGAAAATTAGATATTTCGAGAGCGAATGATTTATTGAACGATGCTTCGATGTATTAGGATACTTCTTCACTATATAAATCGTTTGTTGTGGTAGTGAGCTGGTAGCCTTTGCATCGACAGGCTACGGTTCGAATCCCTCCCGACCCAAATTTATTTGTGCAGTAGTTTAGATTGCACGTTAAACTATAAAACATCTACAATATTGCTGATTTTGTTGCTGCTGTAGTAAAATATGTCATTAACGGTTTTCTGACGTTCAAATAAAGCTAAAATGCGTTGTTCCAAATACTGTAATTGAAAGTGTAAAAAGGGGAAGATAATCTAATATTGAAATTTCGAATATGTTTATAAAGTTGAAATATTCTTCGTTTGAATTCTTTACCGGTACCTATAATTAATTTTTTTGTATGCCGGTTATTTCCGGCATTTTTTCAAATCAAAGAAAGTGGCAAGGGTGTGACCATCACAAAGGCGACTGATTATTATAGTGAGCGCCGCGCCGTTCCAAAGAGAATTAATGTAAAATTAATGTTAATTTAATGTTAATGGTAAATTTTTTACAACATACATATAAAATTTTGTTTTATTTTTTGCCTGATCTAAATTAATTCTTTTTATTCTTTTGGGGGGAGGGAAAAAAATTTGTATTCACAAATAAAATTATTGAAATGGACTTGAACTTCCACGAAACCTAATACCTGCAAAGTCGTGTAATAAAAAACTTTGATTTGTAAATGTGTTCGTTATATTTTCAACAGTAATAGAAAAACTTGATAATTATCTATGCCCATCAGAGAAACTGTAGCTCAGCTATTGAGCTCAATTTGCGCCAAGCAATTGCTGATTTTTAGATACAATTCAAAGCTACTTTAAACATTTGACTGTTGAATCGTTGATTGAAGAATTTAACAAGATGCGCAGCCTTACGAACAAAAACGTGTCAAAAAAATGGGTCGAATGTAGACATTAGCATTGATTTGTAGAATAAACGCTGAAGGAATATTTATAATTATTCTATTCTACCAATCA
The DNA here is from genome assembly GCA_958510855.1 of Rhagonycha lutea. Lineage (NCBI taxonomy): Eukaryota > Metazoa > Arthropoda > Insecta > Coleoptera > Cantharidae > Rhagonycha > Rhagonycha lutea. Next base: position 22,957,646 of record OY294036.1, read on the forward strand.
ACGCTAACGTCACCTACATCTCGACACATTTTTTCCGACACCTTTTTGTTCGTAAGGCTGCGTATCTTATTAAGTTCTTCAATCAACGGTTGAATGTTATACTGACAAAATTGCTTTTAAATTATTTATAAAATAAATAGAATTAAGTTTTAAATGCTAACATTAACAAAATAACATTTTCAAAATTTTTGAGAGATTGAATGATGATTGGAAGTTACATATTTGGTTAATTTTATTCACACCTTTTTCAAATATCCATATTTGCCACATTATGGTCAATATAGATTTTGAAACTTGCATTTGTTGACTAACAAAATGAAAATTAGATCAGCATTGGTAACATATACATAAATAGATTTCCTTTCACCTGTTGATGTCTTTATAAGGCTATTATTGTTGGTGGGATTCATTCTTCTACATAATATTTGTCTTTCCGAAAATTAAAATTTTAATTAAGTAGTACTACAGGTTTCATTGATTACAAATCTTCAACCCAATTTTTTTCTTACATTTTATCAAACTTTTAGAAACGCTCAGCAATTTTCTGTAATTTTGGATTTATATAAGTTACAATTCTTATTATTTACCCTCTTGTTATTTAATTTACTAACAATATGTTCAAGAATCAAATAATATGGTGTATGTAGATACTGTTGCTTATTGACAAAACAACGTAAAACAATATTTACAAAATCATATTTGTAATGCAGCCTTAAGTCTCTATGAATACATTAACAAAAGTTGATTTGATTTACCTTATAATGTTAACTGTACGTTTATTATTTATTAAAATAACAAGAAAGAAGTTATTTTTTATTATAGCATTTATTTTGTTATTTACAATAAATTATTATTAGGATTATCCTACTATTATTATCCTATTATTCCTACTCATATCCTATTATTATCCTACATATAAAATAAATTAATGAAATTCCAAGTTCTATTTATTTTATGCAATTTAATGTTACTTAATATTATATAGGTAATTAAAAATTTAATAATTAAAGTAGCTTTAATGGTAGCCGTAGTGCTCTTTAAAATTTTAAATTATTTTCTTTAGTTATCCATCTACCTCATTTAATCTAAGCTGAATGCGCACCGCTTTTAACGTTCTTTTCAACGGGAAATGAAGATCTACGTTGCTCCACCGGAGACGGCGGTCATTTATTTAGATGAAGGCGAGTACGCTTGCAGGTAGTAATAACAAACAGTCTGACGGACGATCAAAGGATTTAGAAGCATTCGTTGAATAATAATAATATTACTGCTTATGTAAATATGTATTCACTTAGCAGATAGCTTTCATTTCAAAAATCCTGATTGAATAAAAATGATGGAATAGGAATTAATTGAATTTTATATAAGAATGTAGTATTAATAGATAAAAATATAATAAGAAGAAAACATTTCTAATTATTTGCAATTTTATCCAGAATTTTATTTAACATGAATGCAGAAGGTTGAAATACTATAAAAATTATATTCTTCCAGCCAACCTTATCTCGTAATAGTACTTCATCTAATATGAGTAGTGTTAACAGGTCTGAATTTGAAGTGCCTAAAATTTAAACCCGATTTTAACTTAGAAGTAAGTTATAAAACAATTTAAACAAAATTGAGCAAATTTTACAACATTTATACCTCTTAACATGCAGCGAGAAACATACATTCTCTCAGTAGAAGAGAAAAATGTATTTTGCTCCCTAGGGGAAAAAATGTGCATTTCTCTCCCGTTCGGAGAAAACATATTATTTCTATCATTGTTTTGATGTCACAGAAATTGGTATTTACATCATCTGCTCGCTAGGAACGATACTTCGAATATAATGTACATTGTGCATTTTATCAATAATCGGAGTTCTGTATTGCAATAGTATGACTACATCTGATATAGGGCTAACTCCGCCACAGGAACTGCACTTAAATATAAGTTTTTTAAATTACCTTTTTGTCACCGCCATATTTAGGCAGCAAGGCGACACTTTCGTGTACGAGGAAAGAAATTTTTTCTTAGGTGAAGCGGAAGGAGTTATTGTTTTATCTTTACGTAATAAAACCAAATTTAAAATTGCTATTCGAAACAAAGTAACCAAATTAAACAGTATGTAATTTAATTTCTCTGCTTTCAATAATAAAAATGTGATGTTAAAAGTAGCTTTCCACCCCTTCTGTCTCCTTGAAGTTCCTGCTAACTGCAATCATAAATTAATTATATTATGGAATTCATATCCCTATTACAACTTTTAAACAAATAATATTTTATTTGCGAAGCTTAGGTTTAATTACAAAATTTATAAAAACTATTTAATGAATTTGCTATAACTATAAAGCTCTTTTCATATTGTAAACATCATTTTATTAAATTTAGAAACTTAGACTTTTGTTCAATACATGTAATTTCTAAATATCATGTGATCTATTTTGTCTTGTTAAATGGAATTTAATATAATGAGAAAGCCTTCAAGGTAAAATATTGTTTGAAGTTATTTTATATGTTAGATTAACATTTTATTAAGAATTTTATAATTTTACGAATTTATTTTTTTTTAATATTTGTGAAGTTTGCAGTGGTCTATAGAAAAATATGTGAATATCTTTTAAAATTTTGATTGAAGTCTTTTATCCTTTAACAGAGTAGTTTCTGGCCTTTCAAGGCTATAATATAAAGTTGTGAATTGCAAAATAGATTTTTCCGATTTACTTTCTTCGATTAACTTTATGTCCCTCGACGTTGTACCAAATCTCAAACCCTCTTCTACACGCTTCACCACACTGACTTCTACATCTATGGTTCCCCTATCAATAAATTATAACAGATGTATAGCGGTTAATGTTCTTTTGAGTGTAAGAGTTACTGAAATTAGCTAATTGCCTAATAGATACCTAAAATGCGACAAATAAAGCAATAAAATTGTAGCTATATCACTTAGAAAATAATCTAAGAATCACGTTACAAAAATTATAACCTAATATGTAGGAACATAAATAATACAAAATATCTTTTGTATGCATCAATTTATTCAAAATTGAGACAAGTATAAAATAAAGATGTTAAAGTGAACTTAAATATTACCTTTTTCCAGACTTGATAATCTAATAACTCAAACACTAAATTTTCTTTGCTTAAATTGAAGTAGTCTAATAGTTTTAGATGGTGTTTTAGAAAAATAACAGAGATTTAGGAACCTTAAATATATTTTGCAAATACAAAACGTTGCATTTATCTTGACTTGTAACCAAAACCACGTGCATATATAAAATTTAAGTTCCCACAAAAGATGATTTGACAATTTTTAGAAGTTCAGTTAAGAAAGAACAAAATTTGTTTTGATAATATTATCTAATTAGAAAATTTTCGTTTGTTCCCACTGGATCGTCGCAGTGACTTAAGTTTATAATGTTTAGATATACTTTATAATTCATAATGTAAATTGTCTATCTTGAGTGATACGTCACAGTACGCAACCACCAATGTGATTGGTTAAATTAGGATGAAGTAAGAATCAAGTTTAAAAGTTTATACTATGTATATCCAATCCAATAAATTACTTTATATGTAAAACTTATCTGTATTAAGTTATCAGAAATGAAATCAGTTAATGAAACTATATGAATTTAGCTTATGTTATAACGATAAATTGATACAGCTAAGTTGTGCATAGAAAGTAATTCATTGTATATTTTCACAAGTTTAATCCAAAATATATTTATACATTATCTTAATTTTATACCCAATCCAATCAGTGTTGAATTAAAACTAATCCCTCTAACAAATATTATTGATTATTGTATAAAATTATTATTAACTAATTTTTTACGAATCCCTGAAAGCTTAATCCTAAATTGCATTGAACTAACATATAACATATTATCTTCTAACATAAATTGAAGATATTCAACAATAGTTCAATAAAAAATAATTTTGGAAATAATCAACTCATATGCTACTAAATCAACAAGCATAGATTATAATACTGCAAAGCACAATTAATTTATTCTGCTAGAAATTTACATACTCTGCAATTTTATGTAAAGCACAATAGTCAATTATAATCCTTCGAATATTTATACAACTGCAGATTAAACTCGTGAACGAGCAAAGCTTGTCAATACAAAATTAACTACATAATTATTAAGTTATTATAACTTCATACTTGATATTTTATAGCAATCATTATTTGATTTCAGCAAAATTTTATTATACCCTATTAATGCAATCCATTATTTTCCTTTACGGTACGAATAGTAGCAAGAGAATCAAAAACTCAATTTTAGTGTTCCAGATCATAATTGCATTTCAGCGTTTTTCAAAACCGTTAACATCAAAATTAACCCAAAAATGAAATAAGCTTGACGTGTATTGAAATATTTTATAATCCTCATCTTTATTTTTAATTAATCAAGTACTACACCTAGACAGCAAATGGAAGTTGGTTTTCATTATTTTAATAATTGTTATAGCTGAAGTCCTAAGCGAGTCTTAAAATAATAAAATTTACATAGTTAATAAATTTTCGATTTAGTTGAACTTTATTCAAAGCTCTTAATTTAATTTGTACTTTTGTGGGCTTCATTGTTTTGTTAAATAATTAAGCATTTTAAGTTTAAGGTAGTTATCGACAAATATAAAATGGTTTAAGCAGAAAACTTAGTTAAAATCTAATAAATCATTTTTGAGCAACAAGGCAATTCATTTTCCCTAAAGCACGTTAACAGCTTAACTTCGTTAGGATTACACAAAAGTTACGAAAGTGGGTTAAGTGAAGACGCCAACAGGTCTCAGATAGCGAGTTAGATAAGACAATGCCTTAAGGGAGTTTGATATCGTCATTTAGTCATCACCTTCTACTCTTGTCGTCAATCTTCTACATACTTACAATTTCATGCAAAAATTCATATATAAAATTTTAACCGTCTCGATACAATACATTCATACTTTCAAATGTAACTATGAATGACGTACTGTGACTATGTATTTACTACATTATTATTTGTAGGGACTCAGATTAATCACATTAATTTAAATGTAAATTAAAGTTGATTTACTTCTTGTAATTGTATTTAGTCTTAGCAAGAAATCTAGTTTGATTCATTAGTGCATACCTACATACAAATAAATTAATATAATCTATTTTTATTAACGAATTTCCGAGAGTTTGATTAAATTATAAATTACTACTACCATTACAACTTCCTTTAAAAAAATGAGGTGTAGTATATCTTTGATTACATCATAATATCATAGTATAAGATACGCAAACCTTATGGAAGTCTTAGAAGCACCGGTTAATCAAGTAGATGAGTTAAAGCTAATATATCTATTTCTGAAATAATTTTAAAGCAAACTATCCCGAATAACCATCACATGATCAATCAAGATTTCATTACTGGACTTCGCGTCGATCGTTCACCCTTGCCCGCAATAAAAGGTGCCGATATCGATAGGCATGACCATCCGTGGGCATGACTTGTAAATTCTTTTTGACGAAATCAACCTACATAGATAATAATTTGTTACGAATTAATTGGTATGACCGGATGTTTTATCAAATAATTACAAAGAAAATAAATAACTGCAGAAGACTAACCACATCAGAATTTTCTGTCGATAGCAGTGCAATTTGAAAAATACGAAGAATAAGGTTTTGGTAAAATTTGATTAATTTTAAGTAATAGTTTGGGCAAAGATTTTAGTAGTTTGGTATAACAAGGCAAATTAATTATAAATTACCAACTTGCAACATTCGCACATTTAAGAGTAAATTGAATAAAAAAATGCTTTATCAATCCAACAGTTTTAAATGAAAATTTAACAATAAGATATAAAGATTAACGAGAAGACATTACATAATATAAAAAAATTAGGCTCATAAAATAGAAAATATATTCACATTTAACTACGTTGGGCGCCATTTTGCAATATTATTTTCCATATACTGTTTTTTCCACTATACTAATAAACTCCTCTTTTATCTTTCAGGATCTTCAGAGTAGTTAAGCCATGCATTACGTTATCTGGGGTAAGCAGGAAGACATTCAGTGAAAGAAAAATTATACTGCTGTAATAGGTTTACACTACTAGAATCGAGCTCATGAATGTTAGCTCAAGGAACTCACATGCTAACCAACTACATTTTGATTTCTATATGTTTCTATTTTTATCACATTTTCATACTTTAAGCTTAAAAATAGTCAGACATTAATTAATTATTATTATTAATAGAGAATTATTATAGAATTCTGTACTATGCCTCGTACCCATCCTTCCTATCGTCATGAAAGAAATCCTGTGATTATATTATTGGCAGTGAAAAGATGGAAAATCATATTTCATTTTGTAATATAATACCTACATCGCGAGTAGTAAATACATAATGAAATTTAAAGTGTAATCCAAAACTATTATGGAGCACGTCAGCAATGAGCGAAAGGGCAGTTGAGTGGTTTCCTGTTTTGCTTTCAATAAGGTGGATAAGAGTATTGCAGAGTCTTTCTTTTTCCGAATTGCTTTAACTCTCCAAGAAAAGCATAGGTTTCGGATACGTAATTTCACAATTTTCAAGTTTAGTATTTTTTTTGCTGTGACATTACAAGCAATTTCGAGTTCAAGTCTCAGGTGAATGTCATTGCTTTGTATTTCAAACTTATTAATTACTTTGTAACTTCTTATTCAATTTACATATGAAACTTATCATTTTATAAGTATATTAAATATTTTGTGTGTGTTCCCAATTTCACAACATAATATTTACCAGCTCTAAAGAGAACCACACACGCTCATAACACAAAGTTGTGCACCCCGCTTTGCAAAAGCGAAATCATCAGAAGTTTGGTAGTTAGTTAACACTTTGTTGAATTAAATTAATAATAATCTAATATTAAATTAATATTTAGTGTACAGATTACGTACTTACATTTTTCAATGTAAAATACAAATACACCTCGTTTTGAGTTTTTTAATGATAATCACATAAGCATACATTTTGGAAGGAATTTATTATTTTATAATTCTGTCATAATATAAACTTGATTTGTATTATAGTAAAATAATAATAATGGTTTATACTGGAATATTGAAAATATTCTTTTGCTCTTTTTCTAGATTCTAATGTAGTACCTTGTGGTTTTCTGTGCAAAGATTTTGTTGCAAAATAAATACATCATTTTATAGTTAAGTCCACATCGAAATAGAGCTTTAATGAAAATAAGAACTACATCTTACAATTGTCATATGAAACTGACTTACATCACATGAAATGCTGCTAGGAAGTTAAGCATTCCCACTTTGCTTTTGTCGTTTAATGCCGTTGTAATATTATGTAAGTTTGGATACTTTGAGTTGTGCGGAATTCTACAACTAAGACTAATTAAATTGTTTAGTAAAGGTACATAGTAGCTCTCTAAGGTTTTTATATTAAAAAGTATGTAGACTTCGTCCGTTTTTAATCTCATAGTAATAGAAAATATTTGAATTTATCATCAACAATTAATATTATAACTAAGGAAATATTTCAGTAATTTATACTAACTAAAAATGCACGAAAACACTTTTAGTACTAAACTACTCGTATACTCGTATTAAGCTAACACGCGTAAAATATACTAAAATTATAATTCAGTCACAAACGTTTTCGTTGTTCAATAATATACTTTCAATATAATTTTACATGTGATATAATTTAATATATTGTGGTGAAACAGAAATAGACTCAACTTCGTATTTAATAATTTGTCACAGAATAAGGAATATTTTTGCCCATGGCGACATGGTCGAGCACGGTTTTGTTAAATAAAGGTCGATTTATGTTACCGCTGACACAAGCACACCATTATTATTGAATGTTGGTGAAATCCAGTGATTTATAAAGTTTACGGCGATTTAAACCTAAAAAGGAACAAATTTAATTATTTACATTTAAATTTTAACCGCGAAAAGTTTACCTATTTTGAACTGCAAAGGGGCTCTAAATTTCGTTTTGTGTGGTGGCAGGTTGAATTTTATCAACATGGAAGGTAGACAAAGTTGGCGTAGAAGAGTTGGCTGTGACTTGTGGAGCCAACAAGGCGTATTTAAGTGAGGTCCACCATAAGTGACCAATTTTCCAGTTTTTATTGGAAAACCAAGTGTTTTTCAACTTCAACAAAGTAGTGCGAAGTGTCTTCTAAAGTAGACGAGTGTTTTTAGATTGATTTGGAAGCAGAATCTTCAAATTGCAGCGTTTTTGGAAAAGCGTCACTGCAACATTTGGTATCACACATGTGGATGAAAATATTGTCGGTCCGCCATTGATGAATGATCGAATGATATTTGTAATCGCAACGATTACGCGTCTACAATTAAACATTTAGAAGAATGAATTCAAATTTCGTTGGATTTTAAATGAAATAATTTTACTTGTCTGGATTTGAGAGAGAGAGAGAGAGAGAGAGAACAAAATTTATTTACTATTAACATTACAATAATTATTATTTTAAAGCTTATAACAATAAAATTTAAAATTTAACGATGAGCGAGAAGTTGAGAGACCCTGCCTGCGAGTAACTCTCTTTGTTTAAGTAATTAGTGCCGAAACATTTTTAAATAATTAATATTAGTGATAAATTGCATTGATAGTTTCGTTGTGGATTTTAAATTGATTAATTTGGTAGTTGCAGGAAAAACTAAACCTGCTTGAATGAAAAAGAAACAAAAATTTTTTTTTTTTTAAATTTAGAATTTAGAATAAAACTTACTTACTAAATGGTTAAAAATACTTGATAATATATGGTAATTTAGAGGTATATCAGTTACTCCGTACCGGTGGCGTTGCCATTGTTAATATCGTTGTCGTCATCTTCGTCGTTGTCTGCCGTCACAGTGTTTGTCGGAATATAGGTAAATTTTTATATGTCAGTTTGTGCTTAATTCTAAAAGGAGCGTTGTCTCGTCGAATGTTAGTTAAGTTTTTTGTTAGTTTGCTTTTCGAAATTTGGGTCTCGTAAAATTTTGTAGATAGTCTGTTAACATGATCTTGAAAGTATTCGACGTCGGTTAGTTCATGTAGTCTCGTTATTCGCGTGTAACGGTCGCATCCTGTTATAAGTCTTAAGTTTTTGTTTTGGAATACCTGTAGTGGCTTGATTGCCGTTTTGGAAACGTTACACCAAGTTGCCGATGCATATGTCAGTATAGGTCGTAGTAGTGTTTTGTAAAGTAGCAATTTGTTCTTGTTTCTGAAATTGGTTCAAATTGGGAGAAATTTGTCAATAAACTTTCGTGTACGATATCCGATCGCCTTTATCTCGATATTTGTGGAGTATTTGTGAAGATTTGAGGCCACAATTCGATATTTTATGTAACACAGATGCACAAGGATGCAACAGATTGCCGAATGACAGGTGTCAAGCTGGAGGAAAACAGCGGTTCCAAAACGTCGACAACGAGTGCCACCGTATTAGTAAATAATAAACTGTATAATTTGTTACACCATTTTTATTATTGTAAATTAATTTGTGTCACACGATTACACATAAATGGAAACCTGGAGTATTTTGAGTTTGATTTGCAAGTAAATGCAAATACGAAGGGTTTTCTATACCACATTTTACACTTAGCGACCAAAACGAATCTGTTCGTAAACGATTCATGCTCGACCTGTTTATGTTTATTTTGAAATTAAATTTATTTGATGAGAATTAAATTAGTCATTTTCTACGAGGCTGAGTTTACTTTTATTTTCATACAACGAACCACACCCGAATTTAGTTTTTTGGTATTGTCAATAACGACAATAAATTTCATTAAGGCAATTCATGCAGTTTTGTCCCTGAGAAGGAAATTTCGATTGAGCAATTTTAGTGCGGCATCAAAGCCGTACAATTTATTTTATTTGGCGACCCGAAAGGAAGAGAAGGCGAACCCAGCCCTGTTATTTGTCTCCGTACACAAATGTGAACCGACGCATAGCTGCCGATAGCACTCTAGGGTGGAGATATTGTCCTGGTAGATAAATAAGATAAAATAATTTTTCAAATATAAGTGTCGTAGGAAATATCTTTACAATATTTTCGTGCTAAAAGTGTCTTAATGCATTTTTATTTAGTCTAAAATACTGATATGTTTACTATCATGGATCATGGTACATTATATTAACCACGAATAAATTGACCAAATTGATAGAAATACAATATTTTTATTTGAAATAAAATAGATTAAGAAAAGCGTGCCTATGTCGCTAATTTAAATAAGGTTAATATTATGAAAATTTAATTATTCTTACAAATATCAGCTTTTACTCGTAGTTGCTTTTTATCGATCCAAAATATGTAAAAGTGAAACTTTCACATGTGGTTGGAAATAAAAGTTATTATTTGATATCATAACTGATGAAGTTAATATCGACACGGTTTATCTGGAGGACTTTGTAGTTATTATCAGTTAATTTCGTCCCTAGATTATTTTTTGTCTTTTTTTATATCCTGTAGATACAGGCAGTTTAGAAATAAATATTTTTATTGAATTAGGTATCAATATAGTTGCCATCTAATGTTGTGGTCTGTAAAAGCTGTCTTCACTGTTATAAACATTAAAAATGTATACATAATATAATATTTATTTCAAGTTGATATGCCGCCGACGGACGCCAGGCATCTTTTTCTTCAATACAAATACACCAAATTATTGATACTTTTCTATTAATAAATATTTATTGAAAAGTGATACTTTCTTAGTTGCAGATAAAATAGTATACGCATCGCGTTAGTAAATCAATTTGTAAGGTTTACAATACTCAACTATCAGTTCGCATTTAAAACTTTCCTACGCAGTGAAAAATTCGCATTTCCAAGCTGGATAAGTAATATACTACTATAAATTGTCTGACCTCTTCAACCTGATTCCATTAAATGTACCGTTTGTTATAGTTAGTCTTTGAGTACGAAAAGAGATGTTTAAATGTCTTACTCTGGTAATTTATCACCAATCTTACAATTGTTTAAGAAAATACATTAAATGTTGGTAGCTAAACAAGTGTAGAAGATTTAAACAGTATTAGATACACTACAATTTTAATACATTGTAAAACAGAAAAATTAACCTAGTAGCAATATAACATTAACACATTTTAAGTATATCGCAAATTTGAATTTTTGGTTTTCACGTTCCTTCGTTCAAAGCGCCAAGATGTCCCACTACCATTACTCTTTGTTAGGTATTATTCCCAATTAGTTTTCGAGCGCTACTCCGACCACTCGTAGAACATAGAAAGGCGAAGTTTGATTTTAAAATTTTCAAAAGCGGGGCACTTCATATTGAGTAAAGTTAAAATATCATAAATTAATACTAATATGATTCCTTTCCATCGATCTGAGCGCATTCTGATACGAATTTTAGTAATTCTCCCCCCCCCCCCCCAATAGACCAGATTCAGTTAAATTAGTTATATTCTCTTTTCTAATTATTAAATCCAGTTCTATACTTAAAGATTAAAGCGCCAGAGTCGATTTTCCCGGAAACGTTACGTGACTCTCTGGTGTTCTTTATTTACCTCTTTATTACCACGTTATTTACAAAACGGTAGCGAGAACTTCATCACAAATGTAATTAGTAGGAGCGAGAGAGTGACCCATCCGAGCATGTCACTGCATCTATACTCAATACTAATAACTGACGAACTATTGCAACTCACTCGCAAAACCTGACTGACAAGTTATCCTCTTTGAATCTCAAATCTTACTGACGAAAACTGCATCAAAATTCTAATTATATACACCAAAATGCATTATGTTGAAGAAGGTCGAGACCAAGTACACGGTGTAAAGGGTAAGTTAAATATAGACACATCAATATATCCAACTACCTTTGATTTCTAACAAGTTAAAACTTGCAAGACACAAATGTGCGCGCTTGAAGAATAATACACTGGATGCATTGTTCCATCTTCATCGTTCACAAGTCGTTAAAATTAATTTATACAAACATATTGCATCGAGACGATATTATTTTAAATGTCAAATACGTTGTCAAAACTATATCTTATACTTCTGATAATCAATAAGGCAACATTTTTTCTCTCCTTCCTTGTTTAGTTCTGTGTTGTGCCTTTACTAGCAATTTCAATTTCTTGCAATGTCCATTGCCATTACTGTAGAAATTAATTAACTAAAAGAACCCGTATTGTAGACTTCTAGTACAATTGGATGTAGTAATTAATTATCTTATCAAGCAATAAGTCTAGTTTATAATATTTATTTACAGATCTTCAAAGAACACATAATCGTTAATTATTATTATAAAATGAATAAATTTATGGGGTAAAACTTTTATTACCTACCAATTGCAAAATACCTCCCTTACCTCGACTAGCTCAGTTTCTTTTGCTCGTTAAAATAAACAAATTCTTTACAAATTTTCGTGTATTTGATAATTTGCAAATGCCTAAACACGTCAGTTGTGTTGGAAATATAATAAACGCAGTTTATAACTAACATAGAACCTGTCTTGAGTGTCCACCTGGACATTTACTGTACTCACATGCAGCACTTCAAAACCTTACTCCAATATGTGTTCTGACAAAGTTAAGTTTGTCAAAGCTGACTATTTTACCATGTAGGTATAGACACAAACAACTAGGTGACAAGAATAAATACGCAATGGTTGGAGTATTGATTAGGGGTAAGTTAATATTGGCAAGAAAAAGTACATTACATCATATCATCATAGTAAAGTTTACAGGAGTCTTGCGTCTTTTAATTTGTATGGAAAGGGAAGGATTAAATTGCTATAAAGAATCGATATTATTCATCAGCTACCTGTTTTGAGCTTATGACTTTTATTATCTGAGATTTCTTCTTATTTACATTTTATGTATGATGCCAAGGTGAAAGCAGAACCTAAAGTAATTACTTTTCAGTTTATTAATCATCCGATGATATCACATTTCTATGAGGAAAGCGATTGCAAAATGTTACTTATTACAATGTATTTTATTTATAAAATGTAATTCATTTAAGTTCTAAAAAGCGCCTTTGGTGATTTTGAAACAAAGATATTTTCCAAGTTACATCTAAGTGATATGAATAATGTAACCTTAAAAACCTTTGTGATAAACTATGTTATAACGGCAAATATTACTACATCATCATCAGTATAACAGAACAAAATTAAAAATTAAAATTTTCGTTATTTTAGATAATTTTGAACTTTAATGTCGGTAGTAGGGTAAGGTAAGGTATATTGGTGATAATTTTGTTTACATGGATACAGTTTGATTAATTTGAAAGTTTTTCCCGATTTTTGCTGGTATAATAATAGAATCACTTTATACCTGCCTATTGAGAGGTATTTTGTTTTATTTGAATTCCATTTTCTTAATTAAAAACGAACATCTTTCTTTTTAAAAAAAGGTAGGTAAGTTGGTGATAGGATATTTAATTTGGTGATATAGGACATTTAATTTGGTGACAACTAAAAAAACTAAAATTAGTTATAAAACTTAATTTAAAACTTAAAATACTTTAAATATAACATAATTACTCGAAATCTGAAAGAGAACAACCATCGCACATAAAGATTTCGTCTTCATTTGCCTGTGATTAACAAGTGATGTGGTATGGAATAGAACAGAAGGAGCATTGAATCCATTTGACACCATTTTTTTCTTGTACATCCTCATCATAACTTTTACCACAGACACCACATTTCCAGTCAACATTTTTCTTTAAACCTTTATTGAATTTTTTTCGCTTCTAATCTTCATGAGCCGTAAAAATCCTGATTTCTGAAGATCCTGTAGTGTTGTTAATAATTTTGCCTTTGAATATCTCTGCTTTCTGTTTGACTTTGGTATTTGGTGAACTGATGTTGCTGATGGTAGTTGTAGTCAGAGCCTTTGTGCACAATGTGCAAACACAGGGGCGGATAAAATTAGGGGCGGCCAAAAACGAAAGCAAGAGAAGAGGCGCAAAGGGAAATAATATGCCTAAAAAGTGAGCTAGGGTTTAAAAAAATATAATTTGCGTTACGACAAGGATAAAGTAATAGAAATTTAGAAAATCGTATTAAAAATCGAAAAATCAAAAAAATCCTTGTTAGCACGATTAAATAAAGCGTTTTAAACGAGGTCCAAAGAATATTTACTTGTGCTGCAGCTTTCTAAATTGACATACCTTCCTGTAAAACCATTTGGTTTGCTCTCACCATATTTTCAGAAGTGTATGTACTATATTTTTGATTACTAATAATACTTTGAAATTTGGTAATTTGAAGGACAGGTAATTTGGTGATAGCCTGAAATGCCAAAATAAAATTATTTTCAAAAAGTACTCTCTATTGACCGCCTTTTTTGACAATATTGTATATATAAAAAATTTATATTAACGCCGTAAAAAAATAATTTAAATAACATAATCTTAAATCAGTAAAATTGCATTCGCACATGGTAAGAAAACACCGTTACAACGTAAGGGTTAATTTAATTAATAAACAATAACATGTAATTTCATTTATGCCATTTTGAAAAGTAGGCTTTACTCTAAAAGTATAATGTAAAAAACACTATATTACCTTATTTATTGATTGATTTAGAACACATTTACTACCTAGCACGTATAACACTGAAGTAAATATGAAAAATGATACCATATTACATTAAAAGTTTTTTTGGGAGGTAACTACATAAGATAAGAGCCTGTAATTTCTTGAATAGTCAGATGAAACTGGTATGAAGTATATGATAACAATTTTAAATTATTTTGATAAACGGTAAGTTGTTGGTGAATTTTTGAAAAAGTATCACCAAATTAACTATATCACCAAATTACCTTACTTTACCCTATATATTTTTACATTAAAGCCTTAATGTGTAAAATATGTGACATTTTCAACTTTATTTTATTTTTTATTTACTTTTTATTTAGTTTAATCCACGAACTGCGATTTTTTTTCTAAAATTTAATTTTCTAAAATTCATAAATTTCAAAATAATTATAAAGTTTACTATCATAGAACATCCCTTATCGAGTAAGTTTGATAAAACTCTAATTAATTAAGGTATTATTAATAAAGTCCAAAAGTACTATGCTTTAGCGAAACGTATTTCAGTTAGGCGGTTAGAATCTTGTACGCAAAAACTTTTCATCCCTGGAAGGTTCATTACATATTCAGAAAAATATATAAAATCGCGTAAGCTCTATCTAATAGAAAAATAGTCGATATCTGATTCTTGAAAAAATGTTTGTAATTTGTTTAAAAGTAACATAAGTTTAGATTGCATACGATAAAATCTACACCCCAAAATACCTGTTAGGTATTGTATATTTAGTAACAAAACATGATCTGAATTTTGATGAACATCTGGCTGTTGTTGGCTTGCTTAAATTCAACACAGGTAACTGTAAATTTATCTGCAGCATTACATTCCCTGCCTTACAGTAAGTAATTACATTGTTGAGTGTAAAATTAAAAGCAATAATTTTTAATTTTACTTTTTTTATGTATCATTTTCAAAACGATAAACCTAAAATGGGTGTTAAAATTATAAATATGTTTTTTACGACTACTTTATTTGTGTAATTTAACCAACACAAATTTAATACTTTTTGTTATGAAACTATAAATTTTCAAAAATTAATATTTTAAGTTTTATGAACTAACTACTATAAAATATTGAAGGGTGAGTAAATGGCCGAATGGTTTAGATTGTTCACTTTTCGTACCAATTATTCAAAGATTCAAATCCCGTGATGGATAATCTATTGAGGGATTTTTCAATCACCAAATGTTTGCTTGCTGGTCATAAGTAATATAAAATGGCATTAATACTTCCTCAGTTTGGAATTGACCATGGAGGAAATCGTTAATTTTCATGGTTTCAAATTCACGATAACCTACAGATTCGTATGTTTCGTAACACATTTTTAATAAAAACGCATATAGCCTAAAAATATTAGAAATAGAAGAAATAATTTATTGAAATTACTTCGAGATATCAAAATCAACAAGAACGAAGTCAGTACATAATGGGAAAAATCTAGGTAATGTATACACACGGTGAGCAAAAGAAGTAAATGTTAAACAGAGTATTTAAAGATAAACTACTATAATATTTATATATTTGTCAAACGGATGTTGATTGAAGATTTGTCTCAATTGGTAATAAACAAGACAAAACCACTCCTCATATAAAAATAACTATTGAAGCCTTCGGAACTATTGGCTTTAGGATAATATGTGTACCATTAAATATTCAAATGTTTTACTTTGCTCCACGACTTAACTATCATAGAAATGTATAACAACAATTTATATTGTGTTGTAGTACTCGCCCATTAATCTGGGCTGCCTTTTATAAAACATGGCTAAGGCCGCCTGCAGAATACTGATAAGTTCTGAAAAATCTAGCTTCGTAATTTAATTTAAAATCAATTCATTCAAGTTTAGAAAAGCGACGGTGAAAATAAATTTGTCAAGGCGCATCGTTTGCTGAAAAAGTGCCAAATACGCCAGATGGCTTCAATTTATTCTTTTAATTCTCTGATCTGCGAATAAGACAAAACGACCTTATTTAAAAATGTATAAAAATATTTTTTTCAATTTTATAATTACAATTTCGTAATGCAGCTGGGATCGATACCAATAATATCTTAAATTAATGGAAGCAATTTACTGTAAGTAGCTTTCAGAGAGATTGTAAGATATGCTAAGTTACTACACTGTAACTACATATCTTAGTATATTGTAATACGATAGCTGCAGTACAAGATATTGATCAATTATTAGGAACGTAAATTTAAATTTCAGTTCTGTGAATTAGCTTTTGATATGCATTAAGGAATTTTAGATATTCAAATATTTTTTAACAAAAAAGTTAAATTATGGAATACAAACCTGCCAGTTGGTGTGATTTTTACTAAAAAAACGTAGACAATATGATAGGATATGAATAGCAAGTGAAAAATGATCTCGGTTTTTACAATCACTTGCAAGAAATTTATGCAAAAAACGTCATTCTAACCATAATCGAAATATGTATTTTCCATTTTTATATATTTACTTGCACGGAAAAATATAAAACTTAAAATAAATTTAGTATGTCGACTGTCGAGTGCCTTTGTACTCGTAATTTATCCAGTAGTTTTAACAACCATAATTGTTTTCAAAAAGCTATAGCTATCCAATTTTCTTTTTAATTTATAATAATGCTAAATAGAGGGGGATGGGTGCATATTTATGGACAGACCAAATTTTTACGGTTTTTTTTATTAAAATTCTTTTTAAAAAATCTCTGAGATTGCACTAGTGGTTCACATTAACACACTGAAAATTAAAATCTACACTTATGGTACTCGTAAGTGATAGTTGGTAACATAAAATATATTTGTTAAGTTGAAATTCTAGAAAATAAAATATTTTCAATTTAATTTATTGCAATTAAATTAGGCAAATTTTCCGTTTGAGGTTTGTTAAATAAAATTTTACCCGTTATTTACTAGACATACAATCAAACTGTTAATCGTTAAATAATGTAATTTAATCATAAAAGTGGCTCCAATGTTTACTTATCAAGTATGGTATTTAATTCAATTTAACAAATAGTTCAGAAAACGTTTAAAGTTGTAAATACTGTCGTACTTAAGAAGTTATTTGGAGACAAGAAATAAGCACTATGTATTAAAAAAAAAATTAAACTTTATGAATAATTATTTATAATGTAATATTAATTGCTAAAACAGCTACATGATGATGAAGTAGAACTTCTTACCTAAAAGTAACTTTCCACTATATTATTTGTCTGATCAATAATTTTTTCCAAGTAAACTTGTTTTTATTCCTTAGCATTTTGTCACGTTCAGATCGCACCCCAATGAAATGCAGTCTTGCATTTAACATTCTTACATTCTATGTCGTATCCAAAGCTAGTACTAATATGTTAACTCTCTTGGCACAAGCTACTGTTCCTCACGATCTTTATCGGTATGTTTCTCAAAACATTTTCTTTCAATATCCTTACTTTAATTAGCAACAGTTTCGGGAATGGGACTAAAGACATCTTCTAAATCATGAATCAAAATATACAATATTCTATACAATATTCTATAATATGATTATAATGTTGTGCATAGCCAAATCTGTCTGTCTGTTAGAAACATTAGGTTGAATTACCAAGTAAAAGTGTGGTGATGAATGTATAATCGGAAGATTATAAGTCTAACTTATGAGTTTGACTAAGTCAAACTAAATTTCAATACAATCTTTTTCTCTAGATTACAATTAATACTCTAATCAATCCCCATTTTACCAAGGGAGTGTTTAGATGAAGCACTTCATACGATTCGTTATAAGTGGAGTTCATAAAATTAAAACAATAGTTACCTTAAACGAAATAGCACCTCACAACAAAATTATACAAAAATATAAGAATGATATAAACGATTAATTAGTTTCTGCTCCAGGTAGTCCCAATATAATACCAGTTAATTGTTATTAATCAAGGGCTTTTCCATTCCTGTCGGAATATTGCCACTTCTATTGAAGTCTTTACAATCCATTTCACGAGGTCTTTTTACTACAACTTTTCACCACAGCGTGTGGATGTCCACCGGAAGGCCGGGCTAAGAAATTCTGCGAAGTCCGCGACTTGAACCCAGAATTTCTGCTCCGTAACTCAAGCGAGTTAAGTCAGCGATCACACCACTCCACACCGTGTTCTCAGTTAATTGTTATTATATCTGTTAAATTATTAATAATTTGGAAATTTAATTTGTAAAAAATAAACACATACCACGAGAAGGATTGAAATGAACTCTTCGTAGCTGTGGATAGAACATGCAGTAAAAAATGCATTAAGAATATTCAAACTGTTTTATATAATTTCGCGATCCACACCTGGGGATACACCGTACATATACTTCCTACTATTGCTACCTACTACCGAAACAACTTAAAAGAAAAATACAAATTATCATTTGAGTGTATTAAAGTGCTTTAGTTTAAAAGGTTTATTTTTATTTAATGAAAGCTTGAAGCACTGCAACTCAACGATCTCAAGCAACTGTTTACAAAGTTACTGGACTTGAGAGAAGAATCACAAAACTAATTAAAAGTTCGGAAATAGTGTAGTAAAGGAAATTACCAATATGAACCAACTAACATAATAATTACCTAACTGCTCCCTTTAATTTAATATAAGTGGCATAAATTACACACTGTACTTTTTAAATCAAACTAAAGATTTGGAAAAATGGGAACATATTTACTATTATGTAAGTGGAATATAAATTAAATAAAAATATAAAACCCCAATTTTTTAATTACCCGATGGGGGAAGAAGTATTATCACTTGACGTGTTTTGGGTCAGGAAGGAAACTCTCCATGTGTTGCAATTTGAAGCAGCCATTAATGTATTTATAAAATATGGGAAGGTAGAAAAAGGTGGACATTTTTCAGATAGAGAAAGGATGTTCCAAAATTCAAGCAAAAAGTAATTTTGATAGAAAACACAGGATTATAATTCTTCTTCCTTCAGGTGCCTATCCGATTCCGGATGTTGGAGATCCTCTTGGCTATACCAGGTAAAATGTTAAATACTGGGTTTTCGATTTTTCAATCATATGAGTTAAAGTAATAAAGAATCAACTTTTTAATATAATTTTTAAACACTTTGGCCGATGTTGGGTAAAGGATGGGCCGACCTCTAGCCTTCCCAAACCAGATAATCTGACGACACTGCTTATTTAATACTACATGCTGATTTATAAAGTTCATAGTTTATATTCATTCCATTGCAAAAATACGTATTGATGTGTAGTATTGAATTTATTGTTTTCCCCTATAGTAACAGGTGTCCCTCAATTATAGTGCGGTTGGATTTCAAACTATCGTGAATAACATAGTGCCAATTGTGGCAGAAATTATTTGAGTTATTGTTTTATTCAAATTATTACATGAAAAATTAACGCTTCAGTTCAAAAATAAAGATTTTTCAACTTAAGAAATAAATGTAGCATATATTAGAAGTGATTTTCATGGGGCATATAAAAGGGATGGATCCGAACTTCGGATGTAATCCACACCATCTCTAATATTTGATAATATTATAATGTTGCTACCGATAATAATTATACACTGTGTTTAATAATTTGGTGCTTTGATAGGATTGGGTAATGTCGCAAATCGCGGACTTTATTTCTTAGCTCAGCCTTTCAATGGACATCCACATGCTGGCGTTGTGGTGAAAAGTTGTAGTAAAAGAGTAGCAAAAGAGGAGTAATCCACCTCTTGAACAGGAATGGAAAAGCTCGTGATTGATTGATTGTATGATGTTATTTGATTAAAACTAAGTTAAACATTTCAAACTGCCTCGTATCTAGTACAATACAGGTTTTCAGTGTACGCTTCTGAATATACATTTTCCGACTCTTCTGTACAGATTTTATAAAGGGTGAAAGATGTGCAAGTATTTAATACCTGTAATTTTGTTTATTCACGTACTTGCTGAAATAGAAATCAGTCGTGTTTGATGAAATCTAAATCGCAAAGCGAAAATTCTTATACTATTTACATTTCTTAGAAAATAGCAGTGCAAATTTAAATCAAGTCTGCTTCCAATGCACATCCTACACTTTTTATCTACCTATATTGAATATGTAAACAATATGTATGGGGGAAAATTTTAAAGATGTTTTTTCTATATGCTATTAATTTAAAAAGTAAAAACAAATATTTTGTCGTATTTGAAAAAAATACATGCCTAGGGGTTCGTAGGGTGCACTGTATATTGTTCTTCTTTCACAAAAATTTTGATTAAAGTAAAACAATTCTTTATTTTTTATAAAAACTTTAGTTATCCTGTAGTACATTTTACCAACGTTTATGTAGGTTGAGTATTTTTAATAAAAGATAAGGATGTTTTAGTGTTTTAACCTACATTGATTTCCATGAGAGTTGAATTAAATAACTATAATGTGTTATTTTTTTAAATAATCGTCCTAGTAATAACAATAACAATAACTTTCATATCAGACGCTAACTTTTGTTACTTATAAGCAATTGATTCTTGATCAATGTAGAGTAACTTGAGATACTAACAATATCGGTATTTTAAGATCTCTAAAGTACTGCACTAAAACCCTTTTTTAGAAATAAAATGCATACGAAGTTTTCATATAATATTAATGCACTGAAATTTTTTCAAACGTTTTTGTCATAAAATGACATTATCAGATCATGAACAGACGTAAAATGACGAGAAGATTAATTTAAATATTACTATAGCAATCCCATGAAGATAAGACTATTTTTGAAAATATTCGTACGTCGCGTCGTAGGACTTGAAATATTTCTGTGAAAAGAAAAGAATAAAATGTCTTCTGAAAAATTCAATGTTTGTCGAAAACTGCTACAATAAAAAATCGGACGGTGCACGTACAAGAGTAATCATTTCCTATTTTCTAAAAGGTTAATGCACAAAAAAACTATTTTACATTTTACTTTCGATTCCTACTGTATATTTTTTTAATTTGAAATTATTTAATTTAAATAAAAAATAAATAGATACAAGTAACATTTTGAAATTTAAGTAGTAGATACATATTTAAAACTGATAATAAACAACGCTTGGACCTTTATCTTGACAATATCATATTTAAAAATTTAATAATGCTTTTTACGATAAAAATTTTTTTGCATAAACAGGAAATTATAGCAAAAATTTAATTATTTATTTTGACAGAAAACTTATTCAACACAAAATTATTTTATTGTATTTGCAGTAATATAAATGCAAATATACACAATTCGATCACTACTAGCGCCAATTTTACAAATAAATCGGAAATTGAATAGGCTGTACATGCATTATTCATATTTATGTAGTTAATTATAATAATATTTTGTAACATTTTATAAACAACAATTTAGTTAAACAATAAATAATAATGCAAGGTATGCAATTTAAAAGAATTAATTTATCAAATTTAATTACAATGTAAATAATTTCTTAACTTTAGAAAATAGTCCTTTTAATAATAATCAATACCGAAAACTGCTTGCTGCTGAACAATTATTATTCCAAAGTGATAAGGTAATCCATAACGTGATTTGAATAATATCTAATCCCCGAAAGTCCTTAAAATTAACTTCTAACCTGAATTTTCAATAGTTTTGCTTTAATTATCTCTCAATCTACTGTCAAAACTATACGCAATAGTGTTTTAATCTGAATTTATAAATTAATTATCCCCTAAAATATGAAAATTAAAATTCTGATTTGCAAATCACGAATAATTTAATTTGTTTTGCTTTGAGTTTAAACTGGCTTATTTAATAATTAACAGAATTGATAGACGATTATTATTCGACAACATTTTTGCATTGTTCTTAGTCAATTTAAAACGTTCCTTGAGAACTTAACAGAAATACTAAGAAACTTAATTATTTCTAAACAAGGAAATGACTTAGAGAAGGAAGTTAATTACCATCATAAAGCCAACAATTTTCTGTACAGCTAGCGATTCTAGCATGCAAAGCGATCATTGCTATTCTATAGTTCTTCCTTCCAAAAATTCTCTAAATTCGGACAGTCGGATATGTAAGTTTCATGCAGATACCGCATTGTTTGGAAACTAAATGTTTTATTGTTCTGTATTGATTTGCGTGAAAATCAAATCAGAGAAATTAAAATACTATAATTTGTAAGCAACACTTGCAATTAGATTTTCTTAAATTTTATTATTCGACCATTCTTGCATATTAATAGCTAATTAAATTGTATCAAATTTAAAAACAAAAGCGTTATTTAAAATTAATCTATTTTTGTTGAAATGTAAATCTCAAATACCCTGTATAGAGTAGAGTTACAACTCATGGATGCAACGCCATCTGTTTGCTGTCTAGTAATAAGAAGTTTTTTGTAATGGACGCCTATGTACGTTAAGTTGTAAGCTGTTCTTATACCAATTTACTAAATATATATACATAATAAAAAACCGAGTTACCATTTTCTACAGGTTATAGTGCCCAGTAATAATATCCGTTCGATATAATCAATGCTTGAAGCGCGTCGGTGAAAATAGTGTATGTTGTTAGTTGTTGAACTTGGTGTTATAAGAAATGGCAGTAAACTACTTAAACAGTGTACCGAAGTTAATAGGTCGGGAAAACTACGACGAGTGGCTTTTTGCAGTTGAAAATGTGTTTGTTCTTGAAGGACTAACTGATTGCATTGAAGGCAAAGAAAAAGACACCGTATTATTAGCGAAGGCTAAGGCAAAACTAGTGTTAACTATTGATCCATCCTTGTTTTCGCACGTGAAAGAAGCAAAAACAGCACAGGAAGTGTGGCAAAAGTTAAAAAACCTATACGCTGATACTGGTTTTACTAGAAAAATAGGTTTATTGCGTACCCTGATTTCTGCACGATTGGAAAATAATGACTCCATGGAAACGTACATAAATCAAGTTGTGGATACTTCGCAAAAATTAAGAAGAACTGGTTTTGAAATAAACGAGGAATGGGTTGGGTCGCTTTTGTTGGCGGGACTTCCGGAAAGGTTTGCACCTATGATTATGGCTGTGGAACACTCAGGAATAAACATAACAACAGATTCGATAAAAACGAAGTTGTTAGATATGCAAATAGATGGCGCCAAATCTGGTGGAGCTTTCGTTACAGGAAAATACAACAAAAGTAAAATGAACTTGAAAAAATTGCCGAGAGATGGCAATAGTGGATCAAATTCAAACAAAGACATGAGCAACATTGTCTGTTATAAATGCAAACAACCCGGACATTTTAGGTCCAAGTGTCCAGACAATAAAAAGGATAGTGCATTAAGTGCCGTGTTCACAATGGGACAATTCCAAAACACAGATTGGTACATCGATAGTGGTTCATCTTTTCATTTAACAGCCAAAAAGGATTGGTTAATAAATGAACGAAAACCAGAACTATCGGAGATTATGGTAGCAAACAAAGCAAAGCTACAAGTAGAATGTGCAGGTGATATTCAAATAAAAACGACATCGGAAAGTTCAACACATGACGTTCTTTTAAGTAATGTGCAGTATGTGCCAGGGTTAACTACTAACTTATTGTCGGTCAGTCAGCTGATAAAAAATGGCAATAAAGTAAATTTCAATGAAAACAATTGCAAAATTTATAACAACAATAATGTTTTAGTGGCAACAGCAAACTTAAAAAACAATGTGTATAAACTAAATCTGCATGAACATAATGTGAGTTTTTTGACAACGCCTGTCTCTAGCGAAATTTGGCATAGGCGTTTGGGACACATAAACAGTGGTTATTTGAACAAAATGTCCGAATTAGTAAATGGACTTACTTACAAAGGACAAGCAAATATTGACAAGCAGAATTGCAAAGTATGTTGTGAAGGAAAACAAACCCGTTTACCTTTTCCGAACAAAGGCAGCAGAGCTCAAGACTTGCTACAAATAATACACAGTGATGTTTGTGGGCCCATGGAACAAACTTCATTAGGCGGATCGAAATACTTCGTAACATTCATAGATGACTACAGCAGAATGTGTTTTATATACTTCATAAAAACAAAAGATCAGGTATGTGAAAAATTCAAAAGTTTCAAAGTTTTAGTTGAGAAACAGCAGAACAAACAAATTAAAATACTGAGAACGGACAATGGAGGAGAATATTGCAGTAAGGAGTTCGAAAAATTCTTGAAAAATGATGGCATTATCCACCAGAAAACAAATAGCCACACGCCCGAGCAAAACGGTTTGTCAGAACGTTTTAACCGTACCATCGTGGAAAAGGCAAAGTGCTTGATATTTGATGAAAATGTTGGTAAGATTTTTTGGGCAGAAGCCTGTAATACTGCATGTTACATAAAAAATCGTTCGGTAGCTGCTGGGGTCTCGAAAACTCCAATTGAATTGTGGACAGGTAAGAAACCTGATATCAGTCACTTAAGAATATTTGGCAGTGTCGCCATGGTACATATTCCTAAAGTAAATAGGAAGAAATGGGACAAAAAGGCAGAGAAACATATAATAGTGGGTTATGATGAGAACACTAAAGGATACAGATGTTATAATTCATACACAAAAAATATTATAACTAGTCGAGACGTCACCATAATGGAAAGTATAAAAGAAACTATTATAGAAGAAACAAAATTATCAGATTCAGTGGGGGAAGTAAAAGAATTAATTCCTTCAACCGAAGATGAGAAACCTGAAGAATTAATAAGTAATGACTTACCAGAAGAAGAGCCTAAAAATGAAACAGTAATTCTTAGGAGGTCAGAAAGACAAAAAACAGCAAGAGTCTTTGAAGATTTCGTTAGCTACATAAGCACAAGTACCACAAATGAGACAATTTTGGATGAAAATAATGTTCCAGCAACAGTTTCAGAAGCTTTCTCAAGACCCGATGGTTACAAATGGAAACAGGCGATGATAGAAGAAATAAATTCATTTGAAGAAAACGACACGTGGGTACTAGAGGAACTACCAGAAACGGGAACGGTTGTCGAGTGCAAGTGGGTATATAAAATTAAAAATAATTGTGACGGTGAAGTGAGCTATAGAGCTAGGTTAGTTGCTAAAGGTTTCACGCAAAAAGAGGGCATAGATTATTTGGAAACATTTGCTCCAGTGGTGAGACACTCCAGCTACAGATTGTTAATAGCATTAGCTGTCAAATTAGATTTAAGAATTGTACACCTTGATGTAAAAACTGCTTTTTTGAATGGGGTTTTAGAAGAAAAAGTCTACATGAGGCAACCAGAGGGGTTTGTTTTAAAAGGCAATGAAAACAAAGTATACAGATTAAAAAAGGCGGTATACGGTTTGAAGCAGTCAAGCCGGGCCTGGAATAAGAGAGTAGACGATGTTTTGCTAAATTTAAACTATAAAAAATCAAAATTTGAACCATGTCTATACATTAAGAAAGAAAATAATTCTTTAACTGTTATAGCTCTGTATGTAGACGATTTCTTTGTGTTTTCAAATAATGTAGATGAAATGAATTTTTTTAAAGGAACAATTAAGTTCAAAGTTTAAAATTAAGGATTTAGGTGAAGCGAAACAATGTTTAGGAATTAGAATCAGAAGAGACCCTGTTAATAACGTTATTTATTTAGACCAGGAAAACTATGTAAACCAAATTCTAAAGAAATTTAATATGTTAGATTGTGAAAGTGTTAGTACTCCAATGGAGAGCAATATTGATTTGAAAAATGATTCAAAAATTAATGTTAGCGATAGGAATATACCTTATCAGAAACTTATCGGAAGCTTAATGTATTTAGCTGTTTTAACTCGACCAGATATAGCTTTTGCAGTAAGTTTCATGAGTCAATATAATAATAGCTATTCCGAAAGTCATTGGAAATGTGCAAAACGAGTTTTAAGGTATTTACAAGGCACAAAAAGTTATGCTTTGAAATTTTGTAAGGATAATTGTGAACTAGAAGGTTACGTTGATTCAGATTGGGCTGGTGACTTACGTGATAGGAGATCTTATACTGGATTTGTTTTCAAATTATCAGGAGGTGCTATAGCATGGGAAAGTTGCAAGCAAAAAACCGTGGCATTGTCAAGCACGGAAGCTGAATACATGGCCTTAAGCGAAGCAGCAAAAGAGGCAATTTATTTGAAAAATATTTTATGTGAATTAATAGGATATAAGAATAGTGTTGTATTATTTAATGATAATCAAAGCGCACAGAAATTATCGGCAAATCCTGTATTTCACAAAAGATCAAAGCATATCGATGTAAGGCATCATTTTATTAGAGATACCATTTCAAATAAGTTGATAGATATTCAATTCTTATCTACTAATGAAATGACTGCAGATATTTTGACTAAAAGCTTATCAAAAGCAAAAAATGATTATTTTGTTGATAGACTTGGCTTGGTTGATATTTGAGATAGTGGGGGTGTTGAAATGTAAATCTCAAATACCCTGTATAGAGTAGAGTTACAACTCATGGATGCAACGCCATCTGTTTGCTGTCTAGTAATAAGAAGTTTTTTGTAATGGACGCCTATGTACGTTAAGTTGTAAGCTGTTCTTATACCAATTTACTAAATATATATACATAATAAAAAACCGAGTTACCATTTTCTACAATTTTAAGGTTTTGTAACCTTTTAGAAACTGAATACCTCTTTATGTAAACTTTCTTTTACGTTTAACTACAAAGATTAATCTTTTAAGCGCAAGATTAATGAATAAACAGGATTTACCTTTTGTGCAAACGCATTCTGCAGAAATTAAAAAATTATTTTATAAAGAAAATTACAGTTTAATTAATTTAAATTAGTAAGGCAAAACTTGTATAGTGAGTACCTAAGTAGGTATTTTAATTTTGTTGCTTTTATAATGATATTTTCTAGTTTTAATTGGGCCTCTTAAAAATATAGTAACAGTGGCAGTTTTATTTTTAAAAATAAAATCCTCGGTCTTTCTCTTTCCTAATGACTATTATTTAACCATATAGATTACAGTTGAAACAACACATTGAAATCCATACAGTTTGAATAGTTTTTCCGACTAGTACAATAATTATTACCTTTGGTTGACGAGCTAATAAAAACATATTCAATAGTAGTCAAAATATCCACCATGCAAAGTCAGATTTACCACTGTTTGTTAAAATATTTCTTTATTATAACATTGGAAAGAGAATAACTGATCCCTGTTCCAGATTAATCAGATTTTTATCTAATTTTCTGTCAAAGGCTTTGACGTTTTGTCTTATCATTTCAGAATACTACTCCAAATGCTTAACAGAGTCTTTTGAAAAAAATTTTGTGTTAGAGCGGTTTTGAAGTTAAAAGTTACAAAATGAAATGAAATAAGAAATTAATAAAAATAACAGGACAATTTTAAATTGTACGAATGACATTTAATGGTTATGTGGAGCATTTGTAGGTCAGTCTCTAATGGAAGACTGCAGAATTTCATCAAATTTTCTTTAAGTTCATACTTATCCAGATTATAACGATGGTAATCAACTAGGATTTACCTATATAGAAAAGTTTTAAAGGAAACATTTTTTCATTGATTTCAGTCAAAGATTTAAAATTGACTTAAAATTTGTTCAGTTATTTCGAAATGTTTACAAGAGTTTTGGTCGATCACTTATTACAGCGTATTAAATTTTCTTTTTGGTGTGTTAGTCAGATGAAATTCAAAATAAAAATTCTGGGTTCCTGCATGTAGTTGCTTTTAATTATTTTTATTTATGAGGTTTTATGATGGTTAATCAAAAGGAGTAGATAAATATTATATAGTGTAAAACATCCGCATAAATATTTTAAATGGTAAAACTTCCTAAGATTTTGCAGTCGCCAAGTAAATAATCCAGGGGTCAATTAACCACAAACATTGGTTCCAAAATAACAATATATTATATTAGTGTAAGGATGTATAACACATCAGCACATCACATAGACTCACATAACACATAACTCACATACAAAGAAGACTGAGATTACCAAAGCAAGTTATGAAGTGGAAACCAAAGAAGACTTTGAACATTCTGGAAAGAAGGCGTAGGTAAACAAAGAAATGCAAGAAGAAGCCGCACAGCTGAAGACGCGTTAAATAGAGGACTGGAAGTTAGGTGTCAGAGGACGGAAAATGCTATAATAAAATATGAATCTTAACTTCCTGTTAGTTGCAATATAATTTTTAGTCATTCGCTATAACAGATTACATTTTTATTAAATTCAATTGTATTCTGATTTACTTAACACAAAACTTGTTATTTAAAGTGACTTTTGTTATTTAATTCTTAGAATAAAATACTATACGAATTTTCGCAATTACAATTTGTAGCTATATTGGTCAATAAAAGTAAGTAATTAGATGGTCCAACAAAGAATTCTTTCAAAAAGTCCCATACAGCGTTTCACAAATCTTACTAATTACCTTCTTTTTATGTTTTCTTATTTCCTTCCTTTCTGGTAAATAACATAATCAATATTATAAATGTAAAAATAAGTCGTTACGTATTTTTTTATCAATGATAAACCCTAATAATTATAATAACCATTACGTAAATCGAATAATATTTTATTTACGTTTATGTTATGTTAGCTGTTAATGCTAGGTATCCATTAATGGATTGACAATGAATTAACTATAAAAAATTAAATCACTAATCATTGAATTACATTAAACCTCCGTAATTCTCATTTTGCATAGCATACATACAATTTACTAAAGTTACCACAAATATTTACCTATTCCAGAAATTACATACATTCCGATAACACAAACTATTAAACGGTAAGTAACAAATTAATTAATAACCAAATAATTATAGTACTTGTTTTAATTTTGAGATAATTTGGTTTACAAAAATGAAATTCTTCATGATCATTAATTTTAAATATCAACGTAAAAAAAGTAATTTAATCAAAATCTCGACTTGCTAATTTCGACGTACATTTTTAATTAGCTTGTAAAACTGTGTTTTTATTTATTACAAAATATTAGTTTTGCTTAATTAGAGATTTTCTTGCATGATTTTTAAATTATATTGAAGTTTTAATTAAGTTAAGAAGCTTTTAATTAATTAAAAGCCTAATATTGTTTTAAGAAAAATCTACTGTTTTTTTATTAAAGTTAATTAACTACTTGCAATTTAAAATTTCGTCAAAAATTTTAACAGAGAAATAACACCAGACAATTTTGAATTTTTCTTATAATTTTTAGCATTCTTTTTCGTGTTAAAATAATTTCATAAAAAAGTATTATCTATTATATCAAAGTATCTGCCTCATTATCTTGGTTGTAACAATTTTAGTAAAGAGTGCGTACCTAAAAATATCTTCTGTTTTCAGGTGTTCTTCTGATATTGTGTTATAAATTTGGCAATTAAAAGTAGAAAATACAAAATTGGAATGAAAAGCTTTTTAATTACCTGACGGAAAAAAATTACAAAAAGTTGGTGTCAACAACAAAAAATCAGTTTCGCTCTCACCTAAATATTAATGTAGGTATGAATTAAAACATTTCACAGAAAAGTCAACAATTAAGCTCAGTAAAAAGTTTTTATATATTATTTTACACAAAAATAAAAGTAATTCGGCATTTTTGTGAACATCGAGTGTAAATATTTTAATTAAATTGCAGTTAACTTTAAGTAGTTTGCTTATAAAACCATATAAACCATTTGTTTAAAAAAGTGACTGTCAAATTTTCACAAAAATTTAGTTCTATCGCTCACACCTCCCAAATGTATAATAAAAAAATCTTATCATAAGAGAGCTTTCAGAACTTTTCCTCTTTTTAGAATTATTGAATTTCTTTCACTCTCTAATGTTTTGTTATAAAAACCTTTGCGCTTATTTGATATTTTAGTTTATTCAAATTTAGAAAATAATAAGTTTCCGTTGTCCTATTATGAAGTAATATGTATTTTTTGGAAAACTACAATAATTGTTAAAAATTATTTTAAGAAGTAGATAAATTGTAACATTGAATGTCACTTTTAATTAGAACCTTAATTTAATTATAACCTTAATACATGCAACAGTTTATATTAAAATATACAGGTGCAATAAATTGCACCCAATTCAATGCTTCTCAATTAGTTCATTAAACTTACTAATTGACAATAATTGTTGTTGGTTTGTGCTTTATAATTATAACAAAAAGAAATTAAATAGGTACACCATTTACAATTACAACATTTCTTCGTCGTACTAATATTATTTACAGTATCGCAAATGAAAACTTAACTGCATTTCTATGAACAAAATTATTGATAATTGGGGAAATTAGATCTCCCATATCCAGAAGTAATTAATTACTCAGGTTGTGACCACAACATTTCAAAAAGTGTCAAATTATAAACAATGTATTTCGGCATGGTCAACCGATGGAAGGAGTATTTTCGACGCCATTTCAAATTTAAATTATTATTTCACCTCTGTTCAAGTGCATATTGTATTATATAAAAATTTAAATAACCCCGCAGTAAAGCATGTAGTGACATGAGAGCGACTAACAATACTGCCCCCATAACATAAAAATCTCCGAAGAACAAAATTTTACATGAAATAAGTAAATCCAATTTCTTCACCTCCATCAAAGTTTTGATACTTTGATAATATGTATCTTTCCCGAATGCATCCTGAACTGCACCGCGAACAAAGCTAATAAACAATTATGAATTTGAATTCCCCAGTCGCCTATTGGGATTTAGTAATGACCAGGGCTCGGAAGTTCTAGCAAATGCATATTTTTTCTGGAGAGTCTTAGAATATTCGAAGTAAGACACAAATTTGTTTCACACTTCCCTGATGCCGTATACGAAATTTTATAATGCTAATTTTTGCATATTTAAGGTTTTTAATGCTATTTTGCTATTTTTGCGTTTTACGTGCTATTTACAGGCATATTTTTACATATTAATTGAAGAAATAAGCAGAATGTTAATGAAAAAATTTTTTTTGACCGCATACGAATAGGCCAACGAAAACAAACATGTAATAATTTTAACACGTATTATGATTTTCAAATAATAGGTATTTATGTACATATTCCAAGAATTTGCTTATTTTTAAAATTATATCAGACGTAGCGTATAATCGGATTCGAATCGGTAGAATCGGAAATGTTCCAAAGCCGGACCAAGTACGTAGGTACTACTACGCAGTGGTGCACCGAGGGGGGTTTTGGGGGTTAAAACCCCTCCCAGAGGCCGATTAAAAAATAAATTTTAATATGTATTAACAATAAATATTTTTTGTGTAATATAATAATAATTTACTGTTAAAATTGTGTCTGGCAACCCCCCCCCCAAATTAAATCCTAGTTGCGCCACTGCTACTACGTGTAGTAGTTCATAAAATCCTTACCATCATATTATTTTATATAATACAATGTATTCTAATCTAAAATTCATTTAACCCTACAGAACATACGTGAGGCTTGACAGGCATACGCTGTTTCATTTTTGTGCACTTAGGACATGCGCATGTTACGTAATAATGCCATTTGTATTAATTTGTAGTTACTTTATCACAAATATTAATAAATATTTTATGTTTATAAATGTCAATTATCGATTTCCATATAAAAAATTTTTGAAAAATTCTCAAACTATGAAAAGAAGGTCTGTTAAAGTATGGGCCTTACAAGCCTCACGTATTCACTGGTGGGATTTTTTCACGTGTGCTCTGTATAGGGTTAAAAATAAACAAAATTTTTATTAAAATTTTTTGAAATTTTGTTGGTTGACAATTTCATTTTGCATATTTTTTATTTTTTTAGTGCTATTTATAGCGCTAATTTTGGTGTTTTTAAGTGCATATTAAAGCGCTAAAAGTACACTTTTTTAGTGCTATAACTTCCGAGCCCTGGTAATGACCATAGCTGTTATAGTCCACTCAAAATAGACATTCTCCATCGGAAAAATTTGCACCAAGGTGAAAATTGGTACAAACCTTAAAATCACCGTTTCAAATAAGATGTCAAAAATCCCCATCGATCCCATCACTGCTAAAATTTGTATTCAAGATCAAAGTCAAATAATTAGTGTTTTGCAAATATTTTTCATACGGTAATTTATTGTTGTAGTACAATTCCCTACAAAAAAATTCTCAATACGTTTTTCCGACAAATCATCATTCATGAAATATCACAATTTCAATAACTGGAAGTCATATTCTACAATCTACATAATAAT
This sequence comes from Rhagonycha lutea, assembly GCA_958510855.1. Taxonomy (NCBI): domain Eukaryota; kingdom Metazoa; phylum Arthropoda; class Insecta; order Coleoptera; family Cantharidae; genus Rhagonycha; species Rhagonycha lutea. The sequence continues at coordinate 22,990,320 of OY294036.1, forward strand.
ATTATGCAGTAATATAACTTTTTAATTAACAGTGTTAACGGCCATATTCTTATACAGTGATTCAATCTTGTGTAGTTTGGTTCGCTTATCTCTAATCGTTTTGACATCATGACTAATGGAATAAATAGCAGAGTTTGAGAAGAATTATCAGGGTAGATGGGAACCAGGCAGTAACAAACGTCATAAAAATAGTTAGATTACGCATAAATCGATTTTCTACACTCCCATTTAAGTTTCTTTCCAGAAAATATGGGCGCAATTAGACCACTTTCAATAGAAAATTGACTCCATTAAATTGACGCCAACACTTTCCTACCACTGCATTGGCTTGATGTGACCGGTGGTTGAGTTACAGAGCGGAAATTCTAATGTGTTCGTTCAGAATTTTCTCTTTATTCTTTCACAATTTGGTTTCATTTTAACTGATTTCATAAGTTTAATTATTGGATTTGTAATGTAAACAAATGTGTAATTATTAACTGGTAATAGGAATTTGTTTTCTAAATAGAATGCTTTTGAGCTTGCGATGTTTGTAGGTAGATATAGAAAATCGATAAAATTTCCATTGTACCAATTACGGTTTTAACTGCTAAATTCCATATTGAGTTTTTACTGTAGCGTAGTAACAACTTTGTTATATTCTACTCTAAGAAGTGAAAACTTTAATTAAAACTTTCTTTTTTTTTAGAATGAAAAGTTTTCTTAAGTATGCAATTCCTTCATTTGTTTTATCGTTTTTATTGGGAATATTTCCCTTTGTACTTAAGAAAAATGGATTATTTGCAAGTATTTACAGTCGATTATGGACTATTACATATATAGTAGGATTTACAGTAGTACTGACTATATATGAAATAAATGATATGGACTATTTCCAAAAATACTCCCACTTAAATATCAGTTTAAATCAAATAAAAAAAATTACTTTTTATTTATTAATAATGAATACGTATTCAATTTATTTAAGCAGCTTATTTAACATCAATAATACAAAAGAAGCTTTACATAGATTGGCAGAAGTCGATATTAATTTAAAAAAAATAGGTCAACACTTCAATTATACAAAAAGCATGTGGTATCAGTTTATAATAATTATTCCACTGCAAATTTTTCAAATCGTTTTAATTTCAATTGATATATGGGATACTTCAAATGAACAATTATCGACACCGATGACCTACGCCGTGGAGTTTTTAACCATATTACCTTTAATATTGCAAAACTTAATGGAAAGTCAATACGTTTTACTCGCTTTGGCACTGAGTCAAAGATTTAAAATGGTGAATGAAGGAATTAAAAAACTAAGTAAGTAAAAATTTTAATTCGTAACCTAAATTATTATTATAGCGTAACTTCCGAAAACATAATGCTTAAGTTTATTTGAAATAATTATGTGACTTGATTAAGAGTAACTATAAATAATCAAAAATTATCTACTGTAGACGTGAAATAAATGGATCACTTGCAAGAATCAAAATTCTATTTTATCTTTAAGTTAAATAAGTATATCTTGAAGTTCATTTATTAACTTTGACTTGATAATATAAAACTTCCCTATAATAGTGAAATATGACATCGAATATAGACAAGTTGATGGATATAATCAACTTGAAAGCTAAAGTACATTGAGAATGTTCAATTCATACTCTTGATTAGATTAACATTTGTCACCTGTTAACGGTTGAATTCACAATTCAAAATTTACGAGCAGTTATTGTATTTTTCTTTTCATTCTTATTCTTGACCAGTATTATTGTTAATAAATATTGAACAACTTTAAATAAATATTTAAAAGTCAGATATAACAAACAGTTAATATTTGAAATGAAATAAAAATGTAATATTGCAGGTAACTTTCAAGTTTCCCGCTTTATTTTCTTTCTAACTAAACCGAATTTTGGTCTAAACTAATCATTTGCAGCGCAATATTTAAGTGGCCACTTAAATTAGGATTTCCTAATTTTCTCTTTTCTACGTTGTGCCTTTCTTACCTCCCTTTACGTACCTAATACTACCTACTTTCAAAATATGTTATTACAATTATTATATTTTTAGCAAAGGGAATTTTAGTTTTGTCTTTTTTCATGTAAGTAAAGGTTAACTTGGTTTAGTTAACAATGTTCTTCGAAGCTTTGAATTTTTTTTGTAAATTAATCATTAATATTTTCGCATTTGTTATTGACAAAGGGAACTATTTAAATTCTCATTTTTATGTTAAAATATACTGCAAATGCAATTTTAATAAAAAAAATTAGAATTTGTTTGTAACAAAATACACAAAGCATATTTTATATTTCCTTAATGTACTTGAAAATTATTTTCGGATCATTTTAAACAATTTTAATGATAAATAATTAAGTCTACTCTCTTGTCGTATAAATTAATATTACGTTACGCGTTTAAGTCTCTAGCGACCATCTTCGTAAAACCTCTCATCACACTATAAATCTCAATGTTAAAAAATTTAATTTTACAACCAAAATGCAGTTTCCTTTTAAAAAGTTTAATTGTAAGATAAAATAAATCACTTTTGTAAATGATGATTTGGTATGGAACTTATAGAGTATATTGCCTAATAAAATAAACTATTAAAAGTTTGGTCTAAAAATTTTAAAGCAACTTGAACGGCACATAAACGATAAAAGCTTGTACCAATATCCGGTCTTGATATCGCTACTTCCGAATTTTTTATCTTTAGGTATCTAATCTCCGGACTAAAGCGAAGCACAGTAATATTAAATATTTTTTAAATATTCAACTTTATTTAACATGAGTTTACATAAAGTCAAATAAAGTTCAATATTTAATATTACACTTAATTACACAATCTGTAAAAAACTTGGAAGTTAATAATACTTTATTAAAATTTTGACTTCATAACAATTTTAATTAATTTTTGCAAGATTTTATTTAAGAATCTTTAGTATACAATAAATTTTACTCTGCATAATATATTACTCCATTTTATATTCACAATTATTGAAAGTGCACTATAGATATTATAATAGTAAACATAATGTCCATGTTATGTAAGGGACAATCAATTGAGCGTGAGATTAAAACAGCTGAACTACTGAAACTTTGTAGATCCAAATATAGCCTTTACTCTTTACAAAACTAAATATCCAAACCCTTAAAACTTGAATATACTAGTAAAACTTGTTTGCAGTACTTAACAAAATTTAAAGCAACTACTTAAGTACTTGAAAGTTAACACTTTCTTAATTTCATTTTAAATACTTATAATCTGTTTAAATTACTACTGAGCATACATACTATAATAGCTAAAACTTCATTGTTGGAAAAATTCGTACGAGAAACACCATATTATAATTACGCTTCTATTTATGTTGGAAGGATCTGGCAAGACTCAAACCAATGGCTCTCATAATAGTAATACAAGGACAAATTATATGAATTGTTCAGATCTGTACAATTTTGTCTTGAAATACAACTATTGAAATTTACAAAATAAAGCACCCTAAATGAGCTAAGATGTTAGTAAAAAATTGAAGATAAATGTAGACTTGGTTGGAATCGCAAAAATAATACGAAATGATCCAGCGCAACCCAGCTCTAGGACTGATGTGCGAACTCAAAGCTAGCTGTCCACAAACATCAGGTGGACCATCGAGTCAGTGACGCAAACAATTTATATTTCTATAATTAACCCATAACTAACAGTTCTACGTATCCACTAAAATCAAAAAATTTATTAAAGCGGGTTTTAATAATCCAACTATTTAAATCGGGATAACCCTATTAATCATTTGAAAATAATTATGGTAAATAAATAATAGCGAACGTATTTCAGATACAACCAAACAAAGAAGTAATTATGTGATATTCTTAAAAAAATTGAATACATTAATGCAACTTCACACTGACTTATGTGACTATATGGATTTAATTTCTGATATTTATGGCTTTCAAATTTTTATTAGCTTTATTGTACAATTCCAGTACGTGTTAGCAGCATCGTTCACCTCTATAGTGAGTACTACGTTTTAATAAATTGAGTATTAAAATATGTAAATTTGGTTTTTTTAGTATACAGATATGGAGGTAGATTTTTATATTTGTATCGGATGGGTCGTCGTAAATACAATTGAGGTGCTTATTAAACTTATAAGTTGTCATATCGCCGCTAACCAAGTAAGTAATTACATTAATAAACTAATTATTTTTAAAAGGCAGCTACTATGTTTTAAAACCTTTTATCAATTTAACCCAAAAATTAAGAGAAATATAGCTTAACGTCTCGATCCGCTTTTTTAACAATTAATTGGTATTAAATAAAATTGGTTACTCCGAGCCCATTAAATTGCTTGTGAAAATATATGATTGTAATTTAGAAAGAATCGATATTATAAGGTTAATTTCAAATACAATACATGTTAATTTAATTGTTAGGTCTTTATCTGTATCCAAACTCATAATACATAATTGTTTTATTTAGGTAGGTACAATAAAACTTTTAATATTTTGAAAATGTACAAAACAGTTAATTTACAAAATATTCGATCAAGTTTTGAAAACCTTACTGAATGAGCGAAGGAAATGTGAATCTACGAGCCGATAGGCGAATGCTATAAACCTATGAATTCAATAAATAGATTGACCATAATCAATTCTACCGCACAAACGATGAACTTAAAAAATGTTACAAAAACATAGAATTGGTTTACACTTATTCACCCTAATTGAACTAATGGATATTGATTATTTTATTGCTAAAACTTAACACTTATAATTACTAAAAAAATTATATCAAGTTTTAATTACCATGCTTTTACTTTACAGTGGAAGATTTTCTGAGATTCAAAAAATACTTTAAGCGGTGCATCTTTGTTCGTAAATAGCTTTCTTATAGAATCGATAAAAGCTTTTCTTAATATATTATGCCCTTCTCAATTTTATTCAATTATCGCTAAATCTTCTGTATATAATTTTTATATAAGTGACTCAAAATATTTTTATTTTATTTATAAATTATAACACATCAGTTCCGGATTCTTTTTCTAAGTTTTCTATAACACTTTAATGATTACAAATTTAGTAGTTTTAAAATAGGTAAGTCCTCCAGTGTGACATACATTTCAGATTTAGTATATTTCCATATAGAATTTTATGGGATACCGATTCTTAATATTTGTCTGATTATGTCAGATTATATATACAATCAGATTGTCTGATTATATTATTAATAATAATACCAAGTTTATTAATTTCTTGTAATTTTTGGGTTAGTGGACTAAAAATAATTAGATTATGTAGATCTTTAACGTATCACTGATTTATTTTAAGCTTCGTCAGTAAATAGAGAATTAATTGTAAAATAAAATTAACAAATTCAAACGACAAATAAAGAAAAAAGTGAAGAAGATATTATATTATTATACTACATATTGGAAAAGGGCAGAGCAGCAACCAGACAATTACACTCTGTAACATATTAAAAGAAAAGAACATTTTTTTAATTTTTGAAAAATAAGAAACGAAAAAATACAAAAATAAAGTAAAAAAGAGAATATAAATAAGTATAAGAAAGGAATATTGGGTTTTTGGACCAAAATAAAACTACAAGGCTACTTTGTCGACGTTTCGAAGGTATATTAGGCCTTCATCTTCAGGACTGTGAAGAAAAAACAATATAAGGAATGTCGGCAAATATTAGCAAAAACACAAATTCTCACCTCCGTAACCAGATGTAAAATGTCACGTTTTTAGGGATAATCCAGAGCTTCTCGTTTTAAGAGCGGACAAGGGCAACTCAGTAGTGGTCATGGATAGGAGTGAATACGGGAGAAAGATAATGGAACTGCTAGCAGATTCTAATACTTATAAGAAAATACATAGTAATCCCATTACTACTATACAAAGGAGATTCAACTTGATTGTTAAGGACCTATATGATAAAGGCTACATTGATGAAATTACTAGAAAAGCACTTACTAAATATAATTCTCAAACACCGAAAATTTATGGCCTTCCTAAAGCTCACAAAGTAGGCGCCCCTTTGAGGCCTATATGCAACTAACAATATATTGTTATAACAATATATTGTTAGTTGCATTGAATCTCCAGCGGTGCCATTGGACAAATTTATTAACAACATCTTGAAAAACGCCTTGCCACATTTTCCGTTCATCGTTAGAAATACATTGGAGGTCAGAGATAGGATAATACGGGAGACTATCCCTAGTGATTATACTATGGTGTCTTTTGATGTAAACTCCCTTTTCACCAATAATTCAAAGAGAGCAGTTGTTGAGTCCATCACCAATAATTGGGATTTGATCTCACCATTTACTACTATACCTTTGGAGGAATTTATTAAGCTTATCGCTGCTATTTTCGATAATAGCTTCTTTAGCTATGACAACGAAGTTTACCTACAGGTGAATGGTAGCGCAATGGGCGCTTCTTCCTCTCCGGTGTTTGCTGCATTCGTTATGCATGATCTTCTGTGCTCCTTTTTTGGATCTATCGGATTCAGGGTGCCCTTTTTGCTCCTGTATGTTGATGATATCCTGACTGCCGTGCCTAGATATAGGGTGGATGAGTGTGTGGGGATCCTGAATGGTTTTGATGAGTTACTTACCTTTACATACGAACTGGAGGATAATGACTCAATTCCTTTCTTGGACCTCAGGGTGAGCAGGGGAGGGGATGGTGCACTTTCCACAGATAGATACAGGAAACCATAGTCTACGAATAGATTGTTGAACTTTAACAGCTCACACCCTATGAGTCAGAAAATGAGCGTGATATCCACTTTGAAGCACAGGATTCAGACTTTTATTTATTAGTATCAACGGATAAACCATTTTAAATAAAAATTACAATTATAATAAAATACAAAATAAAAGTCGCTAATGGACATTCAACAAATCAATCTTCCACATAATGTTGTGTTTGAAAACAATAAACGATTGTTGAGTTACATCGAAATATTCAACACCGTTAACTTTGTTTATGAACTGAATCATCCTATTAATAGGACTGTAGAGGCCATAATTGGTCGCATGCTGGCAAGTTCTAAACGCATTAATATGTCTTGTGTTATGCGTTGGTGTATACGGTTGGAAGCAATTCAACAAACGTTTACAATTGATTTTTCCGTTGACCAAACGATAAGCAAAACATAAATCGGCAGCCAAGCGTCTATATTCCAGAGACCTTGTGTTACAGGCGAGGAAGCTATTCGTGCTGGAGAATTCATCCGAAGTGAGACCTCGTTTATAATGAAATAACTTAAGGAATTTCCGTTCCACTGCTTCGCATCTGTCTATATAAGTTTGGTAATAAGGCGACCAAACACTTGAGGTGTATTCCAACTGGGATCTAACAAGCGTAAAATAAAGAATTTTAATGGTGTTAGCAGAGAAATAATTGCTCTGCCTGCGAATAAAACCTAACGTGCGGAGTGCCTTGATACAAATTTTCGCTATATGGCTTTTGAATGTACACCTAAATCATCGATCTCAGTGACACGAATAAGGGCCCTGCCATTGATTTGGTAATCGAACACATCAAAGTTGTGTTTAGAGTAGGATATCACGGAACACTTCACGAAATTTAGACTCAATTTATTGAATTGGCACCATCGATGAAGGTTATCGAGATCCTCTTGCATTAACAAGCAGTCCCGCAAAGATTGAATCGCTTTGTAAATCTTAAGGTCATCCGCAAATAGTAGAACCCGACAGTATTTGATGTACTTAACAATATCATTTATGAATAGAAGAAATAAAATTGGGCCACAATTGGGCGTACCAGATAGTCTTGTTGGGACAAGACTCCACGATTTAAAGAGGCAACTCTTGGAAAATGATTATCCTTCACGTTTGATTGACTGTGCCCTTTTTCATAGGAGAATACCCTCGATTGCCAGTCCGGTACCGCAGATGGTAGCCTCTGAGGATACGAGATACCATAAAATCACCTACCACCCATGGATAAAGAATAAATTACAACATGCCTTCAAGGATTTGATTACCAACGGCTCCCTAAAATTGGCCTTCTACAATGATTTTAAGTTGGGCAGAATCCTGTTTTCCAAAACGAAGGATAAGATTCCAGTGTTGGACAGGGCGAATGTAGTTTATAGCATCAAGTGTGAATGTGGCCACAGGTACATTGGACAAACAAAGCAAATATTGAAAAATAGAATAAAGCAACACATTTACGATGTCAAATGTAACTCTAAAAAGACAGGCATTTCCGAACACAATGTGGATACCTCACACAGGTTTGACACAAAAGATGTGGAGGTCCTGGCTACGGAGTTGAACTATAAGAAAAGAGTGTTTTGGAAGCTGCATACATCTCTACCATAGACGGGAACCTTAATAAACAAACTGATTTTTACCAAATTGGAGAGAGTTTTCGTACTATTTTAAGACAATTAAAAAAAAAAACCTAACCACAGTTCTCGCCATTGGCTTGTTTGTTGGATGGCTTAGCGGTTGTTTTCGGTGTTTTGTATTTGTTTTCGTTTTTGACTCATATTGTTGGACCGCCTCTGGTGGATTTAATTTTGATGTTTTTTTATGTGTTTTTTGCGTCATGTTTGGATATTTTTGTACGGGAAGCATCGCCGTTTTGAATATTTGATTTACTTGTTAGTTGCTGTTATATTTTGTTATCTGTTCAACGATTAGTTATTTGACAGTACGCCATTTATGTTATACTTGTTTATAGTTAATTTGGATTGTTGTTTGTGTTTTTTGAGGCTGTTTAGATGTACAGAGTAGTTTGTTTTTTGCATAATTTTTACATATTAATTATTGACCTTGTTGTAAACTGTAAATGCTTCCTCAGCTGTTATAGTGTGTCTTTATTTTTCAAACGGTTTGACATTGTACATCTGGTTACGGAGGTGAGAATTTGTGTTTTTGCTAATATTTGCCGACATTCCTTATATTGTTTTTTCTTCACAGTCCTGAAGATGAAGGCCTAATAATATACCTTCGAAACGTCGACAAAGTAGCCTTGTAGTTTTATTTTGGTCCGAAAACCCAATATTCCTTTCTTATACTTATCATCGGACGAGAATTTTTATTCCATATAAATATATATATGTTAGCATAAGCAAGGATTACTAAGCCATACAACCTGAGTCCGGAACTGTACGTTAGAATAAGCGAGGACTACTAAGCCATACCACCTGAATACGGACCTGTAATGAATACGGTCCTGACTAATAATTTTAAATTAAGTGTTGATTAAGTAATACCAACCTAAGTTGGTATTATGAGGGCGGTAATCAACTGAGGTTGATATACCAGAGAATAATTATGTAATAACAAGTAGAATAGAAATAAAGTAAGAACGGTAATAAATCGTAAGTACGTAAAAAGGCTAATTTTGTTTTATTTTATTGTAATTTTTGGCTCACGCTAACATCAGAAGTGGGATAATTACCCACGTTTAACCACAACAGGATAAGTACAAATTTTTTTTTACGGTTTACATCTAAATTTGTTTTAGAGATTAGATTAGAATTAATTCAAAGTATCGTATTGTTTTTTTTTTAAATTGATCAAAATATAAAATAACCCCACATAATGAAGAAAACGATCCTGACATGTCGAATCTTCAACGGTGTATGAAATTGTTCTTTGAGTTGTTCTAATGGCCAATTTTGGACAACGGCCAACAGATAATACAGAAAAGTTTTCCTTTAATCTGTTAAGTCATAACCCGTACGAGAGTAAACATTCCACCGAAGAATGTACCAATCAAATAGACGAAATAAGAAAACGTGCAAAACACTATCTGATCATAATTTTGAAAACAGGAGATGCGTTTAGAGGAATCGGTCGAAAATTTTCGATAGTTGAAGCCACATGAGCGAAACTGGGAACATTTTATTTGAAGACGTAATAATTTTTCCAATCAGAAAACGTGGTATACGAAATTTGTAAGGTCTGCGACCAATGAGTAACTACGGGCAAAGTGGAAGTGATACAGAGTGATGATAAAACCGAAAATTCAAAGTTTATACCATTACCAACCACACTTAGCCTAAAAATCTAGTTTTATCGTACGGGATAGGTGAAATAGAGTCAAATTTTCGTAAAAGAGTACGCATGGCTAATCCGGGTAATTAAAGAAAATTGACGTTGATACTTCGCGAATATGACAATGAGCCAGAGACGACCTGCAAAGACAAATAAAACTGTTTAGGCTAAAAAGCAATCAAGAAAGCAGTAATTCATGGCTAAGTTGTTCCAATTGTGGAAAAGATGAGCATTTGAAGAAAGATTGTAGAGAATCACCAAAATTGAACGTTGAATGTAATTTCATCCAGTTAAGAAGATGTTTGGGAAGTGGCGAAAGGGGTCTTCTAGAGATCTAAGACTGCATTAATACTTCAAGTTTGACTTGCTGAACAGTTTCTAAAAATAAAAAGATTATGACGAGCAAAAGAGTATGTGGAAATGTGATGTTTGTCAACGATTAGGACATAACGAATCAAATTACTTTAAAAAAATAACGGACAAGAAGTTGTACGGGGATGCCAACTACAGGATAAAAACAAAACTAGTGATAATACGAACCAAGGGGTTTCCCATATAAGAAATTACAACGTATGTTGATTCTGTAAACGTATTAGAGAAACGAGAGGGAGAGACTAAAAAGCTAACTATTTCAAAATTTAGACTAATCTAAGCGAATTGGAAAACTATTCAAGTGCCAGGACGATATGGCACCATCTTCAATATCGATGCATTCATTGGTTAAGAAATAATTCAATGTACTGGATTATAATATGGGTCAATACAAGAGAGTGTGAACCGAGTCTCAGACTATCATGGTATTCAATAAAAAGAAAAGCAAACGATTTAACAGCTAATAGGTCAGGATTGGACGAGTGGTTGAAAGATTGATTTATGAAGTTATCACGTTTGAAGATTTGCTGAATCAGGGAAATTGAAAAAGTTCAAGCTAACAATATGAGATTGAAGTTCTCTAAATATTTACCCAGATGCAACGGACAAGCGGAACGGCTAATGAGAACGATATTGAATTCCATGAGATTAGTAAGAAAATGAAAAGTCGATGACGAAATACACTAATATTTAGAAATAAGCAACAATTAGTAGCGGGAAACAACGAAGAGTTTGAAGGAAACAGCGTTAAAATTGGATGAACGTGGATTGGAGGCAATATCTTTGGGATTGGAGAAATAGTGATGAATAATGATACAGGATATACTATCTATTGAGCGTTACGTATTGGGAGGAGCTATTAGAGAAGATTATTGGGATTCTGGCCGTTATTGGATCAAGCCAATGAACAGTGAAGGGAGTAGTAAAGTTGCTATATTATTTTCTTTTCGCTATAAGTTTCTTTATTCAAGATACTCTTAATATTTAGTGTAGAATTTACAGATTTTCGAATCAATATTAAGGGGTGCTGTTTAATTACGCCGAATTAATATTGAGGGTTATTATGGCGGTTAGGCCGGAATTATTATGGCGGTTAGGCCGGAATTATTATGGCGGTTAGGCCGGAATTATTATGGCGGTTAGGCCGGAATTATTATGGCGGTTAGGCCGGAATTATTATGGCGGTTAGGCCGGAATTATTATGGCGGTTAGGCCGGAATTATTATGGCGGTTAGGCCGGAATTATTATGGCGGTTAGGCCGGAATTATTATGGCGGTTAGGCCGGAATTATTATGGCGGTTAGGCCGGAATTTTTATGGCGGTTAGGCCGGATTACTTATTATTATATCGGCAAAGCCGAACTACTTAATATTACGACTGTAAGACTAATTATTTATTGTGCAACATTAACTTTGATTATTTTTCAGGATTATTAAGATTATTATGGTGAATTATTAGGATTACGACTGCAAGACTGATTATTTCGGCGGCATGACTGATTATTTATTGTACAATATTAATTTTGATTATTATTTTTCCTTGTATCGCCGATAAAATCGTGACACGGAAATGAGCAATGATTAGGACAACAATGGTGATTCACTTCATTCTAAGCCAAGAATAACTCCCCTGAAATCCACACATTTATGGGGTTTGAGGTGGTTCGTGACTTTATATACCTAGGCTCCACGATCTCTAACTCAGAAGGAAGTACGCCAGAAATAAGGAGACGACTGGCTATGGCAAGAACAGCGACCACTAAACTCGTCAATATATGGAGAGACACGACCGTTACCAGAACAACGAAAATGAGGCTGCTGTCGGCACTGATATTCCCTGTGGTCACATACGCGGCCGAAACGTGTACAATGAAAAAGGACGACAGAAAACGAATTGAAGCCTTTGAGATGTGGGCATACCGGCGCATGTTGAGAAACCCTTGGACGGCCACCGCACAAACGTGTCCATCTTGAATGAGCTGGGGGTCAAAACGCGGTTGTCAACTAAGATCAGCCAGTCCGTCTTACGATATTTCGGACACATTGCAAGAAGACCAGAAGCAATGGAAAAATTGATGATCCAGGGCAAGATCGAAGGAAAGCGTCCGAGAGGAAGATCCCCAACAAGATGGATGACCAGATCAAGACTCTGACGGGACAGACTATGCATGTGGCGACTCACGCAGCACATGACCGAGAAGCATGGAGCACCTCACTGAAGGTGCTATCATAATAATGATGCCACTATGTAGAACGATGGAACCTGAGAAAGCACTAATTCACAAGAAATTGATAAATTGGCCTTACAAAATTGGAGATGGGAGCAAGATTATGTCACGAGGACGCGACAATTGCAGGAAGGCCGTGTTAGCATAAGCAAGGATTACTAAGCCATACAACCTGAGTCCGGAACTGTACGTTAGAATAAGCGAGGACTACTAAGCCATACCACCTGAATACGGACCTGTAATGAATACGGTCCTGACTAATAATTTTAAATTAAGTGTTGATTAAGTAATACCAACCTAAGTTGGTATTATGAGGGCGGTAATCAACTGAGGTTGATATACCAGAGAATAATTATGTAATAACAAGTAGAATAGAAATAAAGTAAGAACGGTAATAAATCGTAAGTACGTAAAAAGGCTAATTTTGTTTTATTTTATTGTAATTTTTGGCTCACGCTAACATATATTTGGGAATATTGCTGTATTATGGGGAGTTGTAGGAGATACATTTGTAAAGCAAACAAATGAAAATTAAAAGCGATGGAAATCGGCTTCTGGGCTATTTTCTAGTTTTTAACTCGCAAATAACAATTTTTGAGTTACAACAATGTTCTAGTAAATGAGCTATTTATAAATTATTATATTGTTTACTTGTCTTATCATATATCATAAATATTGTTGTCGAAGCCATTACCGTTTTCATTATTGTACATATTACTTCTAACATTTTCATTTGCTTCAGGCAAATTCTACTAATATTGAAATTACTGTATTAATATCTGCTGAAGGCAATGCAGATATCAACAATAAGGTAAACATTATAATGTGCATGCAATACGAATAATTGAAGAGCTTTCTTTTAGTTAAACGAATTTTCACTGCAACTTACACATAGAAAAATGGCATTTACTACATGGGGTTTATTTCCAGTGAATACCACGTTTATATTTAATGTACGTCATATTTATCATACACAAGTTGATTTGTTTATATTATTTGTTTATGTTACAGGTAGTCCCAATGCAAATTTCGTTTTTATTAATTTTGTATGGATTTTACGAACAAGCTAAGGCGCTGAAATGTTTAATTTAAAAATAATAAACATCAAAATTGTTTTACAAAAATATTTAAAAATTTCAGTTGATGGTAATTTTCTTCTAGTTGCTACATCCGTCGTTACCAGGAAAATAGAATAAGCAAAATTTCTGTATTCTTTCAGTTTCGCAAATATGTAGCAAAGGAAAAGTAGGCCTCCTCGCACGCAAATAGATAAAATAGACTTTAGAAGCATTATTTAAAAATTAAATAATATTAAATGTAAAACAAGGTTTGTAAATATATTATTAAAAAAATCGTCTAAAAAACTAATTTACCCCGTTTGCATGTACTACGAAAAGCTAGAAATGAAAATAATACTGGAAATAGAATTTTATATATTCCAACTCTTGACAAAATTTTAAAGAGCTTTTCTAAATATTAATACTACATTAAATATAAAAAGATAATACCTTTAAATTGTATAACTTTTACTTTACATTTAAGGTGAATTTATAATTTCGCACAAAAAAGTAAACTCTTTCGGTTGTAAAATTAATTTTTATTTACTTTTAAAAATTATATTTTTTAAATGTTCACCATCTTTATTTTCACAGATTATTTTCACTCTTGTATGGTATTTATATTTCTATGAACCAGTAGTTCTCAAATATATTTTCCGATGGCAAACTAAGGTCATTCAAAGCAAATCATGGCACCCCTAAGTACAAGATGTAATTTTTCTCATAATATTATTGAATTAAATTGAAAATGATCTTTTTTGTATATACTTGTAATTAAATAATTGTTTGCCGTCAGCCAAAAATTTCGCTTCACTCTTGTGGAGTACTCGTGGCACCCCCTAATTACTGCTGTGGACTGTAAAAATAGTGTAAAAAAGGTATCCATATCTACATATAAAATTAAAAGTCTATTCACTTTCTTAATTAAATAACTTTATGTTTAGATAGGTAAACACAATATAATATAATATTATATTATATACTTGTTAATTTTAAAATTTTATTTTAATATTTATTTTGCCATAGTATTAATAATTTTATATATTGTAAAAAATAACTACTGTACTTTTAAGATAAGATAAGATCACCTATCAAGGTACTATTTTGGAATTGACAGGAAAGGGAAATACATAGTTAAATAAACAAAAAACCCGACTGCGTTAAAAAACATCAACTGAAAAGCAATAAACTAAATTTAAAATAAACTAAATTATTAAAAACAAACAAAACTAAAATGCGAAAAACAAGCTCTGCAGGGTGTGTTCCACTTCAAGCCCACGACGACCACGGTCGATCGCCAGTCCAATCAAATAACCGCGTTCGATCTTTAGTCCAATCAAAGATCCATGGGACCACGCCGCGGTCGTCGTGGGCTGTAAGTGGAAGGCACCCATAATCTATACAAATTTGTAAGATCAAAAGGTATTGCAGGCGGGGACAAGCAAAGAATTACAAAACACTTCACTTAAAGATCACCAACTTGGACTATTAGCTTGTCCCCGCCTGCAATACCTTTTGATCTTACAAATTTGTATAGATTATGGGTGCCTTCCACTTACAGCCCACGACGACCGCGGCGTGGTCCCATGGATCTTTGATTGGACTAAAGATCGAACGCGGTTATTTGATTGGACTGGCGATCGACCGTGGTCGTCGTGGGCTTGAAGTGGAACACACCCTGCAGAGCTTGTTTTTCGCTTTTTAGTTTTGTTTGTTTTTAATAATTTAGTTTATTTTAAATTTAGTTTATTGCTTTTCAGTTGATGTTTTTTAACGCAGTCGGGTTTTTTGTTTATTTTTAATAATTTATTTATTTCAAGCTTTTTAGTTCACATTTTTCATTTTAGGTAAAAGGTTTTTTTTAAATTTTTTATTTCAATTTCTATTTAAATTTTTAGTCATATTTGTTTCAAATACAGCTTCTGTATTTAAGGCGGGGGGGGGTGAATTTTTTCTGAGAAAATGAATGTAGTTAGATCAATTTGGGTTTCGAAACATTATTGTACAAGTCTTGAAGAACATTTAACAATTTGTTCAAGTCAAAATATTACAAAATTGCCGCGTGGCAGCTGAACTCCAAAAAGCACCTCTTAAAATGCGGTGGAAGATATCCCAATGGTGTCGTTAGACCTACAACATCGGAAATAAAAGAATTTAGTTTAATGTATGTTTATCCAGTCCGCCTCGATCCAGATTTTTTATATTTTAATTTTTTTTGAGGTATTAAGGTTCAAAGTCAAAAAGTCAACATCGTCACTTAAACGGTCATAAAAAATTTTTGAGACAAAAATTTAAAAATCTGGATCGAGACCATTGGGATATCTTCCACCGCATTTTAAGAGGTGCATTTTGGAGTTCAGCTGCCACGCGGCCATTTTGTAATATTTTGACTTGTAAATTTGTTCAATGTTCTTCAAGACTTGTACAATAATGTGCCGAAACCCAAATTAATCTAAATACATTCATTTTCTCAGAACAAATTCACAAAGTTGGACTTCTTATTTTTGCCGGCAAGGTGTACCCTCGCCTTAAACTAATGAAACTTCATCCTATCAGAATTTTCCATGTATGTGTTTTAGATGTTTGATGCTTCGCCCTGTATACATAATTCAAGCTCAATAGATAATGTGCTGATATTTTTTTTTCGCGGACGCTTTAATTAAATATTATAGCCTATGTCACTCCCACAATGAATACGATTCTAATGACACCTCATATGTTAAAATCCGTCAAACCGTTTAGCCTGTAGAGCGTGCCAAAGAAATAGACATACATACATACATACATACATACATACATACATACATACATACATACATACATACACTCGAAAAACATAACCCTCTTTTTTTTTTGGCAGTCGGGTAAATAGAATCAAAGCACCAACTATAATAAATTAACAATTGTAATAACAAAAATTCGATAATCGAGCACGAAATTACTACTAATACCAGTAGCTTAAAAAGTATTCTATTAACCTAATATAGTAATAACCAATAACCAAACAGATTTCATATCATAAGATTATAAGCCTAACGGCACAATTTGTTACCTAGAATAATGGCAATTCTCAAACTCAGTGTAGGTAAGTTGTTAATCCCTAAGTTAATTGTAAATTATTCAAACTAAAAGGAAAGATTCATTTTCATATTCCTCTATTATGCATATGAAAGATTAATAATACTTATAACTACATCAGCAAAAACCCACAAAGCACTACAATATTATTACTACCTACATCAAAGATAGGAATTTATAGATTACCAATTTTGCTATTGTCTTTAACATACAAAAAGAACAAATTATACAATAAAATACTATATAGGTAGTTGAAAAAGATACAACCTAAATTTAAGCAAGCTTAGGCTGTATCCACGTTATACAAAAAAATTTTACTAAAGGAACTTCTCCCATTACTAAAAGAAAAAGGAATGCTGCCAGACCACCAATTCGGCTTCAGGCAAAAACACTCGACTATCGAGCAAGTGCACAGAATAGCGAGCAGGATAAGAACTGATCTAGAATCAAAAAACTATTGTTCTGCCGTCTTCTTGGATATCTCGCAGACGTTCGACATAGTCTGGCATGACGGACTCTAATATTTAATATTAATATAAGTCGGTTTTGAAACGTCTTGCGACGTTGTCCGATACCGAACTACCAACCTTGCAAATTGGCAATTTGGTTTGTTAGCATTTTACATTTTTTACCTAGACGAGGAGCAATCCCGACATAGAACCCCCAACCTGGAGGACCAGAGAGACGGCCAGAATAAAGTTCTTACTTTACCCGGATTCTAACCAGGGATTTAGCGTTCATAGTCAACTTATTCGACCATTATGCGTCCGACGGACTCTAATATCAAATCAGGAAATGTTTGCTAAATATATTCCCGCTTCCTAATAATTCAATCATATCTAACAGAGAGGTATAGCAAGATTTCACATCCGAACTGCATCTGATCGAGGCGGGAGTGCCGCAGGGTAGTCTTCTTGGGCCGATACTATACCTTATCCACACGGCCCCAACAATGTAATACACGAACAGTTAAAAATGCCGACCATTCCAGACGAAATAAGGAAACAAACCTTACTAAAACCTCCCATATTAAGACGACTCAAGCGACGTGATCCATGTGATCTAATGTGAAGTAACAGTTAGTGGTTTTTGACTAGAAAACATAAAGTAATCTGCAAAGCAAAAATTTGTATTTGATAAGAGTGAGCCAATGGGCAATATCTTTACATGTCCCATTCTTTTGTCATAAAGTGTCACTTATTGTTATTTTAACAGATTGTAATTATTGATGCACGGATTCAATAAAAAAAAAATTTATAGTGGACCCCACAGAAGACAAAGCTTATAAGTTACGTGAGATCATAATACCTCTAGTATGTTGATTCATTGTCCAGCATTTTGATAAAAAAAGATATTTTAAAAAGAGATAAGACGCAAATAATTAAGGTTCGATGAAATCAATTCACGAAGGAATTAAGGAAAACCTAAAACCGCACTTTGCAATGATCATGCTTTTCAGTGTATTGAAGTAAATTACAATTTATTTGTTTGCCATAAGTTATTTATTACAGAAAAGTCACGTTCCGCAATCGCATTTGTACCTAGTAAACAGAGATACAATTTATCGAGATTTTTTAAAAATTCAACATAGAATAGTATTGCTTTCACAAAGCTGATGGAAAATCTCCATCCATTTCGTGTCGATAATAAGAAAATTTTTGGACAACAAATATTAAATTTCAATTGAATATCAATACACTAGAAACCCATGATTATTCCAATGTGCAATATCCTAAAATTGTGTTGAGATTTTAAAAATTAAATCAAAACCAACAATATGCTTTCTTGACAAAAATCCACTCACTCAGTACAAAAATATAATTAGGTAAATTTATTTCGGTAATTAAAACAAAATTCAGATTTTGATGGATTTATAGTCCTTGAGGTCTAACGAGTTGAAAGAAATCAAACAACAAAAAATGTCTGTAACTCTGTATGTGTGTTTGTATGTCACCGAAATTTTGTGTGCGCTCTAGCTTCCAAACCATAAGGATTTCACAACCAAATTTTATATTAAGACTTAGAGCTGATAGATAGAAATGGTACTTATTCAGAAATTTAAAAAAAGAGATGTCATTCCAACTCGAGATTTACTTGATATCCATCAACAAAAAAATATAGTTGATGACAGCCAGTTGAGATTAGAATAAATGAAATTAAATGCAAGGCAAGAAAAATTAGAGAATGAATATAAAAATCAAAACCAAAATAGTGATCGAAATTTACTGACAACATTATCGTTAGAATCAAGTCCTCCACTGATTCCTTCATTAAGATGCTGAATTATTATATTTATTATTTACTAACCTACCGTCTCAATCAAAATATCATTTACATGTTTCTTGGAATAATTCGTGCTATTGGATGAGGGCTCTATAATCATCCTACGGTATTGGAATTCAAAAATCGGTTACGAAATTTGTTACCGAGTCGGAATAAAGTAATTGTGTCGCAAGCACAATTTATTGGCCAACGTTCAATAGATTGATCAAAGTTCTGAAGAAATGATTGATAGTATATCAACTTTACTATACCAGAAGAAGGTTAGGTGCCATTTACCTCCTCTATCTCAGCTGATCTTAATGTTGAAGAAATTAAAATTGTAAATGAAGAAGTTATAATGGATGAGGTTTTAAACGAATTGGAAAATGATTAATCTTACTGGTTTTATAGCATATAAATTAAAAGATGAAAATCTTGATTTTTCCAACTGGGATAGAAAGTGGAAGAACTTCTACATGGATAAATCACGTATCTGAAGCAGTGTTGCCAATCTAGCGGTTTTCCCGCTAGATCTGACTTGTTTGAAGTTGCTTTAGCGGGAAAAATTTCCATCTAGCGGCTAGCGGGAATTTTAGCTTAATTAAAAAATATCTGACGGGAAATCTGACGGTTTTTAAAAACTGCCGAAAGTCAATTTAAAATTTTTTTTTCTTTTTAAATTTAAAATTTCACCGCTTTCAAATTAGTACACAATCTTACCGCTCTATAAATGGCATGGGTTATGTAACATAACTTATGTTCAGTTATGTTGGTACTTATTACAAAGAAACTTACAAGCTCGAAGACCACGACGATGTCGATGATTTGTTTTTAGATTTATAAGTGTTTTGTAATATACATTTTTTTTTTTTTAAATAAAGTAATAAAAAATTGTGTAATTTTATTTTAAAACATCTAATACGCTAATCTTAAATTATTAAAAATGGTATTTCTGGCGGATTTCTGGCGGGATCGCCGTGTTATCTAGCGGTTTCTAGCTATTTCGTAAAAATGGGATATCTGGCGGGTTTTCTGGCGGGACAGCCGTGTTATCTAGCGGGTTTCTGGCGGGAACGCCGTGCCATCTAGCGGTTTCGTAAATTTAAGTGCTGGCAACACTGATCTGAAGGAGAATAATAATTGTACAAACCGACAGACCTCTTTTTTTCTCAAATTAAAGAACTACAAAATATTTTCAGAAATTTTAATAGGAATAAATTAAAAGTGGGAAACAATTACATAAATTCTTTGTTAAGTAAGGGGCCATCCATAAATTACGTCACACGTTTAGAGGGGGGGAGGGGGTCAACGAAATGTGACATCGTGTAACATGGGGGGAGGGGGGTCAAAAATTTTGTGACATCACACGTTAAAATTTAAAATATTAAAACGCGAAATTTATATGTGAACAAAAAACTTGAAAATATTACTAAACTCGATTTATATTTACTTAATTGAAAAATATGTGACGTCACACCGGGGGGGGGGAGTGTTCAAAAATGTGACAACGTGTGACAAGGGGGGAGGGGGGTTAAAAAATCGTAAAATTTGTGTGACGTAATTTATGGATGGCCCCTAATTCAGAAAGTATTAACAAACGAAAATCAATAAAGACATTTACATACATAAATTTTTGGGACTTTTCATCTACAGACCACATCAATACAATAAATTACCGAAATAAGCCCTTCAAATTAAACATAAATTAATACACAATGTTATGCTATAAACACTAAAACCATGCATTTACTCAACACCTTTGTTAATCATGAAGCCTGGTTTTTGCACTGTTTCTCCAGGAAGTAGTCAATGTGGGAGACATCAGTAGTACATCAGATGGTACTGTCGCAGTGGGAGCAGCGAACAATAAAAATGTAAAATAAAATATGTCTTAGTATTAGTCTGGCTGGTGCTGGGGCACAAATATTTTGTATAATATAATCAAAAAGAATATAGTGTTGTTAATTTATTGTAACTGTTATTAATCCATTAGTTTTATTTAATTTATTTATTGTTGAGAAAATTACTTTTATACTGTTGGAAAACTTGCAATTAATTTTTTTTTGAAAAGGATATACTAGGTAGTACATAAAAACCAAAATAAATAAATTTTGTATTTTATCAAAAATACAATGTAAAATGGTTTAACTATGTACTTTTATATTTGGCAATAATAAAATTCATAGTAGTACATTTCAATTGCGTAATTATTTTTAAAAACATAAAGAATTACATAATAAAATTATAGTAACGAAATACCTTCATATGATCAATCAATATAAACTACTTACATAGGTAGGTATACTTTTACAAGAAACTTTAAAATTAATAAATTTTAACATATAAAATTCAACTAATAATAGAGAGGTAATAAAACGTTATTGACCTAACTCCTTAAATTTAATTTGAATACAAAATTGATAATTTTTATTCTTAAGGGAATCGCGAAATAATTGTGCATGTTGCCAAGCAACGTCTCCTTCCCCAAGAGATAAAGAAACTTTTATGTGAATTGATTTACTTCCTGACAAATCTTTGGTACTCATCGCAGTGGTATCTGGAATTTTAAATATTGTTAAATAATTTCAAGTTTAAAATTAAATACACTAAATATAGGACTTACTTTCAGGTAATGATACTGTACCAATATCACCTTCAATTTGAACATCAACTTTACCATTTTTGTAAATTTCATAATAAAATTTAACGCTTATCTGATCAATCACTTTCTTTGATAATTCATCTACTTCAAAACGCCAACTAATACTTCCTTCTCTTGATTTTTCTAAAACGAATTATTCCATAATAAAAATCATACCATACACACTGAAAACTTTTAGTACCTGTTCTGGCTAGATAAACCTTCTGCCAATCTTGTTCTTCCTTTCGAAACAAATTTGTTGTGCTAAAAGTACCGTTAATCCAAGAAGATATATTTTTTGTGGAAGATTTTAATTGAGTTTTGTATTCGTATCGATCTAAACCAATTGAATATTGCACTGTAATATCACCAGCATCAACATCCTCCTTAGATAGCATCCACACGTATTGCGGACTTTGTGATGTTTGTTGTTCTCCTCTAGCAAGCCTCCATGCAAGGTCACCAGATAATCGACCCACATTGTCTTCAGCACTTGGCTTCCTGATAACAAAGTAAAAAATTAGCATCAGAAAAAGTAGCATTACAATATTTTAAGTTTTCTTACTTTTCAACTAAAAAATCTGCAAGTTCTTGCAACAGTCTCAATGTAATATAATGTTGTCTTGAAACGCTCAACGATTCCTGTCGTATTTTACTTAATTGGATCATGGCTTTTATTAATTGATCTTCACTGCACTTATTGCGCCGTTTGAGTACCTCTTTATGTTGATAAGAGTAACGCCAAGTTACATCTTGAACCTCTTCAGCAGAATACGCTATGCAATATGATAACTTTTTGTTCCACCCAACTTCGTACATGAACGGTTTATCGCATGAATTTTCACACGGATCACAATGAATCCATTGTTTCCTTCCGTAAGAAAACACCTTAAAAAATAATTGTTCCTTGTAATATTTACTATCCAATTGTCAATTATGAGGAAACTTACTTCCGTCCAAACGTGATCGGTCTCGTCAAACACAATTCTAGCTTCCCAACCCATAGCACAGCATATTAAAGTAAATGCTTTTGCCCATTCTCCACATCTTCCTTGCCTCGTGGTTAATAAAGCGTAAGGATCACTAAATCGAGCAAATGCGGTTAATTCGTTGCAAAAATTGCACTTGTGCATCTTAAAATAATAATAAAATTAAGTAATGGTGAAATAATAACTTGAAATTTTTCACCGTACCTCCACACTGTCAGCTTTGATGATCAAACGGTCATTCGAGCCCATATGGGCATACTGAGTTTTCCTTTTACAGTAAGTACAAGCAGGACTATCAACCCATTTGAAAAAACTATTTTTAAACCAAGATAGCACACTCAAGATCATTGCATCTTGAACAGTTAAATTTGAATCGTCTTGACATTCGCCTAAAAAATAAAAGTCATGTAATTTTATTTTTTTTTAATATCAATGTGTACCTTTCTTGATCTCCTGTTGCAAGTTTCTGATATACTCTTGACATTTTCTTTCAATATCTTCTACTGGAATTAAGCGTTTTGCAAATTCTAATAATTGTTTGTCTTTAAATCCCAAGGCAATATGAAATAAATATTGCATGCGAGTTAAAAAAGGATTATTAAAACTCTAAAAAGAAGATTTCTTGAAAATATAACATTCCAAAAGGTACTTAGAGCATAATAAATCAATAAAGTTACATGATGATTGATGAATAGATATCCCAATTACCTATAATACATTCAATTATATGATTGAGTATAAACCTTATACGTATGTTGCTCGTAAAATTTAATGTAAAATAATAACAAACAAATTGATATTTTTATTTGATTGTGCCATAACTATAAAATGTATTGAAATTTATTCGCCCTTGTTAGTAGTCAAGTTTTGTTGCGCTAATATAGAGTATACTTGAACAAAGTGTTAAATAAATAAAAGAAATGAAGTTGAAAAAAATTGATAATCTGTTTACTAGCCTCTCGCCATTGCTTTATTTATCATTACTACTAGGTATATCTCCAATTGTAATAACAAAACATAAAAATAAAATAATTCTGTACACAAATAAGTACCTATACTTCATTGGTGCTACAACTGTAGCATCGTTCATAGTTTCAATTTTATTAACTTTCCGTGCAGCGGGAACCGCATCCAATGTAGTTTCTGGTACATATTACGTAGGAAATAAGGTGGCCAATTATAGTCTCGCATTTATATTTCTCGGGGGTATTGTGCATCTTTTAACAATTTTCTCATGTGGAATGTACAGAACTGAATCAATTAAATCTACCTTAGAAGGACTACAAAAAGTCGACCACCTGTTTCATTACATCAATCAAGAAATTAACTATAAAAAAATCTTCATATATCAAATTGTAAAACAATTTTCACTTATCACCTATATTGGATTTGGTATGGATGCGCATAGACATAACAGTGAAAGTGAAGGATTTCGAAAACTATCAGTTGTAACTTGGATTATTTTTGCTTTTCCTGCGGTTATTATCAATATCTATGTCAACCAATTTTCTGGTACGGTTTTATTATTGTGGCAACGTTTTTCAATGGTAAATGAACAACTTGTTGGTTTAAAAAATGAAATCGTTTACGAAAAGATAGATATAAATTTAATTTCGTTCTTCGGTAAGTTAATTTGTATTATAATTATATTTTTCCGTTCTATAAGATTTATTTAAGAAAGTAATAAAATGAAAACTAACAACGTCAAGACAATTGT
Organism: Rhagonycha lutea; assembly: GCA_958510855.1. Classification (NCBI taxonomy): domain Eukaryota; kingdom Metazoa; phylum Arthropoda; class Insecta; order Coleoptera; family Cantharidae; genus Rhagonycha; species Rhagonycha lutea. The sequence continues at coordinate 23,014,693 of OY294036.1, forward strand.
GAAGAAGATAAGAATCTTAAGAACAATTCACCACGAACTTTGTGACGTTTCAGGACAAGTAAATATCAATTATACCGTGCAAGCAATAGTTAACTTATTTGGTCAATATGGTACAATGATTTGCGCTGCATTTTATATGTATTGGAATGTAAGTTTTCCTATGTTAAAATTCATCTATAAATTTCTATGTTAAAATTCATTCGTACATTCCTTCGAATTGTTTAATTCCTTGCTAACTTATTTTGATTATTATGAAATAACATCATAATTGAATTTGCCTTTTTGTAAAATTAAACTATAAATTTGTGAATTATTTTAGCTCATTTGCAGTGTTTGCAAATGTACTATACCAGCATATTTGTTCTACATGAGAAATTTGAATTCGTTCTGATATCTTGTGTATAATACATAATACAATATATTTCCTCCCTCCATTAGAGGTAGAGGTAATTTTATTCATAGTGATTGGGAGTGGCTAATGTGCAGAAACGAATATTTGTCATTTCGGTTCTATGTTTATGTGAATTGGTGGAATTGGGTGTCAAGCGTTCTCCCTCCACATTTTCCGCGCAAGCTAAACTCACGTCCCAACCACTATGAATAAAATTACCTCTACCCTATTTTTTATAATCTTGTTAGTAAATAGACAAAAAAATGTATTTTTAGTATGCAATAAAACCAAAGTCATCTATCAGTTGGGTGTTTTGGTCTACATTGAAGCTACTGGAAATAATTTTAATTAGTGTACCATGTGATCTTACTGTGAGAAGCGTAAGTTTTGAAATGATCATATTTGAAATGATTTGAAAATTACTCAATTTAAATTTAGGCACAACAAGCTGGAAATAATGTTCACAAATTGCTTATAAAAAATTTGGACGAAGAAGTAAAACTTGAGGTAAAATTTACCTATTTTTGTAAAAGCAGGTAAAAAATGTTTTGCAATAAATGAAATTTAACAAATAAACAATGTAAAGCAAAACGGGGAACGAAAATGGATTACAGTATCTAATATTACTTGCCTCAAGATGTAGGTTAGAACATATTATTTCTTTGACTGACGTGAGAGAAATATGGTTTGCATTGAAGGCAATTTTCATCTTTGATTTAAAAAAATTTAAACAACAAAAATAACGTAATCTCGAAAGCATTCTATATTGTCTTTTGCTATTTTTAGCTAATGGAATTCTCAAGCCAACTCATGCACAGAAAACTTCAATTTACTCTATTTGGGCTGATGAAATTAGATACAACATTATTATTTTCGGTGTGATTTTTAAAATTGTAATAAAACTTATACATAAGTCATTATTAATTTGCAGGTAATTAGTTCTGGTGCTACGTTCATGATTATCATGCTACAGTTCCAAAAGGCTGCAGAACCACTAACTTGTACAATAGTACAATAAACAAAGAGAAGCCATTATAATATAGTTAGGTACAAGTAGTATAAATTACTAGATCATACACGTTGAGAATTTGAGAAATCTGCAAAATACAGTACTTTCATAGTTATTATGCCATTTTTTAACAATCTCGTCAAATTACCAATTCTTGGCGAACAACAATTATTTTAACATGACAAAAGCTTTTTAGTAATTTGTAGTTACATTAGTCCTTGCCAAATATCTGTGCCTCTGCATCATAGTTGAAAATGGTTGAATCAAGCTGAAAAACATGAGTCAAACGAGTGCTTTTTACCACAGCACACACATACATTTTGCTTTTTTGTGGTGAGTGCTTCACCACAACTTGGGGGTGCTTAAAGTTTCTGTAACAACTTAAAGTTTCTGTGACGCAGAGGCTCAGATATTTGGGAAGGAATTAAAAGATACCCAACGATTTTTGGCATGATCGAAATAGTCTCAAAAAATGTGTGTTTATTAAGGAATTTACTGTGTAATTTTTTACAAAATTGATGACAATAGGATCTAATCAACACTTTTGATTACTGTACTCACTGCCACAGTAATTTTCAAAACAATTTTGAGTGGTTATTTTAATAAACATTTTAGTTTCTTATTGCCCGTTATGTGGATATAAAATGTAGACACACCATGGTAGAATTTGTAAAATATAAAATAAATGTAAAAAAAATGTTTTAAATTCAACTTTGGCTAAAATTCGACAAGATTGGTAGTTGGGCATCGGACAACGTCGTGAGACATAACTAACGGGTGGCATTACAAAATTTAATGAAATACATGTCAAAAACCTTTGGGGTACCGAAACGTCTCATAATGATAATACATTTCAAAAATTTACCAGAATTACGGGAACCAATAGCGCTAAACTGTGAGGAGAATTGATCCAATTTGCTCACATTTTATATATCCTAGAGAGCTAAAATTTGATACACAGTTTCTATTCGTAGGACCTTTTAATAATGTTATTTTGTTTTAGAAAATTGTTGAAATTCTATTGTTTTTCCAACAACATTTACATTTTAGCATTCTTAATAAAAATTTAACAATAATTATTAATATACAATAAAATACATTTACAAATTTCCCTATAATTGAAAAAATCTGTTAAATTAGCAATCTCTGAAAACATGTGTAAAAAAACGCAATATGGTTGCCTCAACAACTTCCAACTTTATTGCGATAACTAATTTCCCAGTACAATAATATAATATAAAGTAATGAAAAAATAAAAGTAAAGTAAAAAAAAATAAAAGCTTCCACTATGTCGGCCAACCCTATTGTTCTTCCCAGGAGTAATTTTGATATAATTTCTGTGAAGTTTGGTAAAAAAACCTAATATTGAAATAAAACCCCTAATTTTGTCATTTCTAATCTGATTATCTTCTCACAAATTCAGATAAATGATAATAGAAACGCACTTACGTTTGTTTGCGTGTTTATTTCTTTTATCATACCTAAAATATAAAAATAATGCATACTGTTCACTTAGTTGTAAAGCATCATCCACGACCGAAGAGAGTGTAAATTATTTTGTCCTAGTGAATGAAACAGTTTTATATTCTTTTAAAATTTGTTCAATAGTAGAATAATAAAAGAAACATGAAAACATTTTACGATCTAATATTGCCTTCATTATTTATATCTGTATTAACGGGAATACATCCAATATTGATAGTGAAGCGCAAAGCAGAAAGAAGATTTTATACCCATAATTATTTATGCATTCTTAATGTAACCGTTTTAAGTATATACTACATTATATTACTAGTAGTTAAAAATCAAAAAACCAACGATGTAACTTCTAATAATTACTACAACGACAACAAAGTTTCAAGCATTGGATTATTATTCTGTTTTCTTGGAGCAATTATATACACAACAACCATTTACATTTCTGGAATATTTCGAACCAACTTGATCAAAACAGTCCTTATAAGAATTTCACAAGTAGATAATATACTAGAAACATTAAATCAAGACCTAAGATATAAAAAATCAAGAAATTACCAAATTGCTACGCTATTCATGAGTTTGTGTGCTATCGTTAGTATAGGAGCATTTCAAAGGTATAACATCGGGGTAGAAAAATTAAAATATATAAGTCTTCCGACGTGGTTTGTTTTATTATTTCCGCTATTTATAATAAATGTTTTAACAACTCAATTCTGCCATTTAGTTTTGCTAATTTCGGAACGTTTTAAAATGATAAATGAACAACTAATGAATATGAAGAAGACAAAATTCCAAGTCGATATTGATAATTCTCCACAAATTTTAGGTGAGTAGTAGTTGAATCGTTTGGATAATAATTTTCTAATAAAAATATTTTTAAGGCTTATTTTCAGAAGAAATGAATGAAATGGCGAGTATAAAAAAACTTAAAGTTTTAAGCAAACTTCACGACGAATTGTGTCAAATTGCAGCATTAATAAATCGTTCCTACAAGACACAACTTATGGTAAATATGGTAGCTCAATATGGAACTATGATATTTTCAGCGTTTTACTTTTATTGGATGGTAAGTATAATTTACTGTATTCATTTTATTTTTTTATTGAACCAAATAATTAAATAAACAATACATGTTTCAGCATTCAATCAAACCCTATTCATCCCTATGTTGGATATTATGGGCGATATTAAAATTTAGTGAAATCCTTCACATAACTAGATCTTGCGAAAGTACAACACAAAATGTAAGAAACATTATTTAAATAAAGTAGGAACAACTGGGCGTAATAGATAGCGGGGTAGAACGATATCTCGTTCCACCACGGTCTACCATTATGCCCTAATGAACAACTTTATTTTAGGCAAAACTGACAGCAAACTATGTACATAAACTTCTCATTAGATCATCGAATACAAATGTAAAAAATCAAGTAAGAAAGTAAGACTGTTGAAATAAAATCAGAGAGAAAGAAATATTTTTATGTTTAGCTTATGGAATTTTCAACCCAATTGATGCATACAAAATTTAATTTTACATTGTGGGGAATGATAGTTTTAAACGCTACTTTGCTATATTCAGTAAAAAAAAACGTATCCGTCAAAATTATTTTCAAATTTTAAAGATTACATTTTTTCAGGTTATAGGGTCAGCTGCAACTTTCATGATTATTATGATACAATTTCAACAAGCTTCTCTTCCACTAACATGTAAAGCCTACATTGTAACGAATGCAACAACTTAAATTATATTTGCTCTACCTAAATAATTAAACAGCACTAAATAATCAAAAAGTTTATAAAAATTTATTATTATTTTCTGAAAATTAATTCAGTAATGAATAAACTTAACGCAAGGTTAAATGAGTTAGGTTTTAGGATAAAGAATAAAAATGATTGGACAAATGAGGTGATGCGATGCACCATCTTTTTTATTAATAATTAAGTACATAACAGGAAATACAGAAAGAAAAAGGTTTATTTTGTAATTTTGCACAATCCTTCTTAGAAAATTCGATGATTTTGTCCGAAAGTGCAATATAAAAGATTCGCATTTAAATTAAAGAACTTTTTTCACCTTTCCACAGAATTTTTAAAATCGTAGGACCATAGCCCATGGGAAAACACGTGATGATTGAAAGGAAGTAGTACCTATGTATTACTATAAATTTCCAAATATTTTTAAAGATTTTTCAGCGCTATTTCTTCTCAGATTAATTTAAAAGTTATTGTGTTAAATATTATATTATGATGTAGTAAATAATTAATTGAAAAATAATAAATCATTGTCTTGTGAAAAATATTATTAAAATGAAATACATAAGTAACAAGCAGTTGAATGTAATGAAGAGACGGTCATTGCCTTGCAGCTGCCTTACAGCCCGGGGCACCGGGTTCAAACGTTAAGCCGGTGGTCTCCTGGGTTAGTGAATTGCCACCATTAATATAAAAACCAGGATACATGGCACATCGGACGGCAAGTCTAGCAAGCTACCTAATGGATGTAAAATTTGTATATGCTCACAGAACCAACACTGCCAAGGAAACGACACAGATGTTGGTAATAACAAGCCTTAAGGCTTAAACTAAGAAGAAGACAAGCAAAGTAAATACTAATAATAATAATAAAATTAAATTTATTTCATAAGTATTTTAGATGAGTTTACTGTCTTTATTATTTTTTTATTTTTATAAATCTGTAGACCGAGATTCCAGAGAACTTTCTCTACGAGAGATATACAGGGTGTCCCCGCACTCACTTTACATAACTTAGGTGGTGATAGAGGACACTTTTCTAAAAACAATATTTAACAAAAATTTTTTTCTAAATTCAAACCCTCGAGAGCTAGGCCTCTTTAAAGCATTTTTTTTAATTTCCACCTTCACGTGGCCATAGCGCCGAAAATATTGATTTTGTGGTAAAAATGGTTTAGTACTTTTTTAAAGAGCGTGAAATAATCTACAAACTAGATTTAACCATTTTATTATCTAAAATCAACGGCTTTTGAGTTATGCATTAAAGTAAGTTAAAAAATGTCGAAAAATTTGAGCTTTCTTTTTTTTTGTTTTTTTTCAAAACCCTGTATCTTTTAAACGAAAGATTTTACAAAAAATCTGACGCCCCATTCCGGATAGGAAATTTAACGGACTATAACTTTGGTCTAGTAAAAATTTTTGAAAAACCAATCCATTTCACAGAAAATCAGAAAATAACAAACAAGGCAGCTACAAAACATAAAATTTAATTCACAAAATTTTTATTTTTTTTGAAAAATTATTTTATTAATTAATTTTAAATTATTACATTAATAAAGTAATTGTTGAAAATGACCATCCTCATTTTCAATACACAGTTGTGATTGTTTTAAAAGATGTTTGTGTAAACAAATCGAAAAAAGGCGATTTTTCGACACTTTTAATCGCAGAAATTCGAATTTTTGACATTTTTCACATTCACGGATTGACCAAAATTGGCCTCGTGATCGACCGGTCAATCCCTCGACCTTGTTGACCACCCCTGCTATAATGGATTTTAATAAAAAAGGACATTTTATAAATAATACTATAAAGCATATTTTAAAACGAGCACGACTGTGTATTAAAAATGAGGGTGGTCATTTTCAACATTTACTTAAATAATCTAATAGTTTAAAATTAATTAATAAAATAATTTTTCAAAAAAAATAAAAATTTTGTGAATTAAATTTTATGTTTTGTAGCGGTCTCGTTTGTTATTTTCTGATTTTCTGTGAAATGGATTGGTTTCTCAAAAATTTTTACTAGACAAAAGTTGTAGTCCGTTAAATTTCCTATCCGGAATGGGGCGTCAGATTTTTTGTAAAATGTTTCGTTTAAAAGATACAGGGTCTTGAAAAAAACCAGAAAAAAAGAAAGCTCAAATTTTTCGACATTTTTTAACTTACTTTAATTCATAACTCGAAAGCCGTTGATTTTAGACAAGAAAAGGTTTAAATCTAGTTTGTAGATTATTTCACGCTCTTTAAAAAATCACTAAACCATTTTTACTGAAAAATCAATACTTTCGGGGCTATGGCCACGTGATGGTGGAAATTAAAAAAAATGCTTTAAAGAGGCCTAACTTTCGAGGGTTTGAATTTAGAAAAAAATTTTTATTAAAAATTGTTCTTAGAAAAGTGTCCTCTATCACCACCTAAGTTATGTAAAGTGAGTGCGGGGACACACTGTATAATATACTTATTATGGATAAATCAACCATATAATATGGCTGTTTTTTTTATCAAAGCTTTTTGTATTTGGGATTTTATTTTGAAAATACTTGTCAATTGTTTGTTTCGGGGCGCAGTTTTCATGTGTACATGCGAATCTGATGTCGCCATTTTTAGGATAAATTATCTTGATACAGCCACGAGTCGCGAATCCAATAAGAGATGTCAGGTTTTGTAAAAATGAGTCAAAAATTGAAAAATAAATTTATGAAAGTTAAGTTACGCCCGTACTAATAGTCGCGGATCAAGCCTAGATCAAGGATTGACCCTCGGTTAAACCGTAACCGGGTAACTAGATAGAGAGAGAAAACCGAGGTTCAATCCTTGATCTCGGCTTGATCCGCGACTATTAGTACGGGCATTAGTGTAGTTTGAATCAAATAATAATAATAATATTATTATTTATTATTTTCCTTTTTAAACAAAATTCCATGCTTCTGGACAGTAGACCCAACGGTTTAGGCTGTGCTTTGGAAACTTGAAGGACGTCGTCAGTGGGAATCTCGGTAATCCATTCGCGCGCGTCACCACCAATTAGATATTAGGTGATAAATCCTATATTTATGTATGTTTTTTTTTATAAAGAAAATCCCATGCTTCTAAACATAGACCCACCGGTTTAGACTGTGTTTTGGAAAATTGAGGGACGTCGACAGTGGGAATCTCGTTAAGCCATTCTCTCGCGTCACCACTAATTAGATAATTGGTGATAAATCCCTTTCGGATAGGATTTTCATGAAATCCTTTCTTAGTGCTCGCCTACGTGATAACAGGAACCTCTGTGCAAAATTTCATCGCTAAGGACCCAGTAGTTTGGGCTGTGCGTTGATATATCAGTCAGTCAGTCAGTCAGTCAGTCAATCAGTCAGTCAGTCAGTTTATTATTTTATATATATATAGATAAAGCAAAAGTAATGAACCAAAAGAAAACAAAAAATTTTCAGAACTGATGGGACGTACGATCAAGTTAAGAATTTTATTCTTAAGAATTTTATTATAAATACCGGTTTTAATAGTATTAAATCACAAATAAAACATTTGGCTTATTAATTTTTAATTAAATTAAGGTAATTCATTATTTCTGAAAGAATTGGAACATGGACATGTCAACAAATTAATTCCAAACCTTTTGGAAATTATGCGATCACTTTTGTTCAAAGTTTACTCTATTTTTTTATATTTATTAGGCAATTACTTAAAATTACATTTTCTATTATAGAATAAAAAGGAAAGGTTATTAAAACGACGTCTACTGTGATACTTCGTACTGTGTACTTTAATCAGAAAAACCTTTTATTCTAAATTTTCTGTCGAGTATTATTTCAGATGCACCATTCCTTTTTATTCAGACTTCATTACATCTAACTTTTGATTTTTATAATAATTTTGAAACAAATCAAATTGAACTAATAATTATACTTCCTTAAGTTTAACTTACATTTTCGAATGATGGCAGGTCCAATTTAGGTAGATTATCTGGTAAATGTTTATGTGAAACTTTTAATCTACATGGTCTACAATATTCTCCAGCAAAATATGGTACCTACAATATTGAAAAACAATTAAATAAAATTCTAATCATTAAAACTACAATAAAATTATTTACTAAAACAATGGGAGCTTCAATTCCTAAATTATCGATAGACTCGGAATCGTCTTCAACAGAAGATTCAGAACTTTCCGATGAATCACTGGAAGAATTATCATCACCAGCATTTCCATTTTGAAGTGAACGAGTTTGCAAATTATTAAGATCATCCCTAATTATCTTCAGATTTTCTAAAGACTTGATATTTGATAGCACAAGTGAAGAACCATCCTAAAAAAAATTAACCTAGCTTTTATACAACTAAAATGTTAAAATAACTTACATCTTTAAATCCCATTAAATGCAAACTTTCCAAACCACCTTTAATCTTTAAAATTTTGTTAGCTATATTTGCATTTTCTTTATTTAATTTTCTGAATTTTTCATTCGAAGGATTGGATATAATGTTATTTGCTATCTTAACAAGTAATCTTAATGCCTCTATCAATTCTTCTAAATCATTTTGTTTTAATAATTTAACAGCCACTTTGATATCCATAATTATAAAATTTAAGGAACTTATAGCAATTCAAAACTACCACATCACGAACATGACATAACCTTTTTCGCTACTGTCATCGATTGACAACAAACATCTGATAACTGTCAACTTAATGGTGGCGCTACATTCAAATTTCTAAGGAAGTGTTCACTGTTTACAACAGTTGGAAATATTATTATCTACCCTTTTTCTGACTCTCGTTTAAAATAAATTATAAAAGTAATAATAACTCTTTAAACACGTACATAATATTATATTAATTTATATTTATTGATATCTATTATATTTTATTATACGTTTACCCACTAGTAGCACGAAAACCAAGAAAACCAGATGATATAATTTTATAGATAACTTAAAATCAAGAATTGTGATATCTCTATATTGATAGATAAGAGATAACATTAACATTAAGTTAATTTAAAGTTTACATTTTATATGCAAATTTCGATCTTATTGACGCATTCTATTAACGTTGCTATTCTATTCTATGACGCATTCTATTAGCTATATATTTTAATATATACCAATTAATAATTATTTAACATTAAAAAAACTCTTTGTTTCGAGGGGGGTTAACGTAAACTAAAACGTTTACCAAAGGCTCTTTCTACCTTAGTTATACGGCACTGTTAAAAACAGATGAAAAAAACGACAGACTCGAACTGCAGTGCGGTTAATCCTAAAGTATAAGCTGACCCTCGAACTGCAGTGCAACCTTAAGTATTGACCATAATCCTACACACGAACTGCAGTAAATTAACCTTGCGTAATAGCCTAATTAGGTACATAACTTAATCCAAATAATCGAAACAATTAAATTGAGCGATATTAAACTCAACCGCTTAACAGAAAATTCACTAATTCTACAGGTAAACTAAGCCTGCTAGAAATTTTCTGCCTTAATCTTCATAGGTAAACTCGGCCGGTGGATCTCTCTTTCGGTGCACTCGAACTGCAGTGCGGTTAATCCCTCTCCTAATTTTTACCCATGGTCCCTATAATCTGACCCTCGAACTGCAGTGCGGTTTGAATTTTAAGGATTATTTATTAATTCTTTTAATCCTTGTAATTCAAAGGATTACTAAATTAATCCATAAATACGTTACTAAATTAATCCACAAATTATATTACTAAATTATTCCACAAATACATTACTGAATTTTTTCGATGTGCACTTTAAAAAATCGACAATTAATATTTCGCCGTGTTGAAGTTGACGTATTTTCACATCAATTTTAAACCCATTTATAACGCCTTTGGATTTCTTTGGTGTCTCTTCGCAAATTGCTGTTGTTCTTTTTATATCCAGTTGCATTCCCATTAAAGCTTCAATAAATACTCCTATATTTGGGTGCGGAATCTGAACATATTTTTTGAATTTTGAGTGAAATGATTCACAACAATTCGTGGTGCGAATTATATCTGCAGTATCGGCTGCCCAAATGTGTGGTGGAAATAATGAATCCTTCTTAATGTACGTTTTTTCAAAATAATTTATAAATTCCCGTAATCTATCATCATTGGGCTTCAAAGGCAACACCGTGTTCACAAATGTAGCTTCCACTAACTCAGGTTTTAAAAACGTCAACCCAAATATGAGATGTAGCCACTCTCCGATTAACGACGATGTTTCTTTGTACTCTTTTGTCAATCCAAGATGCTGTATTTTGCGAAACCTGTAAATATAATTGAAACATATTGAACAATATTAATTTTTGTGATTGTATATTAAATTCTTACCATGACTGTGAGAGATGAAACCTACATCCAACAATATTAATATCTGTAAAGCATTCGCGCAATGTATTACTTATCGATATTTCAAAATCTAAAACAGCGTCTTGAGGTTTCCACGTTAATTTGAATTCGGTGCAGTTTTATCTACAATTTTTATCTACAATATTTTTATGTACAAATCAGTATCCGTGATTTGTTAGGTTACATTAAGTGTAATTTTCTTTTAAATTAGGTTAAATTAGATTCAAAAAATTGCATTCGTGATTGGCTAAGTTGCAGTTATTAAGTTTTAAGAATTTAAACCAATCTAAATTGATTTTAATATTTATATAATTATAATACGAATTTTATCGTTAGGTTAGGTTAAATTAGGTGTAATTTTCTTTTAAATTAGGTTAAATTAAATTCAAAAAATTGCATCCGTGATTGGCTAAGTAGCTAAGTTGTATTAAGTTTTAAAAATTTAAACCAATCTAAATTGATTTTAATATTTATATAATTATATACGAATTTTATCGTTAGGTTAGGTTAAATTAGGTGTAATTTTCTTTTAAATTAGGTTAAATTAAATTCAAAAAATTGCATCCGTGATTGGCTAAGTAGCTAAGTTGTATTAAGTTTTAAAAATTTAAACCAATCTAAATTGATTTTAATATTTATATAATTATATACGAATTTTATCGTTAGGTTAGGTTAAATTAGGTGTAATTTTCTTTTAATTAAAGAAAAATTATATTAAAAATAAAAAAAAATTTTCTTAAATTAGATTCAAAAAATTGCATTCGTGATTGGCTAAGTTGTATTAAGTTTTAAGAATTTAAACCAATCTAAATTGATTTTAATATTTATATAATTATATACGAATTTTATCGTTAGGTTAGGTTAAATTAGGTGTAATTTTCTTTTAAATTAGGTTAAATTAAATTCAAAAAATTACATCTGTGATTGGCTAGTAGCTAAGTTGTATTAAGTTTTAAGAATTTAAACCAATCTAAATTGATTTTAATATTTATATGCGAATTTGATCTTTAACGCAAATTACTTGGGAAATTAAATGCACCTTTACAATGTTAGTCCATATTTTATTCAAATATTTTTTCACTTCAAAAAAATTCTTAGATTTAAAAATTCTCAGAGCCGGTCCTGTTTATAAATCATCAAATTTAATTACTTTTTTGATTTCTTGGATTAAGTTATTTACCTAATTAGGGTATTACAAGGGTTAATCCTTCACTGCAGTTCGTGTGTTAGATTATGGTCAATACTTAAGGTTGCACTGCAGTTCGAGGGTCGGATTAGACTTGAGGATTAACCGTACTGCAGTTCGAGTGTTCGAGACACTCGAACTGCAGTGCGGCTAATCCCCAAGTCTAATCCGACCCTCGAACTGCAGTGCAACCTTAAGGCGAAGCATCACCACGTTGGTGTAAAACCTTCTTTAAAAAGATTCGTTAAACATGTTTTTCAAAAAATGTTTATATATTTTTGGAATTTTATAAATTCAGCTTCGTAGCTCAATAGAATAATTGTTTCTTGATACTGTCAACTTTTGGTAATTCTATTTAGTAATACGTATATTAAAGAAATCTCGAATTCCAATATTCAGAATTTTCAAAAAAAGGAATGTCAAATTTCTTTTCAAATGTAGTAATAAAGACAATTATTGTAATACTTTAGTTTACAGAAACGATTATTCTATTGAGCTACGAAGCTGATTTTTTAAAATTCCAAAAATATCTAAATATTTCTTGAAAAACATGTTTAACAAATCTTTTTAAAGAACGTTTTACACCAATATTTAGTCACGTGGTGATGCTTCGCCTTAAGTATTGGCCATAATCCTACACACGAACTGCAGTGAAGGATTAACCCTTGTAATACCCTAATTAGGTAAATAACTTAATCCAAGAAATCAAAAATGTAATTAAATTTGTTGATTTATAAACATAGAATTTCTAAATCTAAGAATTTTTTTGAAGTGGAAAAATATTTGAATAAAATATGGACTAACATTGTAAAGGTGCATTTAATTTCCCAAGTAATTTGCGTTAACGATCAAATTCGCATATAAATATTAAAATCAATTTAGATTGGTTTAAATTCTTAAAACTTAATACAACTTAGCTACTTAGCCAATCACGGATGCAATTTTTTGAATCTAATTTAACCTAATTTAAAAGAAAATTACACCTAATTTAACCTAACCTAACGATAAAATTCGTATTATAATTATATAAATATTATAATCAATTCAGATTGGTTTAAATTTTTAAAACTTAATACAACTTAGCTACTTAGCCAATCACGGATGCAATTTTTTGAATTTACTTTAACCTAATTTAAAAGAAAATTACACCTAATTTAACCTAACCTAACGATAAAATTCGTATTATAATTATATAAATATTAAAATCAGTTTAGATTGGTTTAAATTCTTAAAACTTAATACAACTTAGCCAATCACGAATGCAATTTTTTAAATCTAATTTAACCTAATTTAAAAGAAAATTACACCTAATGTAACCTAACAAATCACGGATACTGATTTGTACATAAAAATATTGTAGATAAAAATTGTAGATAAAACTGCACCGAATTCAAATTAACGTTGAAACCTCAAGACGCTGTTTTAGATTTTGAAATATCGATAAGTAATGCATTGCGCGAATGCTTTACAGATATTAATATTGTTGGATGTAGGTTTCATCTCTCACAGTCATGGTAAGAATTTAATATACAATCACAAAAATTAATATTGTTCAATATGTTTCAATTATATTTACAGGTTTCGCAAAATACAGCATCTTGGATTGACAAAAGAGTACAAAGAAACATCGTCGTTAATCGGAGAGTGGCTACATCTCATATTTGGGTTGACGTTTTTAAAACCTGAGTTAGTGGAAGCTACATTTGTGAACACGGTGTTGCCTTTGAAGCCCAATGATGATAGATTACGGGAATTTGTAAATTATTTTGAAAAAACGTACATTAAGAAGGATTCATTATTTCCACCACACATTTGGGCAGCCGATACTGCAGATATAATTCGCACCACGAATTGTTGTGAATCATTTCACTCGAAATTCAAAAAATATGTTCAGATTCCGCACCCAAATATAGGAGTATTTATTGAAGCTTTAATGGGAATGCAACTGGACACTGAAATAAAAAGAACAACAGCAATTTGCGAAGAGACACCAAAGAAATCCAAAGGCGTTATAAATGGGTTTAAAATTGATGTGAAAATACGTCAACTTCAACACGGCGAAATATTAATTGTCGATTTTTTAAAGTGCACATCTAAAAAATTCAGTAATGTATTTGTGGAATAATTTAGTAATATAATTTGTGGATTAATTTAGTAATGTATTTATGGATTAATTTAGTAATTTAGTAATCCTTTGAATTAAAAGGATTAAAAGAATTAATAAATAATCCTTAAAATTCAAACCGCACTGCAGTTCGAGGGTCAGATTATAGGGACCATGGGTAAAAATTAGGAGAGGGATTAACCGCACTGCAGTTCGAGTGCACCGCTCTTTTAACGGTCCCCCCATTAAAAAAAATTTTTCATTGTTATTGTGTATATTAGCTCAGCCATTTGCATTGCAATTAACCCTCTCATTAGGGGCTGCGTTTATTATTATTATTGAATAGTAGTTTTCATCACAAGGACGTAAAACCCCCCTTTTACGACCCGTTTTCAGGTACGAAAAGTACCCTTTTACGTCCTGATTTGGACGGTTTTTTTCACTCCTAGGGAGTGAAAACAAGTAAAAACAACAAAATTTGCACAATAAATTTATTTAAACAACTTTTTATACGCAAATTTAAATATAATACCCACACAATATACAAATTTTTCCGGATTTTTTCGATTTTTTCGACGTAAACGCTCTTTGCTTGGAGAATGCGCCTACGGCGCATAAAAAATCTTCTTAGGGGAATGGGAACTGCAGATCCTAGAATTTTGTCGGAAATCTGTGAGAAATCAAAAAAATGTGTTAAAACGTGTACTCAAAACGGCATTTTCCTACTTACTTTAGCAAACACAATATGGCGGAGCGATACAATGTAGGCCAACAAAACGTGGTCGCATCGAGGTTATGTATAGGGTGTTTTTTTAGCTGCATGAGAACTTTCAATAGGGATAACAATTGAATCAAGATTGCTATGGAAACAGTTTTTTGACATTTGTGTTTAGCAAGGTTTGGCATTTGATAATGCATAGATTGACCATTGAACAACGCTACCAAATTGGGCTCACAACCAATTGGAAGTGGATCCATTTTTTTACCGTAAAATTTTGTTCAGTGACGAGGCACATTTCTGGTTAAATGGGTATGTGAACAAACAAAATTGCCGTATATGGAGTGAGACCAATCCGGGACATTATCTTGAGACTCCATTGCATCCATTAAAATTGACTGTTTGGTGTGGAATACACGCCAACGGCATCATTGGTCCATATGTCTTTCGAAATGAGGAAGGAGCTACCGTTACGGTGAATGGTGTGAGATATCGACACATGCTCAATACATTTTTGTTTCCAAAACTTCAAGAGCTAAACATTGACAACTTATGGTTCCAACAGGATGGTGCTACGTGCCACACAGCCAACGAAACCATCAATTTATTGAAAGGACAATTTGGTGACAACATTATTTCAAAACGTGGTCCTATCAATTGGCCTCCAAGATCGTGTGATTTGACACCTCCAGATTATTTTCTGTGGGGGTATGTTAAATCCATGGTTTATGCTAACAAACCAACAACTCTAGAAGCATTGGAGGCTAATATTCAGCAAGCCATTTATGAAATAAAGCCAGAAATATTGGAAAAAGTGGTCAAAAATTGGACTGAACGGATGCGCTTCGTAACCATTAGTCGTGGTGGTCACATGCCGGAAGTCATGTTCAAATCATAAATGCCTTTAACTGTACTTTCATAAAAAAATTATAACCAAAACATTCCGTCAGGTTTTTAATGTTTTATTTCATTTTGAAGTTCTCATGCAGCTAAAAAAACACCCTATAGTATGTAGCTACGTAATTATATATTTTACATTATATAACTATATAAATCACTTCATGTACACGTCGTATAAGGCATAAACGTATAAAATTTATAAATTTTATATAAAAATATGCTTTTTTTGCATATCACTGTTTAACTGTTCACCACTCGACGTTCCAAATCAAAATGGCGTGTTTCCGCTATAACGAAAAGCAGTTTTTCTATTTTGCGTCTAAAATAAAGTCATTTCGATACGCAAATGGGTATTTTAATTATTGAAACGAATGTCATTTTAAATCACATTTAAAATCTCCAAATTTGTGTTAAACATTTTAATTAACTTTAAATTAAACATAATTATAATAATAAATAAGGAAAATTATTAACGGCAGGTATAATTTCGTTTATTTAAACTTTCGACAATTTGACACAAACTTGAAAAGTTTTTCAAATTTCAATTGTTTGTAAAAATGTCAAAATATTACCAACCAACATTAAATAAAACGAAATTTTTAAATTGACCATCATTTAATATTGACCTTTTTTTTAAATTTTAAAGCATAAAAAATGCAAAATAGAAAAAATTGTATAAAGTACTCGTTTTATAATTGTTTTTATCGCACTTATCTTTTAGAAAACTCCCCGCTACGCCGGTCGTTTTCTAAACAGATTTCGTGCGATAAAAACATCAATTATAAAACTCGTTCTTTAATAGACTATTACCTCACGCGTGCGTAAAACGTTTTAGAGTTAAACAGAGCCACACCCCTCGCACGTAAAAGAGCGTTTTACGTCCTTGTGATGAAAACTACTATTTCAGAGCAATTTTGATAGTGTTATGAAATCGACGAATATGGCAGCTGATGGAAAACCACGTTCGGTCAGAAGCAAATTGAAAATTTTATTAGATTTATAAATGTAGTAGATAAATATGATTTTAAATTTAGAGTTTAGTTAATTCTGGTCAATAAATTCTTTTTATATTTTGATAAGTGGATAAATTAGTGAAATTAAGAAATGGCGCGTGCGAAAATTAAATCCGTGTGCATTTTCGTCTTTTGAACCCTAAAGAACAGTAGTAGTTCCAACGCCGCCGTGCTAGGGTGAAGATCTAGCTAATATCACGATTCAGGAGTTCTCTTGACTTAAATTTTCCGATTTAGGTTATTTGTTGGCCCTGGGGTATATTTTTAATTAGTTGGGCTATCTCAGATATCCACAATTGCTAAGATTCCGGTTGGGGAGTTCCGTGGGCATATAGGGATTGTTTTAATGAGTGGACTGTCTCAGAGATTCACATTTTCAAAGATTCCGATCGAGATGTTTCGTTTTTTTTTTTTTTAATTCTGAAAAGTGTTTTATTAAACACTATCAAGCTTCAGTACTGGAATCACAAATTAATTGATTGCATTATTATTAAAGCACTAATTCGAAAACTGATTTTATCTCGATTTTATCTGAATGCATAAGTGATTAAAGGCAAATCAATAATTGTATATTATACCTACACAACCTTTAATTTGTTAGTACTTCTACGGTCTTATCTACAAGAAAGATGCATTTATTCGAAGCTCTTAAGCCCTTATTTCTTATTTCAAATTTAACTGGAATATTTACAGTTTATCCTTTTAAAATTAACAACAAAAGTTACACTTTCAAGTCATTAAAACTTGGTAAAATAGCTAACGTATTATTTATAATTTTATATATTACAAACCTTGTTTATATAAAAAGCTCATTTATAATTGATTCTACTCAAGGATATTTTCAATACAGTACAACAACTTTTGGATTAATTTTGGATGGAATTGCTCAAATTCTACAGTTTTTTGCAATATATATCACAGGATACTTTGCGTCAAATAAAATACTATTTGGTTTTGAACAATTATCTACAGTAGATTCCATTTTGGAAAGTTTAGGCTATCAATGGAATTACATAAAATCCCGACGCATATCAGTTTGCTTTTCGCTTTTAGGAATTTCTTCTATTGGTTTTGTTACTTTACTTCAGTTGTACATATTTCCTGATAATTCACCTTTTCCAACTAATAAATCACTATGGTTTGCATACTATTTTCCAAATATAGTGGGATTTATAATGGAAAGTCAGTATGAATCTGCGATATTTATAATATCTGTACGAATTAATGCTATACGAATGATTCTAAAAACGTTTTCATGGACCAGTACATTGGAAAATACAAGAGGAAATACAGGTACGTTTATTATTAAGGATGGGTCTATGGCTTTAGAATAGATACCTGTGATTTTCCACCAATGGCTACATCCTGGAGATCGCGTGCAAGTGACTCGAACATATTCCTCCAGCAGAAGATTATGGTGTCATGTTACGATTGGACATTGCATTCCTTCTTCTTCAGGTACCTTATCCGATCCGGATGTTGGCGATCCTCCTGGCTAAGCCAAGGAGACTTTACTAGTTTGCCTTTTCCATAGTTCACAGATAGATTTTGGACTTTTTTAAATCACAGCACATATCCAACGCAATCAGGTTTAGAACCGCGGTTTCCCGCTTTCTAGTTAATTGACAAATTTAGAATTGTGTCCCTCCTTCAAAAAAGGTGGTTGAAACATAAAAAGAATTTTTAAATAATTAATTTTAAAAAAACTCGAACAAATTTTCAGCATTAAATTATCAAAATTTTTATTTCTTAATATTTTTTAATTTTGGTGTGCTTTTCAGAATCAAACGAAGAAGATTTAAGAACTTGTGAAAAAATTAAAATGTTGATGAAATCTTATCATATTCTTGCGAATGCCGGTGATCTATTTAATAATTGCTACTCTTTTCAAATTCTGGTAGCTTTCGCAGTACTTTATACTAAAATATTGTTTTCCATTCATTTTTTATCTTTGGAATTATTTGTAATGTTGAAACAGATTATTGATTTAATGCTTTTTAATAATAATTGAGTTTTAGGTATTTGACAGTATACACATATTCAATTGGATGTTATGGTCGACCTTAGAAATTTCGCAATTTATTCTGCTTTTTCTACCATGTTTTATGATCGAGAACAAGGTAATTCAGCAATATTTACATTGGTACTGTAATGGTCGAAATACTGAATCACCTGATACATGACCGGATTATAACATAAGCAAATCATACAATTGCCATAGCATGCTTCCACAGTGAAGGCATCAGGTTTACCGATGCCGCGCCGTACCGGCTTACCAGCTCATATCTCTCCAATGTTGATTAATGTAAACAAGCACACACTAAGGTGTCAACCGGACAGATATTTCAATGCAAAGATCGAAACGAATAAACCGGATCGGAAAGCAACATTCAATATGTACACATATGAAGGTAGGTTTACCGACGCCGGATTACCAGCTTCATTTCCCTCCAATGTTATTAATGTAACCGAACACAAAGGAAGGTGGCAACCAGAGAGATAATTCAATACAAAGATTAAAGAGGATAAACCAGATCGGAAACCTGCTTTTACTGTGTACTCAGCCATAGGTGTCAAACAGCAAAGAGGCGCGGAAGAGAAGGTAGGGGATTGAGGAGTGCCAGAAAACTTTGCTGTGGTGCATTTATAAATAGCTAATTCGGTCCAGACTTGATATTCACATATTATATCGTGATGTTTATAATAATTATTTATTCATTATTACAGACAAACAATTTAATGTTGTTCATTCACGAGTGTATTGCTTATTCACGAAATAATTACATCAGAGAAGAGGTTACCAAACTACATATTTTTACAAAAAGTATTTACTAAATTAAATAATTTTTAGCTGATGTCGCTTTCAGAGCAAATTCATCAAAGAAAAATAACATTTTCACCATTTGGTGTACTACAAATTAATTTGACAACCCTAGAAATTGTACGCATGGTTTGCAAACATTTATTCAAACATAATAATAAAAAATAAATTCTTTCAGTTAGTATTATCGGCATCGACATACTGCATGATTATTGTCCAAAATTCTTCAGCACTTCTTCAAGTACAATCATCAGTTATGAAAGATTAAACACTAACTTTCAATAATAGCGTTTCCGTACTCCGGAAAAATATATTATGTGTGAAATTATATTTTAAAAATTTAATGGAAGAAGAACTTCTGTTTCTCATCTACCAAATAAATAATTAATATAATATGGTTGAAAACTTGCACGAGCTTTATTGCATCATTTATAATGTAACAGTTAAAATAAATATTTGGATTGTTAATAAAAATTAATGCTTATTTGTATTTCTTTTAATTTTCCCTTTGAACATAATGTTTTTTACACCATATTATATATTATTATGTTGACCTTACCTTGTTTGTATAATTAATTTTACCTTTCTGACGATGACGTTATTTTGATCGCCATTTGGCTGTTATTTAGCACAATGCCGTCTGGAGGACTGATTATATTGTAATATTGTGACTAGTAGATACAGAAGCCCTTAGATACGTTGTCAAAATTTTGTAACATTTTAATTTGAGAAACGTGGGGCATTTCGATGATCAGTTTTCCAGGGTGGATTCTGGTAAAAATTATTTTTAGACGAATTGGCTTCTGAAAATCTGCTAATGAGGAATGAGATAGCGAGCTTGAAAGAGATCATAAAAAAATATGGAGGTCAACCCTAAAGGTAAGTGCAGAGTAAAAGCGGGTTGCCGGTTTCAGATTATCGCTACCAACAATCCCACGTAGTAATTCAATGTAAGTGCTCACAGTGGAATCAGATATATCGGAACGGGTTTCTCGAACCAGCTTGCTTGTGAAGAGATTTGAAGACGTGATGTCTTCAAATTCTGATGGTGAAATCTAGACACGTGATGTCGTAGTATTGTCACCTATATTCCGAAGGACCAGTGGTATGCGTAAATAACAATACTTGTGGTATTAACATGTAATTGCGAATACAATCATTTACATTAATAACCTCAATTACTGAATCTTATACAATATTTACTCTCATATAACGCAATGACAAATCTAAATCTATTTTTTCAAATCAATCATAATTATATTTATTTTTCGTCTCCTGGTAACGTAAACGGATGTTTAGAACGATTGCGAATTTCTCCAGCTTGTTTGTCGGAATAAAGTGCGCATAGTAAACGCGGTTTTTGTATAAGCGCCGACTTTTGCTCATAATTCAATGTAAAGAGATGGGAGTGATCACGTGGTTATAAGCAAGGTCGAATCTCACTGGTTACATGCTTGCTTATATTTACAAGAATGATTTGTTCATTGTTTGCTAGCAGGTACCTGCTTGTTGATTTCAATCGTTAAATAAATTAATTCAATATTTGATTTTGAAACTTTATATCTAATATGTACATTATCTACACCAGGCCCGTAGCCAGGATTTCATTTCGGGGGGGGGGCACTTGTAAAAAACCTTTTTTAAAATGTAAAATTTTCGGTTGTTCCCCTTCCATTTTCTTTGTCTTTTCAACATTTCGGGGGGGGGGGGCACGTGCCCCCAAGTGCCCCCCCCCCTGGCTACGGGCCTGATCTACACCGTAAATTAATTTATTGTTACTATTTTATAAAAATCCGAAATAAAAAAATCATTTTCATGTGATAGGTGCAATAATAATTATTAGTACAAATTCGATAAGTGTTTCAATTTCTACTAGTATGTATTTTCAATAATTTTCAAATTACTTTTTCCTAAAATTTAACACAATTTGAAAAGACATATTAAGTTAAATTTAAATATACGACTTTGACGGCAAACGAAAGAGCAATCGGTATCAAATTTCTCAGGCATGCATACATATTACTAATATTTTTTAAGTAAAAGTTATTGATTGAATATTTTCCACTTCTAATAAATTAAGATGTAATTCATTTGCATCCCTAATAATTAGTATGCACAAAATTTTAAATAAACATCAAAAACCGTATAAATTTTAAGTATCTATCTACATAATAATAATGTAATTTATTTCCAAATTTATATAAAAATGAAATAATCATAAAAATTGTTAATAAACTTGGATAAAGAAATGCATGTGTTCAAAATGATGCAATAGTATTAGATTACAAGTATGTGTAGGTGCACGTGAATTAGTTGTCGTCTTTGGCTTGGGCGCGGCGCCCGTCTGCCTGCTGGCGCGTTGATGAAAAGTATTCAATTACAGAAATAAACGTTGCATTTGTATGTAATAGATTCACAATGAACGTGATACAATTTAGCTTCTTTAATACGCAGCAAAAACAAAGATAGATGCTACGATGCTTGTTATATATTTAAATAACAGTTAATGTAAGCGAGCAAAACCGGCGTTTACTCTGCGCAGAACAAGCCATCGGCTTACTGGTAATAAGCTCGCTGAAATGAGCTTGCTGGCTACCCGCTTTTACTCTGCACTTACCTTAATGTATGTTAGCAAGAGCCTTCAACTACAAAGCATTACCTAACCTAAGGAAACCCAAAACAACGTTAAAAATACAGACAAGAACGAAGAAATACCGGAAAACCATAATAAAGACATTGAAACACCATCAATGGTCAAAACGCCACAAGAAATAGGTCCGATAATTCAAAAACGGAAAAGGAGACGTCCGAACAAATGGAAATTATAGAAAAAACATATGCAAATCAGGCGGTCAACACAACCAAATGGTGTGCAACAACAACTAATCATAAATCAAAGCGGAGAAGATGGCTTTACAAGTATTACTCATAGCAAATATACAAAATCAATTGCGGTAGGAAGTAATACCGACCCACAGGTTCTCGAATTTTCAGGAGAGAAACCAAAACTGTGGGTTATTCATCTCAAAAATAAAAGAGCATGTGACAAACGAACATATTAAGAAGTGTGTCACCGACAAACTGGGGGATGCTAAGGTAAAAGTGGACCTTCTCAAAGCCACGAACGTGGAAACCAAGCGTATAGGTATTTTATGGTAGGAATTGATATGAAGCACAAGGAAACAATATACCAGAGTAGCTTCTGGGTAGTAGGTGTGAGGTACTCTCGTTTTCTCTTCTCGAAGAGCGGTCATTTTTTTGGACAAGTCAGCAGAAGGAAATCGCAACATACGTTAATTACCGTAAATCGCATTACCGAACATTGGCTAACGGTCAACACTAACGATAGGATAATAATTCCAAACTATGATTTGGCAAGTTGTGTCTGCAGAACAAGTTCAATTCATGGAGATATCCTAGTTCTGCTTAGAAGTGACATCAAATTGAAACCCATAGAATATATTTTAAAAAACTTCTATTGAAGGCGATTGAAGGGTAAGTTGAGATAGTGGCTGTTAAATTAGGCAAAGGTGATTTAGCCATCCATCAGTATATTGCAATGATATTCACCCTTAAATGAATAGTCACCCCAAAAAAGCCCCAAAAACTAACGTTACGCCGGAGTTGGGTTTTTCTCTTCCTCAGGGCTGATAGGTTCGACGAACGAAATAAAAAGGTGAAAATTCGTAGCAGACATAATTTATTAAATGATCGGAAAATTTTCATAAACAATTTGCATCAAATTTTTATGAGAACAATAAGTTTGTCCCAAACCACAAGTATTCAGGTGTAATGGCTCAGACATGCACGTAACATTTAACGTTTCAAATTTTAACACTGTACGTGTAAATCTGTCCATTCATGTAATGGGTGTAATTTTATAAAATAGCAAATACAAGTTTCATTAATAAACTCACTTATAAATGGTAAACTTTTACTGAAGTTAGTGTGTTGCCGGATCCATGTGGCCAAACTCCCGTCAGCAGTCACCAGCTGTTCCAATCTATCCCAATCCACCAAACGTTCCACACAGCAGCCAGTATTCCAAAAACCAGCCAATTCTCCAAACTTCACACACGTGCGTTTAATTTTTATAATCAAATTTCTGTTGTAGGTATCCAATTAACTGATACCCCAACTCGCCGGAAATTACACAACTGCTCACTAATTTTCAATCGTAATTAGCGAATGCGCGAAAATTTGATTTTCGCAAATTATTCACTTTTAGTGAATTCACGCAATTACACTTCCCTGATCTTTAGATCAACAAGAAGTCTCGCGAGTTCTTCCTTCTTTCAGGATCACGAAAGAACTCCTCTCCGCTTGGAGGTCACTTAGGAACTCACGTGTTCCCTCTTTGAGTTTCACCTGGGAACTGGCTTCATTCTCGCTCGCTGGCCTTTTGTGTGTTCAAAGTTCGAAATTTGGATTTTTATGGTGGGAATCGATATTTCTGTTTACCAAAATCACACCTACTCCCAGGTACCATAAAGCTGTTAATCGTGTGCGCACTAATTTTTATTTTCACTTTTGTTTTACAGAAAACTGTGGTTGTTATTAAAATTAAAAATCACTTACAGGATGTTACAAAATATTTGTTTTACACAAATAACTTCAAATTTGTATTGTTTTATGTGTAAATTGTTACATGTGGTGGTTTGTTGTTAATTTGATGCAAATGTTTTTTATATCAGCCAAATTAACTGATTATTGACTTAAAAATTAAATAAAATTGAATCACTACCTTATTTACTTGCTGTCACTCTCTAATGATCAAAATACCACCACAATATATAGGCCTCCGAGACTTGGGGACATAAACATCTTCATGGAACAAGTCGGCTTGGCCTTAAACTTTCTGGTTGGTCTGTCAAACAGCCACATTGTAGTAGCAGGTGACTACAATATAAACTTCCTCACAAGTTAAAGCAAACCACTGCTCGACATCTTCAACAGTTACAACCTGCATCAAGTGTTCTCAGAACCTTCACGGATAACTACAAATACAAGTACATGTATTGACATATCTTCATGAATGCAGATACCGACACGTATCAAAAGGACACAATAAATTCCCACCTATCGGATCATGGCACAATCTTTGACTATACACACTATGCATGCACCGGAAAAAAGTGAATACAGGAATTTTGAAAAAATCACGGAGAATGGTATTATATTCTTTAAAGAAAGGCTTCAAAGTACAAACTGGGGCCAAGACCAACGTCAGAACAATACATAAAAACAAAATAAACGAAACTACAAAATAATTAATAAAACCAGTTCAATGCAACCTTCATAGTAGCAATGGTCAGAAAAGACGAAGCATCCAGAAAACTGTATCAAGCACTGAAAAAGAATTTTAAAGTCCAGGTGGAAAGTTGCTCCCGAGCAGTAAATTTGGAACGTAGTATAAAAAACACCGAACATAAAAGTAAGGCCATATGGCAAGTGACAAATTCAAAAACAAAATAACCTTCAAAAAAAGCAGATATAGTTCCTTAACTAGAGAAGAATTGAATAACTACTTTGCAAATGTGGGGAAAGAGCTTTCAACTGAGGAGGATAAAGAAAAATCGAAAAAGTTATTGAAAAATTATCCACATCAGTCACCAAATTCCATGTTCTTACTCGATACGACTCCATGTGAGGTCATCTTTGTGGTAACGAATCTCAAACCAAAGAAATCAGCCGACGTATGTATACGACCTTTCAGTGGAAATAATAAAGAAAGTCATTCATTTCCAAAATTGTTTAAAGTTGCCAAGGTGGTAACCACTTCACAAAAAAGAAAGTGCAAACGTTTGCAAAAACTATAGGGCCATTTCAATTCTGGCAATTTTTTCAAAGATTTTTTAAATATTTACTCATCAAAATCGACTTGTGGCTTTCTTAAAAAAAACTATATAGCGCCAATATTGTACAACAATATTGCGCCAATATTGGTAATCATTATTGCGCCAATATTATTTTACAATATGTAGCCCATATTGGCAAGCTATATAGTAACAATATTGCGCCAATATTCGTACTATATTCTGCCCATATTGGATCCCAATATGGATAGTCTATATTGCACCAATATTGCGCCAATATTAAAACTATATAGCGCCAATATTGTTTTACAATATTTAGCCCATATTGGCAAGCAATATAGTAACAATATTGCTCCAATATTGGTAATCAATATTGCACCAATATGGGCTAAATCTTGCCAATATTGCGCCAATATTTTGTGCTACATGGGTAATAGGTTATTTTATCCTTTACAGCACGATTCGATATTCGAAGCATTCGAAGGAAAAGAGGAGACAGAACTGCCATGTCTAGACTTGAGCAAGGCTTTTGATTGCTTAAACTTAAGCCATAAAATCCATTTGAACAAATTAGAATTTTATGGAATTAGAGGTGTTGCACGCGACATTATCAAATCTTATCTAAGTGATTGCACCCAAGTAGTGTCATGGAAAAACAATAAGTTACGAAAGGAAAAAATAGAGTTGGGAGTGCTATACAAGGATCAATATTGGGACCAATTCTGTTTATTAACAATAATAAGAATAATCAGTTAAAATTCCAACATAGTGGTCATTTGATTTAATCTAGAAATTAATAAATAGTAGCATATAAAAACTTTTTAAAAATTGGATTTTAACTATTTTTCTTTAAGTTTAACTGACAATAATTGATATAGAAGCCTTATCTATGATTTATATATATGTTACAGTTAAAACCAGAAATCAGTTAAAACCCGAATTAACTAGTAAATTCTAGTTTTAACTAACCCCTTTAGTAAATTCTAGTTTTAACTGGTTTAATTTTAGTTAAAACTAGAATTAACTGATTTCAAATAAATCTTTTTAGTAAATTCTAGTTTTAACTGGTATTAGTTTAGTTAAAACTAGAATTAACTGATTTCTAATAAATCTTTTTAGTAAATTCTAGTTTTAACTGATATAAATTTAGTTAAAACTAGAATTAACTGTTTGGTGTTAGTAAATTCGCGATCTATCGCCGTTACAACTAGATTTAAAGTAAAAGTAGACAAAATTAAATAAAAATGTTAATTTGTTATAGCTTTTAAAAAAATGGAAGGAAACACACGATAATTTAGAATTTTCTTGTATCTCATATTTTGAATTTAAAATAAAAATTTCAAAATCGTTTGCAATTTGTACTTCAAAGTACCCGAAATACATCTTTCAAAATATATTTCAAATACAAAATTTGAATTTTCCAGTTACGATTTCACTTGTTATAATTTTTAAATTTTTTTAAAATTTTTGTTGATAACTATTGTTTTATAAATTTTTCCATTTCTTTTTATATGTTATACTTGTATTAATTATTAAAATTAATTATTAAAATTAATTATTATTATTAAACATAATTGTTTAAAAAAATTAAAAAATTATAACAATTAAGTGAAATCGTAACTGGAAAATTCAAATTTCGTATTTGAAATGTATTTTGAAAGATGTATTTAGGGTATTTGAAGTACAGAAAGCAAAAGATTTTGAAATTTTTATTTTAAATTCAAAATATGAGATACAAAGAAATTCTAAATTATAGTGTTTCCTTCTATTTTTTTCAAACCAAAACAAATTTATTTGGCCTCCCCTGTAAATGTATAAAGAATTAGCATTTTTATTTAATTATGTCTACTTTTACTTTAAAGGTTGTTTAAATCTAGTTGTAACGGTGATAGATCGCGAATTTACCAACACCAATCAGTTAATTCTAGTTTTAACTAAACTTATATTAGTTAAAACTAGAATTTACTAAAAAGATTTATTAGAAATCAGTTAATTCTAGTTTTAACTAAACTAATACTAGTTAAAACTAGAATTTACTAAAAAGATTTATTTGAAATCAGTTAATTCTAGTTTTAACTAAATTAAACCAGTTAAAACTAGAATTTACTAAAGAGGTTAGTTAAAACTAGAATTTACTAGTTAATTCGGTTTTTAACTGATTTCGGGTTTTAACTGTAACATATATATTGTCGTGATCCACAGCTCAGTAACTCCCCTACTTATTGTCAGCGGTGAAACCTCGCTTAATGTGGTCCACTTCAACAAAATAGGACCAGCTAGCTTTAAGTTCAGTTTGCAAGTTTTTAGGCCACAATATCTTCAGGGGGTGGGTTTCGGCGAGATTAAAGCAAATCAAATGACGCAATAAATCAAGGGATAATTTATTCAAACTAAGCAAATTCAAAAATGGAGCAATCTTGATAATCTCCGACACATAAGCCAAGCAATGTGCAATTATGATGTGTAAAGTGTACAAAACGATAAATAAAAAGTATCATTTACTGTCCAAAAACTCAGCTATACCTTTATTTATCGTTATGTTAATGTTAAATGTGTAACAGGAAAAATAATTTTGTACAATTGTGTTTTAATACAAAAAGTTCAAATTTCTTACGTGAAATGACAAATTGGTGTTGAACGCAATTTGTATAGCACTCCGTACATCGGTAACGGTCCAATTCAGCAGAATCCAACCCATATGTCAAAATGGCTTCTATCGTATTGACGAACGGTAGCTCGGCTTCCGTTGGTTTCAAAACTGTGTAGTTATCCAGAAATAAATGACGTGACGTGTGGAATTTCCTCCGTGACGCATCCCAATCCCAAAGATTGACTTGAACGAATATCTGCGGCTTCCAAACCAAAATAGTAGTTGAAATGTGCTACTTTTCCATTAACCTCAAAATTTTCGTGTGATATTTTATAATCGGCGATTTTACTGGTCATCGACGATAATAAGTGGTATAAAACTCGTCCATATAACAAATCACTTATTAATTATAATTTCCTCGTCGTATTTCAGGTTTTACAAACCCAAAATGTGCAATTTAATATTTATGGTCGAATCTCGCTTGCAACCAACCAGAAAATGTGAAAACTTCGTTCCACAGTAATAAAAATCGTTTCAAATACTCACGATTTATCTATATCATCGATATAATTGCTTTGGTGCCCAAAGGAATCTTCAAAACAACTTTTCTTGAAGCAAAATTTGCGAATTAACTCTCGCAATATAACCACACACATCTCGCATCGGTGGTCGGCACCAGACAAAATTCATTTCCGAAAACGCACATGCAGTCCCAATACCACTACAAAAATTTTACCTTTTAACGCAAAACCGCAAGTGTACATTTCCTGCCGCCTTTTATTCAAATTACGGAAATTTTTCAATTTCAGGTGAATTACTGATACACCTGCGTACACATCACCAATTCGCAAGAAGCACATCACACTTATAAGAAAATCAATTCTGTTGTAGTTTTATGTGTTTAAAGTTACAATTTCATTGCTAGTTATTCAAAATTGCTTCCAAATAAGCCGTCTCATAAATGACAAAACTTTAAATTTAATCAAAACTACAATTTGCCTATTTGATTTACTTTTTCACACTTCAATATTTATATATACTTTAGTAAATTCTAGTTTTCACTGGTTTAATTTTAGTTAAAACTAGAATTAACTGATTTCAAATAAATCTTTTTAGTAAATTCTAGTTTTAACTGGTATTAGTTTAGTTAAAACTAGAATTAACTGATTTCTAATAAATCTTTTTAGTAAATTCTATTTTTAACTGATATAAATTTAGTTAAAACTAGTTGGTGTTAGTAAATTCGCGATCTATCGCCGTTACAACTAGATTTAAAGTAAAAGTAGACGTAATTAAATAAAAATGCTAATTTGTTATACTTAGCTTTAAAAAAAATGGAAGGAAAGACACGATAATTTAGAATTTTCTTGTATCTCATATTATTTTGAATTTACATAAAATAAAAATTTCAAACTCTTTTGCAATTTGTACTTCAAAGTACCCGAAATACATCTTTCAAAATACAAAATTTGAATTTTCCAGTTACGATTTCACTTGCTTTTTTTTTTAAATTAAAATTAATTATTATAATTAAAAATAATTGTTTAAAAAAATTAAAAAATTATAATAATTAAGTGAAATCGTAACTGGAAAATTCAAATTTCGTATTTGAAATGTATTTTGAAAGATATGTGCTGTACAAAATGCAAAAGATTTTGAAATTTTTATTTTAAATTCAAAATATGAGATTCAAGAAAATTCTAAATTATCGTGTTTCCTTCTATTTTTTTTCAATCCAAAACACAAATTTATTTAGCCTCCCTTGTAAAAGTATAAAGAATTAGCATTTTTATTTAATTACGTATATTTTACTTTAAACGTTGTTTAAATCTAGTTGTAACGGTGATAGATCGCGAATTTACCAACACCAATCAGTTAATTCTAGTTTTAACTAAACTTATATCAGTTAAAACTAGAATTTACTAAAAAGATTTATTAGAAATCAGTTAATTCTAGTTTTAACTATAGTAATACCAGTTAAAACTAGAATTTACTAAAAAGATTTATTTGAAATCAGTTAATTCTAGTTTTAACTAAAATTAAACCAGTTAAAACTAGAATTTACTAAAGAGGTTAGTTAATACTAGAATTTACTAGTTAATTCGGGTTTTAACTGATTTCGGGTTTTAACTGTAACATATACAAAAAAATCAATAAATGCCTCACTAAAATATTGATTTTTCGATTTAAACTTTTGGAAATAATATAAAAAAAATGAGGGAATAAATCTTAAAAAAGAAATTTCAAGAAAAGGTGTGATATTTGTATGTGTTGTAAAATATAAATTTTAGCACTTTTTAGTTAAGTTTTTGTTAAAAAAAAATTAGAAATAACATTATTCTAAAATTATTTTTATTATGAAAGTTTCAATGAATTTAATAGGCAATGAACTTGGTCTTTGAAAAGCCTTTTTTTATCTTATTAGTTGCTCTTTTTGGAGAAAAGTCTGAAAATCCTTGCACAATTTTAGAAGCATCTCGTCGACCAGAAATTTCAAGACTTTTAGGGGTTGCAAAAGTAAGCTCTTATTGTGAAGAGTCTTCCAATAAATGTGCAACTTTTCGTCTTTTAGTTTGTTTGTGAACTTCACTAAAAAATTTTTGAGGTCGACCTCTTATTGTTCTTGTAGATTTTTCAAAAAATATAATATCATTGTCAAGCCATTGGTGATGCTTTCTTTCAAATTCTTGTAAGATACGGTTACTGCTCTTCCACAGTTTAGCGATCTTACTGGTAAAATTACACACAATTTTTTTTATACTACAAGATTTTTCATAGTCTTGACTATGTATAAAATTGAATTTGTTCAAAGCGTAGGTAAAAATCGAGAAGTTTTTTTAATTTGCATCACTGCCTTGATGCCAAACAACAAACAGGTCTCTTTTCAACAACGACATGGTGCCTAATAAAATTAAATATTTAAAAAACTTGCACATTCTAGCAGCTAATTTTAAGTTTAATATGAAGTTATGTTAATTACCTGATAAGAAAACAAAAAATCACTGCGAATAAACGCGAATCCTAAAATTGCAAGACTAAATTAGTTTTAAAACAGAAAAATAAGTAAGTCATTGAGAGTAACGATATTCAATAGTATTTTTTTCACAATTTGAACAAAATTATAAAATTAGAAATTATTCACAGTACAAAAATACAAAGCTTGAATACGAATATTCAACAGGAAAAATAAGGAAAATTATAACCACAGAGTCACTACAACTCTGGACTATAAATGAATCAGTTATTGCTGAAACAACCTAAGTCACTTTTTATAGATGTTCAGGAAACGTAAAAAACGTTTCACTGTTAGGTAAGCAACCTGCTAAACCGAAAATTTCTAATATCGTTTTCTGCCATAAAGGATATACTTTCTTAAGTTTTTTTAGCACCAAACGATGCGGAATTGTCGAAAATATGTTTTCCATGTGTTAACTCAATTTGGCCAAAAAGTGACTTAGGTTGTTTCTGAAATAACTGATTCAAATGCATATGTATGAACGCTCATTTAGCGCATTCTTTATGTAGTCACTAATAAATGTGTGGACTAAAATTAATTTTTTTTACAATATCGACTATCCAACTTATGTTCCTTTAAAATAAAATAAAAATTAATGATATTGGTGACGGTAAATTTTTGGTATTATTAATTCTTAGATTAAATAAAATGACCACTGTGCGGCGAGCCCAATAACAGCAAAGTGGATTTCTCATTTCTCATGAACCCTTTTGATATATTATTATATTTTTACAAAGAGCAGTACATAAGCACCACCCAACGGGACCTACAGTGTTTAAAGTGAAATCCGAACCACTTAGATAGAAAGAAAATCGTTCTAAGTTCCGGTCCGAGTAGGAATGAATGAGTAGGAAATTATCTACTTAAACGACCTATCTATCCTTGAACATAAACACTAACAACAAAATGTATAAATATTTGCTGACAAACACTCATAAATGAAAACAAAGAAAGAGGCTCATTAAAGCGGCAATCAAAAGAAGCAATCAAAAAAGCAATTGAAGAAGCACAAGAGTGGTTCAAAGCAAATGGACGACAGCTAAACGTGGGAAAAACACAAGAATTGCTGTTCACAACTAGGAAGTCAGTCCAGCCGGAGACTGTGACACTTCTGGATTTCCACCTCGACGGCACTTTGACTTGGAATAAACACATTTATTTAATTTAATTAACATACAGCGCACATGCATTAAGCTAGCGTCTGCAATATAATACTCGATTGGAAGAATAAGTTTTATAGTAGACGAAACATGCTGCTATCTACTACGCGCAATTCCATAGTGTAGCAACCTATGGAATCATGATGTGCGGAGCTTCTACAGGATCCACAAAAATATTTATGCAGCAAATCAGCAAAAGAGGGGCTGGCAGAGTCATAGTGAGTCATAGTTGGAGTAGCACAATAAACAAGCTGTAGACCGCTCTTCAAAAAGCTGAAAATACTCACCATTCCTGCATGATATATAATTACGTGCCTGTACCACATTCATCAAGAAAGTGTTACATACGTTAAACATAGTCAAAACCACAATAATAATTATGAGACTCGTACAAGAGAAAATATAATTCCCCCAAAGCATCGACTGTATAAACTGCAAAACAACTTTACCTATTTGGGAGTCAAAATGTATAACAAACTACCAGATGAAATGAAAACCGTGAATGGAAGAAGTTTCAAAAGGAAATTGAAACAGGTTCTGACGGAGACCGTTGTTTATTCTTTCAAAAAATGCATGAAATTAAATTTATAATGTAGCCGTCACCTGTCCCTTTGGCCTGGTGTATTTGTAATTTTGTAAAGTTTTTAACTATTTCCTTGACGTACCTTGTAAATTATTATTAAAGGTTAAATAAACTTTATTATTATTATTATTATTATGACTTGAAAGTTAAGCCATAATATATTCCCACTCTGGCATTGGAAAAACAAAAATAGAGAATATAATAAAAAATATATTTAACACTAAAACTTTCCAGGTAACCCCCTTTTTAAGCCCCAAATGACTGGACTATTTCCTATAACTTGAATAAAATAATTGTTACATTTAGTAACTTTATCATATTATAAACAAGTTTATAACAATAAAATAAATAATATATTTCTATATCTATATAGTCGGTTTTGAAACGTCTTGCGACGTTATCCGATACCTAACTACCAACCTTGCGAATTGGCAGTTGGTTTTTAGCATTTTACATTTTTTACCTAGACGAGGAGCAAGCCCGACGTAGAACTCCCAACCTGGAGGACCAGAGAGACGGCCAGAATAAAGTTCTTACTTCACCCGGATTCGAACCGGGCATTTAGCCTTCATAGTCAACTTATTCGACCATTATGCTCCGACCGTCTCTTTAAATAATATATTTTATTTATTTATATTTAAACAAAATATCCTAACTACATCGTGAAAATGACATATTTTTTGTGTAAAAAATTCTCATCTTTCAGAAAATAATATCAAATTTGAAATAAAACTTCAACATCCGTAATAATTTCAAAAATAAAAGTTTTTTAATTATTGTAGATAGTAGTATACATTTTATTTATTGTAATTAAACAAAAAATATGCACATACATCGTAAAAATTACATATTTTGTGTAAAAAATTCTCAGCTTTAAGAAAATAATATT
This sequence comes from Rhagonycha lutea, assembly GCA_958510855.1. Classification (NCBI taxonomy): domain Eukaryota; kingdom Metazoa; phylum Arthropoda; class Insecta; order Coleoptera; family Cantharidae; genus Rhagonycha; species Rhagonycha lutea. The sequence continues at coordinate 23,048,463 of OY294036.1, forward strand.
TGAAATAAAACTTGCCGTATAATGTCAGAAAAATCAATTTTTTCACTTTAATTGAATTTTTAAGGGTCGTCTGTTACTTATAATAAAAACTGAATATCTTCATTGAAAAGATGAGTATTTTTTACAAAAATAACTACTGTTTCTATTTTTATGAAAATGTTTCTATTACTTCAAAAAAATTAGCGAAAAAGTTAAACAAGAAACTAGGGCTGGGCGATTGTTAAATTTAACAATCGAAAATCGATTGTGTAAAAACAATCGATTATATCGATCAATCGATTAATCGGAAAATCGATTAATCAAACAATCGATTAATCGAAAACAATCGAATAATAGAACAATCGATTAATCGATTAATCGAAAACAATCGAATAATCGAACAATCGATTAATCGAACAATCGATTAATCGATTTTTCGATTAATCGATTATTTCAAAAATATTAATCGATCATCGATTAATCGATTAATCGATTAAATAATCGATTAATCGAAATAAATTCCCAGCCCTACAAGAAACAATTGTCAAAATTGAAAAAATCATTACTTTTAATATTAATATAATTAATATTAATAATTATATTATAATTAATAAAAGGCTGAATTAAAATTATACGACGACGGGGACGTTCGAGGAGGCCGTACGCCTGTTATCTTCGGATGATACCATAGCTCCCGACAGCGACGAAACACTCGCTTGTTTAAGAGAAAAACACCCACTTCCATTTCGTCCTATTACCACTTACGATGATCAATCTGAAATTTGGCCTCAAGTAAATATAACAGAGAAAGATGTTTTAGAAGCCATTAAATCATTTCCTAATGGGTCTGCTGGAGGTATGGATGGTATTTCACCGCAGCACCTAAAAGATTTGCTTGCGACGTCAAACGGTGAATCTGCAACAAAATTACTTGAAGCTCTATTGAAACTGTCAAACTTAATGCTAGAAGGAAAAATAAATAAAGAATTCATTCCATATTTATACGGAGCAACTTTAGTCGCGCTCAAGAAGAAAGAAGGTGGAATTAGACCAATTGCTATTGGTTGCACATTTCGGAGAATAACTTCAAAAATTTTGTGCAAGACTTTAAAAGATTCTCTTAGTGAATACATTATGTCCTTTACAATTAGGTTTTGGTGTAAAATGTGGTTGTGAAGCAGCGGTTCATTCAGTAAGGACATTTATTCAAAATGACAGTGAAGCAGAAATTATTTTAAAAGTTGATGTCATTAATGCTTTTAACTGTTTAGATCGAGAATCAATTTTAGCTTCAGTTAAATCCGAAATTCCACTTGCATTTCCATATATTTCTCAAAATTATTCTAGCCCTTCAATTCTTTTAAAAGGGAATCATGTTATTTCATCTGCAGTAGGTTGTCAGCAAGGCGACCCTTTGGGCCCTCCATTGTTTAGCCTTACTATAAATTCAGTCGTAAGATTACTAAAATCTAGTCTTAACATTTGGTACCTCGACGATGGAACGACAGGAGGAAAATCCGACGACGTTTTAAAAGATTTAAATTTTTTAACGCATAAATTTGCTGAAATCGGTTTGAAAATCAATCCAATTAAGTGTGAAGTTTTTTTTTCCATCAGTGTCCATAGCAAAAAAAAACGACATCATCGTTCACCTCAATAACCTTATTCCAGGATTTCGTGTTGTTTCCAACGATAACCTATTTATATTGGGTGTTCCTGTTTTTGAAGATTCAATGAAATCTCTTTTTGAAGAAAAAATGACCAAATTACAATTTTTTATAGAACGACTACAACATATTCAACCACACGCGGCATTTTATCTTTTACGTCACTGCTTCCTGATTCCACGCCTAACATATTTTCTAAGATGTAGTCCTTTTTGGGAAAAGAAACCTTTACTTTTTGAAATGGACAATTGCATTAAAAATGCAATAGAAAAAATTATAAATGTTAAATTGGACGATAATGATACGTGGCAACTTGCTAACCTTCCCATTAAGTTTGGAGGAATAGGTATTCGTCGTGTTTCTGACGTTGCTCTGCCCGCTTTCCTGTCTTCGTCTCATAATAGCTTTGATCTCATCGGTAAAATTCTTTCTCCGGCACTTCACAATGTCTTTGAGATCAGCTATATGGACGTTGCTGTGAAGGCTTGGCGAACATTGTGTCCAGGTTTGGACTTACCTGCTCTCCCGAATTTACAGAGTATTTGGGATAACTTGAACATGAAAAGAATTTATGAAAACTTATTACAAAAAGGCTCCGAAATCGAACGTGCTCGTATTTTAGCTACATCGCAATTTGAAGCTGGAGCTTGGCTTCAAGCGTTTCCATCTCCAAATCTAGGTACTCTTCTAGACAAGAGCGTACTACGCATCTGTCTTGCTTTACGAGTGGGTGCCAAGGTTTGTCAATCACATATGTGTATTTGCGGTCAAATTGTGAGTTCGTTAGGAATTCATGGTCTCTCGTGCCAGAGAAGTGCTGGTCGAATCTCAAGATACAACGGCCTCAATAACATAATAAAGAGGTCTTTAACATCGGCTAATATTCATGCTGTGTTGGAACCGCCGGGGATGTCACGCGACGACGGGAAGCATCCGGACGGTATGACTTTAATTCCATGGTGCCGTGGGAAAGCACTTGTGTGGGATGCCACATGTGTGGACACGCTAGCCCCATGTCACCTTAAATCATCATCGAAGTCGGCAGGAGCAGCAGCATTGACATCAGCTCAAAATTTAAAAATTAAAAAATATGCTGGTTTGCGCGACCACTTTGAATTTTTAGGCTTTGCGGTGGAAACACTTGGTACATGGTCATCGGACTCAAAAAATTTTGCTAATGAGATTGGCAAAATTTTAATTGAAAAATCCGGTGATCGTCGTTCCAAGTCTTTTTTCATTCAACGTATTAGCCTAGAAATTCAAAGGGGTAATGCGGCCAGCATTTTAGGAACTTTCGGAAATCCGGCCGGGTTCGATGAAATTTTTTATTTGTAGTTTTAATTTCTTGTTCTGTGTTAATTTTATATATCTTTGTATTTGCTAATAGAATGTAAACTTTTTATCATAACATTAATAACAATTATTAGTAAAATTAAAAAAAAAAAATTAATAAAATAATATTATAATTTATTAATATTTAATATTTTAATATTAAAAGCTAAAATCTTCAATGAGTCAGAGAATAACTCCACAAAATTTGAAAAAAATAGGCGAGGGCCACACTTTAAACAAAATTTTATTTGTTGGAATGAGCCATTTTATGGCCTTTTCCTCAACTATAATCTTTGCTGTTATGACTGAAATAATAATTAGTAGTAAACTTTTTACTGTTTCAAGTAATATTTAAACGATCATTATCGAAAATTTAATAAATTATTAAAATTTATGTATTCCAGGTAATTTTTCACATACGACGTATCATTAAAATAACTATTGCCTAGTCGTTTCGAAGCCACATAGTACCTAACATTACGTTGGTTCATTTTAGACAAAATATTAAAAGTGCCTACTTAAAATTTGAAACGATGAATTTAAAAAGTAACTTATTTAGAGATTTAAAACTTTCTTTATTTATATCGTGCATACTTGGTATAGTATTTGTGTTTCCATATAAGCATATTAATAAAACTGCTTTAGAAATTTCAAAGTTCGGCAGAATAATAAATATTTTGTTTATATTAGCCTACTCTAGCAGTTTGACTTATTTTTGCATCAATTTTGAAGAATATAAAAATAGTAAATATTTTCAATTTCCGATAATAAAAAATGCCGCGATGTACACATTATTTGGAAATGCGATGTATTTCTATTTCGTGTACGTTTCTGCTTCGCATCTATCAAATAAATTAAAATACATAATTGAAAAATTGTATGAAGTTGATTGTATCTTATATAGACTTAAAAAGTGCACCGATGACAATAAAATCTACTATTATAAGTTATTGGTGTATTTATCAGCAAACATTGGTCAAGCAGTATCAACAATTTTATTCTCGATCATATTTATGCCCAACAATACTGTAGCTGGTGAATTCAAAATTTTATGGATTTTAATATTTTATCCCGTCGTAATAGAAGTTATAATAGAAAATCAGTATGAATTTCTGATTTTCTTGCTATATAAGCGCATCAAGTTGATAAAAGAAACTGTTCATCAATTGTTTAATTCTGAAGAACGAAATAGTAATAATAAAACTTTGAAGCAGAAAGTTAAAATTGGTTAGTAAAATTTAAGAATTACGCTTTTTAAAAAGATTTTTTTTTAACATCATTTAAAACAGTATTATTGTTTTGCAGATAATATAAAATTAAAAGATGCTGATAAATTTGAAACTGGTAATAAAATCAAGACATTAATGCAATCCTATGTTTCGCTTTATTTAATTGCAAGAAATATTAATCATTCATATGGAATCCATATAACCTTTCTCTATTTTCATGTGTATATTAAAGTGATAATAAGTACACTATTTGGTTACTTTGAAATTTTTGTAAGATACTGATAACAATTTTGCAAATTACTAAATTCAAAATTTTATGTAGGCTTTAAATGATGTATGGAGTTTTATCGTTTGCTGTATGTGGGCTGGATTAGAACTCAAACAAATTTTCTTGGTCCTGATTCCATGTACTCTTATAGAAACTCAGGTAACTTCTTAAAATTTATGTACGACAATATAAGATCTATGAGTTAAAATATTTTGCCTTTAACCCCTCTATCCCATAAAACTAACTTCTCTGAAAATTTGAGCTAGGTGTGTTGTTTATTTCAACACTTGCAACGTAGAAAACGTGAGTTTTCAGTGACAAAAATGTAAAATCGTGTTATATTCGACTTCTAAATTGAATGATTTGATATAATATAGCCATCCAGGATCGGAATTAATGATAATAATCGATGTATTTTATATGAAGCTGGTTTTTAAAACAACTTATGATTTTTCAAATCAGTCCGAGTTGAGTCCAATCAACTCCGAGCTAGTTTGGGCGCCCGCTAGTTTCGTACGTTAATGCTCAATTTTAATTTAATCTGTTTAAATTAAAATTTTTAATCTGATTAAAAAACTAATCCTACTTAAATTTGTAAATCACCTTCATTGTTTTGGGCCATAGAATAAATCTGGAAAAATTTATATTACCAAAAAGAATTATAAAAAATAGGTATACTACCTATACAAAATAATAATAAAATGAAGTTCTAAATATTTTAATTATTTCCAAGAACAAATAAAATCAAAAACCAAAGCTTCCAAATTTTGTCGTTTGAGCCGAATCCGTTACGGAATTATTGGCGAAATAAGTTTAGGTGAAATTGGTGTAAAACGTATGAGCATCAAAAAATGTGTAAAATGTTAAAAAAAACTCATTGAGGCTCAAACGTTTGGCCCAAATTCACCTCAAAATTCCACTTGAGGGGAGGCAGCATGTTTACAGACCCTCCAAGTTTTTCGCCAATAACACTTTGACGTTTGAGGTTCAAACGAAAATATAGAAATCCCATTGATGCTCAAACGATGCTCAAAAAGGTTTGACACAAATTTCACCCCAAAATTCTACTGAGATGGGGGGCATCGCATTCGCCTTTTATGTTATATATCTGCCGTATTCCGAATTCTAACGCGATTACAGGGATTTAATAACTTCGGACAAAACACGTTATTAGCTCTGTTTTCGGTAACAATCCTGGATACGTTTTATCCTACTGCGTCTGCGGATTTATAATAAAATTGTCATTCAAGCTCAAATTAGATGATAAAAAGTATAAATCAGCAAACGCAGTAGGATAAAACGTATCCAGGATTGTTACCGCGAATAGAGCTATTATTAACAACATGACTGCATTTACCATTATTGATTCAACAGCTGTTGGATTCTTGCTCTTGCCGTTAACCTACCAAATGGTTCTTAATTCGGCTTTAGACGCAATTTTAAATTAACTTCGTCAATTTTGTGACACGTAAAATACGGCTATGCCATAGGAAACACTCCTGTTAACTCGTGAACTTTAAGATCTGTTAAAATATTCTTCTCCTTTTAGATAACGGAGTTAACTGGTGCAATTCACAAGTATATAATTAAGGAAGAAAGTACTGTTGTTCGAGATGAAGTAAGTGGTTTGCCATAATAAATGTTTATTTGATATCGATGATTTAAATTTTTAGTTAATAAAATTCTCGGATCAGATTTTTCAACAAAGGATTGAATTTTCAGCATGTGGAGTATTTCCTATGAAATTAGAAACATTGGAATTGGTTCGTTGATTAAACTCATTTTAGTGTTTTAATAATCTTATTTGAAATATTGCAGCTAGTACTGAATGGATCAATGTATGCATTCCTTTTATTGCAATTCTTTGAAAGTTCCAAATGCTCCAAATAAAATTCAAAAAAATATCGTTACCATAAAAATACATTTAAGAGGGGCATTTAAATTTTGATACGAAAACATGTTTCAACAGATGGCGCGCCCTAAAATATTAATCTTTTCTAAAAATCTTTTCACCAATACAGAATTCTAATAATTTATAACATAAGTCATATTCATATGATATGAATAAACGATAACTAATTTTGGCAATGAGGAAGTTTGAGCTTCCAATGTTGAATATTTACAAGTATATTTCAAAAAGATATTCATATTTGAAAATATTGAATATTTTTAAAAATATTTAACTTTGAAAGCTCATACTTCCTCATTACCTAAATTAGTTATCGTTTATTCATATGACTTTTATAAATTATTAGAATTCTGTATTGGTGAAAAGATTCTTAGAAAAGATTAATATTTTAGGGCGCGCCATCTGTTGAAACATGCTTTCGCATTAAAATTTAAAGGCCCCTCTTAAGGGGAGGGTACACCTTGCGCACAAAAATAAATAGTCTAACTTTGTGAATTTTTTCTGAGGAGAAAATGAATGTATTTAGATCAATTTGGGTTTCGACACATTATTGTACAAGTCTTGAAAAACATTTAACAAAATGGCCGCTTGGCAGCTGAACTCCAAAAAGCACCTCTTAAAATGCGGTGGAAAATCTCCCAATGGGGTCGATAGACCTACAACAAAAGAAATAAAAAAATTTAGTTTAATATATGTTTTTCCAGTCCGCCTCGATCTAGATTTTTTATATTTAATTTTTTTTTTTAGTTCTAAACGTTCAAAGTAAAAACAAATTTTATATCAAAACATCGTCACTTACACGGTCATAAAAAATTTTTGAGTTAAAAATTTAAAAATCGGGAGTGAGGCTGACAGGAAAAACATTATATTAAACTAAATTTTTTATTTCCTATGTTATAGGTCTAACGACACCATTGGGAGATTTTCTACCGCATTTTAGATTTGCTTTTTGGACTTCAGCTGCAACGCGGCCATTTTGTAATATTTTGACTTGAAAAAAATTGTTAAATGTTTTTCAAGACTTGCACAATAATGTATCGAAATCCTTCTTCTTCTTCAACGTAGTTTAAGCCGTAAGGTTTGTTATTACTAATATTTGCGTCATTTCCTTGGCAGTGTTAGTTCTGTGAGCATTATACATATTTTACATCCATTAGGTAGCTTGCTAGGCTTGCCTTCAGATGTGTCATGTATCCTGGTTTTTATGTTAATGATGGCAATTCACTTACCCGGATTTGTCGAAACCCAAATTGATCTAAATATATTCATTTTCTAAGAAAAATTAACAAAGTTGGAATTTTTATTTTTGTCCGCAAGGTTTACCCCCCCCCCTTTTTAACAGAATCCTGTATTCATCATGCTTATTAAACAAAATGTTTTTATTCAAATTTTAACAAATTTTCAATTTTTTTTAATGTGATTATTTCCTGTAATATTAGAAATACATCATGTTTGAGGCACTAAGTTGACATAACTCATTTTAGTATTTTAAGAACCTCTAGACTGGGGATCAGAAAAGCACGTGTGAAGTAGAGAAGAATGCGGGATGGAAAAAGATGTCAATTCAATCCCGCGCGGGCGGAATGCCAATTCAATCCCACGTTTGATTTATAAATTTGTTTTATACGGTACACTTAACCCTTCACTGCATGACTTTTTTTTTACCTTAAAAAAAATATTTTTGTGTTTATTGTGGTTTCCTGATATATGGAAAAAAATTAAAAAATATATTTCTTGCAAGGAATTTTTATTATCGATTAAAATTATGTCCATTTTTTATGTTTTGAATAAATACTGAATTTTTTCTTTTGCACTAATTTACAAATAAATTAAATAAATGTGTTAATCAATACCTTTCTAAACTAAATATCACTTCACAACAATAAAAAATACAATTTAAAACGAAAATAATTAATAAATCAAAACGGAGTAACAAGCAATCACACTAGAGACTAGATGCACGACTACGAATGAGTAATCTGCTTATCTTTTGAAATTTATACCTTTTGCACGTGCTAGCAAGAATCCCACATATATCGTCGCATTGTTTCAATAAAAAAGTTCAAATAAATGCAAAATTTTAAATTTTTAGAGGTGATTTAAATTTATGTTGCATTTATGCAACACGATGCAACGAAGGGTTAAGTACATTTAACCCTTTCGTGCGCGAATTATTCTGGCTACTTTTTAAAAAAATGTTCATTGAATATATAACATGTTAGACCCCCTGAATAGTTATTAATGGATATCTAATGATTTATTTTTACCTCAAGCTGTAAATACAGAGGGACTTTTCTTGAACAATAATATAAAAAAAATGTTTGCTGAAAAACTTACTTTTTACTTTTTTTAAATTATTTTTAGCAATGGTTATTGCTATCAGATGTTCTCGATATAAAAAAAAATTAACTTTTTTTGTAATAATTTGTAATTTATAAAAATTTACAATTACCTTATCCCTAAGTACAATATAAATTACATAAAAATGTTACTTACGAGAATGGAACTTTTTTAAGCATGGGTCGACAGTAGTATGTCCAAAAACCATAAAAATGACAAAAAAACTTATTAAATAACAATAACACAAGAATTTCCACTGGAATCTTAAATTCGATCGTAAATTTCAATTTAATAATTGAATAAATTTTTAATTTTTAAGTGTAGAAGTATCTACTTGTAAATTAGAAAATTTACTTCGTAATTGTCTTGTAGGACAGGACCGACAAAAAATATTAGGTGGGAAAACATATTCCCATGGACACATTTTTTACAATTTCGGTACTGGGAATACAAGAGATAGAGTACATAATATTATAGTAATACATACATAGTAGTAGTAATCTATCTACCTTGCTGGGAATATGTCTCCCCGCGGCGCACAAAGGGTTAGGCGGTGTTCACATTAATCTTGTCTTGTCTTGCCTTGCTTGGGTAGAAGCTACCAAGTACCAATGGGATTGTGGTATTTTTTAAACGTAGAAAAGGATAGATGAAAATACTGCAATCTGATTAATGCTTGCTAGATTGCTAGAAGCAAGGCAAGATAACAACATCGATTTGAACAAGCCTAAAGCACCATTCACAATAAAGTGGAGTTTTGTCTTGCTTCGTAGAAAGCTAACAAGCGCCAATAATTTATTAAAATTACTTTTATAAAATAAAACTATTAAATTACATTTTAAATAATAAATATTTATTTGATCGAACAAATAATAAATTATCTAACTTTTCGGGGGGCAAACGAGTACGACGATCAGATTCATTTAAACTAGGGTATAACTAAAATTGCGTTTACTTGGTAGGTACGCTAGTTCCTGGTGTTGCTAATATGCACAATGCAATGTGGAAGTATAAAATTATGGGATAATCGCGATAAACTTTGATTATGGAAATGTTTCGTTCATGAAAGATAACATTTTTGTTGCACTTGTTATTATTACAAGATTATAACGGTGTGGGACCCACGGGACCTGCGGGATCCGAGGGACAGGATAAGAAAAGGTAGTCCCGCATTCTTCTCTAGAGTGAAGACCACGATATGCACTAAAACACATAAAGTTGAACATATTGAATATTGTTTCCAACTAATGTTTATTTTTATCTTCTATTAAAACTTTTACCTAATAAAGACTTCTTATTTAATTAAATTCCTCTGTGATATTCAAATATCTCAACAGGGACGAATCCATAAAGTTTGAAGGGTAGGTCTTCCAATACTTGTAATAAGTTGGCAAAAACAAATTTTATTGTTGCATAACATTTTTGTCGGCAAAAAAATTGGCCAATTTTAATTAAATTAATTCAGTTGACGAATTTAGAATTGTTCCCCACCCCAAACAAAGTTCGTTTTGGTTTCGTCTCTGCTAGCAAGGTTAGTACCGTACTAGAACTAATAGTGAGTGCCTAGTGCTTCTGCACTTGGAAACAGTTTTTTGACATTTGTGTTTAGCAAGGTTTGGCATTTGATAATGCATAGATTGACCATTGAACAACGCTACCAAATTGGGCTCACAACCAATTGGAAGTGGATCCATTTTTTTACCGTAAAATTTTGTTCAGTGACGAGGCACATTTCTGGTTAAATGGGTATGTGAACAAACAAAATTGCCGTATATGGAGTGAGACCAATCCGGGACATTATCTTGAGACTCCATTGCATCCATTAAAATTGACTGTTTGGTGTGGAATACACGCCAACGGCATCATTGGTCCATATGTCTTTCGAAATGAGGAAGGAGCTACCGTTACGGTGAATGGTGTGAGATATCGACACATGCTCAATACAGTTTTGTTTCCAAAACTTCAAGAGCTAAACATTGACAACTTATGGTTCCAACAGGATGGTGCTACGTGCCACACAGCCAACAAAACCATCAATTTATTGAAAGGACAATTTGGTGACAACATTATTTCAAAACGTGGTCCTATCAATTGGCCTCCAAGATCGTGTGATTTGACACCTCCAGATTATTTTCTGTGGGGGTATGTTAAATCCATGGTTTATGCTAACAAACCAACAACTCTAAAAGCATTGGAGGCTAATATTCAGCAAGCCATTTATGAAATAAAGCCAGAAATATTGGAAAAAGTGGTCAAAAATTGGACTGAACGGATGCGCTTCGTAACCATTAGTCGTGGTGGTCACATGCCGGAAGTCATGTTCAAATCATAAATGCCTTTAACTGTACTTTCATAAAAAAATTATAACCAAAACATTCCGTCAGGTTTTTAATGTTTTATTTCATTTTGAAGTTCTCATGCAGCTAAAAAAATACCCTATATATCGTAGAAAAAAATAAATTCATCCCTTTTATTTCAATTCTTTGAAAGTTCATTAATCATAAACATTATTAGGTTTTTATAGATCTGTCTTTTAATTATTAGCCTGGAGGCAATAATCTTCAATCAAATGGTACCATATCGTTTAATATTCCATATTTGTTCATTATCATTGATAAATTTTCAATCTCTTACTAGTACTTATAATAAATTATTTGAATAGCACATAAATATAGCGTGATAAACATGTTTTTTACATGTACATTTGATAAAATCTTTAGGGTCATATCCAACTTAAATATTCTATTAATGTAAATTTATTATTAATAAGGTATAGTAAACATTAGATACTATGTTAATGCAAATCATACAATTATTGATTTGTATTGAAAATAGCACTTACACAATTTAAATAGATAATATCAAATAATAGCCTACATCATAATAAAGTTTAATTTTGTAAATAATTTATTTCAGTACTGTTAGTTAATCAAAAATATTTTGATAAATGATAATAAAGCATGAGTATATGAAATGATTTCTTTGCCGGTGGTTTGTAATCAAACAAAATTTGATTAAACTGAATTGCATTACTTCAAAACATTATTATTTTCTTAAATGATAGTATACTTTCGATTATTTTGTAGGTAAGTCGATTTCATTTTTTTATTTTAAAGGCTTATTTAATAGTTTAGAAATATTTTAGAAAATGAATCCAAATCATTTATTTGAAGCTTTGACTCCTATGTTCCTTGTATCAAATTTGGTAGGAACAAGTCCAATTTACTTTCAAAATGTTAATGAAAAATACAATTTGAAATCTTCAAAAGTTTTTCAAATAATTACCTGCTTATATTTATCGACTTATACTGTTAGTATAATTTATGGTGCAGAAAATTTAGAGATCGATACCACAAATAAGTATTTTAACAATGCCATGACAATAATTGGAATTTCGCTGGATATATTGGGACAAATACTTTTATTATACGTCATATATATTTTTACTTTTTTCATTTCCAAAAATATTAGAAAAACTATTAGTAAAATTGCAACAATTGATTCGATTTTATTAGATTTAGGTCATAGTTTTAATTATAAGAAAACTCTTTGGCAATGCACTGCAGTATTATTTGGAGGAATCTCTGTAATTGCATATACGAGTATTATGCATGTAGCTATATTTCCTGATCATTCGCCTTTCAGTACAAACCAGGCTTTATGGTTTGTCTTCTATTTTCCCAACTTAGTTATTTTTGTCATGGAATGTCAATTTGCCATTGTAACTTACTTAATATATCAAAGATTTCAAGCTGTTAATAACATTTTGAATAAGTTATATCTGCAAGATGACAACGAATTGGAAAATAACTATTCTAACTTTGAAGTTCTCACAGGTAATTTTTTTTTAAGTTTTTATTTCAATCGAAACTACCATCGAACAAAATGGTATAATATTTTTCACCATTTCTGGCCAGAATAGGGCCTGGGATCAAAATTACACTTATCAAGGAGCAAAGTTAGCTTTTCATCGGTCGAGAAAAAATAAACCGTTTCCCCCCTGTCGAAAGTGATACTTTGCTTTTCTGTAGCATAATGTATTAAGAGGAAACTTGAAATTTTCAGTGAGTTCGACAACAAAACCAAGACAGTCCAAGACTGCAACTTTACGTAAAATTGAAACATTAATGGAAGTTTACGATTCAACAGTTGATGTAGCATCCGAAATAAACACAAATTACTCATTTCAAATTTTGATTTGTTTGGCTGTATTATTTATTAAATTGGTGTTTGGTATCAACTTTGCATATTTAGAACTTTTTGTAAGTTATCTACCTCTTTGTTGTTGAAATCATTTTAGCGTTTGAATTATATTTTATTTTTTTAGATATACAAAAGCTCTACATCATCTCTAAGCTGGATTACCTGGTCATTGATGAACACGTTTGAAATTTTACTCATTGTAATACCGTGTAATATAACAACACTGCAAGTAAGATATACTTATTATTAATGATTATGGTTGAAAAAACATTATTTTCAATATTTAAAAATAAAATTAAAGCGTAGCGAAGGTACCTCTCAAGTTCAAGACTGTTCACAATGAAGTAAGGCCTTGATGCCTTGCTTCGGTAGAAAGCTAGTAAGAGCCAACCAAAATGAAAAATTTTTGAATCATAGGAAAGGATAGAAGAAAATACTTTAATCTAATTGACGCTTGCCAGATTTTTACCGAAGCAAGGCAAGACCTCACTTAATTGTGAACGTCACTTTACTCTTATAATGGGAGGGTTAGTGTTCTCTTCCATTCTATTTATTTAAGGTTTTCTTAAATTTAATAATAAAATTTTTAATTTCATACGGAATTACAGTTCATACAAAAACGTATGTGACAGTTTATGCTTATCTTCACGTTTTTAGCCACGGGAGGCATTCGAAATTATAGATTTTGAGCTTTCAGTTGTTAAATTCAATAATATCAGTGCGATTCCGACGCCTTCAAATATCTTCCACTACTTATGATTAAAATTCTCATAAAATTGTCTTTGGACCATAATAATGTTTAGTATTTATTATGGTTTTTGCAGTATGTCGACTAAATTATTATTTAGGTAAAGTAAAAGGAGGGGATGACGAGCCAACAAGACAATTTTATAGTAAATTTTGAAACTCACATTGAAAGTTGCGATTTACAAACTGTAGATACTACTAATAATTATAATTTTTATATTGATTAAAATATTATCACTTTCAGGCACAAAAATCTGGAGTTGAAGTTCACCGACTGATGATGAATTCAAAAGAAAATTATATTCGTGAAAAAGTAAGCAATACAAATTAATGATTTAAATCTTTAAATCTCGTTAAATCTTCTTTTTAGTTACTTGTTTTTTCTCAACAAATTTTTCATTGTCCAGTAGAATTTTCTGCTTGTGGACTATTCTTAATTGATGCACCTTTATTATTTATGGTAATTTGGTATTAAAAATTTTCTTTGACTTAAAATAAATTAATTTTGTAATTTTTAGATGGTTAGTGCTGTAACAACATATTTAATTATTATGTTACAATTTCAAGAAGGAACTGAAGCTAATTGTGTAACAACGAATACTACAAGTATCCAATAATTCACATTTTTTATTATAGTAGTATTATACTTACAATTTAAAAAAAATGTTTTATATTTTATTAAAATATTTTTTATTGATTGAGATTTAATTTTGGTAATAAATATTGTAGTGTTATAATAAACAAAATTAAGTTTATATTTTGAATTGTTTAATTTCCAATACACAGTAATATATTCACAATGTGTGTGCCATATAGGTTTCTAAGGCATTGCTTATAATTATAATATAAATAGTACTACGTAAAAAAATTTTCAAATATTAGCTGATTTTAAAAGGCGATTAAATTCAAATATTTCACAGAAAATCATCTAAGAAGATTAATAATGTTCAAAACGCTATATAAAGTTGTTATAGTAGATCTGATCGTACAGCAGTTTGCAATTAGTTCAAAATACGTATACATTAGTCGTTAGATCGACCTAACGTATGTATTATACATACGTTTTTTATTATACATGTATTGATTGCAAACTGGCTACACAAACAAAGCTAATATATTGATGTCTTCCAATTACTAATGTGGGTGATCAAGTTGCTTCAAAGCCCAAACAATTATTTGAGCAATTCCTGCTGCTAATTGTTCCGCAGTGTAAGGTTTGTTTAACGGTGGCACATGAATAAACATTGTTCTCTTATTGTCAATATGTAACGATTTATAAAATGTAAATTCACAAAGATACCTAAAACATAATTAAATAAATATAATATAATCAAAAAGCAACATGAATGTGTATACTACATAGGTCTAAATAATAATAATTTTTACTTTTTTTCGAAACAAGAAACACAATAATCAATACTGACTTACAAGTAGATAGTCCCTCGTTCAAACCACCGATTTGATCCATTATAAGTATATAATGTTACAGCTTAAACACGAAACCAGTTAAAACCCGATATAATTAGGTAATTCTAGTTCTAACAATAACTCTATTAGTTTGAATTACTATAAATTCGGTTAAAACTTGTAGTAACTCCAGTTATAAGTGAAATCTATCACCGTTAAAACATATTTAAAATAAAACAATAAAAATAGACATATTAAGATAAAAATTGTATTTTTAAGATATATTTCTAGTAGATCAAGCGGTCTGCTTATCTTCTGACTTACTGTAAGGTCTGAAAACTATTTAGTTGGCAATTTTGCGATTGATACTACCATATCGAGTGAAACATCTAACATACCTAGGTAAAGTACATTAATTAAAAATAATATAAACTGGAAGTCCTTCTTTGTTCATATTCTGCTAGTAATAAGTTCTATCGTAAAAATTTAAAAATTATATTCTTCTTTTTACTATAGAGGCATAATTCATGATGAAATCCAACTGAAAGATTTGTCAGGAAATAAATGGAAAGTATGTTTCCATTTAAAATGAAATGGCATAGAATAGCCAGAGTCACGGTTCTGTTGAAAGAGCCAGCCAGGACATAGAAAAAATGTTGGCTTTGAGGATGAAGGACAATAATACCACTAATTGGTTAAACGCTGTTCGTTTTGTGAATTTATGAACAATAAGAGCCCTTCATTCAGGAAACAAACAATCTCCCAATAAATCCATGTTTAGTATATAGAATTGAACCAAAAGTAGGATTGCCTATTGCCATCTCATATTCTTACAACTACCCATGAAAAAAAGACCTTCATGAGATCGTTAAGCACATGAATTCAGAAGAGGACCAAGCATGAGGAAAAGCAAAGGAGGAAGAGGAGACACTGTTAATTATTAACACATCATCAAGCATTTCTTCAGCCAGAAAGGAAGGCCGAAAGATTGAAAAAGATTTCAGATGCAACCCATCCTGCGGTTGACATTGGAGGTAATGTATTAATTCTTATTCCTAATGGCGACAGAGCTAAAGCAGACCTGTACAAAATTAAAACAAAAATTCGGGTTACATAGTTTACTGGTCAAAATACCCTTCTATATCTAAATTAATTATAATATTATATTAAACAATATATTATACTAATATAGTAAGATTAAAAGGTTAAAAAATATTACCGTCCAGCATTAGTTGAAACACAAGATTCTAATTCGGCACTTTCGTTAATGATACTACATATTTGCTCTAAATCAAACTTAGTTTGAATACAGTCGATGCCACTTTCTGAAGAACAAATTTCTCCAGTGGAATGTTCATTATTTTCACAATCTATTTTGCAATAACCACTTCTATGTGCTTGATGTTCCAGAGTTATTTTTCTGGCTTCCGATGAAACGCCCACATGAACAACTAACTGAAAAATATAAATATTATTTAAATAAATGTTTCAAAGTTTCAAAGGTTTAAAAGTTTTTTAAATATAAATTAACGAATCGATAAATAAATCGAAAGACGGTCATAACCTTGCAGCTAACGCAATCAACTGCAAATGCGAGTTACTTATTTTTTAATTTATTATTTTATTTTTGAAGTTTGTATGTTTCGCGGCCGCTGTGGGTTTCGTAGATGCCGGCAGAGCGCCGGATTAAGTTAAAGGGACCTCGCAATTTGACCTCGGTGTGGGCGAGTTGATAATTTTATCGAGAGAAAAATTTAAAAAAATTAATTTACAGTTGTGGGGAGTAAGGAAAGTCGTTGTGTTTTCTTGTAGATTTATTATGAGAGGAAGGAATTTTTGGGGAATAAATGCACTCAATTTTGCACAAATTGTTGAAAAATTGTCGGGGTCACTGAAGATAGGAAACAATAATAAGGTGTTGGCTAGCCTTGGCGTATGCGTGGTATACCTATCCCGGATGGAAATTTAAAAATTATACGAAAACAAAATTAATTATTTTTTCATTAAAATTTTAAGAGAGGGTAAATTCCATTGCAATATAATATAATAAAAGTATAAAAATAAATATTGTTGAAATATTTTACTTGCATTTAATGAAATTTATTATTGGAAAAATTCATACAACACGTTACGGCTTAAAAAGATACCGTTCCATATTATTAATATAAAATACACTTCTCAATAAGAGACATAATTAGAATGTAAGACCAGCTTCAGCATATGAGATAAATATTTTTTCTATCGAATTTATATATGCAGCCGTTCGTAAATCTAATCCCAAATTAAATTTGGTTGAAGTTCTCATAATAGCCTTAGCAGAGCGTTCCATTGTATAATCAAGTCCAGAATGCACAATATCCTTTTCGGAAGCACCAGCAATCCTCTTTTGGAAAGCTTGTGAAGGTGTAACATTTATACGGCCTCCTTCACTACCAAAACGGCGTTCTAAAGATTCTTGCACGGATGCCAATAAGTGGTAATTTGATTCACGCTCATATTTAAATGTTAATCTTCCATATGAAACGTGATTTAAATTTTTTAGCCACTCGAAGAATGATACTGTCACACCACCCGCGTTGGCATATAAATCAGGAATAACTAATATTTTACGATCAAGTAAAATTAGATCTGCAGCTGGTGTTGTTGGTCCATTAGCTCCTTCAGAAATAATCTTGCATTTAACTTTTCCAGCATTATCTTTATTAATGACTTTTTCAACTGCAGCTGGTACAAGAATGTCACATTTCTCATACAAAAGATTTTCTCCTTTATAAGCTTCAGCTCCTGGAAATCCAACAACGGTACCTTTTGATAAACGATAATCTTCCAATTCCTTAGGGTCAATACCATTTGGATTGTAAATAGAACCATCATATTCAACAATTCCAATACATTTTGCACCTGTACGATGGAAATATCGCATTGAATGTAATCCCACATTACCAAAACCTTGAATGATATAAGTTTTTCCAGCCCAACCAGGAGCCAAGTCGATCATTTTCATATAACTTGTTTCGTTTATAAAATTATCTGTTCCATGAAAAACGCCTCGTCCTGTAGCTGATACATGACCATGAATACCACGTTGATTAACGGGTTTACCAGTAACACATGCGTTAGCATTGATATCAGCATAACCAATAGTTCTTGCAAAAGTATCGGCTATCCATGACATTTCTCGTTCCCCTGATCCCATATCAGGTGCAGGTACATCGATACCGGGTCCAATCATTCCTTTTTTTGCTAATTCAAGACAATAACGACGTGTAATCTTTTCCAACTCATTGTCACTATATTTTCTTGGATCTATTTGAATACCACCTTTTCCGCCTCCAAATGGCACATCTACACAAGCGCATTTAAACGTCATTAATGCGGCCAAAGCTTTAACTTCATCTCGACACACATCCATTGAATAACGAATACCTCCTTTACATGGAATTCTATGTGTACTATGTTGGGCTTTAAATCCTGTAATTATTTCGTAATGTCCATTATCTCTTCTTATAGGAAAGTGAATTTCAAGTAAATGATTGCAAGTTTCCATAACAGTTAAAATGCCTTTAACTTTGGCTTTTCTTTTTTCTAAATCTAACCGAGAACCTTTCTGCATATCTTCTACAAGTTTATCTTCGACGATCACACACGCACGATGAAAAAAATATTCCACCATGTCATAAAACTTTGGGTTAGCATCGGTGGGAATATTTTTTAATCTATCTGGTATTTTATGATCTCCATACATACACGATGAATTTTCAAACAACACTACTCTCTTTCTCAAAACACGACAAAAAGGACGCTTAAGATAATTGTTTAAACGAAACATAACGAATTTACTAGAGGACGTAGGTTCTTGAGTAAATTAAACACAAAACTTGATGATAAATTCAATTTGGATGTATCCAAAGTATATAAATAGATAAATGAATTAAATATGGACAGGAATTGTCAAACTGTATGATTATCAAATGTCAAATTTGGTTACTTAAAACTTTAGATCATAATCATGTAATAATATGATCTAAGCTTAAAATATATTTTATGTGTATATTAAAATCCTCTCTTGGCTTAAAATGCTAAAAATGCAAGTCAAGATTGTTGTGTTAATAATAAATATGTTTAAATGATTTAAAAAAAATTAATTAGGTAAAACATAAAACTATTTTGGTACAGGCTTAAAATTTTGAAATTGAAACTAATTTCGAAGCAAAAATGTCTTCAAATATGACCAATCACAGCGTTTATATTGATAGTCACATTATTACTTTGAAATTAATTTTAATTTTTTAAATTTTAAGCCTGTACCAAAATAGTTTTATGTTTTAGTTAAATAATTTTTTACAATCCTAACTTGTTCAAACCTTGCATGTTAAGCTACGAGAGAGGCGCCTTAATAATTAAGCAAATTATTAAACTTACCTTAGGATTATATGTACTCCACAGAAGTGGTATACGTGTTTCGATGTAATTGTAAACAACCGGAATTTCTTCGATTATTAAATTAACTTTCGGAAAATCAAACTGTGGTAAAAGTTTAACAGCTTCCCAACTAATATTTACTTTATGATCTCCAAAAGGGCCAAAGCCTGTAATTATTATATTTTCTGTGCTCATTTCTTCCAAGTTGGATTATTTTTACTGATATCTCAGTTTTTCAATTGTAACTAAAATAATAATTAGGTAATGATAACGTAAATATACCTCATTAACATTTTTATTTAGTTTGAGATAATAAGAGTAGGTACTTAGTTTACATTTTAAATAACATGATTTAAAGATAAATATAAAGAGAGATAGTGAATTGCAAATAATAAATTAATAAAGTTAAAATAATAAATTATATTTGTCGAATCGAAGTGTATAATAATGTAATAAGTTATTATACTTTGTCTATCTAACAGAAGATGGACCTAAGCTCCTCCCCAAATGTAAAAATGTAAGTCAATGAGTGCATCACCAGTTTCCAGTTATACTATTCCAATGATCATATTTAGTTACCAATTGTAAACGGGAGTTTCAAAATTCGAGCAATAGAAAAACTCTCTTCGAATATCGCGCGCTTTTTTGGGAGGAGCTTAGGTGCATCTGTTAGATAGACAAAGTATAGGCACGTTTGGTTATAATAAAAATGGCACAATTAAATTTCTTGATTGAAGTAATTTCAAATGTTCCATTTCAAAAAACTGTAATTTGCACTTGCCAGATTTAACTCCTCTTGATTATGTTTTATGGGGTGCTGTTAAAGCGTTGGTGTACACATTCTATGGTGTACAGTTGTACACCAACAGAAGAAATCCCGACATCAGAGAGGAATTAATACAACATCTTTTAAAACGACCACGACTGTGGATTGAAAATGGGGGGGGGGGTCATTTTGAACATTTACAATTTTTATTTTGCAGCTGCCTTATTTATTTCTTTCTGTGAAATGAATTGGTTTTTCAAAAATTTTTACTAGACAAAAGTTGTAGTGCGCTAAATTTCCTATCCGGAATGGGGCATCAGATTTTTTGTAACCAAAAAAAAACAAAAAGCTTGAATTTTTCAACATTTTTTAACTTACTTTAATTCATAACTCGAAAGCCGTTGATTTTAGATAACAAAAGGTTTGAATATAGTTTGTAGATTATTTCACGCTATTTAAAAAAGCACTAAACCATTTTTACTGAAAAATCAATATTTTGGCCATCTGAAAGTGGAAATTTAAAAGTATGCTTTAAAGAGGCCCAACACTCGAGGGTTTGAATTTAGAAAAAAAAGTTGTGTTAAATATTTTTCTTAGAAAAGTGTCCTCTATCTGCACCTAAATTATGTAAAGTGTATCCGGGGACACCTTGTATAATATACTCTGGTATTTGGTAGCAGTCATTTGTAGACCCTGTATATTTTCGTGCACCATCTGGTGATTGATAAAATAAATAGTTAACCTACAAATTTCTAAGAGCAAAATTGAAAATAAAAACAATGAAATGTATTCACATTAATAAATCGAGTGTAATTTTTATATTATTGTCTACAATTTTAAATAATATTCAGTTTACACATTTAGGTTTGTTGAAATTTTATTACATTTTCATAATTATTTTCCTTAATTGTTTACAGCCGACAACAATAATATGGACATGCAAAACAAAAATGATAATCAAAAAAATCACACAAGCACAGATATAGCATTGCCAAGCCTAAGCGTAAGAAAGTTTATGCAGATTTCATAATCTTGAAATTATTTCTATTTTAGGGTGATTCTCTTTTACCTTGTCCAAATGACGTCAAGTGCAGTGAATTGGATGCTTCTTATTTGAACTG
The DNA here is from genome assembly GCA_958510855.1 of Rhagonycha lutea. Taxonomy (NCBI): domain Eukaryota; kingdom Metazoa; phylum Arthropoda; class Insecta; order Coleoptera; family Cantharidae; genus Rhagonycha; species Rhagonycha lutea. The sequence goes on from OY294036.1 coordinate 23,069,853, forward strand.
CGATTATAATAGTAATTGTATTTATGGTAGTGAAGTTAATGTTACGTGTCACAGTATACCAGGAGTAGAATGTAAGGTTAGTTAACTATCCATAACCTATTTAATTGTTATCAACACTTGTATTGATGAGTAACTGTCCAATATGTGGGTCATCTTAACTGTCTATGGAAGAAAGGAAAAGTAAACTAAGGTTAATGGGCCATATGAATAAAAGGAAGCATAGATAGCCTTACACTTGCAAAATAAGAAGAAAATGCTTTTTGAGAGAATATTTCGTATGAATAATAGAAAACTTTTAATTATAAAGAAGTCCTTTGAAATACATGCGTCTAGTCAGTAGTATACTCACCTGTTACCCTGTTAGGAATATGTTTCCGTTTTGTCTTTTTGCTATGGCTAAAATAGTACATGTAAGTTAAATATTAAATGCTTCGTTCCTCACCACTTGTTGATGACTTCAAACGTCTATTTCAATTTGAAGAGGGAACATTTGAAGTGGTTTGTTGGTTAATAACTTTAAGACACTACTACTGAATTATGAGGTGACTATTTGCTTTCTTTTGCTCAAGTAATTATTGGGATCATCCTGTATTTTTCATTTCAACAGCTTAATGTGATTATTTCCTGTAGCTACGTTTCTGCAGTTCGTTGAAGCGCACAAGACCCACATGGTCTATGGACATTGTTACTTCACAGCTTATAAATCACAGGGCTAGGGTCTTAGAACTCTACAAGGAATCTCAATACAACTGCAATATAATATTATTAATCATTTGGTTTGGTATACAAGTGGTAAAATAAAAACACTGAGGCCCTATAATTCCTTGTCTTCTTCATGTCCATTTTCTTCTTCAAATATTTTTTGATGTTCTTTGATTTTCTTTCAAAATATTCCTTGAAGTTTTGAAATTTTTTTTTCAATATCTTGGTTTTGTTCGCAATTAGCATCTGGGTTTTGGATGATAGTTCGAGATATGGACCAATTTTATGAGCAATAAATTTTAATTCGCTATTATAATAATTAAAAAACTAACAATAAAAATTCAAAGTAGGTAAATAAATGCCATCAGATGACAGATCTTGGTCAATTTATTGTTAGAAATTCTTTTACTTTTACCTATTCCTTACATAAGCACTAACTTGCTTGTACTTCTGCTTTTTACTGATGAGCATTTTCTTCAGTTTTATTCATATGGCCCCATGCTATAAATATAAATTCTAAACATCAAATGTAAATATGAGATAATAATTATATATTTGTAACCAAAATAACCGTTATGCCAGTCTTGTGCCGCTATAGTGTGCGGTCTACCATAAAATTTCTTATTGATTTTTAACGATGATGGATCCGAGATTTGCCGTGGTTGCGTTGTCAAGATCGCTTCTCCACTCTGAGCCGTTTTGACTAACGCTGTACTAACTAAAGATACCCCCTAGACTGGTCCTACTTGGCAAAGTGTACTACTTCAATCAGCTATTGAAATTTTATGGTTGACCGCCCACACTAGAGCAGCACTGGTTACTTTTGAAATGTACACCAGCTAGGTATTACAATAAAATTGATAAGAATCACATTTTTAGGAACAAAAGAGTTTTGAAAAATCATTCATATGCCGATATTGCTATCAAACAGAACCCTGGGAGCATGATTGTGACTTAAAAGCAAATTGCAATTCAGCTGCCACACCTAGAGCTTATTACAGGAGTAATTGTACAGTAAAACCCAATATTTTGTGTTTGGGTAAGCCAACAATGAATACAATAATTTAATTTTTATAAACTTATCTTTTAGGCAATAGAAAATTTTTTAAAAATGTTCGTTGTAATTGGACCGTTGGTTATAGTTGGTCTACAGCTCTAATTTTAAGTATAACTCTGGGTGGTTTTGGTGCAGATCGCTTTTATTTGGGACATTGGCAAGAAGGTATAGGCAAATTATTCAGTTTTGGTGGGCTAGGAGTCTGGACACTTGTTGATGTTATACTTATATCACTGCATTACTTGGGTCCAGCTGATGGATCTTTGTATATTTAATTATGTCTTATATATACAATTGCATATAAAATATTTGTGTATATAATATTATGTTAAGCATACCAAGAGCTTTAATTAAGCATAAACAAAAATCATCGATATTACCTAATAAGTTTATTATTTATATGTTTAATGAAATTTAGTCAAATTTTATTATCTAATTTATTTCTTGTAACAATTTTGTTTTTATATTTTAGTTAAATAAAAATATTTAAACCCAAAATTTAGCCTCTAAGTACAGATACCACTTTTTCAAATCTTTTGAAACTTGCCTCAAACAAAAAGTTGAAGCTTGGTGAACTACAGCATTGCAAAGTCAAAAATTGATGCTAAACATTTTTTTAATAATTCAACAACTTGAAAACATACAATTGACTAAAATCTTGGGATTATTACTTTCATGCAGAATAAGTGAGAGCTCCCCAACTATTTCCAATAAAATAAAAGTAGATCAACAATTTAATAGGAAATTTACTTTATAAAAATTGGAAATTTCACAAAAATATTGTACATGCTCAATTAAATTAGTAAAATAACAATAGTTTAAAACTTAATAGGTAATTAATAAATTATATTGATCGCGTGCTATAAAAATTTCAACGCCATTTGTACATCATCAATCAAACACTCTTTGAACTCCTGGTCACTTATATCCTCTATTTCTGTTTGTGTTATCTGAAATTAATTAATTGTAAATGACATTTTTCAAATTATTAGTATCAGAAGCATCATGAACAGCATTTAGAATTATGGAATAATCATATAATAGTTTCTATTTGAGCTACTATTACATTATTTAGAAGAATTAAAATTTCTAAAAAAAGGAAATGTTTTTTTCTTTCAAATAATTATTAAATAGTAACCATTTTATCATGATTCCTGCACACTGAAAAATATACACAAATTTTAATGTGAATGAAACCTCGCAACATATTTTACATTTCAAAACTAAACATTAATAATTAATTTGGTCAGTAAATTTCCTGTAGCTGTAGTAAGATTGTCGTCTACTCTCTACATTTTCTAATTAAAAATGCAATATAAAAATAAAAGCAGATAAAACATAACTTACCGTAACTAATGGCACTTTTAAATTTTGCAAAATTCTTAATTTTAAATTCATAAATCCTGTGGGACAGCAGTATTTATTTTTCAGACTAGTAAATTCATCTAAAACCTCTACATGCACAGCCTTGGTTTCATTTTTGTACCCTGTTATTCCAACAATATTTAAATATGGTATTTGCGTATTTACTTCAAATCGATCAATTTTGAGTTCATTTGATAGGCACTTCAAAGTAGTAAATACTTTATTAAAAATTGGTCGATTGGGGGTTTGCCACCTTGAATGATCAAAATTCGAATTTTCTGCTGGAGTCACGCCGATATCGTTATATAATTGTGAATCTTCTAATTTAATGCAAGTGAGCAATAAGTTCAAACGATTTGCGTGTTTTGAGTTTCCTAAAAAATTAAAATTTTAATTTTCAAACTTGAATTTGTGTATTTATGGTGGCCCACTTATAGTGAATTCTTCCGCTGCTTCCTTAACCTATCTTGTATCAAAAGCAGAATATACCAAAATAATTGAAAAAAATCTGATTTGCCACAACACGTGACTTTACCATTTGAAAAAAAAACACGACTAAGTTCAAATATATCAACTGAAAAGCGAAAAACAATAGGAATTTGCAGGCGGGGACAAGCTAATAGTCCAAGTGGTGGTCATTAAATGAAAATACTTATTTAAATTTTACCACAAATATGTTTTGTAATTCTTTGCTTGTCCCCGCCTGCAATACCTTTTCCAATATTATATACTGCTCTTACTTTCTATAGATTATTGAGTTTGTTTTTCGCTTTTCAGTTGATATTTAAGACGACTCTAATGAGACACCTCATTGTTAAAATCCGTCAAACCATTTAGCCTACAGAGGGTGCCAACGAAATAGACATACATACAAACATAGGCTCGAAAAACATTACCCTCCTTTGGCAGTCAGGTAAAAAATGACAGATCATTGACTTGTCATTCGAAATATAAATTGATAAAATGTCTCAACGCAATTACTCAGCTAAAATCTCTTCGTTGGAACCTTCTTTTTTATTTTCTCGGACGCGCATGAATTGATTAACGAGATTTCATTCGTCTCAAAAACAATCAAAAAATTGTCAGATTACTATAGGGTCATTTGAAATACATACGGATAGAATAGAATGTCTTAACCCGCTTGCTCATCTGAAAGTGCTTGAAAATCGTTTATCTTTTCGACTTGGGCAGAGGTCTTCCTAAGTAAGAACATAGTACAGTAGAGTCGCGATAACGTGAACAAAATAAAACCACGCTTATTCACTTTCGCGTATTGTTGAAGGTATTTTAAAATGGTTAATATTGGTAATTATACTTTTCCTCGATACCATGGGTGTACTAGACAATACTAACTTGCATGTATTTTGTCTAGCGCCTCTTGTAAGAAAAAAACATGTTCACGTTAGTGGATTGTTCACGAAATCGAGTGTTCACGGTATCGCGACTGTACTGTATATGAATCTAATTCGCATGAGGTTGTTGCTAAGCTCTAAAATACTGTTTAATAAAAGCGTGTTTACAAGTGGACCAAAGTAAACGAAGCAGACCCGTACCAACGGACTGATAATAATTGGAAGAGGGGGGGGGGAATTAAAAATGAAATTTATTATTATTTAACCTGGTAAATGGGAGTCATAGGTTTTTTCCAACCAGCCTAAAAACCGTACAATGTACGGTCATGATCGTGAGCATTGCGTCCACATCATGGGCAATAGATAAAAGGAACACTTTTTACTTCATTTTTAGCTATTATGCATGAACATGACCGTACATTGTACGGTTTCTTGGCTAGCTGGAAGAAACCTTGTGTGTTGTGCCAAATCAAATTTTTTTATAATTTCAAAGGCGCTAGAACATAATTAGTCTAAGTGGACCACCTTGTAGAATAAAAATGTACCTATTTTCATGCTAAGAAAATTATTGCAAAATAGCAGTTAGTATTTCTTGAGGAGTAAGTCACTCTGAAAAATAGTGTACACTAAAATTTCCAAAATAAATCATTAATCACAAAAGAGCATAAAATTCGAAAAACCTGTACACCAAGATTTCACAGTTATTTACCCATCAGTATTTCTACACCTGATGCAATATTAATGAATTTGTTTTAATTAAATTAAAAATTCATCATAATTGAAAAATGTGAGATGGTTAATACAGCATTACAACAAAATGTAAGTAAAAAATTATAATACTTCTACACAAATGAAATTTAGAAAATTAAAAAGGAGCAAAGAATGTAAAATTGAAATTTAGTTGTTTGGCCAATTACACACAAATTTTCACTCAAGCAAGGGCTAGTAACTCGACATCTAATCAAAAAGAGAGAAAGTACTTCTAGCTTACTCATTTTTATCTGCAAATTTTAAAAAATTTCCATAAATTTAAAAAAAAATTTGATTGTCTCCTCCGATTAACCACTCTTCTGGAGTGAATTTTTTGTTTTAATTAGAAAGCTCACCTCTAATTTTATATAGATTTTCCTCGGTCAGTGCACTAAAAAGAAGTTCTTTAGAACGACAATTCAACATCCACAAGCAGAAAATTGAATCAATTAGTTGATGGGGTTGGGTTTTGTACTCGCCCAACGCAATTCTTTCTTCTATTTTAGGTATTACTACACTTTTTAGCATATTTACATCGGCCCGCACGTAGTCTAAAATAGCTAACGCCCACAAAAAATTAGTGATATCTTTGGCGCGCATTAATTCGCTTACATGCGTTACTTTTGAATTACTACTCCTCGTTTCTTCCAATTCCTTTACGCTTTTAGTGACAAATAGATCAATTAATTTTTCTTCGTAATAAAAATAATCAGCAAACAATGCAAGAATGTAAGACATTGCAGCAAAATTGTAATATTGAATTGTATTGTTGAAAAATATGGTACACGATATCGTATTTAATAAGTCTTCATCTTGATAGTGGTTATTTCGAATTGTTTTGATCAAAGTTATTAATAAAGCTGTATCTTTTAACAGAAATAAATTTTCATGTAAAGTTTGCTTGACCTTCCTCAAAATATCCTTTTCTTTTATTTGAATATTCGTTCTTTGTGTCGAATTGCAAATAATACACATATCTTCTATGGTTAAATTATCTAGAAATTCCCTATTTACACGTTCGAGACATTTTTTAAGATCGTTATACACCTTTTTATTGCCTTTCTCTAAACCAATATAAAACATTAGTTGAATTAATTCTGCTTTATTGGAATTTTTAATGTGTTCATCTACACCGCTCATAAAACATTTATAAAATTGGTATTCTCGAATGCGATTAGGTACTACGCACATATAAGCATTTAAAATTTGCAATATAGTTTTTAAATCTAGACTTTGCACTCGTAAACTGCACTCTATATCTAAAGTTTTTAGTAACTTTTGCAAATTTTTCTTATCGTAATCTAGTTTGTTCTTTTGAGCACTAAAAAATAGATTTGTGATATCTTCGATATTCAAATTTTGCAAAGTACGTAGGTCTCCGTGCACCAAACTGTTGATAGTTTTACTTCCAGTTGCAGGCACTTTCTGCTTATTGTGGCTTTTATTCAGATATATTAACAAGCGACCATTTAAAGTCTTTTGATAATCAATGCTCATCCGGTCTCCTAATATGGTTCTAGTGGACTGCCATCTTACTGTTCTATATAAACTTTTATGGAATAAATAACTTTTAATTCTTGGCACTAAATATGATACATTCATTTTTGTTATTTTTTATCACAAATGCATACCTATCCTATACAAATAATAGGATTACAACAGGTTAATTAATGTCACATGCACGTCAACTGTCACTTCGACGAGGTTAACTACCGGATTGTGACTTGTGAGCTTAGTTTATTTATATTATCAGGTAAGTTTATTTAATTTTAGATTTAAATTGTTTATCGCGGTTTTAATGGTTTGACTTCCCACTGATAAAGTTTTTCTGGCAGTTCAAAGCAAATTCAAGATTGAGGTTATGTGTGCTGTTTATTTTTTGAAATTTAAAAATAATTTACCGGGTAAACCAAGAAGCTTATTGTTATAATTAAATCATGATCGATATGATTAACCACATTGTTTGAAAGTTTTAAAATAATTATATTTTATTTAAAAATTATTTTTACCCCACCCAGTGGCGTGCTATTCATGTTTTATTAATGGACCCGATGGGCCCTTTTTTCCTCATTTTTTTATGCGTTATCTTATATTTCAGATTGTGTACCTTTTACGTACTTCTACCCTACTACCTAGTTTTCGGTTTTCTCTGTACGTATCTGTAATTTCTAGTCAATCTAGATCAATTTAAGGTCAATCTGAGATTTAATCCTGAATCTCAGATCAATCCTTGACTATTAATACGGACATTAGAGATCCACATTTTCAAACATTTAGGGCCAATTTACAATGATCTGCAAATTTAGACAGTTTAGGCTTGTACATTTTTCATGTACGATTTTCTATAAAAATTATTTCTTTTCAGAATCAGAATGAGTACTCGAGAAATTCTGTCTCTTCAATTTGGACATTACGCCAACTTTGTTGGAACTCATTGGTGGAACTTACAAGAATCCGGTTTTGAATATAACCCATTAAATCCATCAGAGATTAATCACGATGTACTTTTTCGTGAAGGTTTAACAAACAAGGTAATTATGCTTCTAATTTTAAAACTTAATTTAAAAGAAAAAATTCCATAGGGTCAAGTAACTTTTACACCAAGATTGCTATTGGTCGATTTAAAAGGTAGTTTGAAGAGTTTGCCTGAAAGTGGTTTGTTGAACGACCCTCTACCGCCTGAGTGTATACCCGATAGTGTACTCTGGAACGAAGAAATAGTGCAAGTTAATACCACAGAAAATCAACCTAAAAATCAATTTCAAGAAGATTTAAGCAATTTACAACAGCCTAGAGACGTTTTAAAGAAAATTTACAACTTGAATGAAGAAGTTAAAGTTTGGTCAGATTTTCTTTATACTCGGTTTCATTCAAGAACTGTTAATATAATTAAAGAGTACGAACACGAAAGTGCAGTATCACAGTTTGACGTGTTTCCATTAGGAACAAATTTGTGGAATACTAATTTTTTTAAAGAGGACTTTAGTGATAAAATTAGAAATTATATCGAAGAATGTGATAGTTTTCAGGTAAGACATTTTTGTTTAATTAAAGACTGCATATTATGACACCTGTTGTAATTTTAACAAGTGGTTTTTAGTAAACCACATCATCATTCAAACAAATTTTTTTTTTATATATAATATAAATAAATATCTTCACCAGTTAGGTGCCTTAGCTACTGCAAAACTCATTGCCGGCTTAAGCCAACGCGGGGCCCGTGTATTCTTTTGAACGACCTTTTTCTAACGAAAAACACTTTTTCCCGAGGCGGGAACAGGGATCACTTTTTTTACTATCCTTTCTGTCGGACGCGGGACCTATAGCATTTGCTACTTCTGCTACTGTGTTAATCCAGCACTGGCAAAATTCAATTTACCAATCTTTAAGTTATTCAATTACGAGGAAAAATCTTATCCAAAAACAAATATCTATAAAACAGTTTCTTGGGATTTTTGGAGGTACAGAAAAAACAACAAAAGTCAATTACATTGATTGGTTCATAGTTAAAAAATCAATTTTTAATTTAACCATAGCCAATTTTTAAGTTTTTATTTATTTAAGGGATTTCATATTACGTTAGATGCCACAAACGGATTTGCTGGTTTGGCTGCTTCATGTATCGAACATTTAAAAGATGAATATGAAAATAAGTCAGTATTAGCATTCCCCGTGTTTGATTCGTATTATTCAGATTATTCCTTTACTTCTGAAGAAGAAAAACAAAAATCAAGGTTACAAGATTCTTTACGAGTTTTAAACACTGCATTGTGTTTTGATTCGCTAAGAGAACAAAGTTCGTTATTTGTTCCATTATGTGCAAGTAAAAATGCATGGCGGCAACCAGGACCTAAGAGGGATTTTCATCATGTGGTATATGATGTAAGAATTTGTATAGGAATGTTGAAAAGAAATTATTCTTTTTAAATTTTAGCATAAATTGGCTTATCATACCAGTTCAATTTTGGCAGCTGCTTTAGATACTGTAACACTTCAGCATCGCCTCAAGTCGACGACTTTATCTTTAGTTGACCTTTGCACAGATTTAAGTACTTACGGTCGAAAAGCCGCAGCTGCCAGCGTCTGCTTACCGTTCTCTTTCAATAAAGGTGCAGATTTTATCGACTGTTTGGATCAATGGGAAGGACCTCTAACCCAAAGCATAACACCGAATTGTTTGATAGGTAAAATTGTATTGTTTTGTTTGTAACGTATTTCATCTTTTCTCGTGCAGGTACAGACAAATTATCACAATTTATGACTTTAAGAGGAATTTCTGAAGATCGTCTGAAACGTCCTTTAAAATCTGCTGGTGCACAAAAGGATATGGAAGCATACAAATGTAACACAATCCGAGAAATGTTAAACTTGTACTTATCTTGCAATTATTTCTTTAGTCGTAATCATATTACTACTATAACTAAAGGCTTACCGGTAAATACTCCGTATCCAAATATTTTTGATAAGTACGTTACCACTAACGGAAACATTGACAACCTTCTAAGAAGTGAAAATGCTGGTAACTATTAACAAACAATCAATATAAAGTATCACTAAAAAATTAATTTTCTAGCTGTAGAAACTGTGCCCGTATTGGCTGGATTACATTCGGGTTCAGGCGTTGGCGATATGATAGAAAACCTTCACACAGAAACGAGACGAATCAAAGTTAACCGCTTGCATCAGTTTTCTTCGCATGGTCTAGAAAGTTTAGAATTTAATGAATCTTTGGATAGACTTTTTGATCTCAGGGAATGTTATGAAGAAAATTACGCGATATAAATGTTTTACATTTTTTTAAATAAATTTCTAAATGTTTATAAATGTACTTTTTTTTTATTTAAAATACAAAACTTTAATCTCTATCTTGAGGAAATTCAACTCCCACGTCTTTTCTAATTTTATCCATGAATTGCGCCAATTGTATTGTTTCCTTGTGCGTAATTTTTGGACTTTCCAGTAGGCCTAAAATATTTTTTAGTTTAAGTTTTGGTGAAAACAGTGCCGTACTTACCTAAAACTTTCAGAAACGATATTTTTCATATTAAGGGGAGCATATTATACAAAAGTTAGTAGGCTCAATGGTTTCTGAAGTGCTTTTAATAGTACACTTAAATAACATGAGGGTACCACTAAATTGGAAGGCGTAATAAATTGCATTATGAGATTACGATTATAAATTTTTAGAAATTGAATTACTATTAAAAATTAAAGAAAAAAAGTTACTTATTGATAATATCCAAGGTGACCTGGGCGAGACCCCCTGTTCAATAAAGCCTAAAGCTTGTATCTATTGATAAGTACGGCACTGAGAGCGGAAGTAAATACGTACCAGCTTTGATACATTTTCCAACTTCCTGAACTTCATAAGACATTCCCACAGTATAAGTATGTTTAAACTGCACATCTGTTGGGGGAAGGTCAAAATTTATAGTTTCTTCGGGTGTCACAATGGTGGTTGGACACCAAAATCTTGGAATCTGAAATTTGAAAAATAAAACAAATATTTTTTACACAAAATTATTTAAATAAATGAAAAGAAACAATCAAGTTTTCATTTACCTTTGTAACAGTTGAAATGAATGCGTAATTGTTTAGCAATTGTTTTTCTATTGCTTGACAAATTTGTTTATTATTTACACATAATCCGCCTATTTGATAAGTTTGAAATTCTAATAAGTTAGTAGTTTAGAAGTGATAAGCATAATTTTGCTTCTATAAATTATTAAAAGTTAGTTAAATATTTTAAATTGTGAGTTAAAAATCGGAGGACAGCTGAATTTAGAGCATCACATAAAAACAAAAAGTAAGTGAAAATTATTAAAATTTATATACCTTCTATAAGCAATTTAATGGTAACAATAAAGATTAAAGTACCGTAATAGTTCCTTTCGTGCCAATAACCAAAGCTTCGTTGGGTAAATTTGCACGAGAGTGGGTAGAAATAACAGCTGTTTTTCCACCCTTGTAAGTCAGTACTGCTGTAGCCGATTCATCGACGCCTCCCGTATTTAAATGTCCACTAGCGACAACAGAAAGCGGCTCTTCGGTACCATACACAAACTGTACAAGTTGCAGACCATAGATTCCTAAATCCAATATTGTGCCACCACCCAATTCTTTAGATCTGTAAAAATATTGTGATCAAAATTGTCCAAGACATTGGTAACGAAGACTTTACGCTAATCTCTCAACGTAATCGAAAGCTCTTCCGAAGGTAATAGAAATGTAAAGAACCTCGCCAATAAGATCGGACTTGATCATTTTTTGCAGTTCTTCATACGAAGGAAAACAACGTGACCATATTGCTTCCATCAAAAACAATTTCTTTTCTTTAGCATAGTTGATCAACTCTTTAGTGTGCTTTTCGTTTAAAGTTAAAGGTTTTTCACACAATACGTGCTTGTTGTGAGATAACATTAATTTGGCCACTGCTAAATGTTGCGTATTCAAATTACCAATGTACACAATGTCTGAAATAAATTTTAAATTATTTGAAAACGTCGGTTGGTCGTAGAAGTTAGTTTCAAATCCGAGATTCCTGTTTTTAGAGTCGCCCAAACAAATAATAAAGTTATTTCTTAATGCTATAGTAAGAACTAATAAGAAGCAAACATCTTGAATATTGGGAGGGCCTCCAGGGACTTAGGCAATCGCGGATGTTCATGGATGGCCCCTCCAGTGGACAAAGGAAATCCTCCAGCTGAGCAAAGCACGGCTGAAAAAGATAGTAGGGCTGTTTACCGGACACTGCTGTCTTAACAGGCACCTCAACACATTGGGTGTCGTAGAAGATTCTGCATGTAGGCTATGGGGGAAGGAGGAGGAAACTCCACACCACATACTATGTGTATGCACAATACTAGCCCCAAAAAGGCTAAAACATCTTGACTGTCTATATCCGACTCTCGGATAGATAAATCAAGTTCCCATAGGTAAAATCCTCAACTTTATAGAGAATACGAAACTATTGGAGTAAAACGTGGAACGCGGGGTACAATAAGCCAGGAGCTTCAGTGCAAGTGGTTCGAAAGAAACACAACCCGTTCAGCAATAATAATAATTCACATCAAACGTGTCACGAATAAATTCGTTGATTTCAATAATAATAATAATGCTGTAGTATACGCTATATTTGTGTCGCTCAATGCATCTGGCTTTCTTTCAACTTGGCCGACAGGGCAGCGCCACTAGAGCTGCACAATTATTGGTCTATTATAAAAAAATAGTAAATTTGTACATCTTAAAGTGTTTTAGATAATGGTAACCGAACCTTTTTTTTACTACCGGAGACATTTCGCTTTAGCATTTCGCTAACCATTTTCACCATCACTCCACAAGTCTTATTCTGTAAATTTTTGCTTGTGAAAGGTATAACTTTGTGACGTTAAGGATGGATTAAAATTGTAGTACTATATTAATCTCATGCGAAATATGATAATGATTTCACTTATCTAATTCTTTTAATTATGAATTAAAATTGATTTATATCAATATTGTCACGTTATCAGTATAGGTACATAATTATAATATGTAAGTACTTTATTCACTCCATTGTTTTCTTTTTGTAGAAGTTATTGTGCGAATAAGTTGATTTTTTAAGATAAGATAAGATGCAAAATGATTATGATTTCGTGTAATTTTTTTATTTATGAATTAAAATTGATGTTTATCAGTTATCAGTAGGGGAATGTCGGGAGGTTTGGGTAAGAGGAGGTTTGGGTCGATGCCAAAATTACATTCCCAAAGCGTTTAACGTACGCATAACTACCTCCACCAAGGTCCCATAAGGTATCGAAACTCTTCCCCGTTGTTATCGCAACGTGACTGTAAATATTAATTGTTTTATCGAATAAAACGGCTTTTTGACCAGGTAAATTTTCGTTTTATATATCTATATTATATGTCAGTTATTTTTTATTTCTTTTGAAATATCTCTAAAACGACTATTACATTGGAATGATTAGTTATTAAGCTTAACATGACTATTATTCAATATAATCCAACTTTCCACATGCGAAAATTCCAACCACATTTTTGTGTTTTGGCACCAGTGGGAGGAATGGGTCAGAAATGTGAGAGATTGCTAAAGGCTAAGAATCTATAAGAATAGAGTAGGGAGTTAAGAATTGAATCTTTATTGAAATATTTGTTATGTTGCGTTAATATTTTGTTTATTTTGCTTCGTGATAGTGTTGCTTATTAATATTATTTTATGTTATTTTAGTTTATATTCATTAAAAAACAATTCTTTTAGTTTAAATGACTATATACCCATACATCCCTATTACCTACCCAAACCTCCCCACATGCGGGATAAATGGGTCAAATTTTCTCTGCTACTACAATTTAAAAAAACTTGTGTCAAAATTAAAGTGATCCATTCTACATTATTTACATAGCTTGTGCAATACCTGTTCTACGCAATGGTATATTTAAGGTTCGTCAATTATGTTTCAGAAATTAAATAAAATGTATTTATTAAAAATTGACCCAAACATCCCGACTCTCCCCTACATAGTAATATTGTAATGTAGGATGTATCTACTTTAAAGTATCCGCTGAATTATTTTTTTGTAGAAGTTATTACCAAGCATGCACAGTGTGAATGAATTGATTTTCTTAACATAAAAGCTTATCAACTTATTCATGCACTGTGTGCATGAGAAAATGTTGTTTTAAATTGACAAAAATAATATAATATATCAAATTTTATATAGAAATTAATGAAAACATCAGACAAACAAAAAGATTTCATAAATAAAATACAATTAATTATAATTTTATTTTTTAAAAATGTTTTTAAAACAAAAGATTTTTAATTATTTTACGCATAAGGGGAAAAAATTAAATATATTGTAGTGATATTTCCTTGTTTAAGAGATCCAGATGGATTGGTAGACAGATAATTGGTAAATTTATGATTTAAGTTCAGTAGTCAGTCGATACGACTAAAAAAAAATAAGATTTGCATCAAAAACAAAAACCATCCCATGTAACAATTAATTACACATGAGACACAATTTGAGTTTGTTTATGAGATACAAAAGTTTTGTAACACCCTGTGAGTGCTTTTTAAATTTCATAACGGCCGCGATTTTCTGTAAAACATAAGGTTAAAGTGTTAATATCAGTTTGGTGCGCGAGCAATTAACAACGTTGCGTTACCTGCTAGAGGGACCATTTTTGGTTACCAGCAACAAGATCCCCACCACAAAAGCAAATTTTGAATTTTGGAAAAGGAACGAGAAACACAGCAGTTCCCGGGTGAAGCTCGAGCAGAGAGGAGTTTCTTAGTGGCCTCCAAGCCGAGAGCAGTCTCTTGGTGAAACTCAAAGAGAGAGCGCGTGGAAGTCTCCACGAGAAGAAGGAACTCAATTGCGGTTCTTTGGTACAAAAAGACCAAAGCATTAATTTACTTAATTAAACCGAAGTAAATGAATTTACAAAATTCGAGTATTTGATAAAAGTTGTGTATCGTGAACGTGGCGAATCGGAAATCAACTTGACATTTGGTGACTGTTTTGTATTTGGAATACTGGCAAACGTGTGAAGCATTCACAGCTTTGGACAGGTGGAAACAGCTGGCGGCTACTGGCACGAGTTTCGACGCATGCATCTGGCAACACATGGAGTTTAGTGGAATGTAACAAATGTGCGATAAGGTACAAAATTTATTTTTTATTTTTAATTAATCTAAATTATGAATCAATGAATTGTGTTGATTTTAGATTAATTAAAGGACTTTATTGATTTTAATGTTATAATTTGTTTACATGATTACACCTAATAATGAAATATCCAAATTTAGCTCCTAAATACAAGGATTTAAATGTGATTTGGATGCTTTAATTATTGCACAAAAATAACACATTGGTTTTAGACAAAATTGTTGTCCGAGTTAATTTGATGCAAATTTTTATTAATTCTTTATGCTACTTAATAAATTATGTCTACAACAAATTGCCCTCTTATTTAATCTACTGAATCCATTGACTCTGAGGAAGAGGAAAACTCTACTCCGATAAAACGTTAGCTTCGAGGGTCTTTCTTTTTTGGGGTGGTTATTCTTAAGGTAAGAATAATCATTACAACTAAATTGGCATCCCTTTACGTGGGGCTATAGTGGATAAATTAGGGGTAGTTAGGTAGAAGTTTGTAAATAGAAATCAAAAACTTGAAAATAAAAATTTTAAAAATTTTTAATAAAATTGATTCTAATGTGTTAGAGAGAGCGCATTTATTAAATTTAAAGGATAGAAACACATGAATTTGTTCAAACTACGAAAAATAAGGTCAATAAAATTGCAGCTGCGAAATTTTAACATTGTTAAATTGAACAAAACAAAAATTTAAGGAACACATGCACGAAAGTTTCAACATTTCTGAGGCCAAGTGGATAAATTTTAAATAAAATTAGTTTGCACATTTAAATTAAACGATAATTTTAACAAAATGGGTGATAACGAACAAAATAATTCGGGTATAACATGGGATGATATCATGGCCGTTTTGAATGAGGGATTCGAAAACCTCAAGAATAAACTTGACGCTATGACCTTTAATTTTGATAATAAATTCGAGGACCCCAAAAATAAAACGGTAGAAAAGAAGAAGCCGGAAGAATTTAAATTGGAAGAAGTTTTATTAAGCGAGGGGGTAGATACCCTTGCGAAAGAAAATGTCACAGGCGACATTGTACTTAAAGAAGTCCTGCAGGAAGAATTTGAAAAATTAAAAGAAAATAAAGTTAATGAAACGGAAGCTAAAATCGATAAAACGGAAGAATTAAAATTAGAAGAAATCGTCAAAGAAAATAAAACAATAAAAGAAAAGGAAGATAATGTCGCAGGCGACATTGTAGATAAGGAAGTCCTGGAGGAGGAAGTTAAAAATTTCGAAGAAAAACAAGAAGAAATAATCGTAGAAAAAATTGAAAATAAAAATTTGAAAGAAAGTGAAAACATAAAAGAAATTGAGGTGATAGAAGTTATCATAAATGAGGGGGTAGTAACAACCCTAGTAGAAGATGTCGCAGGCGACATTAATAATGAAGTCCTGGTAGAAGTTCATTCAGACGAGGGGGTAGAAATCCCAACAGAAGAAATCAAAGTTGAAAAATGTGGTGTAGGCACCACTTATAAGAAAGTCCTGGTTTACTCAAGAAAGCAAATAAGAAGAAGAAAATGGGAAAAGCTGCGAAGGAAAAGAAAATCTAAATGGTTAAGAAAACAAAATTATTCAACAAAAATTAAAAGTGTAATGGAAATAAAAATTATTTCTAAAAAATCAAATGAAGAGGTTGAAAATACTCCGAGTTCAGGGGGTGACAAATTGGAAGAAGTGATAGCGGATGAAGATGTCATACCGTCAAACAAAACTTTATGGTTCTTCCAAGTTGGAAGAATTTTCAAAAGAAAAATTTTGAAAATTAAGAAAATTTTTGGAAGTTTTCAAATTAAAAAGAAGATGAAGGTGGTAGAAGAGATAGGGGTAGTGATTCCCTCTAAATGGCAATATCGGCGAGTACGTTGGAAATTCACCAACGAAGATAACCCACCCCAATAAATTAAGTAAAATGGGAAATTGAAAATTCTACGACAACCGCGAGAAAATGGAAAGTGTAAATAAAAATTAATAGTGTAAATAATTAGTGAATAAGGACTTGTAAATTTGATAAATAATTAAACGCGAATCGTCACCAGTAAGAAGAATTTTTAAATCATAAATAATTAAACAATCATGTTAATTAAACAATTAATAATTTAATAATAATAAACAAAAATTTAAAGCTACGCACATGGAATAATTTGGAGTTGAAGAATAAATAAGGAAACTTTAAAAGCAGTGAAATTTAAATAACGCGATAAACAGTAATCTTCGAAATAGAAGCAAATTAATAATTAAAATTTTTATAAAGTAATTAAAAATAAATAAATTTTTCGAAAAATTAAACATGGACTTAATGGAAAGTTGAAAATAAAGTTGTACTGAACAAGAAGAAAATGGAATTATTTAAGAATGAATTGAAGTTTTAGAAAATGATTTGCCATTGCGAAAAATTAAGATAATGATAATTAAGAAGTTTGAAGGTTGAATGGAATGTAAAGTGAATTGAATAGAATTGAAGTATTGCTACCGCTCATGGTATGAAGTAGCCAGTTAATGAAGAAAAGTTTAATAGAAATTGTTGAAGGTAATGAGTTGCTACCGTTTTCAAGAAAGAAAATGTAGCCAGTTGATGAAGAAAAGTTTTGAAGAAAATGAATTTGAAGATTAAGAATTTTAAATCGCAATGGAGAATTTGACAATGAAATAAATAGAAAAATTGAATGATAAAATAGAAATTGTGCAAGTACGATGTTATAGAAAAGTTTTTTAAAGGTCCACTCCACGTTCGAAAAATAAAAGTTTGAAAAATTATTGAATGAATTTTGAAATGAAAAGAATTGCATTTTTGAAGAAAGGTTTATCGAATCACTGCAAGTAAAGATTTATGAAATCATAAGGGGTAATTAGAATTTTGTGCGAATTGATTTTGAAAAGTTTTGAAATTTGATTAGAATGATAAAGGTTGGTGACGATAGCAAGATTTTTATAAAGGGATGATTTTATTTTAAAGGTTTTATTTGATATTTGGTAGTTTATTTAATTAGAGTAGGTTGTAAATTTGATTATTGGGAAAATTTGAATGAGGGTGAGATTTATGAAATTTTGGGACGCCAATCATGGACGAAACACAGCTCAGCTGGTATAAGATAGTATTGAAACCCACGTGTTTAGTAATTACGAAGGGGTCTATCCTAAATCGCAATTTAGAAAGGATAATTGCACTCATTTAAAATTTAGGGGATGATTTCACTTACGTGAATCATTGAAGGGAGAGTTTATTTTTGATTTTTAATTATTGTAAATTTGATTATGATGAAGGCTGAAACTTATTATGAGGTAGATAAGATTCAAAATATCACCTCTATTTTGTGTAAGAAATACCAACAGGCCGCACTTATTTTGGAAAAACGTTTGCTGATGGCATTACTTACAAGGGGGTAAAGCTGTAGTGATATTTCCTTGTTTAAGAGATCCAGATGGATTGGTAGACAGATAATTGGTAAATTTATGATTTAAGTTCAGTAGTCAGTCGATACGACTAAAAAAAATAAGATTTGCATCAAAAACAAAAACCATCCCATGTAACAATTAATTACACATGAGACACAATTTGAGTTTGTTTATGAGATACAAAAGTTTTGTAACACCCTGTGAGTGCTTTTTAAATTTCATAACGGCCGCGATTTTCTGTAAAACATAAGGTTAAAGTGTTAATATCAGTTTGGTGCGCGAGCAATTAACAACGTTGCGTTACCTGCTAGAGGGACCATTTTTGGTTACCAGCAACAAGATCCCCACCACAAAAGCAAATTTTGAATTTTGGAAAAGGAACGAGAAACACAGCAGTTCCCGGGTGAAGCTCGAGCAGAGAGGAGTTTCTTAGTGGCCTCCAAGCCGAGAGCAGTCTCTTGGTGAAACTCAAAGAGAGAGCGCGTGGAAGTCTCCACGAGAAGAAGGAACTCAATTGCGGTTCTTTGGTACAAAAAGACCAAAGCATTAATTTACTTAATTAAACCGAAGTAAATGAATTTACAAAATTCGAGTATTTGATAAAAGTTGTGTATCGTGAACGTGGCGAATCGGAAATCAACTTCACATTTGGTGACTTTTTTGTATTTGGAATACTGGCAAACGTGTGAAGCATTCACAGCTTTGGACAGGTGGAAACAGCTGGCGGCTACTGGCACGAGTTTCGACGCATGCATCTGGCAACACATGGAGTTTAGTGGAATGTAACAAATGTGCGATAAGGTACAAAATTTATTTTTTATTTTTAATTAATCTAAATTATGAATCAATGAATTGTGTTGATTTTAGATTAATTAAAGGACTTTATTGATTTTAATGTTATAATTTGTTTACATGATTACACCTAATAATGAAATATCCAAATTTAGCTCCTAAATACAAGGATTTAAATGTGATTTGGATGCTTTAATTATTGCACAAAAATAACACATTGGTTTTAGACAAAATTGTTGTCCGAGTTAATTTGATGCAAATTTTTATTAATTCTTTATGCTACTTAATAAATTATGTCTACAACAAATTGC
The DNA here is from genome assembly GCA_958510855.1 of Rhagonycha lutea. Classification (NCBI taxonomy): domain Eukaryota; kingdom Metazoa; phylum Arthropoda; class Insecta; order Coleoptera; family Cantharidae; genus Rhagonycha; species Rhagonycha lutea. The sequence continues at coordinate 23,089,244 of OY294036.1, forward strand.
CCTCTTATTTAATCTACTGAATCCATTGACTCTGAGGAAGAGGAAAACTCTACTCCGATAAAACGTTAGCTTCGAGGGTCTTTCTTTTTTGGGGTGGTTATTCTTAAGGTAAGAATAATCATAACAATATTATAATCGGAAAAATAATTAAATTATTTTTTGATCTTCTAATTTTGACAACCATGGTTTATAATATTTCAAATTATTTATTATTTATAATATATTATTTACAACGAAATGACCAGTAGCACAATCTCCTAAAACCATTAGAAATAATAATTTATATCTATTCCAGGTCTTAAAATGTTTTATTAAACCTGGAATTGTTTGATGATTTTTTAAAATTTACCTCATTCCTATACGAAACATAAAAAACTATGAAAAATCATAAATTTTATACCATGTATTATTGAGAAGATGGTGGTGAAATTTACCCATACCATAGTTCAAGTCAAGACAGACAATTCTATGTAAAATATTAAAGTATTTTTCAAAATATTTCAAAGCAAAAATGTTTATAATTTATAGTATCAGCGGGCGAATCTTACCTTGTTTAAAATCTCCCAAACTGTATCAAAAACACAAATACTCAAGGTTTTAAATTATAATTTTTTCAAGGATTTAATAATATTATACCTATTTATAAGAAAAATATTTTGATTAAATGTTATAGCAAATTAAATAGCAAAAATTATTATTCGTTAGGTTAGCAGAAAAAATTAAATGCAAGACATTTTATCACAAAACACTTCTGTGATTTAGAAGGGCCAATGTCACTTTATTCGATTTTCGCATTTATAGCTTCATCAGCCTTTTTCCGCCCACTGCTGGACATAAGCCTCTCCATATTATGAAGGATCTGGCCATAACTCACCACGCTGGCCAGACGGGTTGGTGAGTAGTCCGCAGATCGATTTTGGACTATAGTTGTTTTACATCCGGTGTAGCAGCTTACTAGGCTAGCATTCAGATGTGCCTGTAGCCCTGTTTTTTGTTAACAGTGGCAATTCGTCAACTCAGGGGGACCGCCGGCTTAACGTGCCCTCCGAAGCACGGAGACTTGGTCATAAGAAAGTTTGACTCTCCCCGGGTTTGAACCCGGTACCCCGCGTTCGCATCCAACTGCGTTAGCTGCAAGGCAATGACCGTCTCTTTTTAGCAGCATTTATAGCAATATACGTTAATATCTTTTGTAATTGATAAACATTATAATCGACTTTTCGTTTTATGAAAAGAAATCCAATGGGTGATGAATAAAACTGAGCATGAAGTTTACACTCAAAATTTTGAATTAATACCTCAGATTATACGAATAAAATTTATAAGTAGATGCTGAGCGTAAGTAGGTATTCTTATTATAAGAGTATCAGTGAGGCCACAACTCAAAACTCCCATTTCTGACATTCGCTCTTATCGAATTAATATTTAAATTCCTCCTCCTCCTCAGTCCATAAGCCTTCTGCAGGGTGTGGTGAGCCTTTTAACAAAGGCTTTTCATGGCAGATTACACCCCGGTGATTTGCCATTGCCTGCCGAGAGGAGACGGCCACAATATGATTCTTGCTTCGCCCGGAGTCGAACCAGGTTCTCTGTGTTAGCAGTCTATACGTTTAATCGCTATGCTAAAGACCGTCTCAATATTTATATTGGTTAGTTGTTAATTCGTATAATAAATTAATTTATTGATTCATGCATTCAAGGGCTTTTTCCATTCCTGTCGGAATATTGCCACTTCTATTGAAGTCATTACAATCCATTTCACGAGGTGGATTAATCTTCTTTTGCTACTCTTTTTACTATAACTTTTCACCACAGCGTGTGGATGTTCACTGGAAGGCCGGGCTAAGAAACTCTGCAAAGTCTGCGACTTGAACCCAGAATATCATATCATTTTTAATACCTTGTACTGATGAATTTCAACCCCTTAGCCCCTGAATACGTGCTTGAAATTGTACTGATTTATTTGTAGGGTCTAATTTATATTTTCACTTTAATTAGCTCTTATCAAATTAATACTTAAAAATTAATAAAAAATTATCATTTTGACTATCTTTTGCTGATGAATTTCAACCCCTGAATACCCTACGTGCTTGAAACTTTACTGGTTGCTTCTATGGTTTAATTTATATTTTGCACTCTAAAAAACGCGAATCTCAGATTTGCCGTTACTGATCTTATATTAAAATAGGAATTTGATTGCTCGATAGTGGATACAATGAGCGGTACTGTCCCATGCATTTTAGAAAATCGACAAAAAACAGTTAAATTAATTAAAATTGCTACAAATTTTAAAAATGCACCTGATGCAAAAATTTTATTATTTCATCTTGAAATTTGTATTCCCCCCCCCCCCCATGAACTTCGGCTGGATCCACCCTTGCAGGTGTTACACGGTCTCCGTGACTCACAGTTTGAGAAGCACTGCTAGTTTACATAAAACAAAATTACAATAAATTGGTTCATATTATTCTTCAAAATTAACTTTTTTTTAAACATCCTGTAAAATAGTCACCCTTATTTATTTTATACGTACCAATGTTATCATCTTCAGCCAAACTCGCGTAATTATCATATGCTTTTGGAATACCAAGTTCTTTGGCAAAATTTTGGGCCCTTTCTTGATTTTGTGCAGCAACTGCCACCAGTTGGTGTTCATTTCGTGGTAAAATTGAAACAGATTTTGCGAATTGTGTACTGATTTTGCCAGCACCAGCAATGCCCCATCTTAAAGCCATCTTGAGCTTACCAGAAAACTTACGTAATTAAAATAGGTGAAACGCACTTGATTTTATATATTTTGATAAAGACACTTGAAAAGATAAGACACGTGCATAACAAAAAATTGTGCGATTACGACAATAATATAACCTCAAAATGAAAATCAGTAATTTCACATTAATGAAAATAGCTGGTATTGGGGGTTTTGCAACAGCAGCTATGGGTTTCGCTTTAAGAAGAAAAATTAACAACAACATAGCCCAAACAGAATACTACAAAGAAGCAATGAAAGATTTACGAAGCAACAACGGTGTGATTTATTTAATGGGTCAGCCAATTCGAGATGGTTCAATCGATGTAAGTGATCATGAGAAGAACTATACAAAACCTTTAACTGCTCACTACCAAGTTCCAGTGTACGGTCCAAAAAATAAAGCTATTTTATACTTTTGGGCAAACAGGATAAATGAAAATGATAAATGGAGTGTAACTCGAATAGAATTGCAGCTTCGAAATGAACCCGACAGAAGATTATTGGTCAAAAACATCAAAATTGAGGGAACGGTTTAGTAATTGAATATTTGATCTGGAAATCGGTAGCATCAAAATTCAACACTACTCTAAGAATTGAGTTGTGCAAAATGAAACTGGACGAAAACAAAGTTCTAAGTAAATGAATCATGTAAATACTAATTAGGTAGTTGAAATAAAAATACTGTATAAATATAATTGGTGATTGGGATTATTTAAGCACTAAATTTCGCCTTTGGTGCGCTCCAGGAAACAATTTTAAGAAATAATGTGCAATTTCTTAAGGTTCCATTGGTTATATTCCCTCCTTTAGGACAATTAACTATACTATTTATACCGATTTATACTAACCAGGTACGCTATTTTAATTAGAAAGTGACCAACCGCCCTCCTTTGAGGAGGATTGCCCTCCTTTTTTATGAACCGTCCTCCTTTTCCAACTTTTGTCCTCCGAGTTTCAAAAAATGTTAGAATTCATAAAAAGATCTTAGATTTTATGAATTTTTTTTATAAAAAAAAGGTAATTCTAAATGAGCTTTTTTCTTGAAAAAAAAGGTTTTTTAAAATAAATGAAAAGGTTTTAGAACACAAATGCTTTGACTAATGAGGTCAATAATTTAGCGATAAGATGGGCTGAAAAGCTAACAAATTATGTATTTTGGTTTGAAAGTAGAAGAAAAAACACTATAACTTTGAATTTTTAGCTTGAAATTCAAAATGGAATGCACAGCCTCATTTTGAATGTAAAATATAAAATTCCAAAAAACTTTGCATTTTGTACTTCAAATATGAAATACAAAATACATTAAAATTATATGAAATAAATTACAAAATAAATAATGCATTTTGTCTACCCTTGATTTCCTATTGAAGTACAAAATGCAAAAAAATATTTTGGAATTTTTTATTTTAAATTCAAAATACAAGTAAGTAACTGAAATATGAGCACTGTGCACTCTATTCTGTGAATTTCAAACAAATAATTCAAAGTTATCTTGTTTTTTGTTCTAAATCTAAAATACAAATTAATTTTGCCCACCCCTGCACTGAACTAATTCTAGGATCGCTACAAGACTATTAGATGAGATCATTAATTTTCTGTATTTCAAAAATTAAGATACCGTACCAGCTGTTAAAATCAAAAATTGCTCTTTACTACAAAATTATCGAATTTTTAACCTGTTAATTTGAAAAAGCAAATAGAATAAATTCAATCAAGAATTCAAGCAAAAGCAATTAATTTGTACAAAACTATCACAAAAATGTTTGCTACATTTTTTATTAACAATATTTATATAAGTTACATTTTTTTCTATTTTATAAAAGATAAAATAAATTTCATTCTATTGAAACACCACATAAGTAGTACTGTAATTATTTACATGCAATTTTAAGTCATTTTACCAAAAATTAGATGGTAACATACCATCCGGTTTATCAAATTCATTCTTAGCTTTATAATTTTCCAGAATCGTTTTCAATCTACTCACAGGTCCACCATTGTCTATTTTTTCTATAGCAGGCAAATAAACATGGTAAATAAACTTGACCATCTTACGAAAAACATTGCCATAAACCTTTTGTAATAAAAACCCACAATTTTCTAAAAATATAAGCAACAATTGGGCTGTTATATCAGGTTTAGGTTCCAAATTTAAAAAAGCAGACAACCACCTCCATCCTTCAATATAACCTAAAGGGTTATGTCTTTGACTTCTTTTGGGTTCGGTTATTATCATGGCCGAGTACAGCCTCATAATTCCTGTCACTCTTTTTAAAAAGTCGTTCTGCTTTTCGATAACGTTATCTTTATACCGATAACCTAAGCTAGTGTAAAATTCCTGATCAGTCGCATCCACTGGTCGGGGAAAATAAATAGGCACCAAGTATGGACACTCGTGATGAAACTCTGCAAGTAATAACTTTCCAAAATCTTGATAATCATTCCACAATGATATAGCAACTGCTGCATAATGAAATGCAGACATAGGATTACTGGAAACAATTAAATCTCCTTGCAGAACAAATTTTTTAGCCAACAAAGAAGTGCAAAAGAAAACGCCTTCTGGGTGATCCCTAACACTTACAGCAGTTTCACCTACTACTACACGCTGTCCACTTAATAAATTTGATAAACGGTTATACTTATCTGACAAATGTTCTGGATTCACTGCCGATATAGTATTAACAGGTATGTTAACAGCTTTTTGCAAATTAAACTTTAACTTTTTTGCATCAACATTATCTTTAAGATTACTACACAAACGATTATAATTTTCAGAAAAACTTTGTAAATCAGTGTAGTAAGTTACGGAGTCAACACTAGAAAACTTATTAATTAGGTTTCCAATATTTTTCGTATTTGCTGGTTCTTGTTTCGGCTGATGATGTACAACTGCAGGTGGTGGGGGTGTTGGTTTCTGTTGTGGAACCGGTGTTGGAGCTTGTTCATTATTAACTGCTTTTATTCGATTATCCACTATATTCTGTAACACTAAGAAAATAATCATAAAATTGATGTATATAAAAAAGAAATTGATAATATACAAAAACGAAATGAAAGATCAGATCTTGAAAAATAGCACTAAATTAATAAGGTAAATGCTAAGTGCATTTCAAATTAGAGGATGAAGCAGTAAATAAAATAATAAGTAACAATGTACCTTTTGCGTCTTTAACTAACTGTTCCAATTTCTGACAATCGGTTTCATCAAATGGTCGTGTTCTACAGCGACCAAAAGTCTCCACCATTTGATCTGGCAAATGTTTTAATTCATGCATAATATCGCTTAAACGATCCCGTAATTGCTGGGAATGAGAGCAATTGTTAATATCGCCCACCATTTTCTGATATATCGCAGAAAATTCACTTTGATGCTTATTCATCTTCTCAACTAAAATCTCCAATAATTTCTTTTTTCTTTCGCTTTCTTCTAATTTTAGTGTGTTTTGTTTACGCTTTTCTGCTAGCATTTGATAATGCTGAGCAATCTGCTTTTGCTGAGCCTCCAGGTCTTTGTCGTATTCTTCAAGGGATTTAAATATTACATCTTCCTTTTCTCGCTCTTGTTGTAACAGTAAAAGTCGTCGTTGACTTTTTTGTTGTTTTGTAATCAAAGATTGTTTATTCGTAAACTCAGAAATACGTTTTATACGAGAACTAAGAGCTTCCTGAACCTCCTTCTTTCGTTGTGTTTCCAATTCAATAAGGAGTCGATTTACAACAGAACTACTCGTTACAGTATGATTGTGCAGCACCACATCAGCATCCACTACATCAATTTGTTTAGAATCCGTTTGTGATATTTCTTCATCGTCGTCAGGTTCAATTAAATTTTTGTTTGGACCAATTGTTGTATGAGTTATCAAGCCATTAATCATTATAGATTTCGACAAAGCCGAAATTTTTAGTTCTTCAAATGGGTCTATAAGATTATCCATATTTGTGCCAAAATATCTTCAATCTTTAAAATAGTAGCAAATCTAAATATCACATTGGTAAAATCACAAAGTAAAACTTTTTAATTTATTATTAACTATTAACATCACGTAATTAATAAAATTACAAAGTCTAAAAAATTCATAACGAACAAATTTTGTTTGGGTAAGGTTTGGGTATAATTTAAGGTTAGATTTTTTTTCGATGTTGGCTGTGGTTTAATTTAAAGTTTGACAATCGTGCCCCAGATGGCATAATAAAATTGTTTCAAAAATCAAGCAAGCCGCGGTGACGATGTTCAAATTGTTCAACAAACGATTTACAATAAATAAATTTGTCATTATTAAAGTAGTTGTTGTAGCTGTTCATTGTTAAGCAAGAAATATTGTTAACAGATTAAAGCAAAGGTTAGTGAAATACTTAATAATTAGGTGCCTGTTTTAATTTAAATTAAGTAGGTACTAGGTACGATATGCAAAGTTAGATTAGGAATTTTTCTCAGGTTCCAAAGAGTTTTCTGTGACTAACTGTGGGTCTAAAAGATATCGATGATTTCAGGAAATTAATACACATATAAATTTATTTTTACCAGCTTCTGTCCGATTTGTAGCAAAATATACTTGAAAACGCCTTCTTGATAAAGTGCAAAAATGTTCTTTTGAGGCGCATAGCACAAATATATTTTGAGGTTTCCCTTAAAAGTTTAATTTAATGTTTTTAAAAACTTGAAACTAAAGTAGATGAGTTTGTCATCCTGCTGTTTAAAAACCATACATAAATCTCGGGCAAAGTAGGAAATAAAATATTCTACGGGGTTGGGGTTATTATACCAAAGCCTTATTATTATTATTGTCTCAACGGTGTGGCTCATTTAATCCACCTGCACTGAAGCAAGCTAGCTTATTGTACCCCGTCCATGCTGAGTTGTTAGCAGTGTTGCCAGCACTTAAATTTGCGAAACCGCTAGATGACGCGGCAATCCCGCCAGAAACCCGCTAGATGACACGGCGGTCCCGCCAGAAAACCCGCCAGATATCCCATTTTTACGAAATAGCTAGAAACCGCTAGATAACAGGGCGATCCCGCCAGAAATCCGCCAGAAATACCATTTTTAATAATTTAAGATTAGCGTATTACTTAGATGTTTTAAAATAAAATTACACAATTTTTTATTATTTTATTAAAAAAAAAAAAAAAAATGTATATTACAAAACACTAATAAATCTAAAAACAAATCATCGATATCGTCGTGGTCTTCGAGCTTGTAAGTTTTTTGTAATAAGTACCAACATAACTGAAGACTGAACATAACCAAACATAACCCATGCCATTTATAGAGCGGTAAGATTGTGTACTAATTTGAAGGCGGTGAAATTTTAAATTTAAAAAGAAAAAAAAATTTTAAATTGACTTTCGGCAGTTTTTAAAAACCGTCAGATTTCCCGTCAGATATTCTTTAATTAAGCTAAAATTCCCGCTAGCCGCTAAATGGAAATTTTTCCCGCTAAAGCAACTTAAAACAAGTCAGATCTAGCGGGAAAACCGCTAGATTGGCAACACTGCTGTTAGATGGATTGCGAGGTGGAGACCTATCAGATAGATCTCGATGACTACCTTGGTCACCAATAGTATGGATGTCCTCTGAAAGGCCGAGCTTTAATAAATTCTGTTCGATTCGGTTCGCGTTGCCTCCCGTTCGAGGTTCGATGTCCCCCCCCTCCTGATTCGGACACGGGCCCGAACGTGTAGGTTTAACCACGATCTATAAAACAAGGTCTGTGGCTCCGGCTATGTTTTCACTCGTTTTCCGTGACCGTTCGATTTGGGTCGGTTTTCTCAGCTACAAGTGGCGACCATCTTGTTTGTTTATAAGCTAGATCGTGCTTATAAGTAGAAAACCGACCCGAATCGAACGGTCACGGAAAACGAAAAAACTTGTTTGTTTACATTATAGTTTTAAAATAAACAAACAAGATGGTTGCCGTTTGTAGCAAACTGAGAAAACCGACCCGAATCGAACGGTCACGGAAAACGAGTAAAACATAGCCGGAGCCACAGACCACAGACCTTGTTTACTAGATCGTGGGTTTAACCGGTCTAAGGTTTAACCAATTCCCCCACCACCCCGATTGTATTGGCTCCACATGGCGGTACGACATGGTGACCGGGACCGCCTGTCCGCGATTCGAACCCAGAATTTCCATTCTAAACTCAACCAGCGATCACATCAAGTTACCACTGCGGCTTATACCAGAGCCCGAGGGATAAGTCACTCTGAAAAATGGTAGTATACACTCAAATTTAAAAATTTTTAAAGAAATGCCCAAAATTTCAAACACCTGCAGGTGTACAAAGTTTCACAGTGACTTACCCCTTCGGAAGATACTCAACTATTCGGTACCGAACAATTTTAGATCCGGAAATAATTTTAATTATTCAGTACTTTTCATGTCAAAAACTTAAATTTTAATAATTATCCCACTTTTAAGTAAAGGTACACATGAAATTCAAACGAAAACGATCTACTACCGCTAGATATTTAACTTGGCCTACGGCCTTGCAACTTTAAACCTATGTAATTGTTTTGTTTCCATACCGCCTCTTTATTGTGGAGGTTTTGATGATCAAGGCAAAAATTTAATTGATTTAAAATATTATGCATCAGGCCACCAGGGCCGTAGCTAGACATTGGTCAAGGGAGGGGTTTTCTCAGAAAAAAAAGTTTTTTCTATGCCATAGGAGGGGATTTTGCACCAAAAGAAATTTTTAGACCGTTTTTTAGTCTCTTGCTCTCCCATTGGGGGGGGGGGGGGTTGAACCCCCAAAACCACCCCCGTATATACGGCCCTGCAGGCCACATTATATTTAAGTAAATTAGTAATAATAATAATATTAATAATGTTAATAATAAATAATAATTAATAATAAAATAAAAGTAGGGAAAAAAATTGAGAAAAACATTCAATACCAACTTACCGCTATTATATCTGATACCTACAATCGGATTTATAATAATAATAATATTTAATATAACTAATACTTGCTCAATTTTAATTGATGAGATTAATATTATTCTGATATTATATACTAATCTAGATTCGAGAGTAATCTTGCATAAATTACCAACTTAATACTAAAATAACTTGAGGCTACTTCTAAATAATAATAGTCAAACTTCTATAACTTGAAGACTTGATAAGTTGAACGCATGACCTTTTGATACAAAAGTCTTAATTCTATAATTCTAACTTTTTCCGTAGTACATTGCAGTTTGAGTTATCAATATGTTTTGTACCAAAGCAGATTAGTTTGGAACATGGTTAAAAACCCCATTATTTAATACTTAATTAAAACGTTGGTATACAACCTCCCTCCTCAGTCCATAACCCTTCTGCAGGGTGTGGTGAGCCTTTTAACAAAGGCTTTTCATGGCAAATTACACCCCAGTGGTTTGCCATTGCCTGTCGAGGGGAGACGGCCGCAATATGATTCTTACTTCGTTCGGAGTCGAACCGGGTTCTCTGTGTTAGCAGTCTATGCGTTTAATCGCTATGCTAACGACCGTCTAAAAGACGGTCTACAACCCCAGAGAGGTATACAACCTACCCCTAGTTAAATTTTGTTACGCCGCGCGCCGCCAACCAAGTTCAAAATTTTTAACTGCTGTTCAACCAATCAACATGGTTAAATACAGGTTAAAAACTTTAAACCTAAAATGGGGTAACTTTGGCCCTTAAGTGTAACTTTGTCCCCAAACGAAAAATGATTGCATCAGGATATGATGGAAGCTGAGCGCCTCAGATTCATGTAGTAGCTAGCCTGGCATAATCGCTGAATTCTACATGAATCAGAGTCACTCAGCTTCCAGCATACATGATGCAATCATTCTTTTTGTTTTGACACAAAGTTACACCCAGTTACACCTAAGGGCCAAAGTTATCCCATTTACGGTAAACATTTTGGTACATTTTTCAGTGGATTGGAGTAATTAAATAATTTTTTGTTTATTAACTTAAGGCAGTCATGCCAAAAATGTACCTTTCAATATTTTTTAATAATCCTAATAGTTTAGAATAGAGCGACGATTTCGGGCTGAAAAAATTGTAAAGTGCGCTAAAAATATTAATAAATGTGGTGAAAAGTTCGCAGTTGTAAAAAATATTTCCAAAGCAAAAAAAAAAAAGAGCCGTAACACAATTTTTAAGCGATTGTTTTAGATAATTCGAATATTTTTAGGGTTTAATTAATCCATCTTCACCCTGGATAGTCATAAGTATTTTAAATAATTATTTTTAATTCCTCCGAATTAACTGGAGTTCTTCAATTCCAACTTCAAATCTATGCTATATCAGCCCCTCATTAACTTCTTCCCCAACACAACAATTTAAATAACTTTTTACCAATCTAATATTTTATTCAAAATTTTAATACAATTTATAAAACTCAACTATCCTACCGCAGGTCTAAAGAAAGAATAAATTAAAATCTGGCCTCCACCTCCTGCAGATATGCATGTGGTATAACAAACTTTACAAATTTGTACGTCTGAATACCAAACAATTTTAATATAAATAAATTTTTACATTTGTATTTAACCTCTCCTTCTGGGTTACAGAATGGAACACGACAATATACTAGTAGATGAATAACATAATGCTAAATTTGGCTGTAACTTTTTTTTTTATCTGTCGTGGTATAACTACCATTGGTGTTGTGAAATTCTCTCTACGATGGATGGCGTTCATGGCTTTAAAATAACAAATTTAGCGTTACGTTGTACACCATCTAGTACTAGGTGGTGTATAATACAAACAATGATAAAAGTCAAATTGTGCATTTTGCATATTTAAAAAAGATCATAATAATAATTTATCTCACACATGATATAATATTTTGGTATTTTAAATTGTTAAACAATAATTAGGTAATAAGTATTATAGTTTGAATAGATAAAGCAATTCCGAAAATATAGTACAGTACAATCCAAGTGTTACGAGGATGCACAGGAGTTCTAAATTAGATTGTTACACGTGAACTTTTAAAACCGATTTATAAACATTTTATTAATGTCGCCCCGATAAACTTCACTGTAAAATGTACAATCAAACATCACAATTGTAATAACTCAATTCTTAATTTATTGTTTAAAGAGTACAGATAAACTTCTAATTGAAAATAATGTGTATTTTGTACACTAAGTTTATTAAAATATATGAATTTCAATCTTTAATAATTAACTAAATTACATATCACGAAGTAAACAATGTGTTAAACATATTGTACATTCAAATACAAACAATTTTTAGCGATAAAAAGATTAGCAAAGGAAGCCACCAGCAAATATAATTTATTTCTTACACATCATCAATCTGAATAACTTAATAAATGCCCAAAATGTTCTTCCAATTATTGGTCCATTGTTGTTTTTTGTTAATTAAAAACAGATAAACATGACTTTCTCATAAATGTATACATGATTAATAACATTTTCTTATTGCAAGTTGACAGATTATTTTTGAAAGTAATTTTAGAGAATGTCATGTATAAAAATCTAATAAATTATTTACAATATCAAAAATAGACACGCTTTGCAAAATTTATATAATTAAAATACTTATAACATTATAAAACAAAAATTTTTTCTATACAATTTATGTTTTAAGCTTTTAAAATGATGAACGTTGAATAACTAAACAGAACTGTTCACAAATACTAAGCATAGTAAAATATCACCATTTCAAAAAATGTAACAATATTATGTTGCATACTTAGGAGCAGTACATAAAAAAGGCAATCGTAATAGTTAAAATTTACATTTAAACTTTTGCAATCAAATTTAAACACAAATATTTACAGGGTTGGTTAAGATTTATAATAATAATAATAATCTACTTACTTTAATGTTAAATCACTCAATTAAGTGCAAATATATATTTTTAATCAATAAACTCTCTAGAAGCATATTATATATAGCTTTTTAAGTAAACATGGACAGAATAAATTACAAACAATGTCGAAAATAAATTTTAAATTTGTGACCTTGTTTTAAAGTTAATCTACACCTGCAAAACCCTGAGAGCCTTCGATAGCTTTAACCAGTTTTTCTCTTAAATGCTGATAACTATCATAAGGAGGTAAATCGATACGATTAAAACTAAAAGAGATAAAAACAGAGAATCAAAAATAAGTAGGTAGGTGTTATAAATTCTTACCATGTGTGAGCCCTAGGAAAATTATCAGGTGTGCCCCATTTTTCGATTGTAAACAGCTGAGGTCCATTGCTACCGTACAATTCTTTAAAACCGTTCATGGGTACTCTCGATGTTCCCGTTACAAATTGAAGCAACCGAGATCTCATTTCATTTGAAAACGATAACACAACCTGCAAGAATATATTTACTAGGAAAAATAATTTTTAAACCTACTAATTTACTTACCCTCCAAAACCATTGTATTACAATATGATTTGCATGATAATCTCCTTTGTATAAAGTATTTTGTTTCCAATCTTTAACATCCACATTTTGTATACCACACATTAACAATTCCAATTCATTCTCATCGAAAATTTTAATTATATTAAGAGGTACTAAATCGCTGAACCCTTCCAAAAATGCATTCATTTGATCTTGAACTCGTTCCACAAACCTCCACTTGATCACACAACTAAAAATTATTTTAAATAGAAAATGTATTTAAGTAGTATGTAAAATTCATATAAACCCACTTTATATATTCGTCTTTGTTTGAGTTGTCGACGGGAATATCTGCTCCATTTGGTTTAAGTTCATATTGCATAGTATGACCAAACGAATCTTCATCTACAGCAAATGTAAGATCCAATCCTAAAGGATCGTTCTCTTTAATCCACAATAATGATTTATAATATTCGCTATCTACCGATTCCATATCTTTTAAGTCAATTGGTTTACCTAACATCATTTTATAAAACGGCCTAATAAAGAATGCTAAAACCGTTTCATTTAATATTTAATCTCTTTTCACATAGTATAAATTTACCATCTAATAATTTTCCGTGATATACTGCCATTCCTGCTACTCTACCGATGAATTTAAAATAATTAATATGTTCTTCATTGCACATGCCCGAAAATGGATTTATTTGTAATGTGTAGTTATCCCTAAAATATAAATTATCTATCAAATCACATTGAATACATTTTATAATAATTACATTGCCGAATATTCAAAAAGACCATAATAAGGATTAAACATTTCCTTTGATAACAAATAAAACCATTCTCTTGCCAAACCCCCATAATCTAAACCAACTTCTCCTTCAAATTCAATCCACAACTTTGTTTTTAATAAATCTACTCGAGGTACAGTCGTAATTGCCCTATATGAATCTTCTAATATTGACGTTCTCCTAACTTTTATTTCAAATTTATTGGGCACATTGGTCTAAAATACAATTCATAAAATAGTTGTAACAAAAATATTTGTAAAAAATGTAAGAACTCACGGGTTTTCGAAGTTGTGTTTTCATAAACTCGTATTTTCGTTTGTAATCTCTAGAATATGGTACCGCGGGTCCAGCAATTTGTGGATTCGATAATCGCGGATCTTCCCACTGTGTTGTTCTTGTATCTAAATTTGTATTATGCAAACATTAGAAAACCAAATAAAACAGATTTGCTTACTATGATCTATGAAAAATATACGCCCATCAGAATGAACCCGCTCTTCCCAACCCTCCGGTAGTGCTCCCAAATCATCATCAGGTTTTCGACTAGGAGCAGGCGTAGAAACTTGATTAGGCATTGCACTCGGTCGTCCACTTCTTGGATCAATCCAAGTTGTTGTTTTATCGTTATGATCAATGAAAAACCATCGACCATTTGGTGCTAATTGCATTGACCATCCAGTTGGCAGTCCTTCCGATGCAGCTTGTAGATTATTTTGATTTGCACTATTAGTAGATATCGTTGAACCTCGACGAGACGTGGTTGATGTTGAATCGGTCACTTCTTCACTCTATATTTAAAATTCATCATATTAATTACTTAAAAAATTGAAACATGCATTTTTATAATAAAAATTATAATAAAAAAGCTGACACTTGTACGCAATAATTCTGTGGTCAATCGGAATAAAGAGATAAGTTAATTTATAACAAATTACACAATTTTAAGCTTCTAAAAGTTTAAGATAATTTGCTATAAAGAGGTAAGTTTCAGGGTGTAGTTAGCCTCAAGTGCTAGCACGGCGGGCTACAGTCTCATATTGTAGGACGCCACGCAGTGGTGCCGGAAAAATCGTTCCTTGGCCATTTTATTTAAGGGGTAAAAACGAGTAAAAAATTTAAAAAAAGTTCATTCCTGTTCATGAGAAAATAAAAACTTTTTGAATATTCTGCATATAAAATCTGATAATTTGATAGTTAATTTCTGATAATCATACTTTCTTCATCTGGAAACACTGGCGCTGTGTAGAAAATGTGAATAAATGGGTAAGAAACTGTGAGGTCTGGGGGGTACTGCCTACATTATCTCAGTAATCAGAGTTTTACTGTCATAATCATAAACTTTTTGTTTTTACGTTTTCCGCTAAGAAAGCTATAAGCATTCATTTAATCACTTCCATGAATTCTATTTGAGGTTTTACCTTAATAAAATTCCTTTGGAACCAACAAAAAAATGTTATCTAATTTATATTATAAAATATGTTATTTATTCAAGATATTTAAATAAGCTGGTTTATCTGCATTTTATTCTGGAAACATTCCATCCTATCAATCACATATCAATCCTATCAATAAATATTTAACTTTTTGAAGAATGCAGAAAATTCAAACCCTTGTCTTGATAGACTTTATAAAATCGGTATTAATTTCATATGTAAATTGTTTCATGTCTGCAATTGGAATGTTTAAATAAAACTATTTGAGATTGCAATATCCTTATACCAAGTATCATGATATCCATCCATATTTTTGATTAATTTATAAAACCTATAACATTTTTCGTTAATAATATAGCAATATTATCTCCATTGAAGAATATTATTAAAATTCAAGCAATTCAATAAAAAAAAATTTGAATTAAAACTGTTTGCAAACAAACAAAATATCTTCTACTAAATATTGACAAGCTTAAACTTGCCCAGTTATTGCATGTGATCACAGAATTATTTTAAATGTTTGTTACACCCCAAGAAAAGCAAAAACAGGTATGCAAAATAATACAAAATACCCCAAACATCACATAACTATTCCAAGACACACTAGCATAATTATTACAAACCTCTTCTCTTCTTAATAAAATAAATAAATTATTGTTGTGTTCTTCATCGGCACTCAAAGGTGGATGTAAACGACTTTGACATGATTCACATTCTCCTTCACCAGAGTCCCATGACTCCAATGATGAGACCCTACGACTACTAGCATTACTCTCTGCAGATGCATGATAATCTGAATCACATCTTTCCAAACGAATGCCAGAGATCTTATTTAAATTGTTAGTATTTTCCTCATCAACGTCATCATCGTCGTCGTCATCATCTTCAATAGCATTATTGTCTGAACTACTTAATTGTTCATCATCACATTCAACATCATTTGCTTCTAAGTGGTTATTTTGATGAAGTTCTGCTTGGTTACTAGAGCTCGAAATCACAGTTTCACCCTGCCCAGCATGCAAATATATCCAAATGACCCATATTATTAATTATTTGGGTAAATACAGTAAATTTCATAAATTTTAATGCAGAAAATGTAAATTTTATGAAAAATATTTTCATTCTACTAGTAGCAAATTAGTAAATAAATTTTAAAAATTTGTCTGCATGCCTTCCCCGTTATGTATTTCAAAGCACAAATGCACAAAAATAAATTTGCATGCTCTCATTCACATAAGGTTTCCCAAAGTCACAAAAATAGCATTGAAATTTTGAGATTTTACAATTCAAAATTTAGGTTTTACAATATTAAATATCGAAAATTTCAAGACGCCTTTAAGCAACTTTGGAATAAATAGATAAACAACATTTATACATACCGGTCCAGTGCTGATGAGTGAATCACGGCGGCTGTTGTTTTCATCATCTGCACTAATATGAAATCTTCGTTCAAAATCAGCTGCCTGGTCTAAAACTCGTTGTTCACGTTCTTCCACATTATTGCTATAACAAAATTATTAATTTTGATGATTAACATTTAGAAGAAATCAAACCAACCTATACGTAGGTCTCTCCCATTGTGTCGTTCTTGCTAAATGATTTACATAATACGTTCTTCCATTTGCATCCTGCCTTTCTTCCCATCCTGACGGTAACGGAACTGCATTTTCGTCCACATTGTTGTCAAATACGGGCTGGAAATTGAAAAACATTTCTAAAATAATATTCTTGATTAGGTTCTATTATAGTTAGTTTCTTTTACTTCCAAAACATTTAACTGTTTCAGAATTAAAATAAAATATAAATATGAATAATAAATTTGAATAAAAACTTTTTTAATTATGAACAAAAAATTTCATGAATTCAGCTATGCAACATGAAAGTTTGTGCAATGGACGGTACCAATTGTGTTCTACTATCATCAAATAATAAACAAAAATTAAAATTTATAACCTCTGCAGAATTTTCCGTTGCATAGTTGTGAATAAATTCCCAATCGCGCTCATTTGGTAAATCTTCAGTTGATTCTGCTTCAGCAGTGGGTGCTGTCGATGAACCATCACGAATGTAGGCATGATATATCTCCAAATGTCCACGAACTCTCGACCTAGCACTGTAACCACTATATAAGCACCACAGGTGCATCCCCACAAAAAGTTAGCATGCAATAATCATTATTAAGCTGTAAGTTTAGAAAAATGTGGTGATCCTACATGAAACCTGAATGTCAGTATCCATTCAGGTTTTTTGAGTTTATGTTTAATGAAAAAAGTGAAAAAGTATGACTGCATTACTTTTTAAAATTAAATAAACAAAAAAAACTTTTTATTATAATTATCTAAGAATACTTTTCCATTTTTAAATCAATAATCTTTTATGAATTGGATTGTAAAAAATCTTAAATATTCTGCAAATATTGAAAAAGATCTAAATTTCAATTTTCTTTGCCCTAATTAGAAAATTACTCAAGTATTTCCAAATATTTATTTATTTATTTATTACGGATAAACATTTTTAACAAAATAAGTAGTATAGAATAAAATGATATTAAAAAAATGTCAACTGTAAAATCTGAACATTTACAGAAAGTGTCAAGCACAAGTCTCACAAAAATAATTAAATATGTCTTATGCATGATAATTATTGATAATCCACACCTTTTAGTGAATCTGCTAACATGCAGTATTCCAAACTAACCGAATTAGTATCTTTTATAATAATAAACCTTATCCACCAGAAAACATTACAAGAAGTGAAATTGAATCAGACATTATTAATCAGTGGTTAGTTAATCGATCAGTTAGTTAATCGTTGATTAACCTAATTGGAAACTGAAATGAACCTTAAACAGAGCTAGAATTATGTGATTTATGAAATAAAACTTAACAACTTCTAATTTGAGATAGCAATTTTTGTAGGATTTTAATAAGTAATTAAAAAAAGGTTTTATTTATACTGAGACGTAATTCTGCAAGCATTTTGTCAAAGGGAAAATTGTAGTACATAGATATTGAAGTATGACGCGAGATTTCACTTGAAACATTGCAAACCTCAAAGGAAATGTGAAAAGTTGTCTATATTATTTATAAAACCGGTTTTCCAAAGTGAATTCTGCTTCCAAAAAAATCAGGGATTTCGTGAGACAATATGTACTTATCCACATTTCCTATACATTATATTGTTCTAGTCCCACATTTTGGAGAACGCCCGGTAGTAAAAATTATATTTTTTTGGTAAAAATGGTATAAGTATATTGGCCAAAAGTGTTCAGATACCAAACTAAAAAGTTGAAGTAAGAAAATTTTCATTTCATAGTTATTTTTAATTAGACTGACTGAACTATCCCCATATAAATAATTTGCAAAAAATGATATTTTGGAGATTGTGCAAGCGTCCTCGGAGATCTATTGCACAGTTGAGTGCCCAATTTTTATATTTCTTGTTTGTTTTATCAAAACGTTCATTAGTCATCAACAGGGCTACAGGCACATCTGAATGGTAGCCTAGCAAGCTGCTACCGGATGTAAAACAACTATAGTCCAAAATCGAAAATTGAAAACCTTATGTTACGTTAAATAAAAGCTTCTTTAAAAAAAAGGTCACAACTATTTGACTGAATTATACAAAAATAATTTTAAATATGATAATGAAAATTAATTAAATTTTTGTATACCACTTGAAGGTAATTTATGTAATATGTAAATCAGTATTATTACAGAATCAGTAATTAAAAAAGCACATTGCTCTTAAACGAAAGAAGCACATCCAAGGAATTAAATATGAAAGCCACTGATACTTTAAATTTATAATAAAAAGCTAAAGAAACATGCAAATATTTGCAGGATAATAAGAAAATTTTCTTGTGTAAATGTATGTTAAAAAATTGGAAATTCAACTTACCTGCGTGGTCTCAATATATATTTTTTTGGTTGAATCACTCTACCTTCTTGTTCTTTGGGAAGATTAATTAAGGTCAATTCTATCATACCAAGAAAATCATCTCGTGTCAATCTGTTTTCGTCAAATACTTGCAGAACCAATTTGTGTTCTGCTGGTTTAACCTGCAATTTTATGATTTTAGCAATTTTTAAGACGGGAAAAAATAATTATATCATTACCCGAAATATAAATTCTTCATCCCATACCGGATTAAGCGTCTAAAAAACTTTTAATATAAAAATTGCAATTAAAAATAAAAAGGCACAGTATGGTTACCTTTTTTTTTGTTTTTGTGATAACATTGTCTACTATTTCGTCTCCATTTATTGTACTTAGATCTATTTTAACGTATGGATCACTAAAAAAGTATATCACACATAAACCAAACGGGTGACTGCTTGGTGTGAATAAAAATTGGCTAATGTTAAAACTTAACGGTAGAAAATACCCGTAATATATCTATATCTATACAATTTGATTAATCTTGATAAATATTCACCAACGCTCAATGTAAAAATAATAATTCTTTAAATTTCTGAGTATTAGCATTTGCTAACTTTTATTCGTATCGCCCAAATCTCATCTATTTAACTCGCATAGATAACATTTTAGTATTCAAATTAACGAATGGTGATAAATGTTAATTAACTTATAAATAATATTGTGAAACGGAAACCAAGGAATCTATTAATCTTCGGAACGTTATAAAAATGAAAATAATAAGAGCAATTATTATTAACTTACCTAGCTCCAAAGATGTCCTTTTTAGCAAGTTGATGTCCATTTAGAACTCTTAAGCGTAACTTGCTTGTGGGTTCTTCGGTCTAAAAGTTAGCAAAATTAGGTTAAGTTTATAAATCAATAAGGGAACCATACAAGTGTATTCTAATAAATTAATAATAAAAGTTTTGGCAGTGCTAATTTAAACTGTGACTAATTAATTAGTTAATTAAGCATTTCAAGAGATACTGGATGTGTTTATATTGAAATAGGTGGATGACATTGAACGAATATAACAGAAAACAACTTACAAATCCGTCGGATTCGATGGTTGGAATGTATCCGTAAATAATATCGGATGCCATGTAAAGCTCTAATAATTATCTTAAAAGTTTCAATTACACATAAACGTAACTACCCATTTAAAAATAATACGGAGATAAGTTAAAAAACTGCAGGGAGTACGACTACCAGAACAAACGTCAAAGTTAGCTCTATCACTTACTTTTACTATCTTTTTCTCTATTTCATCAGTAATTGCGCAATGGATGATTCAGTTCGCGGAAGATTTAAAAAAGCATCGGGGAAATTATTATAGATTATAGACAATATGATGCGCGTATTCAGGAAGGTGCAAGGACATTTTTTTACTTTAGCTTTAAAGGCTAAGTTTAAAGGTAATCTATGGTTAAACTTTCATGGTACATTAGAATAAATATTAAATAATATGCAAACAAAAATTTAGAAAAATATATGAGAAATAATATGATAAAAATTTAAGTAAAATAAATTATTCATCCATTTACTACAATATTCGAAATGTTATTTTATTTTAAGGTTCATTCTATATTTGTTTTGCGAAAGGAAATTAATCACTGAAATATTAATTTAAAGAGAAATCTTCAAATAAATAGAGCAATATATCTATCGTAATATTAAAGAGAGAATAAAGTTATGACCTATTTAATATTACGCATAATATTCTAATTACATATTATGTAATATCAATATTCTGTTCGAACCCGGGCTAAATAAAAACTTTATTCTGACCGCCTCTCCTTGGAAGGTAATGGCAAACCAAAGAAAATATAGTATGGTAAACTACCGAGGTAATCTGCCTTAGAAACACCTCTCGAAATGAAGCGTAGTGGTATGTGGTATTATGCTTTCCTGGGTCCGGAGCAGAAACGGAAGTCGGAACATTATCATTGACGAATTCATAGGGAGAGCTTATCCCCTCAATAGTTTAGGGCAGTTGACAAAATCATTCAAAATTTGGTAAAGTTTGACTTTATTTGTATAACATTTTGCTTTGGTTTTCAACAGAATGTTGTCTATGTACCTATGCATGTGAAAACATTTCCGAAAAGAGAACATGTTCTAAAGCTGCAAGCGAAAATTCCTTTTTTTTGCCAAAAACAACGTAGTTTTCAATCTTCGACGTAGATTTTTTTCTATGCATCAAACGCAAAAGCAAAAGAGATGATTTGTCATAATATAAAGATATAATATTCTTATAGTACGAGAGCCCACCATCAAAACCATGTATCATAGCAGTACGGCCAAAACCCAAAACCGTATAAAATCGTTGGATCAGAAGATGATCCTGAACCCGACTAGGTGGGTATAGTAACGGTCAAAAGCGTCACAGCTTCGCGGGGTCCATTTCTGCTATGTCAAAGAAAATAAGCAGATAAGTATTATCACAATACGCCTAATATTAAAAATGTATAATATAGATTTTGTCATTTTATTACGAAAATGTTTGTTTTCAGACATTTTGCGCGTCACATTTGGCCTAAACGCATTTTCAAAACTGTCAATAAATTTTACTGAAATGAATGAATTATAGCCACCCGGTTCATTTTTTTAAACAGTTTGCTATGTTTCTTTTTTTCGTCTCATTTTTTTTTCTTTTAAATGGTTCCCTGGGTTTGCACAACGTTACAGGCGTCTGAAGAACGTGTTTTCGGAATCTTAGATCTATCATTCAATTACATTCCAAAAATCAACGTATTGTTATGATACACTTTGGTAAAATTTGATGATATCTGTGAAACCGCGGTCAGATCATACGTGACACGAAACATTTCTGAAATTAGCAATTTTTAGTTTAGGGCATGTTTAGGGTAATCGAATCTATCGATTTTGTACGGTTTTGGCCGTATTGCTATGAGTCAAAAATCTTGGTCGCAAGTTCTCGTACTATTATATTTTGTATGAACTTATAAAATGGCCGTTCGCAAAAATCTGAGAAGTATTCAAATCGACACAGTGTTAACCGTGGAAACTGTTTTTCTCCGAATCGGTGGCTTAATTGTTGGTGCAGTTTATTTACCTCCCGATACAAGTGTCGTTACCTATGATGAATTTTGTGGCATTGTTGAGAATATTTCCAATAACTTTCCACGTTCTAAATTTGTTATTTGTGGCGACTTTAATCTTCCCAAGGCTGTATGGTCTGTTGATGGTACCTGTGTGAGTACCGGTATTACATGTAACAAAACTCAAGCTATCAATGATTGTATGTCTTTACACAATCTTATGCAGCTGAATAAAATTCCCAATAGTCGTGGGGTTTTGCTCGACTTAGTTTTTACCAACTTAGACAATGCATCGGTTGACACGGCAATTGACTTATTGTCACATACATCGATTCATCATACCGCATACACAATAAATATCCCAGATGTTGGTTCTTTGCATTCACATCTGGAATTTGTTAATTATATTTTTGACTATAAATCTGCTGATTTTGATGTCATCAATAACTGCCTGTTGGATATAAATTGGTCGGAGGTTTTAAGTTCTGATGATATTGATGTAGTTGTCGATCATTTTTATCATGAATTGTGGCTTATCATCAATGCCCATGTTCCACGTAAGAAAATAACAGCTTCCAAGTATCCCGCATGGTTTTCGAAGGAATTGATTAACCTAATAACTGATAAGAAGATTATGCATAAATCATTTAAGATTACTCGTAGCTTAATTGATTACCAGAATTTTTGCAAACTGCGTGATAAAGCTAAGAAACTTAACTTGCTGCTTCACCAGAAGTATATTAAAAAGATGGAGGATGCAATTGCTACAAATCCTAAATCTTTCTGGCGTTATGTTGACAACTGCAAAAAAGTTAGTGGGTATCCGGCTTGCATGTTTTTAGGCGATGAAAT
Organism: Rhagonycha lutea; assembly: GCA_958510855.1. NCBI lineage: Eukaryota > Metazoa > Arthropoda > Insecta > Coleoptera > Cantharidae > Rhagonycha > Rhagonycha lutea. Next base: position 23,112,410 of record OY294036.1, read on the forward strand.
TTCCTCCTCTGGCCAGGAGTGTGTTGATCTGTTTGCTAAGCAATTTTCTAAAGTTTACTCAAGAAATGATGCTCCACATGCTAAATACGTTTCGAGCAATGTTGTTAACTGCGACTTGTTTAAAATCTCATTGAGTGAAGTCTTTGACGCAATCTCACAATTGCCAGACAGTGTAAATTGTGGTCCTGATGGACTTGCTGCCGTTTTTATAAAGAGATGCCAGTATTCGCTGTCGACCCCAATTTTTAAAATGTTTGAACTGTCGTTGTCTAGTGGTCGTTTTCCACGTATTTGGAAGAAGAGTTTCATAACTCCTATTTTTAAAAAAGGCAAACGAGGTGATATCGGGAATTACAGGGGAATTTCTATTCAATCGACTATTCCAAAGATGCTGGACAAACTAGTTTCTGTTCAACTTATGCAAGTCTGCAAATACTATATCATTGACAATCAACATGGGTTTTTACCTGGTCGTTCCACAACCACCAACTTATTGTCGTTTGTAACGTTTATTTTTGATGCATTCAGGAATAACGAGCAAGTTGATGCCGCTTATACGGATTTTTCAAAGGCCTTTGATCGTGTGGACCTCTCAGCTCTTTCGTCCAAACTAACTGCTTTAGGCTTTGGTTCCAAAGCTGTTGAGTGGTTGGTCAGTTTTCTTAAAGATAGAATTCAGAATGTGAAAATTCAGAATTTTGTCTCCGATGATATAATGGTGCACTCCGGTGTTCCCCAAGGTTCCCATTGTGGACCTATTCTTTTTTTATTGTTCATTAACGACATTGGATTTTATATAAAGCATAGTTCGTTTTTGTTATTTGCCGATGACCTCAAAATCTTCAAGATAATCAGGTCAATTGAGGACTGTTTGTTATTGCAATCTGATCTGGATAGTATTCAACGTTGGTGTGCCGATAACAAGCTTTGGCTAAACTTTGAGTAATGTTCCGTTATCTCATTCAAAAGACATATTAGTTGTGATGCATTCAAGTACAAGATTAGTGGCGTGGAATTAAATCGAGTAGTTGAAATCGATGATCTGGGTGTTCGTTTGGACTCCAAATTATCTTTTAAGAGCCACATCGATAACATATGCAGTAAGGCTATGCGCACGTTGGGGTTTGTTCGAAGGCAAAGTACACATTTCTCTGCTAACACAGTTAAATGTCTTTACTTTTCCTTAGTTCGATCTCAACTAGAGTATGCCTCCTGTGTATGGTCTCCCTTCTACGAAACCCACATTTCTAGGTTGGACAAGGTGGAACGTAAGTTCCTGAAATACCACCACTTCAAGTGTGGTGGCGTGCAGGATGACTTTTGCCAAGAAGATGCTTTAATGAATTGTGGGACCAAATCTTTGGAATACAGAAGAATCGTCATCGATTTATGCTTTGTCCATCGATTGTTGAATAAAAGGATTAGTTGTGATATTTTATTGGATCGCTTCAAGTTTCGTGTGGCCGTATATAATACAAGGCATGAGGACTTGTTTGTGATTGAATATAATAGAACAAATTATGGAATGCATAGCCCCCTAACTAGGATGTGTCGTTTTGCCAATAAGTTAAACAAATTTGATAGTTTTAATTTATTGGGCAGTACATATCCTCAGTTTAAGAGGAACCTCATGTGGAATTTGAATGCATTGGATTGTCATTAAACTGGCATTATGTATATTTCTTTTGTTTCTAAATTTTGAATTTTGTAAATTGGTTTACCCGTTAAATAAATAAATAAAATAAAATAATAGTTATTTACATGAAAGTCAGGAAAATGATATATTACTGACGAGGAGCAATGTTGAAATACGAGGCACTTTGTGCCGAGTATTTTAGAGCTCCGAGTAAATTGAGATATTTTCCTGACGTATTTTGTATTAAATTTTTCCAAAAATCGTAAAAAATCGAAATTTTTGAACAACATTTTTAAAATGAACAAAAATCAAGTTTGTCAATGTGTCAAAACTTGAACAACATTTTTAAAATTAGCAAAAATCAAGTTTGTCAATGTGTCAAAACACATTGAAAAAATCAATTACTGACATTACCGGACTAGTCAGTATAATTCAATTTCCCTGCGCGTAGATACGCAGGGAAGTGTTGTTTCTATGACGATTTTTGGAAAATAAATAAAAACTAGTTGCTATTTTTTTTATGTTTACTAACCTAATTACGTAGGTAGTTTTATTTTTTGCGAAAGTAAAGAAGAAAATTTGTACCGGACAGCTTTGCTAATCTGGACACAGATACAATTTTCTTCCAGTCCGAATTTGTGGGGAGAGTGGGGTGCATGTGGACACAAATCTTTGGCAGCCTGTAACACGGTGGTTAATTAACTTTAAAATAAAATAATTACTTATTTGCATGGTCTAACTTATTAAATCTTATATTTAATTAAAAACTGAAAACATGGTACTTGTGCGTCCACAACTAACCCCACTGTTGGGTGTACGCTATAAGTGGGGTGTATGTGGACTGGGTTAAATGAAAAAAAAATTGTTCCTGAATATTTCATTTATTTATTATTAAGTATAAGCGGAAAGATTGCATTGACGAATATTCATACTTCTGCATCCTACATCACTTTCTGAAAACATTAATTTGTTTCTTTTTTGTCTTTTGTTTATCTTTTATTAATTATGAAAGTAAAGTAAGTCATATTACTTAATTGTTTAATAAATTAATGTTTTGCAAAATTATCTATGTATAAAAAGCTCAAATGTTATTTTGTTTTTAAAATTAAAATTTTGTGTTTTAAAGGCGCATAGTCAATCCAAGTAAAACCAAAGTTACTTTCAAAATAATTATAACATTAATTTGTAAAAATATCTAATTTACTGTAATTATAGATATACTGTACCTACACTTTATAGATATAAAATAAACTCAACTTACTTACAATAAATTAAATTGAAAATATTTAAAACTCAACAAACATATTTTATGGCGCCAACTATCAAATACCATAAGTTAGTATAGATTTATGTTTTCAATTATATTAATTTGGACCGCTACTATTATCTCTGATATAATATTTTTTATTTTTCAAATGTCATAACTGTGAAAATTTGGACTGCCGACATCCACCCGCTCTCCACAACATGTAATACTCCCTCCTCCCCTACCTACTGACTTTTCTAAAAGTCTTTTACATTGGAATGTTTTCTTCTGACCATTGGATGCATTTCGAAAATGACGAACAGCATCGTATTATTATACAATCGTTTTACAAAATCACAGTCAGAATTGGTAATATTTTGTGAATACACGGTATATTTTGAAGTTTTACCAAAGATTACAATATTTACTTATTTATTTAATATTTTATAAACAACAGATACAATGAAAAAAAGTACAAAATGTTTAAATGATAAAAATTTGGCAAAGCTGTTTTTCAATCATACGGTAGGGATACTACATTAGGTTCTTCCCTTAGGTTCTTCCGTATTTTTTAAATTCATAATATCTTTTGATATTACTTGGGGGGAGGGGCGCCCGAGAGCCCCCCTTCACCAACCGCCACTGGATAATAATTATTATAGGTATAATTAATTTATTATTACAGGTTAGATAAATGAATATAATATAAATAATATAGAAGTATAATCTAATTTTGAAATTATTTATTGCTTTTATAACTCTTTTATAAACTGTTTAAGAGTTACGAAAGTTTTATCACTAAAAGTTCCCCACTTATTGGGGAAAGAATAAACTCAATAAAAGAAAATAATCTGCTTAGAGATGCGGAAAAGCGCAAAACGACACGCATTACCCAAACAGTCACCCATCCAAGTACTAGCCACGTTTTCACACTGTAGAATACACTGTACGATACGGATACATTGTCGATAAAAAATTTAATAAAATAATATTACTGTTATTTCAAAGAAATAAATTTTTTATAATAATTTATTATTTGGGCTAAAGCGAAAGTGAGGTAAATATGATTGAATACGACCGAATAAAAATAAATTGACAATTAAGCTGTTTAGTATAACCTTTAACTATAGCCTTGTATTTTTATCATAACCATGTACATTAACTTATGACGTCTAGTTTTAAAAATAATAACCTATTGGTGTTAAATCCGAATAATGTAAATTAGCTTATTTGTAATAATTTTTATCGTTTATGTAAACTTACTCGATCGAGTACAGTTAGAGATCTTCTTGATGTATGATTTTGCGGACGAGGCTGCGAATTACCGTGGATCTGGTTTGAAGTCCATGTATTACTTCTCTGCCTTTGATACTGTCTATTCGACATCGATTCACTGTACTGATGTAAATTGTTGGACCTTAACATTTTAAATAATTAGAGGACACTTTCCTACTTCATAGGTTGTCTTTAATTATACGTTTATTTTTAAAACTTACATCGTAACTTGAACAATAATTTCTTATTATAAACAAAAATTACATTCAATATGAGGCATTTTTCTCTTATCTCATATAGATTAGATGAGCGCAAATAATAAATACGAAACTACTCGATAAAATTGCCTATAATAACTTTGGGTTACCATAAAATAAAATTTACTGTAATTGGACATACCTATACCTAGATGGTGTTTTATAATAATATTTTAATGTAAAAGAGAGTACAAAAATTTAATGATTTAAAAAAAGATTTAAAATGTTTTGTTGTTGTTGGTGTACGATCACCATAACATACAGTGGGTTATCACAAAATTTGATTATTTTTTATAGAAATAATAATTATTATTTTACAGTAACCGTTTATTGCAGACTCCATGCGTAAAAATAATAATGAGATATTATAAATTATAATTCTTAATTTTCTCTATAATAAATTACCAATATTATGGAGCTTTGCACAATTATCCAATCCATAATAAGAAATAAATTGTTTATAAAGTGTACAATTTACTGACAAAAAATCAGTTTTAATTATAAAACTGGTCATGTCCCGAGCTGCTATTTTTCAAATTCACATTTTGTTGCAAATGCAGCCAAGTATAAGAATATTTCAAATCTTTTTAGTAACTTATTATTGTTAAACAACATTTCTCATCAGGACATCAGGTTATATAGGAGAAAGAAATTATAAAAAGAAATAAATTGTTAAAAAAATATGTACCTATATAGGTAGTAGCTCTTTTTAGAAAATTTGCCTAAAACGAGATATCGTAAGTTTTTGTATTCAAAAGTATTCTTTAGCTTTCTCCCAAAAATGTCAAAATTGTGAAAAGCCTTGTTCAAAATGATCCATTATGTATTTGCAAAGATTTACTTTATTTGGGTAACATCTTATTATTTCTGATTTTTTAATATTTGATAAAAACTGTAACTGATAATCTTTTTGTTTTAAATTCACAGATGGAGGAAGAAAATATTAATAATTTTCAAGAGAGTTTTAAGAGGTCTTCTAAACCCGTAAATGACATTAATTGCAGGTTACGCGATAATGAAATTGAATTTCAACATAGGGAAAATTTCATATCATGTAAGTAAATTTAAGGTTCGAAGGAATTTGAATCGGTAATTGCACGAAACTATGTTATGTAGGTAAGAATACGGAAATTCGAAAACTTCAATCGAATACAAAAATTATTGATCTAGCTTCTTCTGCCATGGAGAAGCGATCAAAATTAGTTGATCAAACCTTGAACGAGCTCGACTTTTCTTTGGACATGTAAGTTTTTTTAAAAATTTTGAAATTAAAAGAAAATCTAAAATTGCAATTATAATACTATACTAGAAGCCAGAAATGTTCCGAAGAGAAGATTTCGCTGCAGATTATGTTACAGGAAAAAATTAATTCCCGTAGAAATGAGATGAAACTGATACAAATGGAGATTAAGAAAAAATCCAACAGATATTTGGAAGAATATAACAACATTTTGCAAATGTACGAAAGCTACCATCCACAATTTAACCAGGTCAAAAAATTGAAGATTAAAGATTTAAAGTTGGAAGTGGAACTTAAAATCATTAATAAACGTATTTCCAACATAATTGAAGAAAAAGCTACTCGCAAAGAATTTATAAAACTGATAACTCAAGTGAATATCACCAAATTTGCAAGTTCTGTTTTAGAATTACAAAAAAGCAAAACATTGAAAGCTAAATTAGAGGAAGCTCAAAAGGTAGAAGAAGAACTTGTCAAGGAACTTGAACTTTTAGGTGACTTGAAACGCTTATTGAAAAAACAGCTAAAATATTTTAAATTGTAAATATATAAATTTCAGATTTGAAGCAGAATCAAATGATTGAAACCCAATTGAGGGCACCTGCTGAAATGCCAAATCTTGAATTTTACCAGGTATGGAATTAAACTTAATTTTGTATTAGTAGTTAGATATTAGATAACTACTAAAGAAGAAAAGGTGGAGCTAATACGCAGAAACCGAAACTCGTACAGTCGTGTTTATGGTGGATTTTGGCTACGCCTTTTCTTCTCTAGTTGATAGTACTCTACGTCTACGTCTTTATAGTTTTAATAAATTAAATTATTATTTGTAGCCTCGCTTGGTGGAAGATATAATAGCACCTGCGTGTAAATCAAATATTCCACCTAAAGCTTCTTTTTGTAAGTATTTAGATATCTTGAATTTTTAATGCATGCACACCTAATCAAGCTCAACAATTCACTGACTAATCCAATTTTGCATATTCTCTCCACACTTTCTCTTTTGATAACATCCATACATTATAGAATCATATTACATCTTCTGTCATTAAAACTTAATTTTTCTTTTAATTTATACATACGAATTGTAATTTCAGCAATCGCAAATTCTAGATTAAATTGTGAAAATTTTCTATCCGGCATTAACAGTAGATGCTACCAAAGACAACAGCAGTGGGACAAGGTATTATACGGACCTCATATTAGACATTTTATATTAAAATATTTCTTTATAGTTAATACCTCAAAAACGGCCTCTAATAGAAAATAGTGACGAAACTCGACCCCCACCCTGCAAACAACGGAAATTACCACAGCCTATTATAAAAGCATTCCAAAGTGTAGTAATTCCTAAAGCAACTGAAAATCAGCAACGCGTTCAATTTCAACCACCAGTAGTAGTTGAGAAAAATAATCTTATTGAAAAGCCGATTCAGGTACACATTCAAAACTTATTTATTCCATAAAATTAGGTAGGTATTTAAATTTTATACGTTTTACAGATTGAAAAGAAATTTGCTGAGCCACGCATTTCGGAATATTTTAATAAAAAATCATCCGATATTGCAGTTTCTTCAACAAGAAAAAATGATGTTTTGACTTCCTCGCCAGTACATTCCTTCAATGACTCTGCTATGCAACAGAAGCAACAACGTAAATAACAATTTAAAAATAATTTATTTGATTCCGTGTAAAAAAATCTGATAATTAACTTTTTTCAATACTTGAATTTTTTCAGCACGAAAAATGGACATTGTGACTTCCTCGCCGGTACATTCCTTCAATGACTCGGCTACGCAACAGAAGCAACAAGGTAAACAACAATATAAAAAATATTAATTTGATTCCGTGTAAAAAAATCTGATTGAATTTTATTGTGAAGGGCAAGATAGGCTTGCATGCACTTGGGCCTTTTAATCGGGCTCATTGTACTACCTCCGATATCCCAACACTGTGTGTGGCACATCACAGCAAGCACAAGTACAAAAAAATGAGCAATTGCGTTGAGACATTTTATCCCTTTGTATTTCGATTGATCATACATTCATTTTCATTTTTTATAAAAGAATTATTTTTAGACAAAATGAATCTCGTTAATTAATTCATGCGCGTCATTAAGAATCGCCGGTCCGAAAATAAAAGAGTGGAGAGATTTCCACCAAAATGCAATTAGTTTTTAGACAGTTTCTTTTAGTGTGCGAAATTTCAAGTCAATTGGCGTACGCATTTGTTGGTAATCGTAGCGGAAAACACTGCCCACGCATACGATACACGACACACACATCCAAATATGGTTCCAAAAATCCTTCACGATCACAATGATATCTTTCAACCGAACTTCTAATGTGCCTACGCAAAAGCGGTTTTTGACTTAATTATAATATTTTCCTTTACTACGTAAATGAGAAGATGGAAATGGTATATCGTAAGTTATGTATGACCTTGTTGAATGACCTTTTTTTTAACCTTATTTCATAATTGCGTGAATCCTTCGCCTACATTTACTCCGAGCAACATGCGTCGGTTGATATCTCGCCTATATTTGCTCCGAGTAACATCCGTTAACTGTGCCATCGGGGGAGGGGGAACCCCGGATAATATAAAGCCATGCCAAAAATATAACAGATAAATCTCAATACTAAATTAATATATTATGATTGTAAATAAAATAGTACCTATACAAATCTCAGTGAAAAGTTACACTACATCTTCGGGCTATAGAAAACTCTCAGTTATCAAAGGCAATAATTAATCAGAACTCAGATGTAATGAACTACTTTCTACCGCGGTATGAAATAATAGGTACTATTACATGATCGAATCATTCGATTTCAATGTCCAAGAAAAATTAGTGAATATTATTAACAATTTTCCATAAGTATCTATTATAAATCTAAACTGGTCATTAATTGAAAATTCTTATTTTCAGAAGAAATGTCGTACAATAACGAAGAATCTGAATGCGGTTTAATGGGTATGTTACTAAAAAATTTTAAATCCAATATTATGATTTATTTATTAGCAGAGGTCAGATTATTTGCATTTGCATGACTTACGTACATAATATAGCAATCTATGGTAGAGTGATCACTGATCACAAAGGAAGATGAGAGGGCGTTGACAAAATCTGGCGCAGTAGACATCGCGTGACACCCAATTCCACCAATTGACACCAACATAAACACGATTGTACGAGTTTTGGTTTCTACGCATTAGCTCCACCCTCTCATCTTCTTTTGCGACCACTTTATTATACTATGGTATTAGTGAACAAACACAAATAATGAATTACAATGAAGGGGAAGCCGCAATATGAGCGGCACAAGCGATTTTTTTAAAATGAAAGGTTTCACTGTCAAAAAATCCTGGATATGGGCTGAAATAAATTAATTCATATAGATTACCTTTATTACACAAATAATATACATAGTTCGAGATATAAAAATCACAATCAACATATTACAAGAAACTATTTTTACAGATTTCTCCTTAAGCTTGTCAATGGAAGAAGGTCCTGAGGAAAGTTCTTTAATGCAAATTGGTAATTCAGAACCTGAAAATCCATTTACGTTTAATTTTAAATCAACTTATACAAATGGCAATGGCGGTGGTTTGTCAAAATTTTTTTAATTTGAGTTTTCTTTATTTTGTCTTTTTTTCTGTTTACTTATAATATTATCGGTTACTTTACTGATAAAAGTCATGTTTTGATGAAATAATTGTTAAACTTTTTTGAATATTTTTATTTATAATTTCACAAAAATAAGTAAACCTACATAATTCTTGTTTAAAATAAGCATTAGTATAGTTTAAGTATAGATAAGTACATTGTATTCTTATTTATTTTGTTATAGTTCTGTTAAATAAATTTTGTGATTCTGTGACTGATTTTGTAAAGTTCAAATAAACAAATTTGAAAAATAAACCAACAATTTTATTATATTCCAAATACGCGCTAGCAATGGGGTACCTATTTGGAAAAGGTACCTTCTGACAAAAAGCAAACAAGTGATTGAAAGCTTAATAGAAATATATTAATAATTTAATTTTTATAACTCATAAAATTGTTTAAAATATTAGTAAATTATTGTTATATTTTAATAAATTACGAATGTATTTTAAACTTTCAATCGCGCGTTGCGATCATCATCAGAAATTAAAAAATTTTAATTTTAAAATATTAGTATATTACCAATTAATTTATTATCACGAGTTAACGACTAAACAATTTAAATACTACGGTTATTTAGATACATTTTTCAAAAATTCATCATTATAATAAAATTATATAAGTATAATAATTATACTTATATTTACATCTTTATTTAATTATTAATAAATTACGATTTTCTGACGAAGGTCTTAATGCAAGATCGAAAGCTCAAATATTGATTATAATTATTCCTTAATTCGTAATTTATTAATAATTAAACAAATTTATTTTCACGAATTAATAATAAACCAATTTTATATATTTACATCTGTGCCAACTTTATATTTTTAGTTCTAAAAGTGTCAAATACAATTTTAATTTGTCTAAAAGGGCCGATCTATTCATCTCTTCGTAAAGTAGCTATTAGCGTTACGGGTAAGGTAGTAGTTCGTAAACGTTTATTCACATCCCAATAGCCACTATTGCCTTGTAAATATGGGTTACGGCTAACATAAATTAAGAGCCTCTTGAAGCGGCAAATATGTTTTACAAATCCGATTTTAACTTAAAATTTCTAGAATTGTGAGTGTTGTATTTATGAGAAATTTAATTTTTGATAAATAATTGATCAAAACGAATCTTTTAGATGATATTAATTTTATCCAAGACAAAAACAGAGTTCAGTAATCGGATAATTTAACTTGTCGGGACTGTAAAAATGTAATCACTTTTTTAACAAAGTGATTTAACAAAAGTTTTGTTGTTTAATTATGATTTATTTAAAATACACTTTACTCCTTTGGATAAATAAACTGTTAAAATGTACAAATTGCACATATCAGGGATGCTCGGGGTTGAAATCGAGACGATTGTGAGAGGGTAGTTTCAGGTAGTTTTTCGACGTGGTTTCTTGCATTTCTAATGACCTGGACCAAAACTATTTTATCTCTTTCTCTCATAACAATATATTATAGCGCTATCCTACTCTGTCATATACTAACTAGAAAAAAACATCGATCCTGTTTAATAAGTTCTTGATACGTACGAACACGCTACGACAAGATGAATATACCCAAATTTTTTGCAGGGCGCTTATAAACTTATTCGGTTCGTAATTACGATGCGCTTTACGACGAGATGAATAGATCGGCCCTAAAATGCATTTACTAATGTGCAGAAATTAAAATTGGTCCAGTAGCCAGTTTACTCGACAGCACGTTCTCCCTCCACCTCTACTGCGTAAGAAATAGACCGAGCCCTGTTAACAGAGTGCGAGCTCTACAGTTGTCTCGAGCTCAAGGGTCTGTCAAATATTCCCGCCCTTGCAAGGCAAATTTACGCTACTGGTTGGCACTTGGGGAGTCACCGTATAAATATGAAAAACAACTTTTGAAGTGGCCAAATGCATAGACCAAATCTTTCGTGCGAATCGATCAAAATTTGGGAAAACAATACAGTGTTAGACAGAAACTTCTTGTACACCTTGTATAGAAAAGTATTTCACATCTTTTCTCGAAATAATAAATTAATAACCGTTCACAGTAAAATATTAAAGTATCTACTTATAGATAATATTATTAATTAAAAAGTATTGCTATAATGCCTATTGCGAGTGAAAATCACGATTAAACAGTTCAGAAATCAGACTTCAGAACAGTTGTTGACATTTTCAACGTTTTAAGGTTATATATTCAGACTGTCTTTCAAAATGTTATTGTAGTTTTATAAACAGAAAAGGGATTAAATTTTAGAAAAAAGTGCTTTAAATAAGTAATACTCGCGTAAATAAACTAATAATGAGAATTAGGAAAACTATTGCAGTTGTAGGATCATGTATAACTTTATTTGTGTGCATTTCAATTTATTTGAAAATGGATTCGACGATGTCTCCAAATCAACACGGATCCATAGTACAAGAATATCAAGATGTAAGTAATTTTTATTACAATTTTACTTACCTAACGACGTGTCTTCTTTTAAGAACAAATGGTTGCACTTCGAAGACCGGTTACAGCAATTGGAGAAGGATTTAAACAAGCACCATGAAGAAGTAGGAGAAATTAAACAAGCTATAAAGGTGTTAGTACCTGCTTCAAAATCTACCAAAGAATCTATTGTACGTTTAAAAACCAATCATTCTCAGACACCCCACAACCCAGCCAAATTAGCAAACGAAATGGTGTATGAGGAAACTTGTCCCCTACATGTTGCCAGTGCACCTAGGACTAACATACAAGTAGGTACAAGTAACTAAACCATATTTTCATAAATTGAATGAGGGTGTGTTTCTAGATGTTAGATATGTACAAATTACTCAAATTTGATAATCCCGATGGAGGGGTTTGGAAACAAGGTTGGAAAATTGAAGTGGATCCCTTAGATTGGAACAAGCAACACAAACTTAAAGTTTTTGTTATTCCACATTCTCACAACGACCCAGGTTGGATTAAAACATTGGAAGAGTATTATTTATCACAAACCAAACACATTTTAAACAATATGTTGCTGAAACTACCAGAAGATCCAAGACGAAAATTTATTTGGGCGGAAGTTTCCTATTTCTCCATGTGGTGGGATGACTTGGATGAAAACGAAAGGGAGGCTGTTAAGAAGTAAGATATTTTGAAAGTTGAGAATTTTTTGTTTGTAGTTTTGAGTTTGTAGATTAGTTCGTAAAAATCAATTAGAAATTGTAACTGGGGGCTGGGTGATGAATGATGAGGCGAATTCCCATTGGATATCTGTCATGCATCAAATGACTGAAGGCCATCAGTGGTTGAAGGTGAATCTAAATTACACACCTAAAAGTCATTGGTCTATTGATCCCTTTGGTATGAGTTCAACGCAACCAATGCTACTTAAGGAAATGGGACTGGAGAATATGTTGATACAGCGGGTTCATTATTCTGTTAAAAAGGAATTGGCACAAAAGAAAAGCTTGGAATTTCGATGGAAACAAGTTTGGGGTAATTTTAGTTCATCGGTTAAGAAATTAACATAAAGGTAGCATTGTGATATTTGCAGATAATACTGGGAAAACTGAACTTTTTACACACATGATGCCTTTTTATTCATACGATATACCACATACTTGTGGTCCAGATCCCAAGATATGTTGTCAGTTTGATTTTAAAAGACTTCCAGGTCATGGTTTGGTTTGTCCTTGGAAGGTTCCACCACAGCCTATCACCAATACAAATGTACCACATAAGTGAGGATTTGAGAAAATTTTGGATTGTGTGTTTTACATAAACTTCCGTTTTAGAGCCGAATTATTGTTGGATCAATATAGAAAAAAGTCGACATTATACAGGACAAATGTACTTTTAGTGCCTTTAGGTGATGATTTCAGGTACAGTCATCCTCTAGAATGGGATGTTCAGTATGAAAATTATCAAAAATTATTTGATTATATGAATTCTAATCAAAAGTTGCATGTTCAGGTAACATTTTAGTAAACAGCATTTTTGGTTTAATTTTTAAATATGTATATTTTAGATTCAGTTTGGTACTCTTACGGATTATTTTAATGCTCTACACTCGGAAACCAGCACACACGATTTTCCAACTTTAACAGGAGATTTTTTTACTTATTCTGATCGAAATGATCATTATTGGAGTGGTTATTACACATCAAGGCCGTTTTATAAAAGGATGGATCGTGTTTTGCTGTCTTACATTAGGTTTGTTCTTTTTTGATGTAAGGGTAAAATCAATTTAAAAAATAAGCGGTCCTATAGTACAAAAAGTAGCTTCCTGAACTTTTATAATATGTAACTACATTTTAGGGCCGCCGAAGTTTTGCTAACAATGTCGTACCTGACCAACACACCTGGGTCAAAGCCGTTAATAAATAAACTAGAGTTGGAAAGACTTCTTTCAGATTCCCGAAGATCATTAGCTTTATTTCAACATCATGATGGTATTACGGGCACTGCAAAGGATCACGTTATGATTGATTATGGAAACAAGTAAATAGAATTTTGTTTGTTAACTTTCATTAAATACCTGATATTTTAGAATGCTCCAAGGCATTAAAACAACTCAAAATATCATCCAGCATTGCACAAATATGTTACTAATGGGACCATTTGATAAAAATTCTGAAATCGACACTCTTCACTACAACATCGATGATATTCGACACAGTCACGATGCTTTGGCCGAACGCCACACAATTGCTATTGGACCAGAACTAAGCATTAAAAAAGTTGTTATTTACAATTCTTTACCATTTGAGAGACACGAAGTTGCCAGTTTTATTGTTTCCACTGCATTTGTCGAGGTAAAAATGTAAAATTACTCAAGTTTTTACTAATTTGCTCTTTTTAGGTGTTAAATGTTAATAATAAAAGAATTAAATGTCAAGTATCACCTATTTTTGAACACGATTCCACCATGTCAAATTTAAAGTTCGAAGTGTCATTTATTGCAAGTGTGCCTGCATTTGGTTTAATCACTTACATCATCAATGCAGTGTTGGAAGGTGACGTTCCCTCGTAAGTTTGTTTTATATCACCAATAAACAAATAAAACTATTTTAATCTATAATTTACAGAGAAACAGTTTATTCCTCCATAAGAATATTTAACCAATATGCAGATGTGTCTGTACCTAAAGGTTTTACTGACTTTCAAGTATCGCCAAGTTCTAATGAATTTACTTTACAAAATTCCCGAATCACTGCAGCTTTCAATAATTTAGGTTTATTAAAAGCCATTAAAATTGCTAGCAATACAATTCCTGTCCATTTAGATTTTGCCAAGTAAGTTCTCTTGTAATGTTTTTGTTTTCCTTTGCTTTATTAAAATTTTTAAGATATGGTGCAAGACACACTCAAGAGCGAAGTGGTGCTTATTTATTCTTACCTGATGGTGATGCAACTCCGATTCAAATTGAAAATACTGTAGTAAACGTCATCAAAGGTCCTATACTATCAACCGTTAGTGTACAACTGCCCTACGTGCATCACACAGTTACGCTCTATAACAGTCCAGGTATGACGCAATTCGCGCAGTTTTTTTCACAACACTCTCAATACAATTTATTTTAGGGGCCGACAGTTTAGGTGTAGAAATTAAAAATTTAGTTAACATTGAAAAAACGTCCAATTTTGAAATTGCAATGAGATTGTCTACAAATATTAAAAGTGCAAATGAATATTTTACTGATGTTAATGGATACACGGTAAGTTTATTAAAAGAATAATTATTAATCTGTGAGGGGTGAGTGAATGGCCAGTGATTAGTGTGTTAGCCTCTCCTACCTAGATTCGCAGGTTCAATTCTCATGACATACCTGTGGCGGTAGTGTCAGACTTCACTGAATGAAACCTCCCCCTGCAGCCGCCCTTAGCTGCAAGGAAACCGCCGTCAAGCATTACTTTTGCGACTAAAGGGGAATTAGTTGTATCTTCCTAAAACGGGAACGATAAGGGGTGCAGCAGCTTCCTGTGCCCTTCCATACATCTCTTTTTCTAAGAGGATTGAATGTATCATGTTTTCAATGTACATCCAATCCTCGCTGCAGTGTAGCATTGTGACTATTTGGTTGTCAGGGGTTAAGTTTTCACCTGTGCTTAACTCTGTCGTTATTCCGACCCTATCCCATCTATAATAATGGAATAGGGTGTGCTTCACAGAGTCATCAGCAGTACAGTAGTCGCACGTTTGCCCATACAGTGAAGGTAGGCGTTGAAGCATCCATGACCTCTTAACACCTGGTTTAAATGGTAGTTAACTTCACCATGACTTCTGGCGACCCATACATCGATGTTTAGTATGAGTTGCCTTGTCCATAGGCCAACTTCAGACTCCCGCCATCTACGCTGTCATAGAACCATGGTGTCTTCTGAGGCGTTCACTCGTCCAGAGTAGGTTTTCTCCCTTTCTCCGGCTTGAAGGTCAGCTGGTGGTATGGAGGTCAGCACCAGCGCTGCTTCTCCTGGACACCATTCTATAGGCGCACACTACTGGACTTGCAGGATCCTTTCATAATTCCTTTTAACTCTTAATGCTGTATGCCAAACGAGAGCAGCATAGAGCAATATTGAGTTTACAATGGTCGCTAATATTTTTCTTTTGGAAGACTTCAGCCCCCTGACGTTCGGTATCAAGCGTGCGATAGTCGATGATGGAAGTTAATCAGTGTTTATCCAACTTCACACTGAGTACTGTAACTGAATCCCCAAGTCGAATATTAATGCCATTCATGTTGATATAGACAGGCGGCATCTGTCTTCTTCCGGACACCATTACCGCCCCCAACTTGGCCGATACTAAGGCCAACGCCCTCTCCCTGACGCAGTGGAGGATGGTGGTCAATGGTGGTAATGCTTCGAAGTACCTGACACTCCTATATTGATTAAAGTTTTATTAGCCATTGCTGCTTTCTTGGAATTACATAGAATGTTTCTGCCCTACTCTCTGTGGCCTTCTTTATTACACCACCGGCAAAAAGGTTTCTTGCGGGAGTAGTCAGCAGCCATATGGCCAGGGAACCCACATTTGAGACAGTCTCCCAATCTGTTTCTTGATCTGCAGCTTGAACCCGGATGCCTCTCAGACTAACATTTATAGCAGGCCTGAGGTTTCTGGTTCCTGGATCAACCATCTTGGTCAAAGTATTAACCGCCTCGCTGAATGATTGATGTTTGTTTACCCCGACAATCACGACCTCATTCTGTGATATTTGCTCGGTAGTAGATAGATCGAACTCCATGACTCTTTTTTCATTCACCTCCGCTTGGTTCCCTATTTGGTGCTTTTTTCCTTTACCAGGGCTTAGTTTATTAACTCCTCTCAGTTCAATTTTAGATGGTTATTCTCTGCCAGTTTTAATGTTTTTATTTCTCACCAAAGTAATAGGTGGATCGTGGCCGGTCTCGTTCGAGACAGTTGGAAGATATTCCAGTGGTTTGAATAATATTTCCGGTATTTTGCACTGAATTTTTTAATAGTTTCTCCAAATTTAGTATTCAATTTATATCATCTGCATTTGTAATAACATGGTTGAAATAGTTCGGATTCTCCTTGTCCACGCATGAAGTTAAGTCTTGTTTTAAATGTGTAATTTCGTTAACTTGAATTTCCAATTTATTTTCTAATGCCGTAAGATTTTTTGAGTTATTGTGGAGATATTCCGATGTATAATTGTAATTTTTATTGCCTTATTCTATTAGTTGGAATAGGAGGTCCAAGATTTGATTAGAAATTGTAGAGTCTTCATTTACATATGTTGGTATTTTGACTTCTGTTGTGTATTCGCGCAAAATACCCTCAAATTAAACAATACAATCCTATGATCGAAGTTCACGTTTTATTATTTACTCTTGACCATGCTCTTGACTTATACGATTGATGGTACAACTGACTCCCGCCAACTACATTCTTCATTACACTATTACATTTTATTACAAATTAATGTTTCCAAAATTTGAATTTAAAAAAAAAAAACAAAATTTTAAAAAACGTATACCGGGTGTTGAATGAGTTAGCCGAACATAGGATATTAACATGTAAAAACTTATTTATGCAAATTCCTGCTTCCCTAATTATTTTAGAGAAAAATTAAAATGCTTTTGAAATTGTTAAAATTTTCATTTATTAGACTGGCCATGTTGTTTTTTATTACTTATCAAAAATAATTACCTTAGAAACTTCCATGGCCAGCCTGATAAATGAAAATTTTAACAATTTCAAAAGCATTTTTTGACCTTTTAAGTAAAAGCTAGATAAAATCTAATGCTCTTATCATTTGTAGTTTATATTTCTGCGTTATTTTTGTGTCTTTCAATTTTTCTCTAAAATAATTAGGGAAGCAAGAATTTGCATAAATAAGTTTTTACATGTTAATATCCTATGTTCGGCTAAGGGCCAGTTCTACAAAGCAAGTATAAATTATTAGGAATAAGCTATACTGAGAATAAGTGAGGGGCTCCGTTCCAAAACTCCGCTTATCCATATTTGGAAAAAAAGTAGTTTGCGGTGTTAATGGTTTCTAGGCATATTATTCCACCAGTAAATAGCAAATTAACATTCAAAAACTGGCTTTAAAGGCTTTAAAATACATGATAAACATGGGCTGACTTTCCAAAACTCGCCTTTTCCTATGAACAGCCAATGAACGCACTCGATTTAAGATATCATGTGATCTTGAATGTTTTAATATCATTCCAAAAGTCTCCTTATCCATTCCTTATTCAAATCGTCGTGTCAAAACTCGCTTAATCCAAATTTATATCTATTATTATTCAAAATTGGGCCTACAAATTTATATATTGTATAAATCAAGATACTCTTGTCATCATAATACAAGTCCATGACCCTTCAGGTAATACCTTGGAAGTTTTTTTACAAAATTATAAGTTTTTTCGATTTCCTGAAAAATGAACTAACATGGACAAGGCGAGTTTTGGAAAGTAGCTCCTCAAGTAACACAGATTTGCGCACAGAACGCAATTTAGAGAGAGAAAATAGAGACTTATTCTCAGTATAGCTTATTCTTAGTTTATACTTGCTTTGTAGAACTGGCCCTAACTCATTCAACACCCGGTATAGTTGATCTTAAATTAATATAAAACAAATTATAGTTGAGAATAGATCTAAAATAAATATATCTAAAATAAATATAAAATAGATCTAAAATAAATAATCTAAATAATTATTTTAGATCTTTTCTCAATTATAATTTGTTTTATATTTACATTTTATTACAATTAAGCTCAAATATAAATCTATAACAACTTCCTCAGAGTTTGATTCGTGGTTAGTCGCTAATAAGAGGTGTTCACTTTTTTTAATGACCATATTGGCTGCGTGGACCACCACTTTCGTAAAAAAATTCTAATAAGGCTTTTGATGCTGTGGGTACAAGGCACTACTCCTGGTGTGGATTTTATTTAAAGAAACATAAAACAACATAAACCAATGGTCACAGGAAATCAAAATTAAACGCAAATCAACAAGAAAACACCCAATTCCACCAAAAATCCGAAAAACTTGAATCAGCGAAATTAACAAGATCGTCACGTGCAATTGTTTCATTGTTCTTCACTTACCAAATTAATGTCTACCTGGTGACGTTATTAAAGGCCCATATACTTACCTTCCCTTTGGAAAGCTGGTGCATAATTCGCTAATGCAATGATTTTAACAATTTTTACATATTCTAAATTGTGCTATTCCGCCCAACCCATGATTTACATTATCGTTGGTGACGTTACCATAACTAACAAAATACGTCCAATTTTTAGTTTGAAATTATTCCATGTGGTGGCGTTTTGAGCGATATTCACGATTTACATTAACAAAACCGTAGATCTTATTTATATTAGGGAAGCATATGTGGCGCCACGATATCGACCCCGTTGAGCGTAAACTGGGGGGTTTTATGCCACTATTGTTCTGAAAGATAACGCTGTTTATCAAATTATTTTTGATAATTGTTCTTTCTAGATACTTAGAAGGAAACAATTCGCAAAACTTCCTTTGCAAGCCAATTATTACCCAATACCATCAATGGCCTATATTGAAGATAAAAATACTCGACTAACAGTTCTTACAGGAAGTCCTTTAGGTTGTGCATCGCTTAAAGAAGGGCAAATAGAAGTTATGCTAGATCGACGCTTAAGTCAAGACGACAATCTAGGTTTAGGACAAGGTGTGCTAGATAACCACCCAACTAGACACATTTTTAGAATATTGTTGGAAAGAAAGACACATAAATGTGATGTAAGTATATTTTGTTTTTATTATAGATTTAAGTTAAAGCTTTGTTTAGGTTGCAGCGGACAATCATCCTGCAGGATTTCCATCTTTATCTGCTCACGTATCATCTGAAACACTATTAAATCCATTTATTCGCATGTTACGATTTAATGACGATGAAGTGGTGTTGCAGTCGGTATTTTCACCTGCTAAAAGAGACTTTGGTGTCGATTTTACGTTACCCAGTTTAAGAAGCGATATTATGATAAATAATAAAAAGCACATAGGAATTGTTTTGCATCGACAACATATCGATGTGTGTTTTGCTGATAGAATTTTGTTGCAACAGTTTCCTCTAAGTCATGGAGCAGTAAGAGTAAGATTTTTTATAACTTCTTGTTTTAAAAAATGTATTTTTAGGTAAATGTGAGTGAACTGCTTCCACCAATAGCGGATGTTAAATTTAATAAATCTACTCTATCGTTTTTGGACATTAAAGAGGGTGTAGGATTTTATAATGAAATTGCTTTATGTCCGATGGAGATACAAGCGTTTGTGTTACCAAGGTGAAGATTCAAAACCTTAATTTTTTAGACCAGTTGGTAATGATAATAATTAATTGCAAATATTTTATTATCAAAAGAAAACCGTAAAAATTTCGTATTGGGGTAAAATCTTCAACATTTTTTGTTTGTGAAGGAGGGTTTGAATTTAAAGTTGAAGTTTACAGGGTGTTCTGTTTTAAGTGGCTCAATTTTTATCTTTTGTTGTTTCTTTAGTGATTATCTTAGGTCGGTATCTGAATTTCAAAATTGCCTTTCATTGCTATATTGCACTGCTGTTAATCACAGACTTGATGATTAAATGGAACAAGACATTATAGCCTTGAGTGAGGCTAATTAAAAACCAGCACCTAGTGTAGTTTTGGCATGTCTTCCACTAGAAGGTTTTACAAGCTTTCTTCATCACAAATATTTACTAAAATTACTGGATGGTTTACTTGAAGATTTTTAAACCGGTTTGAGTGTTTGGGAGCCAAAATATTTGTAATTAACTGTTATTATTATGAAATGGTTGTAATTTAATTATTTATTTATATGACAAAATATAAGTAAATATTATTTCTGAGGCCTTTAAAAGTCGACACAAATTTTACTAGATTTTTATCCACTTGGAAAGAGGTTTTTAAGCGTGTATGTGATTTTATAACACTGACTGACTTTATTTTCGATCGAATCAGAAATTAGCCTAGTCAAATTTTGCATTATTGGGAGTAGGTAATACTTTTGAAGTTTTAAAATTTCACACAACTATTAAGTATGGTATCAAAAATTTATAATAATTTATTTCTTGTAATTTAGAAAAAATACTGACTTGCACTGGGTGTGCAAATTTTGTTATTTTTGCTAGTTAGCTCGGTTTTAACTTATAAAAAAGTACTAAATAATAAACATATCCTAAACTAATTTTTAATTAAATGACTTGTTTAAACAAATTTAAATTATTATTAAAAATACAAAAAAGTAAAAAAATACAAAAATATTTAAAAAAACGTATTATTCGCGATTTACACTACCGTTTTATTACATTACATTACACAACTAAGCCGTCTGGCGTAAATCAAACACGGATAGACTAGACTAGAGAACGGGAAACCCCTGTTCTAATCCTGATTGCGTCGGATATGTGCTGTGATCTAAAAAGTCCAAAATCGATCTGTGGATTACACTCGTCAACCCGGTTGGCCACCGTGGCGAGTTATGGCTAACAACCCCCCATAAAATGTGGTGGAGGCTTTATATCCGACTATGGATGTTGTAGCTGGATGATGATGACACTTGTTTTAATGAATAGATGTTCAATTAAGGGTGAGTGTAGACGTTCGATTATTCCATTGGAATCGTGATGTGATGGGGTTGTAAAATGAATTTCAATTTTGTGCAATTTAAAAATTCTTTGACTGCTTCGTTTTTGAAATCTCCTCCATTATCACACGTTTTTTTCAAGTACCCCATAAATGTTAATATACCTACCGCATTAAATTTTAAGTTGTTTCTATCCTGTTTCTTGAATTTATTTTAAATGTTTGTGCTAGTTTGGCGTCTTATGATTGTCAACTCATATTAGGTTTGTTCTAACCAGCCGAGAAACCGTACAATGTATGGTCACGTTCGTAAGCAATAGGTAAAAATCATACGCAATAGATAGAAACGGTTCTTTTGTTTCTATTGCACACGAACGTAACCGTACGGTTTATCGACTAGTTGGAACAAACGTACTATGTATATTATCTAATTTGAAATAGTTGATTTGAGGTTTTCTTGATAAGTGAGACGTACGGTTTGTTTCTATCATATTTAGTAACTTGGTATATGGTGCAATAGTTAATGTAATTTGTTACATTTGTTTTCATATATTTCCAGAAATAGTTTCGTTTTAAATTTTCCAATGTTTTGTTCATTCCGCGATGGTTGGTTTTACCATTCTTCTTGTTGTTAAATTCTTCTTACCTATTGGTCCTCATGTAATGCTGGATGATGATTTTGTTCACAGTCCAAATCCTCGATGATTGTTTCCTTAATTCATGGGTCACTAAACTTCTTAGCCCGCGGGCCAAGACCTAACTTAGCTCATTGTACCAACATAATGGACCCTTCCCTCTCTTTTATTCTTTGTGACTAGTTTCTTAGCAGTGGAGCTTCATAGAAGATATAGAATCACTGGATATGGAATTGTTTAAAACAAATTAATTAATATTGTTTTTGTTTTAAATAGAACCTATATTATTTTTTACATATTGAAATTTTCCAACTGGTCCACATGTAGAGTGGAAATCTCATGAAACCATCCAGGCGCGTTATTTCCGCTGTCTATATAAATAAAACAGACTACATTTTTTTACAATTTGCATCTATTGAATGAAGTCCTAATTATGACTTACACATACTGATAAAAATGGATCAAATCGGTGGGGTGAAGTTGATAGCCTCTATTGAAATTTTTCTATAAATTTTGAAATAACAGTTAGAAAACATTTAATTTTGTAAAATAAATTCGAAAATTGCCACAATTTCTTAGCAACTTAATTTTGTAAATTTACAAAATTATTTACAAATTTATTTTGTAAATTTATTAGCAATTTAATTTTGTATAATTTCGAGAATGGCGTATGACTTGATAAGAAAATATAACAATGTAAATCTGTTTGAAGATTGGTTGGTTCACGGTATGTTTATTATTTGTATTAATTTTATTAAAATTGAGGTGTTTGTATTATCTAACTTGTATACGAATTAAGTTGTTTATTTTTTACGTTCGTATTGAGCCTCAAATCAAAACATTTAAACTTCTAACTCTTCAAAATTTTGAAACTTTAAGTTGTCTCCTGATGGCCTAAAATGCATAATTCATTTGGACTAGAAGTTATTTTAATTGTGTAACAATTTTTGTGACATAGTTGTTTTTGTATAAGTTTACTCAAGAATTTATGTAGGTACTCTAATAGGTACACGTAAAAAGTTAATGATATTTTAATAATTAACACTGATCAATGTAATTTATTCATATTGTTATAAAAATAACAACACTTATCTAGCAATTGACTACATTTATCAATAAATTTTATTTTAAAAAATAAAAAAAATTCTTGTAAAATAGGTCAAATTTTAGTACTACAAAAATTTCTTGAGTGAACTTACGGGGTTTCACCACCTTGGCGCTTGGAAAAATAGGTATAAAAATTAAAAAAATTTTAATCGTTTCTATTTCAAATTATCCATAAAACTTTTATTCATAATAAAAATTATTTTGATACCTATTTTTTCGAGCACCAAGGTGGTAAACCCCTTAACTGAAACAACTATAGTTTTTTTTTAAGCCGATGATTAATAAGATTATCTATTTTAGTTTGAAATAATTAAGAAGCACAAGTTAATTTTTGTTATGTTAAATATGTTTCATATGCTCTTAAGATAAAGTTTAAAAAATTATGTTAACTTCACTTAAACTCTTGTTCACTTTACATATCTTACTACATAATTCACGATACCTTAATGTCGTTTTTAACTATAAATTAAAAATGTACACCACAATTAATAATTAATTATTAATCAGTCACCTTTACTACTTTAAACATTCCTTTTTAATTGTCCTTTATTTTGCAATAATTGTTGTTGTATTTGTTTAGCTATTTAATGCTGTGTTTTATTTTATTGTTGTGCACTCTACTATGCGTTGTAAAAAATTTTATTAAATAAAAATAAATAAAACTGACGTACTATTCATTATAATTTTTCAATAAAGAAAATATTAAATAAAAATAAATAAAACTGACGTATTCATTATAATTTTTCAATAAAGAAAATTTGATTTGAAGTGGTAAGATTTTAAATCAAGGAGAATAAACTGAAATGTTTATTGATTGAAAGCAATTTAAAGTAAAAGAAGATTATTTTATAATAAGAGTAAATTGGAATTCAATAAGAGTTTAAAATAGAAATAACAGGAAGTAAATGTTAATGGAATATCATATCAAAATATATTAAATTAATAATTAACTTTCCAATAATTTATTTTTAATCATATTAATTACATCTGGATGTAATATTGCATTCATAATTCTGTTAATATTCATTTCCGCAACTTCGTTTTTATCCTTGAAAGAATCGTCAACATCAAATCTCTCTTTCTGTATTAGAAGTAATTTTTGAAATTCCAACTCCGTTAGTTGACTTATTGGACGGAAAATATTTAAATGAGGCACACCAGCAGACCGATTTTGTAAATTACTATGTTGATGCAAGTTTCTTAATGCTAAAGCAGATGTAACAACTTGAACAGAATCTTGCAAATTAGCATTCAGGACCTAAAACCCAAATTGTCACATAAAATTTACCAAGAAATTTAATTCTTACTTCAGAATCTTCGGTAGGATTTAAAAACTGATTTCTTGATTGCAAATCTAAACTTTTCGTTAGTTGAAGTATGAGCATTTGCACAATCGATTCGCCTATTCGTTCTTCGTGATCTATTGGCTATTAAAAAAAAAGTTTATTTGATATTTTTCAAAAACTGCTAAATAATTATTACCAAAGGTATCCATGTATTCAAACTAATAGCCAAATCAATATTTTCCACATAATGCCACCATTTATGAGGTAAAATCAAGACATCACCAGCTTCCAAAATTACAGTCCTGCAATGATGAATTCCTAAGAAAACTATTTTAAGACCGTTGTTTAGCACTAATATTATACCAAGTAAAGCACATTTGATGTCATTTACTTCCACAACTGTACAAAAATTAAAATAATGCTAGTTTCCTCCAACCTGTTCATGCAAACACGAAATATATAATTGATTTGATCATTAGAATATCGCGTAAAATGAAAATTAGGATTCAGGGATTCCCAAACTGTAATTTTCTGATGAATAACTCAAATTATTTTTGTGTTTGCATAAACAAATTAATGTTCTAATAAAATTGGCGAAAATTAACGATCTGAAAGTAGATGTCATAAAACATGAGATATTCAATATAGCACAGGAGCTTTTAAAAATCTGTAGGTAAGCAAATTCCAAACCTTGGAAGTTTTCTATAGATGGACTAAAAAAATTAAGTTGTGAGTATATGCTGGATTCTTCATATGGAATCCTAACGGGTAATAAGTTTTCACTTGGAGGAAAAATAATCCATCTTTTACTGAAAACAAATTATGTGAAAAGATAATTAAAAATATTTTCCAAGTACCAACCGGCCATAAATCTGCGCAATTATGTTACATCCGTATGAATCAGCATGGCAAGGTGTATGAGCACCCTGGGAACCAATCCAAATCGTACTGTCATTAGAACTCAACAAAGGAAAACCGACATCTTTCCAATTGATTTCCTAAAAAAAATATACATTTTTAATATATCTCGTGTAAATTTAATATTATCAATAAAAAAAGCTTTTAATAAATTTGATGAAGATATATAAAAATAAATTAGTCTGTAACCGTATACCTTTTGTAATTCGTCAGAATTTTTCAGCCAGTCCCTAAGATATTTATAATCAAAATATAACCATTCCCGAGGATTTGTTTGTTGATGTATGAGAAACTCTCGAAACGTCATTTGAATAGACCGAGTGGTATTTTCAAACTGAGGTTGCTAAAAAATCAATTCTTTAAAATAATTCATCCAGATAAATAATTAATATCTACACACCGAAGTAAATTGATTTTTTCCTAAACGAAAACTCAGCAATTGATCCCCAAAAACCTCTGCCCACTTTTCTAAATCCCAATTCAGAAAACTCCACGTAAGTGAATTTTTTAATAAAAAGGGTTCTTGGGTATTCAATATAAATGTTTGCAAGTTTTCCATAATCTGATCAAAATTTTTGAGTCTGCTAAAAAAAACAAATGTCAAATTTAAATATTTGTAGGTTATAATCCTACGCCTATCGAATGGCTGTCATAAAATGTCATCGTTATATTTTGATTTTGGTTTTGTTGTGAATGTATATCAAAGAAGTAATTAAAAACCAATAAGTTATAATTATCGTGTGAAGGAGATACTGATTATTCGAGATTTTTAAAACTGGCGTGTAAATTACAGGTAAATAAAACTTTTTTATAGGTGACATATTTTACGTAATTTTTACCTTTCCAGGTGAAATTTATTGTTTTTCTCCAGTGTAAAAGTATAATTATGTTATTTTTATATGTCGTGGTTTATATGTAAACAATATAATTGTGCCACATTTTAGGAACCTACACTTTTTATAATGTCGAATATCATACCTCCTTTGGTTAGTAGTACACCTCCGCCTATGACTGGTGTGTTAGACGATGAAGAAGATGATGAATTTGGTGATTTTGCTGCCGCTAATGATATATCATTTGGCTGCGATGGTAAGAAACTAAAAAATTTTTAATAATGAACTAAAGTGGCCAGATTTTTGTATTCGGAACATCCATCGGTTCTATTTACCTCTTCCATACACACAAAAGAACTGGATTATTTTCAATTTCTTCATAACGTATTTACTACCGCAAATCTGTCTCCATATTGTAACTTTGGTTCCGTAATCATAATTTAAATCCCATTCCCTCTTTTCATAATGCCTGCTTGGTATTTTTATTGTCAAAATATTTAAATATTTTTGAAATTTGTAAGCGAGGAAAGTAGCTTTCTAGTTAAGTTTTCTTTCTTAATTTCTTTAAATACACCTTTTTTTTTACGTTTTACTCCACGGAGGGGGGGGCAAAATGAGATCTCGTACCACTTAAAAATCTTGCTAGAGCCGCCGTTGTTTGTTGTACCTAATAGTATTGAATTTTTTATGTTTAATTAGTGTGATTTTACATAATTAGTTTGTCTTCTTTTCCAGCCTTATCGCTACCATCTACTCCAACAGAAACACCGGACAAAAATATAGTATTTAATGACAATAGTGATATAAATAGTCAAATTATAGATAAAGATTTAAGTAAATGCGTAGAAAAAGATTTTCAAGATAAGAGAAAAATTAGTGGCAATGATGCACCAAATTCGAATCATTCAAATAATCATGTAAATAATGTGACATACAGCAATTCTACTAGCGAATCAAACCAACACAACATTTTTCCATATTTTTCTGAAACACCCCCCGATGTAGTTTGTGACACCCCCACAGAATTTGATGATTTTCAAGATTGTATAACTGCTTCCACTGTGGAAACAATTCAGTCACAAGTTCTTAATGAAGAATTTGAAAGTGCAAAATTAACATCCTCGAATTTAAATAGAGATGAACAAGTTAGTGATTCTCAAGTGATAGAATCAACAAAAATTCGAGATTCAACCGAAATTAATCAGTTTAAGGGGGAAGAAACTATAAGTAATGCCAAATCATTTGATAATATTGCAGATAAACCTTTTGTAGGTGAAATTAAAAGTTCTGGTGATACTGAGTCAGTTAATACTGCCATACAAAATTTAGATGAAATTGAAGACGATTTTAACGATTTTCAAGTTAATCCTGAAGAATCACAGCAGGGGAACGTACTTTTCCAGGATGAACCAATTAATAATGATAAAATTGAAGAAACTAGTGATGATTTTGGCGAATTTAATGATTTTCAAATTAATTATCAGGAGGAGCACCCCGAGGAAGACAATATAAGCGAAATATCTTCTAGTAGCGTATATAACGAACAAATTGAGAATACCCTACAAGACACGGATCAAAATGGAGAATTTGATGATGAATTTAATGAATTTCAAGAAGTACAATCTGAGCAATCACAAAGAACACATCATGAACCATTAGATGATGTCTTGCATGCGAATCAAATAAGAAAAATAGATGATGAATATAACGACTTTCAAGCAAGTCATGAAGAAGCACAAAATGAAAACGAAACTTTAAATAATGATTTAGACGACGATTTTGGTAATTTTGAATCCACAGTGCCAGATTTAGACTTACAACCAAACAAAGATCCATTTGTGGGTGTAAACACGGATGATTTTAATTTCGGTGATTTTGATAACCAAGTATTTGAAAAGCAAGAGCTAGAAATTCCTATTACTTCTTTACCTGACATTCCAAATGAAAGAAATATAGAATTCGATGATGAAGATGATGACAACTTTGGCGATTTTAACGATTTTGCACTGCCAACTAAAGCTACAGACATAAGCAGTATTCAGGAATTTTCAAAAATTGATATGAAAATTGCTTTAGAAAAATCAGAAGAACTAATTTTGGAAATGTTTTCTACAGTACAAAATGAAACTAAAGATTTTTGTCAGGTTGACTTCTTAATTAGAAATCTTGTCTTTAACAGTTTGAAAGATGTGACAGACACTTCTGCTTTATCTTATCAATGGGGAAAATCGACTAGCCAAAAGTGTTTACTTCAAGCTTTAAATATTGACAGCAGAAACATTGTAAGTAGAAGTTGTATTATGCAATACTTTTATGTTTCTACATTTTTTTATTTGTTTAGTTGTATGGACCTCGTTGGAACGAATCCATTCCAAGATATGCAGCAACGCTAGGTTTTAAACCTTTGGAACCTATGAAATCTGAATTAATTCCTCCATCTCCCACAGAAGCCACCAGTAGTACAACATTTGTTTTGGAAACATCATCGCCGAGTGAAATTCCTTCAGCTCAATTTGACTGGGTTGGTTCTGGCCTTACTAATCCTCTTGAAAGTAAGTTTATATTCAAT
This sequence comes from Rhagonycha lutea, assembly GCA_958510855.1. Lineage (NCBI taxonomy): Eukaryota > Metazoa > Arthropoda > Insecta > Coleoptera > Cantharidae > Rhagonycha > Rhagonycha lutea. The sequence continues at coordinate 23,141,136 of OY294036.1, forward strand.
TGTATTATTTAGTTTACTAATATTGCACTTTGTAAATTTTTCATGCTTTCCTAACGGATTATTTTATTTTGTTTAAATTTTTATGCCAACTGTTGGTAGATTCCACAGCTAGTACTATGTTACTAGATTTAGAACAGTTGGTAGCGTCACTAGATATTCAGTATTCTTCTAATTTAACTAATAAATCGCCTAATTCATCTTCCCCCATTAACGATATCGATGAATGGGAGTTTTGGTTAAGTTGTAAGTACAGTTTGTAACATGTGCATGAGATGTTGGTATTGGCTTTAAGTAACTCTACGAAAATAGATTGAATTGGCATTTTAAAATTAAAACAAAAGTTGATGAAAACAGTGCCAGACTGGAATGAATAGGGCTAGGAGAACTTTAGGATTGGAACCCTATGAAATATACTGATTGAGTGGGTCTTAAATAAGTTCAATTGTATAAGGGGCGTTTCTTGGGTTTATTTTATAAAGAAATTTTAAACAAACAGGTTCGATTTCATTTCTTAATGAAATAAGCTCAAGAATCATCTAAAGTTCTTAATCTTAGAAAACATTCTTTCATTTTGAAAAAAAATTTAATAAAATTTACAAGAACAGATGGGCCATTTAAATTATTTAAATAAATGATGTCCCTATCTTTCCTATCCAATCTGGAACTGAAACAAAGCTTGTTTATATTTCACTTTCACTTTCAAAGTTTGATACATTCCAAAATGAAATATTTATTTTATTATTACTTTCAATTAGCAGTAACACCTAAAACACCATTAGAGAAGCCTGTTGAAATTATTACTTCTGAAACAAATCTACCAAATTTGAATATTTTGCCGGAGGATATACAAGAAATATCACCATGTGAATTATCTCCAACTATAGAATCAGAAATAAAAGAAAATGATTCTGAATCTGTAAAATCTTTAAAATTTAACGAAATCCAATTAGATGGTTCCAAAACCAATTCTGTCGCTCATTTTTCATCTTTTCAATCGTCTAACGAATTTGATAATACTGCAAGTTGGCCGTTTAATTCTGTTCTTTTGAGGGAAACACACATCACAAGCAACACTGCTCAAGCGGAACCTGTAAGAACAGATTTACAAGTTCCTGATATTTTACAACCTGGTGCAAGTTTAAATAAAATTGAAGATGATTTCACTGATTTTCAAATTGGAAATTTTAATAGCGTTCCCAGAGAAACATCCGATATTGAAGTGGAAGTGGTGCAAAAATATGATGGTGCTGAAGATGACGACTTTACTGATTTTCAATCAACTATTCCAACTTCAGTTAAAGAAGAACCTGCTAATAGGATACTTGAACCGACCAAGTTGTCTATTCTTCAACCTACCACATCAGTTAACGCTCCTACTTCCATTAATTGGCCAGACCCTGGAATAACTGATGTTGATTTGCACGGTTTTGAATTTAATTATAAAGCCAAATTTAATGAAGAAAATATAACAGTATCTAATGTTGATCTGAGCAATGGATTAGAAGTGGAACCAAAACAGTCAATCAAGAATAGCAATGTAAATTTAAATAAAATTGGAAATGACGACGAATGGAGCGATTTTGTGTCAAATCAAGAACCTGTTGTTAAAACTAGTCCATCTAAATTGCTTCCTAGCAGGTAAGTTCATTACAACTTTGTTTTCACACTTACTTATTTTGCTTTATTAATTTTAAAAGGACTTTAACACCAGAACTTCAATTATCGGTTCCACGGTTAAACCAAATTCGAATACCCAAAAAACCTGCTCCTACTATAACTCATCAACAGAATTTCTATCAAATGGAAGCATCATCTTCTAAAAAGCAAGAACCTCTAGTCCAATCTTCCGTCCATAAATTTGACACATATCCAACAAATTCTCTGCAACCTTCTCTTATTAGTAATCAATTTGCTGCTCATTTTCAACAACCCTTTTTCAACTACAACAAGCCCATGATGCCTGAAACAAACAATTTGATGGCGAATAATTTTAATCCTCCAACAAATTTTAATGCACCTCAATCAAATTCGACCAATAAAGTGGAAGATGTGGATGATGAATGGTCAGATTTTATTTCTAGTCAACCTGCACCATTTAATGGTGTCACAGATATTTCACAAAGCAAATTAAATTATGATTGGAACAAACCACCACAATTTACAAGTTGGTCTACCAGTACCGCGCCTAATATAATAACAAATCCCGTTTCTTTTGAAACGTTTCAAACTTATAATCATCCTGCACAAACAGATTTACTTAAGAATAGGACAAGTACAAAGAAAACTCCTAACGTCGTAATACAGCCCAATAGTCGCCCAATTCCCAGTATTTCGTCTGTGCCGGATTTAGAATTTATTGGTACTAAGAGTAAAACGTGGAAGAAATGACTGCAGGAGCAAGTTATGCTGTGAAATGTTTAGTATTATAATCTGAATATGTGATTTATTTGTTGTTGTTTTTGTAAGTACTTTAATTTTAATTTATTTTGGGTTTAAGGTTATTTTAGTGGGATTAACACAATAATTATAGCAGTAAACGTTCTAAAAATGTGTAAACAGTGTAAGGGATTAGTAATTTTCTTTTTACACATTACGCAATAATTTTTTTACCGAATGTTATTAAAGTATTTGTTTTGTATTTTGTGATAATTGATAGGAAGTATGTTGTAGTTTTATATACTTGACAGGAAATACTTTTTACACCAATTTCAGAAAGTGAGTCAATTAAGTTCTCGGAGTTACTGTATGTATTTTCTGTTATGTTGTTAAATATTCATGGTGTTGTGTTAAGTGTAAGTTAATTCTTACATTTAAATTTAGCTTCATTTTGTGATGAATTATGTACTTAATCACTTAATTCAATTTGTGTTATTTGTCCATCCATGTACATATAAAATATTAATATATTAAAAAAGTTGCATTTAACATTCCAATTTTGTAAATAAGATATTTTAAATTAAAGGAATTGAAATTGTTTGTAAAAATGTGTTTTAATTTTCTTAAAAAATCAAAGCTTTAAAATCTTAACTCGTCTGATATGAACTTCTCAATCAACAGACTATAAATAAATACTCTTCTATTGCTGAAAGAAGGTACGTATTTCTTATTCAGTGATGAAAATAAAAACAAAATTGTAGTCTTGACAATCTAGGATGAATATATTAAATTTCAAAATTATGTAGAAATTGCTTGTGTTATAATTTTTAGTGTTTTTTTTGTGTAAATTGTAAGTTTTATTTTTTTTGTATAACTAAATCATGTCTAAATTAGTGTCCTGGTCAAAATCAAGTAAGTCAAAATGCAGTTATATTATCTTTTTTCCTTCTCAAATACACCTACATGACACATCAACTTTCTTAACCCGTGTAGGTTAATCAATCTAAATAAATTTTATGGATTTCGATTTCAAAGCATCCAACTAATACTGATCTTATCTATAGAAAATAAATTTTCATGTGAAATAAAAAACTGCATGAAATTTGGGCCCGGATAATGTGCACTATGTAAAATACCATGAAAGTACGCCAGAACCTTTTTCGTTGAAACTGCAAAACCCTTATGGAATTTAAAAAATTGTTAATACAGGTATTAAATGGTAGCTTATCATAAAGATAACCAAAACCTAGATCGTAACCAAAACGTCAACTTTTTATAGAGTGGTTTGATTTTGGAATATTTTAATATCCCAAAATAATAAAACCATCAGTTTATACAGGGTGAATGAGAGCACCCGTATCAGCAATTTTTTTCAAAAACGGCTAGTCGTAGAGAGTTGGGATAAAAAAATTTATTATACAAGCCATAATAAAGAATCGAATGGTGATATTATTATTTCTCGGAAAGGTCGGCGTCCCAAGTAGTTTGCTCCAGAACTCCAGTATTTTAAATGGCATCACCTACTAAATGGAGCAAACTACTCGGGACGTCGACCTTTCCGAGAAATAATAATATCACCATTCGATTCTTTATTATGGCTTGTATAATAAATTTTTTTATCCCAACTCTCTACGACTAGCCGTTTTTGAAAAAAATTGCTGATACGGGTGCTCTCATTCACCCTGTATAATATAGTCGACCTCAAATATAACGAACCTCAAGGGACCTGAAAATTTGTTCATTATAAGAAAAATGAAAAAAATCGTTATCAAAAATATAAAATAATCTAATTTTACCAACTTTATCGTTTTTCATTTAATTACCTGAGTGGACTATTATAATTGATTTTATCTGGTTTAGGATGAAATATGGGTTCTTTGATAAAAAAAAACATTTTTTTTACAACCATATTTTTTCTAAAAGGTTTTCTAAATGAAAAACGATAAATTTGTTGGTAAAATTAGATTATTTTATATTTTTGATAACGATTTTTTTAATTTTTCTTATAATGAACAAATTTGTTTTTTTTTTATTCGACAATAATAATTTATCTTCTTCCTTTCCTATAAGTAACTATCTAGAGCAGCGGTCGGAAATCTTTTCGGTATTGCGGACCACTAAATTGGCAATTTAAATTTCGCGGGCCACTAACTCTTTAATTGTTCACTTTTATCGCTAAATATTATTGAATAACCTTCTTTTAACCCTATGTCATAATAATTAACTAAATTTATTGAATCCCACACTTACATTTACTCCGAGCAACATGCGAGAAATATATTTTTACATAATATTATAACCAGTTACTGTTTTAGAACTTTTGAAACTCGTCTAAATATTTTCACTACCTCTGCAACCTACAGCAATGATTTTCAACTTTCGGCACACGGGGGGGGGGGGGAGGTCTCACTCATTAGCGCCGCAGGCGACTTTTTTTTGGAAAATACTATATATTTTATGTAGGAATATTGCACATTAAAACCTGGTTTTAATACCCAATCTATTTATTATAATAACGTTTCATAAAATTAGGTCCATCAAATTTTCACCAAATGTTGCTATTTAACTAGAAATTCCCCATGGACTTCCCTATATCTCACTTTTTTAATAATTAAATAACATAATTTTTATTTTGAGAGCTGAATTTTGAGCCCTCTTCGAAAATCCGCCACTGTAGACAGCTAAAAACAATTTATTTTTTAATTAAAAATTGTATTAAATGAGCTCAGCAAATTTAAATAATGTCAGAATTTTTTCTCGGACCACTGGAATTACGCCCCCGGACCACCGGTTGCCGACCGCTGATCTAGAGCAGTGATTCTCAACCACTGTGCCGCGGCACTTTTGTGTGTCGCCAAATTTTAGATATATAATAAATTATGTTAATATTATCGTTATGGGTAAGTAAATAATTTTGTGCCGCCAAATTTTGAAATCGGTTAAAAGTGTGCCGCAACAAAAAAAAAGGTTGAGAATCACTGATCTAGAGAATTCTCTTCCAGTAGTCCTTAAGGCCTGTGATTTCCCAACATCTGCTTCGTTTCTTTAGCAGTGTTAGAAACTCTGATTGTGAGCATATAATTGGTTTTAAATCTGGTAGGTAGCTTGCTGGACTGGCCTGCAGATGTGCCTGTAGCCTGGTTTTTTATGCTAACGATGGCAATTCACTAACCCAGGAGGATCACCGTCTTAACGTGCCTGATAATTTTTTATATGTTCATGATAATTTATAAATAAGTCAACTCAATTTTCAAACTTTGGTTATTTAATCGAGTTTATCAAAATTAGGTTAATGGTGCAGTTTTTATTTTAATTTGTAACGAATTATTCCACAAGATAGAAATCCGAAGTGGTATATTAACTGGCAGAGAATAAAGTTGTACTGGAAATTGCATGGTTACACTGCCTTGTCAAATTGAAAATAAGCACTATTTCTAAATCTTGACAAAATCCACTATCTTCTGGATTTGTTGTGGAGGGTAAGATAAACTCACTCGCAGTTAGGCCACAAAATTGGGCCTATTGTACTACCTCCGGTTATTCAGCTTCACCCCGATCCTGTCATTCTCCAACAAGCCATCAGTCCAACTGTAAGACGAACTCTAGGATTTTGGCAGGCGGAGTATCACTGATTCTGGCCATGTCGGGCCAGAAGTCCCCCAACACAGATCCTCTTATTGAAGTTAACGCCGGACAGTAACAGAGTTCATGCTCAACTGTTTCCTCCTCTTCCCCTGTTTCTAAGAGGGGGTATTGCAGCTCTTGCTTAGTCGCATGCTGTATACACTATCTTGTTTTGATTATTATAAATATCTTTGTGATTATATTCGTTTTCTGGGTCAAAATAATCAATAGATCTGAAAATAATTCCATCTAATATTGAAATTGGTTGCTTTTATAAACAAATCTATTATAAACAATAAATTACAAATTAAGTTTAATGTTAAATTATACAAAACCTTATTTTTTGACTTACACTACTTTTTTTCTGGACCTTTCTATGTATAAATTGAAAGGTCGCTTTTAGTGGGAGGTAGGTCACTTACAGAATGAGCCGAATACATATGAGGGGCAAACATTTTAAAAATCACCCTTACGTAAGGAAAAGCTTACGAATTCTTACAAAGAGGTGGAGTCGAAGCTTTCAATGATCACCTTTACAAATTATGCAGATAATAGATAATAATAATCAATATAAACTATTGAATTCTAAGAAATCAAAAATATAAATTAAATGTAAAATTGCCTATAATATTATAATATATTCTAATTCTTTTCAACGTTTGCAGTATTTTCATTGAACATGGTATGCCTAATTCTTGTATTCTAGATTTGATCAAGTCTAAAATTAGTTAGATTCATTTGAGTCATTTTTAACATTATTTAGTTTTGAAATAATTACTAATTAAAAAATAATTACTTTGGTAATAATTAATAATTTTCGAAGATTATAAAAATATATATTTTTGTTCCTTTTTGGTATTTTTTGTAGCACTTTGTACTTCAAGTTTTGTAAAGTCTTGTGCTTTGCGCTATTGTAATGTTACTATGGTAACGGAATTCTCGACTACTAACAATGATTCGGTTACTTCAATACAAACACATCGTACATTTGAAATTTCTTTGTTAACCTAAAATAGTTATATTTAGCTGAACAAAAGAAATTAAAAATGAATTTAAAATATAATTCGTTAGATGTTTACTTTCACATGACAAATCATTACAAAAAACTTCGATCGGTTAAAAGTGTTGTTGATACTTCTTCTCCAGTAGGTTACTACGAAAGACAAAGTAGACCACCTTCCCGAGCAGAATATCGAAGAGAAACCCAGCAAAACGATGGAGAAGCATTAAAAATTCGGTAAAAATCAAAAAACTACTTGCTCTAAGTTTATAAAATTTATTGATTTATAGAAATGACAAATTTAAAAATTCATTGAATTCATCATTGAACAAAAAACGTGAACGAACACTTACAAATTGTATTATTAGATCATCCAGTGTACCATCTAGGCCTCAAACCAGAAGAAGAGTTGTAGATATGCCCACTAATACAGAAGTGGTAAGATAAATTTGAACAAAAATTAATATAATAATTATATTATTACTTAATTTTATTGCGCAATGATTAATTTGTAAAATAGTGTCCCCAACGTGCGAAATCAACTGGGCCATTTGTTAAAGAAAGATCCAATATTCCAAACTTGAGATTATCAAGATCGAATCGTTCTTCTAGACATAATTCGCCGTCAAATTCTTCTACACCTAGATCATCCGTAAGCAACGCCTAATATTTAATTTTATTTCAATTTTAATTTTTATCAAATTGAATTGATTCATCTGCGAATTCCAATTACTACTATAAACTATAAAATTTTACTATGATCACCACTAGGGTTAGTTGTAATACATTTTTTCAATTTTTCAGAACCTACATGGCAGCATTTCAACACGTATAAAAATTGATAATCGCAAAGTAGTTTTGAAAGGAAGTGAACCACCAATACCAGCTCCAAGAAAACCGAAAATAAGACGAAATGCTTTTAAGAATTGGTAAATTATTATTGAATAAATGATCTGTTTACATTCCTGGAAATAAAATGGGGTTTCTCCATCACGATTAATCATGATTCATGATAGACGTAACTCCTTATTCTATCCAAAAACTCATGGGGAGTTTTCACTATTATAGAAAATTTCGATATCAACTAATTTATTATTAATTTTGATAAGTCAAAAGATAAAACTGTGCAATATATTTATTTATTTCTTGCTTAGGAGAAACTGGTCTAAAATTACATAACCGGATAAAATGACCTAATGGCCGCTTTAACTATTCCACTGAAATTTAAAAACAAACTATTAATTCCATTTGCAAGATGACTTTACTAATTTCGACCTTTACTAATATAATACGTGAAAATAGATTTTGTGGGTGGTTAAAAATGATTATTGTGTCTGTATTGTGCGTTCAATAATAATAATATTTTCGTTATTTTTTTTTGGTAATTTTGGAAGTTTCAAGACAAACACTTTAAAAACCTGCTTGATTGAAATTTTTTTTGGATTTAGAATCCAAATCATAGAATCGATCCAGGGGTACAGAAAAACCCAAATTAAACATATCATAAAGTGTTTACACGAATTAAATTAGTATTATGTCATTTTGCCCTTATACAAACGAGCAACAGGTACCTCGTTTAATTTCAAAACTATTTTTTTTTACACAAAAGAGACTCTTTTGGTTTGATTACTTTTTATGTAGTATGAATAAAGAAATGGTTAAAATTTCAGTTTATATTATCAAACGTTATCAAGATATGCGATTTGTCGCAAAGATGCGAGTATGTCATTTTAGGTCAATTACCATATCTTTGATGTCGTGCAAGAAATAGTATAATATACCCAATTAGCTTACATCGCATTTCCTTTTAACAGTATTTGATTTATCTGCAGTGAATTCTTTAAGTATTGATATAGTTTTTGTTGTTAGCATATTAACAAATTATCAAATTAGTAAATAATAACAAAATAATCTAATGTCAAAAATTTTACACTACTACTTGAAGCTTTTTATGAACCATGACATCTGAAGAAATCAATGTTATAAAGTAATTCTCTCCTTTATTCTATTTTATGAAACTTATTGAAAAAGTTGGTAAGTGCTATATTAGTAAAAAAGAAATGTTTCTGTTCTAGGATTATCGAACATGATTACATGGAATTCATGCTGAGAATTACCGAAGATATAATACAGAACAATTTATACACAGGAGAAGAAATTTTACAAGTATTAAATAGTCATATAGAAGCAAATGTCGATAGACTATCAGTGGTAAATAATTTTCACCAAAATTTTGATAGATTTGTTTCCTAATTATTTCATTTTAAACAGCCAAAAATGATGAAGCAAATTAGAATTTTGTGTTACGAGTTAAATGTTCCGTTTGAAAAAGTTTTAATCGGTAATGCAAATATTAAGACTGAATTTATGGAGCCTTTGGAATTAGTTCAAAAAAGTTTCATCTGCACTTGCAATTCACTGTTACACAATAATAATAAATATGATTTTGGAGATTGTGAATGCGCTACAAAACGATCGTCACCTTTTCAATGCATTATACACAACGGAAAAAAAGAAATTAATGATCTTTTAAAAATACCTCAAGACTTTTCTGTAGGCCAAAATATTATCGAAACATATTTCTTTAAAAATGATGACGATTCCGCAAATTCAAAACAAACCACCTCTATAAATAACAATGATCAGGAAAGCACAAGTACGTTTTCACTAAATCCACGCAGTCTAAGCTGCGTGCCCGAACTTAGCGAAACTACAGAATCCTCTGCATTGCCAGCCCTTATTCATGTAAGCCTACCTCAAACATGTCAGCCTTCCCAAATATATTGTACAAGTGCGAAATCAACTACAAAACATGTACATCCATGTAATTGTATGAATAGCAAACAGTGGCAATTACATACCCATACTACATGCAATAAAAGTTCAAACGGCGATGAAGACCAATCGCAAAATAATAAAAGTAAAATTAAAAATGCTGTGAACAACCTAACGAAACAAGTAGCAGAAAATGTCTTTCATATTGGATGTCCGTGTTCAAATCTCACAGAACCATCGTCGATTGTAACTGGACCGTTAGACTATGTATTTTGTTGTACGAATGTACGGCACGTGGATAACAAGCATCAAGTCCAAAATGAACCATTTGTTTTCCAAAACATTGATAAAACGGGAACAAATCACAATGAAATTAATTCAATAAATGATGTAACATTTTGTCGCTTGCCTGTTACGCAAAAACATAATTTTTATAATGCAAGAGAAACTGCCCACGACAAAGATGAAGAATTTGTTATGTCTTTAGGTCCTGCTTACATGCCAAAATCGGTTTCTCAATCGGGCAGTGGAAGTTTATTTGAAAATGTATGCATCCTTGCGCCAGATGCCAAAGAAAACTGCAAATTAATTTTATTGAGAAATCTGCCAAAAAAATTTGATCCAGTGGTAAGTGAAAGCAATGAACCAGATGAAATTTCTGATATGAATTCAAGTTATATAATAGAAGCTCCTCATCAAGTTAAGGCCAAGAATATTATATCCAAAAACAAAGTTGTTATATCAATGAACGATAAAGAAAACAAATTTTTGGACAACAATGCTCAATTATGTTCTACAGCCACAATGACAAGTAGTAAATGTTCCAGTGATAAAAATAAAAAATCATGTTGTAAAACTTCCAGTAAAACGACTCCAAGTGCTACGATTACAGATAAAACAAATAAAAATATATTCTTAATAGTGCCAGATGATGTTAAACACGATCAAATATTTGTGGTTAGAAAATCACAATTTGAAAAGTTGGATACACAATCTGGAATATCTCACGAAAGTGAATTTCAAATGCTACTAAAAAACGCAGGGACAATATCACAAGGAAGCCGCATGCCCAGTTGTATGGAGCATTTCAAGGACGCTGGTTCTTATCGAACCTCAATATGTAGTACTAATCCTGTGCATAAAATTAAAAAAGCTAGTAATTTAAGAGATATTACAGAAACTCAATTTTCCAATGAAGCTGCTCAAAACATGGACACCTCCTCGTTTTATCAAAATTTTGAAAAGCCTACCAGCAATTCCGATAATAGAAGTTTGAAAAATCATCTTAATAATTCTCTTTCTTCCGGAGATACATATATGCCATCGCCAGATAATTGCAATTCTAAAATATTGGTAAAATTAAACGATTATGATTTAACGCCCCAACGTGATAATAATAGTAACTCTACCAATTCAACTAACAGGCCTATAGTATTTCCTTCAGGTAGTGAAACTTCAATAAAAAGCTTCTCATCCAATAAAGATAAATTATTATTAGGAAATGAATATGAAATAAACAAATCTGCAAGCTCAGTTGACTATAGTAAAGGTATACCGGATAGTATTAAAAAATTTTATCCCAATACTGCATCACAAACGGGGCCTTCCGACGACTTAGAACCTAAAACTAATTCCAATTATAGCACAGAAAACCAAGAGAAAGTTGATGGAGAAGATGTAAGCGTGTTGAAACAAATTACAGATATGCAATTAGATTTATTGCTTGATTTTGAGTCAACTCCTGAAGAAAAAAAGCAGCAAAATACACCAGTTTCATATAATACTAACAATACTTCAGACAGTTTACAAAACCAAGATAATGCAAGTTACATATCTTCGTCGACATCGGTACTTGAGGAACTATTAGTGTCTAATAGATCTAAGAACAGATTAGATGACCCCGCAGTAACTTCATTAGCTTCAATGAAAATTGAGGACAACCCAAATTTAGAACAAATAAATATTACGCAAAACGTGGATGATGATCATGATGAAAAAATAAGTAATAAAAAGTCATCTTTAAAATCATATTCACGAAAACCATCAAATGAAAATTCTCAAATAACTAATTCACAATTGTCGCTATTATTCGCCAATGATGGTACAAACATTGATTCTGTTACAAGAACAAAAAATACTGATCCCCTTAGAAACCCCAATAAAGAAAGCAAATTTCGAATAGAGTTAACTCAACTTATGGAAGAATCGCATGTTAATTCTGATGTGAATGTACCAGATGACCATTCGAATGTAAACAGCGAAGTTAATAATGAATTAGTAGTTAAAACAATTGAATCTTCTCCTCAACCCGCTCAACCAAATATGAACTTAATTCATGAAAGCGATGACGAAGACGACGATGATCAAACAAGTAGTCAAAAACAATATAATGGAAAATCAATTTTAAGTGTTACATCATCAAAAAATAGCGAAGGTGTGGTTAGAAATGAACAACAACCAACTTCCGAAATTGAAAAACCTTCATTCAAAAAACTAGATAGCAAATTTTCGGTGCAAAGCTCACAACGAAGAGTTCTTATAAAAGAAGAAGCTGTAGTTGATCGCAAAGAATCTTTCTTACCTTTCGTATCGTCGCGTCATGATGGGATTCCCATGGCATTACCTTATATTGAAATAGAGCCATCCGATACAGAAATAAACATCAGTAAAAAGCGCAATGCTAGTAGCGATTCTACACAAACTTCGTGTTGTGGTTTAAAATCTAGTAAGGCTAAAATGAGAAGAGATGTACTTGAAGTTGATAAAAGTCTTCAGACTGTACCAAATATCAGTACAATTCCTGATGACCAACTATTTGAAGTTGAAATGAGAAGACCTACCAGTGCTGGTTATGGTGCAGAACGAAAAAGCTTAAGATTCGATTACAGTATGATGAGCGAATTAAGTCATGTGGACGATGAAAAATTAATAAAAGCTAATAAAAATTCAAATATTGAAAATACAGCATCAGTTGATGGTTCCAAATCAGGTAAGATTGAACATTCCAGATCAGAAAATAAGAACGGATTAGATTCATCCTTAATTGATATTTATAAACCAGTACAACATGATTCCAGTGACTCTTTTATGATGACAGATAATTATTCTTTGAAAGAAAAAAATAATTAATATTGACGAATTTTAGGCTTACTTTTCATCGTTTTCTTTTTATTAAAACGGAATTTTCTTTGGAGAACGATTTTTATATGCCAGTGAAACTGTACAGTAGTAATTTAATAAAATTTTAAAACTACAGATTACTCTTTTATTATTATTTTTTATAATTTTCTCTTACAATAATTTACAATTAAAATAAAGATAAACATAGAAAAACATAAGAGAAAACAAAAATAAAACAGAAAAAAAAATCTTTAACATAACATAATAAATACATTATACAAATCATATTACACAAGAATGATTGGGATTTTAGAAAGCGCTTTAAGTAAGAATGAGACCTAAAATATCAAATCCTTCATCGAGACTCCAAATGACCTATGGTCAAAGTTTCAACATCCTAATAGTGATATAACTATGTTGACCATAATTTGTCCTATGGTAAGCAATAACGAAAATGTCCTTGCTTCTCAATGAGTAAAGGACCACATATTGTAAAGGACTATTAAGTTGATCTGCGATCTACGTCGCGTCGCCGTCGTCTGCAAGTGGAAGTTTGCGAAATACACAAACAAAGTTCATCGGAAAAATCTGAATTACAACCCATCAATTTAAAATGGTAAAATTTTAAAAACTTATGTTGCACTGATTCCAATCTCTTGATATGAGTGCAATAAATAGGGGACTAGATGTGACCTAACTAGCGAAAAGTAGAGCAATTTTCCCAAATTGCACTCCCAAACCACGAACTTCACCAACCCTTGTCAATACATTATTTATTGCAGAGGTGTCAAATTCATTCTAGACGCGGGCCGTACAAATGGCTTTTTTGCTAATTCATCTCCATTCTAAAATATACAATATGCACAGAAATATATTTTTTTTATTATACAGGGTGGCCCTTTGAAAACGAAATAGACGGGATTGTGGCCAGCAGAATTTTTTTTTCAAGAAATGCAAAAACACGTCAATTTTATCATCGAGGGGGACAACTTTTGCGACCAATATAACTCCCGTATTGTTTCATCCCTTCGCGCTGTGATGACAACCCATGAAATGTTAATAGGGATGATATGTCAAGTGACACCTCATTTGAAAGGTCTTGCTTCCCTGAATTCAGCGAAATAATATTTTAAAGTTTTATCAATTATTATTCAACAAAAAAATTGAAGCTGCAAAAATGCGAAATAAATCGGATATTTCAAGACATTTAAGAATAAAAAAGTGAAAAACGCTTGGACAGATTAATTTTAATTTCAAGGGGGCTACTTGTACTGCTATTCATAAACATTGACAGTTCAACCCTTAAGGTAAAGGGCAAACCACCCTTACAGTCTTGAATGCAATGAGGAATTGAAACAAATTTTCCATGGAAGAAGCTGGTGGTGAACAATTTGAACATAATTTGATTAAACTGATCTTTTTATCAGACCCATATTTTCATTCAAAATTCTAAGGGTCGTTTGCCCTTTACCTTAAGGGTTGAACTATCAATGTTTATGAATAGCAGTAAAAGTAGCCCACTTGAAATTAAAATCAACCTGTCCAAACGTTTTTCACTTTTTTATTCTTAAATGTCTTGAAATATCCGATTTATTTCGCATTTTTGCAGCTTCAATTTTGTTGTTGAATAACTGATAAAACTTCAAAAAAAATTATATCGATGAATTCAGGGAAGCAAGACCTTTCAAATGAGGTGTCACTTGACATATCATCCCTATTAACATTTCAGGGGGTGTCATCACAGCGCGAAGGTATGAAACTATACGGGAGTGACATTGGTCGCAAAAGTCGTCCCCCTCGATGATAAAATTGACGTGTTTTTGCATTTCTCGAATAAAAAATTCTGTTGGCCACATTCCCGTCTGTTTCGTTTTCAAAGGGCCACCCTGTATATGTAACCCGAAATCAGTTAAAACTCGAATTAACTAGTAAGTTCTAGTTTCAACTAACCTCTTTAGTAAATTCTAGTTTTAACTGGTTAGTTTAGTTAAAACTAGAATGAACTGATTTCTAATAAATCTTTTTAGTAAATTCTAGTTTTAACTGATATAAATTTAGTTAAAACTAGAATTAACTGTTTGGTGTTAGTAAATTCGGGATCTATCGCCGTTACAACTCGATTTAAAGTAAAAGTAGACGTAATTAAATAAAAATGTTAATTTGTTATAGCTTTTAAAAAAATGGAAGGAAACACACGATAATTTAGAATTTTCTTGTATCTCATATTTTGAATTTAAAATAAATATTTCAAAATCGTTTGCAATTTGTACTTCAAAGTACCCGAAATACATCTTTCAAAATACATTTCAAATACAAAATTTGAATTTTCCAGTTACGATTTCACTTGTTATAATTTTTAAATTTTTTTAAAATGTTTGTTGATAACTATTGTTTTATACATTTTTTCATTTCTTTTTATATGGTACAGGCCGTGTTATACTTGTATTAATTATTAAAATTAATTATTATTATTAAACATAATTGTTTAAAAAAATTAAAAAATTATAACAATTAAGTGAAATCGTAACGGAAAAATTCAAATTTTGTATTTGAAATGTATCTTGAAAGATGTATTTCGGGTACTTTGAAGTACAAATTGCAAACGATTTTGAAATTTTTATTTTAAATTCAAAATATGAGATACAAGAAAATTCTAAATTATCGTGTTTCCTTCAATTTTTTGCAATCCAAAACACAAATGTATTTGGCCTCCCCTGTAAATGTATAAAGAATTAGCATTTTTTTAATTACGTCTACTTTTACTTTAAACGTTGCTTAAATCTAGTTGTAACGGTGATAGATCGCGAATTTACCAACACCAATCAGTTAATTCTAGTTTTAACTAAACTTATATCAGTTAAACCTAGAATTTACTAAAAAGATTTATTAGAAATCAGTTAATTCTAATTTTAACTAAAATTAAACCAGTTAAAACTAGAATTTACTAAAGAGGTTAGTTAAAACTAGAATTTACTAGTTAATTCGGGTTTTAACTGATTTCGGGTTTTAACTGTAACATATACAAGTAATCATCGAAGTTCATTTGGGCCTCAAAAATATATGTGGCGGGCTGCATGCGGCTCACGGGCCGCCAGTTTGACACCCTGATTTATGGAATTATCAAATGTATGAAAGCCACCTCTTGATAAGGAAATCATAGAACATTTATAACAATAAATTATTGGTTTTGCACCAGAACTTTATGGCTGTTTAGGTCGGATTGCAACTCTATAAACAGTCGCTGACTAGTCTCTATAAAAGACCGATTCAATCGATAAGAAGAGTTTGCGGTCATCTACAAATAATTGATAGCAACATTTTAAGTATTTACCTATGTCATTGATAAATAAAATGAACAAAATGGGTCCAGAATGTAAACCTTGAGACACTCTCGACGAGGCTTACTAGCACTTTTGAATGTTCATTTATTTCATTTTTAGTTTTGTTGAATATTTTTTGTTTGCTCAAAGTATTTTGTTCCTTTTTTTATTGGCCCAATAGGCGACTGAGGAATTCGAACTTGCAACTACTTATTCAATGTTTCACTCCATGCCACGCTGATGGGTTTTTCATTATTTTTGTTTTGTCCAGTTGTGGAGTTACCTACCTCGAAATAAAAGGTATATTTTAACTTTTGCTTTCAGATGGAATTTAAAAAACCGTATTTTAAAAATTAAAAACAAAAATAAATGTTAACTCAAAATTACTTTTATTATTGTAACAGTGTGAAACTACAATTTTTCTAAAAAAATATGACAGTTATATTTTGAAAAATAGACATATTTGCATTATTAAAAATAATGATATTATGCATTATGTAACCTTTGGTAAAGTTAAAACACATAGTACTTGTTTAATTTTAAAACACAAGAATACATTATTATTCAGTTGATGGAATTACAAAAATTAACAAAACATACGTTATAATTATTATGTAAATATGCATATAGTCGTAATCACAAGATCTCGAGTATGACTCTCTTTTTTGTTTCTTTTCCAATAGTTACTTTTGTAAACAAGATAACTAAATGTGCGCTCATTCACATATCATTAACAGTGACGTCATAAGCTAATTCTCATGATTACTACTATATACTAGGTAAGTCTAGATGCAATTTATTTATACAATTGAGATCTCGGATGTAATAATTTGTAGTGGGTATATCATTGACTAAACTAATTGACTGAGAGCTATGTGGGTAAGTACATCAATAAATAATCAATTACATCAAAGCGACTTAAAATCTCAATCAATAAATAAAAGCTAATTTGGTTCCTCATTGTTGACAAAATAAATTTACAACATAATAAAGCAAACATTTTAAAATTTTCCATTAAAAACATCAACGAGAATATTAGTTGAAAATTTTAGTTTGAGCTTTATTACAATTTGTGTTACCATGCAATACAGGCTTTAGCAAAACTAATGGAACAACTTTTTATGCCTACTATTTACATTTTGTAAAAGTAATTTATAATAATAATTAGAAATACTAGTTTACAACCAAACTCGAAAAAATTATACAATACGCACAAGAACGAATGGGGTCATATTTCTTTATAGGAAGCACTACTACATTGGTATGGTGTCCCTAAGGTTTTCTTTATACAACATTGATTTTTATTAATATTATCATATGGCTCGGGAGTATTTATGACACCATTTCGCTCCTGATATATCAAATTGTATTGAATACAATTAACTAAACTATCCTATTGAACACAAAAACTAGTCAAGATACTATGAAAAGTACGAAAATATAGAATTTTAGTTTTATTATAAATAACAGAAAAATATTTAATTTTTTTTCCAGATAGGTATACCACGGTGGTATCTTGTAAATGTTGGATTCTGTGATTGTTCCAATTTATTTAATTATTAATTAAAAAAAAAAAAACGTAAGTTTTAGTAGTGGTTGAATTTACATTACTCATATTTTAAATTAATTTTAACCCAGCATTTACAAGATATGTTGCGTGTATATTATCCATCTGATTCTTAGGTTAATATCCAGTGGTATGCTACTATAACAATTAGATTTTAACAATTTATTATCTACAAGTTTAATAAAATTATTTGTTTTTTTAAATATTTTTTAGTTTTTTTTTTTCATTGTTTGTTATATTTTTTAAGACCGTTTTTGTTAATTTTACGCAGTCATTAGTTTGAAAATTCGTTACTGACGAGTTCAGTTAGCTTTACTCGTTCTAAAATTGAGAGAACACTAGAAAGCCTATAATCAAATATCTATATAGCACACCACTGGATATAACACCATTTTATTCCATTTTTAGAATTATGTTTAGTGTTATATCAACAATATATTGTTTCAAAATGTAATTATTGTTAAGATATTATTCATCGATGTGCTTTTAGCACTATCAGACAAAATTAATATCAACAATACATATTTTTATTATATAACTGATGTATTAGGTATACATACATAATAGGTATCTTTATTTGGGACATTCAACCACCGCTTTGGCATGATATGAGTTCATAATGGCTTACACGAACAATTTTTTCACATAAATATTGGACATTGATAAAATACTAGGAATGAAATATGACTGCCTTTACCGCTATTAGAATTTGAGTTAATCAAAGATGTATGTAACACTCTTCGACTATAGATCGAGTAGATAAGTTGTTAAAAAGTTAAACTATTTTTAACGTTCTAACCTAACACTATCTCTCGCGTACAATCGAAAAACCTAGTAACACGAGTTAATAAAAGTTGATTTGATTGTATGTTTTGCACGCTTTTATTTTTAAAATTAATATATCATATTTTAGCCAAACTATTTTAAAAATCAAAGCACACAAAAGTCGTCAATTATAGCGGTAATATATAATCAAATCAATTTTTAGTAAATTGAGTTATATATTTTTGGATTGTGGGTAAGACTGCCAATAAAGTGTGCTTTAGCACTAATTTATCAATAAAAATGGGGTCTACGCTAAGTTTTAAAAAACTCGAGCACATAGTGCTATGTTTCCCATTACTAGCATACCTACAAAAGATTAGTGTTTAATATTATTTAGAATTAATCCGTCCATTGTTTATATTTAATTCTTTATAAAATTGTATTTTGCTACTATTGCTAGAATAGTAAACGTTCAACATATTTTTATGAGGGTATAATATTGTTAGTATATATTTGAAGATATTATGTATAGGTCATACATCATGATGTAATATAATGTGATTTCTACAATAAAATTAAAATACTACAGCTCTGATTACAGAAAGTTACAATATGACTTTGACATCTTCAACTAATAACAAACTATTAAGCTGTTAATATAAATTATATTAGATACAGTGGCAGACCCAGGTCAAGGCTTTCTTTAGGTTTTATGTTCTTCAAATGTGGATCATAGACATTTTTTCTCGTAATTTTCTAATACAGGAGTTTCCCATGAAACTTTTTGAGCAAATTGTCAATAAACAAATTTATTCAGAAAATTTGTATGCATTTGCAATAAATCTAGTCAAAATATCTCGAAACAAAACCACTGCATTTTGAGGATCTAGTAAACGATTTCATACTACAGTTTAGTTATTTAGACACCTATGTTATAGACAAAAATTCATGACACTCGAGAATAATAATATGTTATCACTTTCATTAATTTAAAAAATCATTAAAATCTCCCCACACCCTTAAAAACTTATTAACTGTAATAAAAATAATGATTTGCACTTCATCTCGATCAGATGTCTTCTGTTTCTGTAATTATATAGCTTTACAATCGCAATTGAGTTAACTCTCAATTACAGTTTTCTTTCATATAGTACCTAAGTACTATTTTTTTTATATATTATAATAGTAACAGGTATCTTAAAATTTTTATTATGAAAAAATAAATATTTTGTTTTAAAAAAAGATAGTACTTTTTTCAAATCTTCCTATTTTAGTTATTTCTTAAAATAAAGTTATAATACTGATGCTTAAGTGTATAGTATGTGAGTAAATAACTGCAGATCATAAGAATATAGGACATAATTTTCAAGCCATAATATTATTAAAAAAAAGTTAATTTTTATTGAAATATAATACTGGGTTTACCCAAGATAGGTAATATAACCTTGGGGTTTACCATTAGCATCTTTAGGATGTTTTAGGTTAGATTTGCCAAATGTCAACATTTGTATGGTTATATTTCACAGTTGCCATCATTTAACGATCAAAATAATCTATTATAATAATTTTAGCCATTGAGTCGAAATGCCACACAGCCTCAAATTAAACCACACTATCAATTGAAATTAACCAGTTCATGCTGAAATAAAAATAAAATAAATTTTCTAAATTCAAGTGGGTTTTATGACTAAAAACATTCTAAAGCACTTAATGGATAACCCTATAATTAAAAAAGTTTTACTGTGCATACGTGCACGCAATTTAATTAATTTTCATGTTTAGAATAATTAAAATGGGTATAACTTGAAGTTAATGTAAAGGAAATTACAATTTTTTTTTTATGCAAATCATAAATTATATATCTAACGCATACGTTGAATATGTAGGTAAGCCTTACAAAAATATATTTGTAGGCGGCAAACACAAAAATTCGTCAACCCCAGGAAAGTCTTCTCGATAGTACAGGGATTGCCGCCAAACAGTAGAATCGTTGAACTTGTTCATCATTTGAATACCAGTTTCAGCTATTTCCAATAAATTGTTGACTACATGACAATAATTATTACTGGGTATCATTGAAACCGTTAGTTCAATAATTCTATTGATTTCCGGCAATTCCTGTAATAACTAAATATTTCTGGGATTGACGCCAAGATATTTATGATACATTTGATTTTAAACGTCATATGACGTAACCGATTTCCCTGTTTACGCACATTGCGTGTTGAAAATGTGCGACGAGTACAGGAAACCTACAGCTTAACGTGGATTCCGAACCACGAGAATGATAGTTTTCTACACCGTCAATTCCGGATCAAATTTAAGCCATTTGTAATGTTACCTGATGTAGGAGGTAAACATTTGGCGAGTGAAAAATCCTACTTTAGATGGTATACTACGGAAGTCAAATCCATGAATCTTGGCAAGAGAAGCTAAGATGCTAACTGCTTGGCCAATCATTTCCTAGAATCTCACTCAATTAAAAAAATATAAAATAAAAATTATAATAAAAGAAAGATGTATTCAAGAAAATGATATCTTTGGTTACAATGGAAAAATCAATGGTGGATAATAGTAATACTTCAAAATTTCACGTATAAATATTATCGCTCAAATGTTATTGAAAAATTGTTTGTTTTGTTTTCTTTTTGTTTTCAAGTGCGATAATAATACTTAACTAATCTAATAGCTTTAATTTTTATTTTCATTTCAAAAAGGAAGAAAATAAAATATTTATAGATACGAGAATATCACGACATTTCGTCCTTGATTTGCACACGATATAATAATTATGTACAACTTCATACAAAAATATATTATATTTTAATTTATGAGAGAATAAGCTACTACCATAAAATTGTAGAGCTTTAATAGTTATTGGTATACCAAGGCATTAAAGTTCAATTATTTATTACAACTGTGGAATTATTTCGTGAGGCGCTAGCCGAGTCGAATAACCACGTGAGTGATAAAAAGAACTTTGTACATTTATTTTTTCTGAAATCGCAAAATTAAGTAGAAATTTTGCATCAATCTATTGAAATGTTACTAAAGTTAGGCCTAGACAACACGCAATACCTTTTTATTTATTTTAATTGAACAATTTTGGTTATTAGAAATATAAATAAAAATTAAAATGTTTGTGCAAGGCACAAAAAGTTTTCGTACAAAAAAGTGGAATTTTACTGTTAATTTCTGCTACTTTTGTGCCGATTTCAGAAAAAGTTTGTTACAATATAAATATTTACATATAATTTGAAACACGTAACCGTTTCTTTCTTAATGTTCAATAAAAATAAACATACGATCTAGTTGTGTTTGAAAAATTACCAACTGATGTAAATTAAAACTAGAGAAGGAAATTAGTTTTGGGATGGGACTAAAATCAAATTATACTATAACAAAAATATCAGTTTTGAACATTTCAAAAATAGGCGAAGTTAAATTTTTGCTCGACCCAAAAGTTAATATAGTTTCCTTCTCTAATATAAACGGCTGTAAAAGTTATATAGAGGTATAAAGATAAAAAAATTCAATATAAAGGAAATTTATAGCTAATAAATTCACAATAGAGAAAAAAATATGAGTAGTAAGAAGGAAATTAAAATATTTATTAAATTAATTGGTAAGCGGTTGTGCGTAAAATTTGTAAGGTTTGCAAGAAGCAATACTTAAGCAATCACAACATTGTTTGATAAATAAAATCAGGTAATATAGCAATGCATAAAAAAAAAATAATAATAATCTTGTACTATTTCCAGTCATGTTATAGAATCACTTTAAAATATTTAATAAAATTATCGAATAGTTTAATTTTAATAAGAAAACACCAATCAAACCATCATAATTTCATAACAGACCAGTTAGAAAAAAAAAACAGTTTTATTGTTTTGTAACTAAATAGACAGAACGAACTGTGTCAAGAATTCAATGAAATGGTTAAAATATTATCTCACTTATGTTAGTTTAATTTTTTGGTTAGCAATTACTAAAATTATCTTGAATAGAAAATTGCATTACGCAATTATTAATAGTGGATATTATGTATTAAAAACGTATTTTTCTATACGAAAATTTACGATATGTTACAGAAAATCTGAATACAATTCATTAGATTTTTGCAATCTACTAAAACTATCACATAAAACAAATTTGCACACTTTTAAATACTAAAAGTGGTATTTTGTAATATAGCAATAATTGTGCTACACTCACCGGTAACCACTTTACAAGAAGCAAATTGTATAGCTCTGCAATATCTTCTAAATTTATGATAAATAATTTATTTAATATCACAACACTTGAGCACCAAATGTTACAAAAAAAAGTGCAATGTAAATATTTAAAACAATAAATAACTTAGAATAACTATATATTCGATTGTTTAAATGGTATCAACTAAAAAAATAATTAATAAAGATCAACTACCATCGCTACTATTACTATTACAATCTTCAAGATCTGGTACGGAAACATAACTTTTATATTTCTTACTATCTAACTTATGCCTAAAACCAGGTACGTTAGGATTCCTTGATAGTATATTAGGTAGGTCAGTGACGACGTCAATGACGTAATCTGGTAAATGTTGCAATTCGTTAATGTTGCTAATTGGTTCTAAAGGTAGTAAAACCGTGCCTCCCAATTTAGCACTTATCCCACCGAAAATATCTGTTTCTAATTTATCGCCTACCATTATACATTGCTTAGGATCGACCCCCAAATACTCACAAGCTTTGTAAAAAATCCTGGGATTAGGTTTTTCCCAAGGTAAGTCACCAGATACCAAGGCAACGTCAAAATAAACTTGCAAGCCAAGACGATTAATTTTTTCCCATTGAGCAGCTGTTGGTCCGTTGGTTATCAAACCCAACATGTAATTTTCACGTAACTTTTGTAGCATAAATTTAATTTCCGACGTTAAAGCCAAATAAACGTATCGTAAATGTAACCATTTAAAATAAATGTCTCCTAGAATAAAACAGATCATTTTGTAGTTTTCAATAATTTTTTCAAAAGAGTTTAAAAAACGCAGTAGCGGGGATTTAAACAATAACGTCATGAAATTTTGACAATTTTAAATTTCATCAAATGTCATAATTTTTCGTTTCGTACAGTAATAAAAAATTTCAGATAACTTAAAAATTTTAGTGGTAACAACATTTCATATGCTATTAAAAGTAATCACATTAACAGGAGAAGAACTTGAACTTGATGTAGATACTTCCGACAAGATAAAAAATGTAAAAGAAAGAATTGAAGAAAGGGAAGGAATTCCCCCTGTTCAACAAAGATTAATATACCAAGGAAAGCAAATGAATGACGATAAAACGATTTCCAATTATAAAATTAAAGGTGGCGCTACTTTACATTTAGTTGTTGCACTCAGAGGAGGATAATACGAAATACTATAATAAATAATTACCTGCTAGATTTCTATATTGGTCACCCAAAGCTCGAGACCATAGTAAATGGCGCCATGTATCCAAATCCATAGGAGCATTATCGGGACAATTTCTGAACGAACGCAAAAAATTGTTACAAATTGTTGTAGCAGAATCTAATGGTACCGCATATTTTTCTCGTAAAAGTTCAGTTATCTAAAAAAAAATAGGTAATTTTAACATAACCCATTAATGTAAAAATACAAATAAAATTCTATCACACCAAATCATGTTTTTCCTTAATATACCATATAACTTTTAATGTTTGAAGTTTTAATAATAGCAAATTAAATTATAATAAAAAACGAATGAAAGAATAAATAATTCTGTTGTTATTTGGAGTAACGAGAAGTGATTGAGAATTCTAAATTCATACTTTGTTGTCAAGCAATATCAAATCCATGCCATGATTGGGTAGGTACTAGATATTACAAATACTTATAAAATAATAACGTTATTGATTTTGAAACTATTTTTACTTTAAATTTTTTTAAATATAGCTCTTAATTCATTGTTACAAAAATAGTTGATAAAATCTTGATCACGTGTCGTAAAATCAGATACGTCAATAACTTAAATAGCGTTACTGCTACATAATATCATAATTTTCGACTGAAAACATATTTTCATTGTAGGTATATTTTTAAATGCTGTTTTTCAAAATGTAGAAAGGTATGCAAGAATAAAAAAAATTGTCTTGTCATTATTTAAAATTACATCTTTACAAGGTTTTACTTTAAATTAGAAATTTCTCATCGATTTAATGCAGAGTAGGTATACAATTTCAAATTGCAACTGTATTTTGTGAAAATTATAGTAATGCACAATAATTAATGCAGGGAGTACATTTTATTCTAATTATGTATTACACACTTAACATAAAAATCTCGTTCAACTAACTTTCTTTTGTGAAAAAATATGTGGTAGGTAATCCCATGACAGATTCGTCATATTATTTTATATTCAAGTCTAAATATAAGAAAAGTTATAGGTACACCAATCACCACAACTTTGATGCAGTTATGTCGATACTATCATGTCCAGATAATAAAACTTAATAAAAAATAAGAGAAACCAGAAATTTAGCAGACAAATATAATGTATTCGAGTATCCGAATTAACACCCAAAAAATCTGGTTTTCCATCAATTTCATTTTTACTGACAATGATTATCATTAGACCACAATTGTAGAGTACAAAATTCTCTGCAAATTAGATTGCCGCAACCATTGCATACGTATGCATAGTGGAAAATAAATTATTTGATTTATGAACGAAATAAATTTTACCAATTATTTATGTGCGTAGTAATAAAACATAATTTCCCATGTAACAATTTTTATGTGGAACAAATTGAAAGAATTTTCTGATAAAAAAGAGGACGGAAAGCGTAATGCATTATTATGATGCGAGACTTAATTTTTGCTTTTTATTATTTACTATAGGGTGTTTTTTTAGCTGCATGAGAACTTTCAATAGGGATAACAATTGAACCAAGATTGTTATGGAAACAGTTTTTTGACATTTGTGTTTAGCAAGGTTTGGCATTTGATAATGCATAGATTGACCATTGAACAACGCTACCAAATTGGGCTCACAACCAATTGGAAGTGGATCCATTTTTTTACCGTAAAATTTTGTTCAGTGACGAGACACATTTCTGGTTAAATGGGTATGTGAACAAACAAAATTGCCGTATATGGAGTGAGACCAATCCGGGACATTATCTTGAGACTCCATTGCATCCATTAAAATTGACTGTTTGGTGTGGAATACACGCCAACGGCATCATTGGTCCATATGTCTTTCGAAATGAGGAAGGAGCTACCGTTACGGTGAATGGTGTGAGATATCGACACATGCTCAATACATTTTTGTTTCCAAAACTTCAAGAGCTAAACATTGACAACTTATGGTTCCAACGGGATGGTGCTACGTGCCACACAGCCAACGAAACCATCAATTTATTGAAAGGACAATTTGGTGACAACATTATTTCAAAACGTGGTCCTATCAATTGGCCTCCAAGATCGTGTGATTTGACACCTCCAGATTATTTTCTGTGGGGGTATGTTAAATCCATGGTTTATGCTAACAAACCAACAACTCTAGAAGCATTGGAGGCTAATATTCAGCAAGCCATTTATGAAATAAAGCCAGAAATATTGGAAAAATTGGTCAAAAATTGGACTCAACGGATGCGCTTCGTAACCATTAGTCGTGGTGGTCACATGCCGAAAGTCATGTTCAAATCATAAATGCCTTTAACTGTACTTTCATAAAAAAATTATAACCGAAACATTCCGTCAGGTTTTTAATGTTTTATTTCATTTTGAAGTTCTCATGCAGCTAAAAAAACACCCTATAGAACCGTGTCATAACTCAAAAATTGTCATCTTCGGGTTGTATTAAAAACGAGAAAGTAAGTATTTAATGGGTACTTTTAGTGGTAAAACGACACAAATATGAGTTTTTAAAAATCGCCCTATAAAAGCAGTTGTGTCAGTATTGCCTTACCATATTTTGCTAATGTGATATTATGTTCCTACAATATCTTTAGTTATCAATAAATTGGTAGTTCTAGTCTTATAGTGAAAAAATTATTTTGTTTGCAAGAAAATTGTCATATTTATTGTTAATACAATGCTGTTGTTAAATATAGACCCATGGTAGTCACTCCTAAAAACGGGAGACTTTCAAGATCAAAACATCAATAATTAATGACAAATTGCATTTAAAACTACAAAAATAATAACAGTTCAAAATGACAATTTTTGAGTTATGATGTGGTTCTATGAAATGAGCAATATCCACAACTACATGAGAAGTTTCATCAGCTCATTATAAATGCAAAATTATAGAGCAATTAATCAAAAATATTTTGATAAGCTGTGTCGTTATTCGAAAACTGTTGCAAATATTTAGGTACTATGAAGTATAATGTATCATAATAAGCATCTAAATTGGAAATATCGTACTTCGTACACGTTTCCTACTAATGACTCTCCTACGGTGTATCTGTGATCGGTTGACGACTGAACTTTAATAATTTATTTATAGTGACATGTTGCGCAACAAATTTTTAAATTTAAATTAAACAAAAATTTTAGTTGTTAGTCAATCCAAATCATCAGCTAAGTTTATACCTTATTTACTAAATAGTAGACGTAAAATAACCAAAACAAAATTTGACATAGTTACGTAGGCAGGGTCGTTCCTAGGGGGTATTGCGCCTGCATGCAAGAAATTTTTTCTGCCCTTTATGCTAGATGGGCTATGAAAAATCAGATTTAAATAAGAAGCAAATCAAGTAATTCTAAATAAAAACAATTCTTATCCCTCTCCAAAATGCCGCCCCTTACTTTTGCCGCCTGCATGCGGGGCATGCACTGCTTACCCGGTAGGAACGGCCCTGTACGTAGGTATAATTATAATGTATAGCTACATAAGATATTAGCATACAAAAGCGTAATTATATTCTGTAATTTTCCAAAGCGAGACCCCTCTCTCATATAAAGAAAAAATTGTTCATATTTATAATTTCTACGTAAAATTATTCACAAGAATAATCAGTATTGCACTTCTAGTGTTATTTTTAGTGTTTTTATGATCAATTGTGCTTTTCCTAATGTCCACAAAGTATTTAATCAAACTGCATCTATTACATCTTTGGGTTCAGACGAATATAATTATATTAAATCCTATTTATGTTTGCATAGTCAAAATTTACTGGTCAACATTTATATGTCAAAATATTTCAACCCACCTTAAATATATTGCCCTTATGAGAGATTTCTAGTGCTAACGTGAATAAGAGTAATTGGCAAGTCCAAAACTTCAAAAAGAAATTGTAGGTAAGAAGATTGTAATAGATAGACTATGAAGACTATAAGACAAAAACTTTGGTAGTAGTTATCGTTCTCCGAGATAACGCTGAATTCGGTTTGCTACATTTGTCGCATGTTGCATCCTATAGACGCCAGGTGATCTCCCTCCACATCTACTGCTCAAGATTTTGGCTTCTCCTAGTCACTCAAGGAGTACCGGATTATTTAATTTTGTTTTTATTTTCAAGAATCTTTTCGTGATGGATGTTTTGCATCTCGGTGATATAGGGTCTGCTCTCACCGACTTTAGGGTGCCTCTGTAAGCCTTTTTTGTGCTTGATTGTTCACCCAATTCACAGCTTTATATGCTCTTTTTTGAAATAGCCGAATAGATCTTAGCAATTCCCAATATCTCCCATTTGAGCTCGTCTCACAGACTACCGGAAAGTAGTCGGAACAGCTGATATCGGGGGACCACCAGATGACTTAATTTTTGTAATTGCAAATTTGAAAAGAAATTACTTTTCGATCATTGAGTCAAATCCATTTACGTTAATGGACTGTAAAGAATTAAAATGAGAAATCAGACAGATTTGAATAATAAATAGGATATCGAGTCAGTGACCAAAATAAAGAGCAATTTTTAGTATAATAATATATTATTTATTTTATAAAACTCGGAAAAAGTATTTCATATTTGTTATACGATACACAATGGAATTTGTAGTTCATTGATATAATTTAATAATTCATTTCTATACCACAAGGAAGTTTACTTGTATAAACTTACCTTAAACTGAAGGATAGAATTAAATAGGTACTTATTGAGTATTTTCTAATATGATTCACTTATTATGTTCATATGTGTATAAAAACAATTTTGATTAAATTATCTACGCACTTATACCTAGTGGAGGAAGTACTAATAATAATAATAGTCTTTATTTCTCATGGAGCTCCAGAGCACACAAATTTCATAATAATAATACAAAAAAATATACAAGAAATCAAAAGTAAACCCAATAACCTCATAAAAGAAAAGGGCGAAATTCAGAATGACCCCCATAGGAGTCGCCTGCTCTTCATAACAAACCCCCCTATTCTGTAACTTTTTCGTTATCATTATCGATTCGTTTGAAACCGTAAAGTTTGGTTTCCATATACCATATATTTATTTACTTCAATTGTTAGTGTAAACCAAACTTTACGGTTCTTAACGATTGGATAACGAAAAAGTTACAGAATAGAATTTTTTTACAAAATTTCAGTCTTTCAATTCACTTCCTATTGACTTTAGAAGGAAAAAAACTGTTTTTTCACATTTCTTTATGTTTTTTTTGTACTAAAAGATATCCGAAAAACCTTAAAATATTCAAAAGAATTAAAAATATCCTAAGAAACATGAAAACAATTTTTTGAAATTCCTTTACAATTAAATTCAACGAAATAAGAATCGAGTTCTAGCACATTTTAGTCTCGGTGCTCGAAAATAGTTAAATAATACGTATCCTGGCCAATGTTGAGATTACCTGCACATAGGGAAGGTCCATTGGAGAATAGATATTTCTAGACAGTTGGAAACATCATTCAAAAATTGGTAATTTTAGAGTGAATTTGCCAACTGCCAAGGGATAAAGTTGGCAAATTTAAGATTTTGTCCCCCCCCCCCTAAATTTGGTAATCCATGAAAGGATGCATGGAATATAATTGTACAAAATGTTGCATAATTACTATGTTAAAATCTTGCCATAAGTTCTGTCCCAAGCTTGCGAATGGATTTTGAAGAATCAAAAATATAAAATTCATTCATTTTATTAAGAATATTTTAACGAATCGGTTAGTGTATAATTTATTTAAAATAATTGGGGCAAAAAAAAATATACAAAACACCAAAGTGAAAAATAAAGTATTTCAGACGAGTTCGTACTAATAAATCAGAACTTTTTCGGATTTGAATAAACATAAATATTCGTTATTCAAATGAATAAATATTTGAATATTATTTTTATTCTAATAAATATATTTAAATAAAATAAATAATAGCGTTAAAAAGTGATTATTTAAATTTTTATAACTGTGGAATTAAATTACACATTAACGAGTTTGTAAAAATTCAATATTTTCGACCAATAATTCTTTACTTATGCTTAAAATATGACAGAGCGACATATTTTTTACGTCTGGTAAAACAATAACATTTCAAAAAATGTCGCTGTCTAACTTTTTGATTAACATAATATAGTCCAACTCTTATAAAAGAATAGGGACTGTTCCTTTATAGGGGTGCTTTCTGAAAGAATAAATAATTTTTAAGAAATAAACACATTAGGTAGAAATTAAAAATTTCTTTATTAAAATAAAAACAATAAATAATAAACAAATAAACACACTGAGCAAAATTAAATTAAATAGAATATACAAAATTAGAAATCGTAAAAAATTTACAATTTATTTTATTGTACTAAATAATAACTTCAGCTAAAATTTATTTCCTTATGTTATATTTTGTATCAATGTTTTAACAAATTATTATGTTTAAATACATACAAATGCAAGAAAAATGCAATATTAAAGCAACAAACGCTATATGGTATTAATGGTTAAAAAAAATTCAAGATATAGTTTTCACATCCCTCCACTGCGATACATTTTTTTTTTCAAAATATATGACGTATTTGTATAAATTGTTGTTATCCATCTTTTCTAACCTAAATCATGAAAGATTGTCGTAATAGGAAAAAAAAATTAATGCTGTTCATCATAGAAAACTGCGCAATCCACTTGATAATGATTACCAAGTTACTCAACTCAAATTTTCTGTAAGAATTAAGAAACATCCAATATTTTATCTTGTAAATAATAACATAGATAATAAGTTGTCGTAGAAATAAGAATTTTGAGATAAAATGCGTCATTAATCATCTTTGCATCGTCAATTAACCTTTGAAACTTCTCATTATCGAATAGGTGCAATAATTCAATGTTATCAAAATGATAAAACCAATTTGTTAGACTAAACAGTAAATACACTATATTTAAACGTTTTCTGCCAAGTACATATTGGTTTCTGGTATCAGAAATCGATTTTCTTATTTAAATTAATTTTAAAATCGTGTCCTCGTTTAAAGTTCACGGACTTCTAACGATCTTGAAAACGAGAAATACCAGGAAATCTGAATTGTTGCGAAAACTAATAATTGAAGCAGAAATAGAATTAATAATGTGTATAATATTAAAATAATGATAGATAGGAAATTGAATAAATTTTAAATTTTGTGGAAATCAAGTTTTTTTTTTTTTTTTTTTTTACAAAAATTATACTAGTTATTGGAGTAAGTGAACAATAATTCTAATATGGAAAAAAATGCGATTAAGTAATTAAAATTATTATCAAAATAATAATTATTATTGCACAGTTAAATTCACAACCAATTTATTGCGTTATATTTATTTTTTCACTTAACAACCACATTTAAATTTAGTACCAACATTATCTCTCTGAGAGATTGCATTTGAAGTAGGTGCTGCAAAAGAAAAGAAAATGCAATAATTTTTAATACAAAAGCAAATGTTTTGTATCGCAGTTAGGACGGAAAAGTTTGAAACACCCTGTATCTAATAACGAAATAAAAAACATAACTTACAATTTTCTACAAAAGAAAATGGATTTCATTTTTTCTATTAAAATACAAACATTTAAAAATGAGAGAGTAGACAAAAACTATTAAAATCACTTCATTGCAAAAGCAAAAGGTAAAAATTTTCAGCTTAAAAATATTTTAACGAAGCTACTTGCAAATTTATTGCAATAAATCAGACTTTCAGTTGTAAAATGTAATACATTATCAAATTATGTTTAATCTCCAAACAATTTCTTTCCCAAGTCCATAAGTCTATGATTTCGACAAACTTTGAGTGCATCATTTTTTTTAAATACTGTAGCTACATCAGGACTAGCATCCACTAAATGGCACAGGAAATCTTCGTAAGCGCTCTTCATGTTGGGAGGTAAACTTTCGGCTTTAATATTTCTAAGCTTTTTTACGATATCTAACGCCCAACCACTTTCGATTGCGAATTCTGAAATCCAAGGTATTGCGGCTAATACGCTTGACATGGTCTGCATTCCCAAAAACCACAATTCCATTATTTCCATCCAATGTTCCTTGTAGTCCATAGAAACTACCAACGCAGTCGAGTCAATCGACTCGTCGATTACGTAAGCATCCCAAAGAAAACGAATCGTTACTTGAATGTACCGACAAATTGAAAAATCGTTCTTTTTAACCTTTTTAGATTGTTGCTTTAATAATAACAAACCAAGGATCGCCATATGACCGTGTAAAACTAAATTTTCTTTAATACTTTTCAATTCGGATAAATTTTCAAAAATAAATTCTAAGAGTTTATTAAACAACGCGCTATCTTCAACAATTTTTGCTTCTAATACGGTAATATTCATAAAAATATTACAAATACTTATCATAGCCGCACGTGAATCCTCCATTTCTTCCAACACTTCAGGTGAGAGTACTTCTGGTGGTTGATTGAGCACTTTAAGCCGTTCGGATCTAGGAACGGGAGGCTTCTTCCTTTGTACTATATTCCAATGGAATTCGAAACAATCAAATAGAACATCTTCTTGTTTAATTTTCAACATTATTTTACGAGCTTCGTCTTCTACCGTAAGATGGCAGAGAGCGGGTAGTGTTATTCGTAAAATGTCGATTTGACTTAAGGGATTTGGTTCACAGTCCATTGCAGTACCAGCTTTTTCTGCTAATCGTCGTGTTTTCGAGGCTTGGTAAGTTTCGTTAGCAAGTCCCAGAATGAACGGTAGCAATTGATATATTTGGGGTCGCATTGCAGAAGTTTCTTGCGCTAACCAACAAACGAGAACCCGCAATGCAGCACATACAAACATTTTTTCATTTCCGGGCAAATTGTCTTTGTTCTTATCGTTGGAAATTTTAGTCAACAAACCCGCGATGGCCGAAAAAGCACCTTTCAAACCCGTGTACAACGTTTGCTTCTCCTTTTGATCTAAATCTACGTCTTGTTCTGCTATATAGTTAACAGATAACTCGATTACTATAAAGCAACCAGTAATTAGCGCAGCTTGAGAGTAAGCCTGCTTAAGACTTTTGCCTTCCAGTTGCATGCGTACTTCGATAGCAGCCAATTGTATCAATAGAAGGAAAATCTGTTTACCCTTAAGTTCGTCCGTTAAAATCCAATCGATTCCTAGCAACGTAACCATCGTGGAAGTTAACAATAGAGCCGGATTTCTTTGATCTTTAGTAATTTTACTTTGCAAAATGTCCGTTAGACCTTTGTATATGCTTTGAGGCCAGCTCTCTTCTTTCAATATATCTTTTGTGATTGCATCTTTGGGAGCGTTAAACAAAAGAGCATTTAAAATTTGACACAATTCAAATTTTCGTTCGTCCTGGTCGGTTTCAAAATCCAACGCAATTTTGTTTATGATTATTTGAAACTTTTGCAGATTATTGCTGTCCCATACACTGGAACCAAAGCGACTTACAAGCGTTACCAGAATATTCAAAGCTTCATCGGTTTGAAAACTTTGTTGAGCGTAAATTTCGGACATTTTGGTAACGGCACCGACCTTTAACAAAGCTTGTTGTCCTGGTTCATATTGGGCAACTGCTTTGAGACAGCCGTACGCCTCTCCAACAATGATAAGATTATCATCATCTATATCGGCTTGTTGGACGATATCGAGAAATACTGGAATATTTGCGAGCATTTCTGGACGAGTCGCCAAGTCTGGTTCGTAACAAAAACATGTGAGAACCGAAAGTGCAACCGATTTGTAGATTGATGGTGGACAATCGACCGGCACGTCGGAGGTTAATAGTAAACGTTTCAAGAAATCAAACCCGATTGCTTCAAAAATTGCCGTTTTGGCCGCAGTTTTGCAGTCTTTCGATTTCACTAACTTGGTCACTAAAAAAAGTCCCGTAAACTTTTCCGTATCGTTTGTGGCATTTTTTAGCATAGCCACCACTTTTTTAACCGCATCCGAAATTTCACCTGCCATTGTTAAAACGTCACTATTTGTGGAAGAAATTTCTATGCACACAACTTGAATGTAAATTAACTACTAAGCGTTTGCACCGATGCGTGCGCCCTATTATATTTAGGTTTAGCTGTTTCTAAAATTGGTAATATGGAAGATCTGGATTTCAAAAGTTATTTTTAAACTTTAAGTCACTGACATTAAAATTATCCAGAATTAAAACTAAACTACCACAACGTAGGTAAAACGTGCTACCGACGCATTTCTGTTTTCAATAATCACGTTGCGGGCTGTCAACGGTCAGCTGTTCGTGCAGGGCCGTCTTTACGGCGAATTTAATTTTAAACCAATCGATTTTCATTGTTTTTCATTAAAAAATAACAAATAAATATTTTTATTAATGCTAAATTACAAGTTGGTCAAGAGACAAAGCTTACATGTGTACTTACGTCAACATTTAATGAAAAGTGCTTATAATAAAAGAGCAACACAAGCTACTTTGATAATATAAATTATTGGTGGAAATAATTGCACAAATTTACACAACAATAATTTATTGTTAAAGTATAAAAATAAAAAGTTACGTACCTTATTGCATGCCAATTTGTCAGCTTTCCTTGTTGGAATTAAGGTGTTATCCATATCAAAAAAAATTGTAGATATCGAAGAAGATTTCTGTTGAGCTGCCATAATTTAAGTAATAATAACTATAACAAAATTTTCGAAAAAGCAGTCTAGGAGAAGAAATTACATACGTCTCGGCTGCGTGTACGTCATTGTGATCGACTCACAATCCCAAGAACCAGACAAGCGTACCACTCCCACTACTTTACCTTTCATTATCATGGATTGAACTATTGACTGTTCATCGGATGTTGATAATAATATTTTTGTTGAACTACTAATGTACCTACGTACTATACAAATATAGAGTACTTGAACTTTTCTTTATCTTATCGCAAATATTTTAATGTTATAACAATTACAAAACATTTACATCATAAATCCTTAATTTGCATTTAAAGTGATAACCTGATGATAACTGATATGGTATAAAGTTGTTTCTAAAACGATTACAGATTGACCCCTTTTGAATTCTTTCACACCGTGAATGAAAAATTTCCTTCTTTACAAA
Organism: Rhagonycha lutea; assembly: GCA_958510855.1. Classification (NCBI taxonomy): domain Eukaryota; kingdom Metazoa; phylum Arthropoda; class Insecta; order Coleoptera; family Cantharidae; genus Rhagonycha; species Rhagonycha lutea. The sequence goes on from OY294036.1 coordinate 23,176,132, forward strand.
ATATATTATGTATAGGTACAAAGGTACACAATAAGTGTCGGATGTAGTTGTTCGGCCTTCTGTCTCACAGGGTGGAGATCGTTACAAATTTTATACTGAATACCTGTTATAAGATTATAACCCTTTTTTATTAGAAAATTGTTTTTGTGGGATTGTAGGAATCAGGGACGTGCCTATGGGGGTAGCCTGCCTTCCAATAATTTAAGAAATTGGAAAAAAGTTAAAAAAATCACTCAAAATTTGGTCAAGTTGACAAAAGCCGCTAAACCTATAATAGGAAAAATACACAATTACAAAGAGTTGGCAATTTTGAATTAAGAGCAATGTCCAGTGGTACCCCCCTATATAGTGTGAATATTTGTGTTTTGGGGAAGACAACGGGAAACCACTCCATTAACATGTCCCTAGTAAAGTCTAGCCAGGAATATCGCTTACGTCTAAAAATAGATATGACACACTAAGAAGAATGTCATTTATTTCCAGGACGTTACAAAAATTTAAATAATTGCTAGAATTGCAGCATCTTTCAACTTTTTTTTATGTAGGGGAAAGTAACGTACCTTGAACAGGTTCGTACCTTGAGTCACATTGAATTTCTGCGCCAATTTTGGCCGTACACCATCCATGCGTAGGTTTTAGTACTCTCATATATCAGTAAATAGCTCTACCTGACAATAAGTTAAATGTAAAGCGTGGTTTGTGAAATTTTATATTCAATAATATTAATAGCAACAATAATATCGACTAAATGTCATTGCAATGCCATTTTAGGAACACTTTTGCAAAAGTGGTCACAAGGTACGTCACCTTCCTCTACATAAAAACGCTAAAAGAAATTGATTTACTTATTTGAACATCGCGTAATTCGAAAACTACGGTTGGAAGGGGGGGGTGAGACTCCCATGTTCTAATTTTCGAATAACATGGTTTTCCAATAAATAAATCAACTTCCTTTAGCGTGTTTATATAAAAAAGTGTTGAAAGATTTTTTAATGCTAGCAATTATTTAAATTTTTGTAACGTCCTGGAAATAAATGACAGAAAACATAAATATTCACACTGTATAGGGGGGTAGCACTGGACATTGCTCTTAAAGCTTTTATTTAACTTGATGTGAGCGTTGTCCATCGTTCGTGTGGTTGGACTTTTTCGAGGCCGTTTTTAACCAACTTCCTGACGTCCTAGAGAGCTGAAATTTGGTACATAGCTTTCACTTGTAGCGAATTTTCATATTTTAATTTTGTAAATCGCATTCGCATTTGTAGGTGAAATTTTTTGTTGTAAAGATGTACCTATACAGGGTGAACCATCAAACATCTAAAACACATACCAGGGGAATTCTGATAGGATGAAGCTGCATTAGTTTAAATGCAGAAGCTGCATTTGGCATATATGACTAAACAATAATTAGAAATAAAAAATTAAATAAAAATTAAAAAATTTAAAATAATTTTTTTATTTAATTATATAAAATTAAAATGACTTAGAATTAGAAACATTCTAAAGGCGTTTTTGATGCCATGGACGCAGAAAATATTCGGAAGCAACTTCTTGACATTTCAACAAGTCTCTCTCCGTCACACAAAGCTCGCGCTACACAAAATTGGAAATAATAGAAATAATAGATCACTTTGCTCCCACTTTTTAGGGAGCAAAGTGCCATTTTTGGCACAGGTGTGTTCTTGGCAACATTCGCAACATAAAAGCGAGAATATAATAGGAAGAGGAATATAACATTTCAGAGTGATAGAAAAAATATTTGGTTTTTATTTCAGAATTCGCGATTTAAACGAAAAATTGTGCATGCACTTGAAGAGAAAGTTAATTTTCCATTGTTCGTCGATACCATTTTCATTCGTATCCGTTTAATGGGAAACAGGAATATTAAAAAACCTAATTTACTATATTATAGTAAGGTGGGCCACCTGATATAATATAATATGAGTGCTATCAAAAATCACGACACTTCCACTTAATAAAAACCAAAACTGACAGACAACGCACAGCCTAAACCAGTGGGTCTAGAAGCATGAAATTTTGCACACGAGTTCCTTATATGACGTAGGTGAACACTAAGAACGGGTCTTACAGAAATCCTATCCAAAAGGGATTTATCACCCACTAATTAGTAGTAACGCACATGAATGGATTAACGAGATTCTCACTGTTCCTCAACCCTGTGAGGCCGAACAACCATATCCGACATTCATAGGTGGTGAAGGCCGCCTTCACCACCTAGTATTATGATAATATTATGAATTAAGTAAATATAATCATTTTCCTCTCAACAGTAACTCAAAAATAAATTTTGCTTTGGTATCACAATTGAATGGTTTGTTGCAAAAACGTAAGTACTGACATTTTTGCCAAAATTGAGATATACATGTTTTCTTATAGTTTTGAGGTAGCCCGATCGATTGGTGCAAAAATAAAAATTGTGCTTTCAAGTTTTAGCAAATTTTTTACTATATCAAATATCCGTTTAGTGCAAAAAGGTAAGATCTACTGTAGTACTTACCTTTCTGCATCAAAAGCAGCAAATGCAATGCTTGCTGACTGATTAGCCACATAAATTTACTAAGTTTAATTGTAATTAAGATTTTAACTTTAGTTGCATTTTTTTCTTTTTTTTGGAAAATTTTCAATTTTGGACCTCAATAAGATGATTAAAATTATAATTATGCTTTAATTTTAAGCATAACATTTTATTTTGTGTAAATATTTTGTCTTTTTTAACAATAAATTATGATTTGTTGCAAAAAGGTAAGTACTTCATAATATAAAAAAAGAGATTGCTAAAAAACTATTATTATGTAGGGGTATTTTATTAACGTTTTAAATACAGAACATATATTTCTAAAGGATTCTGAAAAAAAAATACAATTTGGAGATCAATTACACAAAGCAGACACTTTAAATCGATTATCTCGAAATGTAGATTTTGTAATACTTACGTTTTCGCAACAAACCATTCAATTATGTGGATATGCGGGATTCGATTATACAATCAAATTTTGTAATGAATTATTCAAATCCGGGACAAATATTAGACGCCCTGAGAGAATGTCTCGGTATAACCGGAACATAGACTTCGAATCGAGATAATCCTGGTCAATCCTGGTCTTCCGGGACGTCTGAGAGCCTTAATACAGTTCCGTTTTATATGAATTTTAAATCGAATTTTAAACTTGACGTTTAAAACTATGAAGTAAAATAAATGAAATAAAAATTAATAATACCTGTTTAAAAGAAGCTTTTAATTTAAAATTAAAAAAGCATTAAAATGCAAAAATAATTACTCATATTTATAATTACTCTTTTAACTAATTAAGTGTAGAGTAAAGCATACACCGGAAAATGGAGCGGAAAACCTCGGTTGTATGCCTGGTCGTGTTGACTACTAATGCCCTGACTGCTAGGTACAAGAAAAAAGTGATTGTAGAGGAATTATCCACTCCATGAAATGTATTGTAAAGACTTAAAAAAAGAAGTGGTTATATTTCGTCAGGAATGTAAGCCAGCACACTGTGATGTTGATATTTTCCAGAAGCTATATTGTTACTGCTTCTTTTATACCTATTAACAGACTGATTGTTCCAATTCTTAAATCCACAGCGTGTACATTTTCATCAGACGTCCAAGCAAAGAAATTCTAAGAAGTACTTGATTCGAACTGAAATGTTATTATAGTAATTACAGGGTATTTCAAATTTTTTAAATATAAATTTATAGGTTTATAAAAATTAAAATTATCGGATGTGGTTGTTCGGCATACGGCCTCACTCACACATAACTTTACTATACTTACTTTAATCTTATGATATTATAATAATTATATGGTTCTCATTTTACGTGGTGAATTCTTTAGAAAGTTGCTTGCAGGTTGACACTTTGTATACAGATTTTGCAAAGGTATTTGATTATGTTTCTATCTCTATCATGATAGCATTAGGTTTTCACCTCAATGTCATAATTTGTCTGGGTAGTTATCTATTGGGTAGAACTCAACGTGTAAAGATAGATAATTTTATTTTGAAAGAAATTTCAGCCTCTTCGGGAGTTCCTCAAGGCTGACATTGTGGACCAATTTTGTTTCTATTATTTATCAGTGACATAGGTAAATACTTAAAATGTTGCTATTTGTTATTTTCAGATGACCTTAAACTTTTATCTTATCGATTAAATCGATCAGTGACTGTTTAGCATTGCAATTCGACATAGACAGTCTAGTATGCTTCTGGTGTAGAACCAATAATTTATTGTTAAATTTCGGCAAAAGCTCTGTGATTTCCTTTTCAAATGGTAGCTCTCATACATTCGATTATTCTATAAAAAATCTAGTATTGGCAAAGGTTGGTCAAGTTCTTGATTTGGGAGTATTGCTCAGCTGTAAATTTACATTTTTAATGCACATATTCAAAGTATTTGCAATTAAGGCATTGCGTATTAGGGCGGAGCACAACGTATAGGAGAAAAAATTTAGTTTTGAATTTGAATTGCCCTGGGTGCGCGATAGTTGTCTTTTGATATACCATACACAATCGTAAAATTTTTTTTAAAAATATGAATATCTTCAGGTTCCTTTTTTCATCTAAACATATTAAAAAAAAAAAAATTAATATCAACTTTTCTATGCAGCTCTTCGCTTGATTTCTTTTTAAATAAGCTTCTAATTAAAAGAAAACAACTCAGAATCCGTCACGAGAAGGTGGCTGCATGTCGGATTCCTCCCCCCCCCCACCCTCCCATTTATTTGACTACAAAGTTACTTGACAAAATCGTTCTTTATCTCTAGCTTTGGTAGTGCTTTTCTGGAAAAAAATTTTTGTTCGGATGAGTCCATCCCTAGCCTCGCTGCCACATACTGACGAAGAAGCTTCTGTTATCATCTTTATATGGCGTTCTACAGCCTGAGTGTGACATGGAAAATTTAAATTTTCAAAGTTTTCTCGAATATTTGCAATCATTTCTATAAGATCTTCTTCAGTGATGCTTTTGGTCAATGGTGGCTCTGTTACGTCAGTAGATTGCCAATCAATTAGCTCCGTATAATCGTTAGCTTCAAAATTCACTTCTGGCACTTGAAATTGGCGAATTTCAGTTGTGACATTTCCACCTCTACATTTTAAAATTCGACGCAAGGCTAACTCGCGAATATGCTTTCTGTTATCACCAAGCATTTGCAATCAAAATATTTTCAGGAAAAAGCATTTCTTTGAATAACTTTATCGATAATGTCTCTAAATTTGGTCGGTAAATAACGCGAGGATTGAATTAAATGAAATAAGTGTTGGGGTCCATACTTACAAGCTGATTTGTACTTTATAAAGAACCAGGTGGTAGCATATACTCTAACTACATACTCCGTTAATAACTTTAAGTAAGTCATGCGATTGTTCTTGTGTAGCAAAATATAACCTCAGTATTCTATTAGCTGTGGTTAGCCACCTTGCATGAGACATTTTTCCTGGTTGCTTAGAGACCAGTTGTAAGGAAACATTGCCTTCGCTTATCGCCATACAAATCTCATATAAGTACTTTTGGTCAGTACTCAAACCGCTTTTGTTTACTACAGGAAACTCAATATTGTGATCAATTTTTTGAAAAGGCACAACTGGCATCGTCTCACATCTACTGAGTTGCTTGCCTATAGGACCGGCAAAGCCCTTTGGATCATTGGTTTTTCCATCAATTTTCAGAATTAAGTGACGAAGAGGAAGTTCGTTCATATGCAATAGACATATAAACCAATGCAGCGATTTTCCCAAAGACATCTCTAGCCGTTTTACGACACCATTCTTAAAACCTGTGTTAATAACGGTCTCATCACATCCCACAGCTGTAATTTTGTTCAAATTTTCTCCAAAAAATTTTTGGAGAAAGTTAAAAAGATTCGTGCTAATATTCAGTAACTTGCTGGTGTGATAACTGGTTCCTATTTTGACATTTACAAGTGTCTTATCTTTTCTTCCGTCAAAGTAAATTCCATAAATATCATCCTGGTTTTCTTTCATTTCATTAAATAGGTTTTGCCTCCATCTTTTTCTTTCTCTTCTAATTTTACTTCTATCAATGATTAATGATGAATCTTCGCCACTAGTAAGACCGAAATCTTTAACCACTGCATTTACAAGAAGCGACGCACTTCTGTCTGAGACTCCACTTCTATCACAGGCTTCGGCTAAGTTAGGCAAAACTAATCCTCTTTTGCAAGACATTCTTGAAGACTTTGATGTAGAAGGCTCTGAATGTGAAATAATAGTACCCTACCCTTCTATTTTTCTTTCTTCGTTTTCGTCTTTTTTTTCTTCTTCTCTATTCTGTTGAACTGTAGTACAAATTGGAGTTATATTTGCGATTTTTGTTTCAGTACGTATTCTGTCTAACTCCTTTCTTTCTAACGACTTTACGATTTTCTTTGTATTTTTCACGTCGATACCGCCAATCATCATTTTTCGTTGTGTTCTCTGATCTTGTAGAAATTCTCGTTCTATTATTGGTACTTTAATTTTGCAGCTACATAAATCAAAATTGACACATTTGCAAGGACAAATATCAAATAGTCTTAAACTGTGTGATTTGAATACATTAGTTTTTTCCATAGATTTATTTTTCTTTATATTCTTGTATTTCTCATTATACTCTTTTATTTTTGGGCTTATACGTTGGTCAGAAATCATTGGAAGCGAAGCTTTTTGCCAAATTTTTTTAATGTCGACAATAACTTTCTTAGAAATATCTAGTATTACACTAGGATCTTTATCACTTTCAGATTTAAAAAGCTCACGATAGTACCACAAAAACAACTTCATAACATCAGAATATGTTGAAAGGCCATTGCCACAAAGTTCACTTTGTGTCCCAAATATGTCACAATGACATGTCACTCGGGTTCTAGGCATCATGTAATCTCAAGTTTTCGTCTATACACAAAATCGCAAAACACAAAATTGCGTCTAAACACTCAAATAAAATGGAGTGTTTTTTGTTAAAATTTCAAAATTTCAATTTCGAAAAGGAATCTGAAGATATCATCCACACATGACTGAAATTTTTTATGGTATATTTTGATCTTAAAAGGCAACTATTCCACACCCAGGGTTTCAAAATTTCCAAAAAAAAAACAACTATTATTTGTTTAATAAAATGGAGTGTTTTTTGTTAAAATTTCAAAATTTCAATTTCGAAAAGGAACCTGAAGATATCATCACACATGACTGAATTTTTTTATGGTATATTATGATCTTAAAAGACAACTATTCCACACCCAGGGTTTCAAAATTTCCAAAAAAAAATTTACACTCCGCCCTATTGCGTATGCTTGGTTTTGTTAAAAGAAAAAGTAAATATTTTTCTTCTATAATAGTAAAATTACTCTAATTTTCGCTAGTTAGGTCACATCTTGAGTATGCATCTTGCATCTGGTCTCCTATCTATGACACCCATATTAAGAGATTGGAATCAGTAGGTACAATATAAGTTTTTAAAATTTTACCATTTTCAATTGATCGGATGGTTCAAGTTTTTCTGATGAATTCTGTTTAGATATTTTACAAACATCCACGCACAGAGATGTAGATGAAATGTTCATGATATATAGGGTGTTTTTTTAGCTGCATGAGAACTTCAAAATGAAATAAAACATTAAAAACCTGACGGAATGTTTTGGTTATAATTTTTTTATGAAAGTACAGTTAAAGGCATTTATGATTTGAACATGACTTCCGGCATGTGACCACCACGACTAATGGTTACGAAGCGCATCCGTTCAGTCCAATTCTTGACCACTTTTTCCAATATTTCTGGCTTTATTTCATAAATGGCTTACTGAATATTAGCCTCCAATGCTTCTAGAGTTGTTGGTTTGTTAGCATAAACCATGGATTTAACATACCCCCACAGAAAATAATCTGGAGGTGTCAAATCACACGATCTTGGAGGCCAATTGATAGGACCACGTTTTGAAATAATGTTGTCACCAAATTGTCCTTTCAATAAATTGATGGTTTCGTTGGCTGTGTGGCACGTAGCACCATCCTGTTGGAACCATAAGTTGTCAATGTTTAGCTCTTGAAGTTTTGGAAACAAAAATGTATTGAGCATGTGTCGATATCTCACACCATTCACCGTAACGGTAGCTCCTTCCTCATTTCGAAAGACATATGGACCAATGATGCCGTTGGCGTGTATTCCACACCAAACAGTCAATTTTAATGGATGCAATGGAGTCTCAAGATAATGTCCCGGATTGGTCTCACTCCATATACGGCAATTTTGTTTGTTCACATACCCATTTAACCAGAAATGTGCCTCGTCACTGAACAAAATTTTACGTAAAAAAAAGGATCCACTTCCAATTGGTTGTGAGCCCAATTTGGTAGCGTTGTTCAATGGTCAGTCTATGCATTATCAAATGCCAAACCTTGCTAAACACAAATGTCAAAAAACTGTTTCCATAGCAATCTTGATTCAATTGTTATCCCTATTGAAAGTTCTCATGCAGCTAAAAAAACACCCTATACTTTGTTCCTTAACCGACTGCTTATTCATAAAGAGTATAGACTGTACGTCACTCAGGTCGCAGATGACCTTTAAGGAGTCCTTACTTAATCTTTGAGAAGCGCAAGGACATTCTCGTCATTACCCACCATAGGACAAATTATTATGGTCACCGCGTTATCCTATCACTAGGATGTTGAAGCTTGCAAACAATTGGAGCTCGTGAAGGGTGTGATATGTTTGGGTCTCAATCTTACTTGAAGCGCTTCCTGAAGTCCCAATAATTCTTGTGTAATTACTGGTAAATTAGAAAATTTATTTTTTAAATGTCCTGTAGTACAGGATCGACAAATATTAAGTGGGAAAACATATTCCCATGGACTATGGACATGGATTAAATTAATAACACCATGAACCGCAAAACTGATATTGATATATGTAATGTAGTTAGGTTTTCCGGGTTTTCCTTTTTTGCCGGAATACAATTTAGGTATTTCGTATTTCCTAACTCACAGTTTTTAGATATTTAAAACCTTAGACTGTTGTTTTACATCTAATTACCTTTTAAATAACAATACATTGTATCTGTTTCCATATTTTCCAATTATTATGTTATTCTGACGAAGAAAGTACGCACGTCTGAAAGCTTAATAAAATTAATTATATTTTAACTCGTTATATTTTAAAACATCTTATTAGAATAATTTTATAATGTTGGATAATTTACATATTATTATGCTATGTACTATAAAATGCATTTTAATTAAAGTAAACTTTTTGATTTATTGTAATAAAGTAAAAATATAATTCAATACAGATTACAAATGAAAATTGTTTATGTTCTTGCCGCCTCTATGACTCGGCGCCCATGTGTGGCGTGCATAGTGTACCCATGAGCCTAGATTGCAAAAATTAAAACAATTGTTCAAAAAAAAAAAAACAGTGGCATCTCGTTAATCAATTCATGTGAGGCACTACCACTATCATGTTTTCAACCAAAATCTAATCAGCTCTAAGTTTCAATATAAAAGTACTATAAAATTATTGGTTTGGGAGCTAGAGCCTAGAGTGCACATAAAATTCGGGGACATACAAACACATTCAGATATTTCTTGATGTTTGGTCTCTTTCAACTCGTTGGACCTCAATGACTATTATAAATCAGTCAAAATCTGAAAATGTTGTTCTCGATTACAACACTTTTCCATTCTATGTATGGTATACGAGTCCTTACGTATACTCATACCAGACTATATACTGCTGTATACTAGATTCTATACCTATGCTCTGCTCATACTATGTATGGTAAACTAAAAATGTAAACTGTTTAAAAGTTATGAGGCTATATTGAAATTACGTGGGTTACAGTATGCAATCGATTAGAAATATTTTCATCTCTTGGCTAATGCTACGATTCATAAACAGATATGAATTACATTATACAATGCAAAATTATTTTGAATTCAAAAAAATGTATAAATCAGTAGTATGGGTAGCTTAAGTTCACTGTATACACACATTTGAGCAGTTACTACCTACTTGCTTTATATATTATTCTAAAACGTCAAAATGCTATCAAGCTTGGTGGCAGGGCCGGAGATGATAGCTCGACGTATAAATTCAAATTTAGCTAATGGGATGCTTCTATTCAGTCCTGGTTGCATAGACTTGTAAAGAATGTTTATATAGACGAGGGCGGAGCACAACAAAATTTTTAGTATTTTAAACCCTTTTGTATTAAAATGCCAAAAATGCAAGTCAAAATTATGTGGTTATCAATAAATATTTTTAAATGATTAAGAAAAAATTAATTAGGTAAATATTATAAAACTATTCTGGTACATATTTAAAATTAAAATTAATTTTGAACCTCAATTTTAATAGAATATTAATTCTAATAATTTTAAGCCAGTACCAATGTAGATTTATGTTTTACGTAATTTTACCAAATTAATTCTTTTTGGAATCATTTAAAAATATTTATTATTAACAGTAGCACAATCTGGAATTGTTTAAACCAAGCAATTATTCAGTTAGTTTCTCCTTTCCAAATTATAATTGTTTTTTACTTAAGTTTTTATGAAAAGTTGTAGAAATACAGAGTCCAAAAATTACATTACGCATGGCGCACCATTGAGCATAATATTAGCTGAAAATAAAATCAAGACCAACTGAACCTTAAATACGGTCCTGACTTAAGTTTATCGATTTCAAAATAAACTACCTACGTTTCCATCTTGGTATCCATGGAGTTTGCGTGCTCAAAGCCTACGCAAATTTAAAGCCAGTGAAAATACACGGCGAACTGTTAGTGCTAATGTAAATTTACGAAGAACTGTCAAACTAAGAATTTTAATTCTCTTGGTTTGACGCGCACCTTTTTTTTGAAACTATGTGATTTTAACAAAGAGTTTCGCGAATAAAAATATTTTCGTATGTATTAATAATGAGATCACATCCAATATGATATTATTTTGTCTACCAAACCTAACCTAAAAGGGAAGGAAGGTTTTTGTTATTATTTGAATCGTTTGAAGACCTGCAAGGAAATTAAATTATTGAGAAATGTACAAAATAAAATTACAAGATGGTATTGAGTACGGAATGGTCGCAAGTTGAAGTAATAGACCTAATCAACGATGGTTCTGGTTTAGGTTTTGGTATTGTTGGTGGTCGTAGTACTGGAGTTGTTATTAAATCTATTTTACCTGGTGGACTAGCCGATAAGGATACTCGTCTACAAAGCGGCGATCACATATTACAGATCGGCGATGTGCACTTACGAGGTTTAGGTTCGGATCAAGTTGCATCCGTGCTTCGACAAGCTGGCAGTCAAGTTAGAATGGTAGTTGCTAGACCCATCGACCCTTCATCAATCAATTTTCAAAATATAACTTGTAGTGCTCCAATTGTACCCACAAAGATATTAACCGATCCGGAAGAGTTGGACAGGCAGCTTTCTCAAAACGGTTATAGTCAGGTTTGCAATTTTGAGTACAATAATCAAGAAGTAACACAAATACAAGTTAACGATGTGGACATTAACGAAATTAACATTATAAATTCGTTTGAAATTAATAACACTTTTAATGATTTTTCTCCTGAATGCGAGAGTAATTTTATCGTAACTCCCGTTGACATTGAACAAGCTCTGCCCGAAACGGAGAAGTTTACAGTCGAATTAATTAAGAATGAATACGGCTTGGGAATAACCATCGCTGGTTATGTTTGTGAACGTGAAGATTTAAGTGGCATTTTTATAAAAAGTATAAGCGAGGGAAGTGAGGCGTTTCGGTGTGGTCAAATTAATATAAATGATAGGATAGTTGAAGTCGATGGACAGTGTTTACAAAATTGTACAAATCATGAAGCCGTATTAAGATTAAAACAAACCGGTAATGTTGTTTCTTTAACTTTAGAAAGATACCTTCGAGGCCCCAAGTATGAACACCTTCAGGAAGCTTTAGCTAGCCAACAGGATAAAAAAGATTTGAGCCCTCCGTCGCCTTCGATTACAACTCTCAGTTGGATTCCAATTGATGCGGAGGTTCAGATTGAACCTGAAAGCGAATCGGTTACTACCGTCAACAGTGAGGTGTGTAAATTGGTTTTGTCTGCCTGCCTGTTTTGATGTAGCTTTACTCGACGTTTTTCGTTTTATTTTTCATTATTACTGTGCTTTTGTAAATATTATTTTTCGATGTTTTCATTTTTTATTTACTTATAGTTTCACAACTTTTTTCTTTTCATTATTGTTTTGCAATAATAATAATTATTCAGAGGCAAGTTTGGAAAGTTTCCCAATATTTTATTTGTTCAGACAATTTCATTCTAAGTTTTTATTAGTTCAATGTTGTAGAAGTTTTAGTTTCATAATATTTATTGCAAAAATCAGCAATAAATGGCAAGAACGAAATATTTATAGAGGAGATTTTGTTGATATTAGTTTGAACAACTTCTGTTATTTAGGGATTGAAATAATTTAAAATAATCCTTGATCTGCTTAATCTGCGAATTCAGCACTAACCAACGGTGCTACCAAGCTGATTAGTTTTATGTTGCATGAAACTTCTATATTTCTAACTAATTCTAGGACAGCTACATCACTTCCCCCCTAGCAATTGGTTTTGAGCAGACTGTTGACTAATAAAAATGCTATTTCGGACTTTTTGTTCAAAATGTTATTTCCTTCAGTAGTATCTATGAGGTGTGCATTAATTTTCGTTCATTTTTAACGAAAAAAACACCATTTTAAGAGAAATATTAAAAAAGCTTTATTTAAAGTATTTTTCATCGCTAGCTACACATTTTTCCCGTCTTTTTGGCAATTTGTGGATGCCACGCCAAGAAAACTATTCGTACTTTTAAGATATCAATTCAGATACCCAATTTTCCACTTCCTCAGCTGTTTTGAACTGCTGCTGTTTAAGTGCGTCTCCCATTGATGAAAACAATTGGTAATCAGAAGGAGCCAAGTCTGGTGAATAAGGCGGGTGGGGTAACAAATCCCAGCCAAGTGAGTTTAACGCATCCAGGATCCGTTTTGCTTTGTGTGACGGTGCGTTGCATGCACCAAAATTACCTTGCCGTGTCTTCTAGCCCATTCTGGTCGTTTTTCGATCAAAGCATGGTTCAAATTGATCATTTGTTGTCGGTAGCGACCAGCACCAGGTTTTTGGAGCTCATGGTACAGCACACCTTTCTGATCTCACCAAATACAGAGTATTCTCGTCTTTCCAAATCGATTTGGTTCTGCAGTGGATATTGATGGTTGGCCTGCATTAACTCATGATTTTTTGCGTTCAGGATTCTTAAAATAAATCCACTTTTCATCATCTGTCACAATTTGATGCAAAAAAGACTTCCTCTCGTGTCGTTGAAGCAACATTATTTAATTTGTCGATTTTCCATTTTCTTTTAGTTAATTCAAGTGGGACCCATTTTCCTGACTTGCATCTTTCCCATATCACATAATCGTCTAGAAATTGTTGTTTGATCAGCATTTAATGCTTCTGCCATTTGTTTTTGACTCGAAGTATCATCTTACTTTGCAATTCGGTGCCTTCAAACTTTTTCGGTTGTCCTGATCGCTCTTTACCTCGCACATCAAAATTACTTTTTTTAAAGCATATAAACCAGTCTTCACAAGTTATTTTCAATGGAGCATATTCACCATAAGCTTCTTCAATCAATCGACGTGCTTCAGCACCCGGTTTTTTCATAACGTGGTGCATACAATATTTTTTAACCGTCTATTCTTCTTTTAAGAAAATAGCAATTTTCCATTCAAGTGGCTACAAAGTGTTCGACAACTATCGAAAAGTGTTTATTTTCAAAGCAGAATGGAAAATGCTGTTTTCTGAACGGTTGATAGAAAAATTGTTTACATAATAATTTTTTCGTATACGTTTTTACAGCATATTTCTAATGTAAGGTCGCTCTATGTAATTAAAAAAAATTACAATTTTTGTGTTACTTTCCATCATTTACGAAAACAAGGTTAACATAATATGAAAATGTTTTGTGAGCAGAAGTTTGTTAAAAAAAATCATCAAAGAAGTTTATGCATGCGGACGGACGGATGATAAATAACAGCTAAAAATTATTGATGGCTCAAATTTGGTTTTTATATATTTTTGCAAAGTAACTTTGCATTAATTTATCCGACGTCGTATTATCATTTAAAATTCTAATTCGATTGGCCTAAATAAGCAAACATTGTTTGATTATTTTGTAAGGACAAACTGTCCAATAATTATTAAGATTTCTTTTTGTCCATCAATGATTTTTTCGTAATATTATTTTTAGAATCTTGAACCTGGCGTTATTCGCATGCAGATTTTGATTTGCTATGGAGTTTCATTCTCGTCGTTTTAAATTTGAATTTACTGATACATACTGGTATTAATTAATGTATTCTATTCTCATTCAATTAGCTAATTGACATGGTAAAAGGTAGCATACACATAAACGTGATCAACCAATCAATAATTGAGCAGGATAATATAATATGTAACTTGATCTTTACTGATTAAATTAACACGTCAAATTCAACCTTTCTAATCGAATTTAACTTTTCAACTTGCAGAAAGGGTTTCTGAACCATATTGTAGCACCCAAGTCACGTTATTAATGTTATGAACATAATTTCAAAATTGAAATCAATCTTGAATCGTTTTTGAAATTAACACGAAAAATAAAAAAAAATATTTCTCAGGAAAAGGTCTGCTTTTCATCAGTTACGTAAATCTTGTAACACACTTTGACACCTGTATATTTTCATTTTTTATTAATAGCTTAATGTTTTCTACGAAGTTAACAGTTATAAACAGGTTTGATTGATGAAGGGAAAGTGAGTCAACTCATACCCATTTAGGTCACTTAAGTGGTTTCCTCATTCAACAAGCGTTTTTCCTGTTTTTTGTTTCTCTACTACATCAATCTTTACAATCATCAAAGTTTGTAGCTTTTGTTAGATTATCGTTAAATAAGATATCTATCCTTTTCTTATTACTCTTACATTTCACGTTCATTTCCATGTAACATCTGGGATTGTGTTTATTCCTCAGACCATATTGCAAATATTTTTCTGTACATTGCCTAGAGAATTCCGTATATTTCTTATTCTCTTATTGTTGATATCCAAAGAAAATTCAATATGGCCATCCATATATTTCTTACTCGGTTTGCCTTGGTTTTATTTCTACTCTTCTATATCGGTCTCCTCGTATATTATAAATCTAACAGACATTTTTTAAAAAGTTTTTCTTTACTGAACAATAACAGTAAATTTATGTTAAATATTAAACTTTAAATTATTTTTCAACCAATCTTATAGAAAGTTATATTTTTCAACCCTTCAGGGTGAAAAACGCTATTTTATTGTCTTAGGGCGGAAGTGTAAAATTGTCCATAGCAACGGGCGGTAAAATTCAACCATCCTTAACAACGGACAGAAAAGTAAACAACAGGAATGCACAGTGGGTCGAATTAAGATATTTTTGACCAAAATTAAAATAAATCAATTTTTAAAACTTTGAGGAAACAGGTAAATAACTAGGTAATACGAGTATACTCGTACGTGAGACCAAACCTACTTCACCGAGTAAAAAAGCATAACCATATACTCGTCCCATTTTCTTTCTATGCTCCTAGAAGAAAGTATAATACGTTTAAACACATAGTTGTGCATGCAATTTATTCTTAATCGTTTTCAGAATGAAATTTTTTGTTTTATTGAACTTTTAATTTGTCAGAGCAGTTATATCTGATATAGAAGAACAGCTCTGTTGAACATATACTACATTTAACATTTTTCATTGCATGATATCAAATATTATTAAATATTTCTATCATATTCGATGATATATTAAGTTACCGCTTACAATCAGTGGAGCGGTTTTAACCGTTAAATTTTGGTAAATCTAACTTGACGTTTTTATAACAATTTACTTCCGCAAGCTTTCGCATTGTTACCGTTTTTCAATTATTATATCATGTGTGAGCTTCACGTTTGATAAATTTCATTTAACTTGATGTGCTATTTTTTGAGTTGAAGTTGAGTGAAAAATATTAATCTAGCAGTAATTGAAATCATCCAAATTTATCAGGGGTTACACAAAAGGTTTACTTTTAATCCGATAACATTGTTTTTGGATGCAAATCTGATAACCATGGGAATAACTCGAAAAAATTGGAGGCTTTGAAAATTTTCTACTATTGCTGTGCAAGCGATACCCACAGTTATTGAAATAAGCGTTACGTCAGCAAAAATTATTCAAACAATATGAAACAAGTGAACGATATCCGCAAATTGGTTATCATAAATTGAAAGTGAGAGCCCGAATAAATGCGTCAATATACCCAAATTGGAAAAATAAAATTCACTTACATATAGCTGAAGCTTATAAAATATAACATGATACCAATTTCTTCCAATTGTAGTTGACGTCGGTTTTGCAGATGACGAATGGTTGCACTTGTTCCAAATAATCGGAAGCACCGGACCGTAAAACGTGATAAACACTGACAAATCATCGAAATCGGATAGTCACCTGAAGAAGAAGAATTTATTCTAGAAAATAATTTTGTACCTTGAAATTCTATAAAGTTTACATCATTCGGGACTGAAAAATTCAAACAGATTTGCCTATGGCGCTATTTCTATTAGTTAGGAGAGAGTTGGGCAAAACAGGATAGTCAGGTAAAACAAGATACCTGGTTTTTGTCTTATACTTCTAGTACTAGAATGGGTATTATATAAAAGAGTGTGGCCAAGGTGTAGTTTGCCGCCATATTTTTCTCAGTTCATATGGTTAAAAGTACGTGCATATCTACTCCTCCTCTTAACAGGAACTGAGATCTCCATAAACGGGTGTGTAGTTAATTAATTACCTACCCATTTCCACTAAACGCGGATACTCTTACACCCTATAACGTTCTATAGTTTACATCAATGCCTTTATTCTTAAGTTTGTTGTGGTCGTCAAATTCTTCTCTACTGTAGCTTCTTCATTTTCATCGCCTTATAATCATAGATGATACCGAATTTCTTCAAGAGATAGGTTCGTCTTTTGGCTTATCGTGCACTTCCCCTTTCTTACTAACACAGATTCTGCTGCTTTCCTTCTAATTCATTAAT
This sequence comes from Rhagonycha lutea, assembly GCA_958510855.1. Classification (NCBI taxonomy): domain Eukaryota; kingdom Metazoa; phylum Arthropoda; class Insecta; order Coleoptera; family Cantharidae; genus Rhagonycha; species Rhagonycha lutea. The sequence goes on from OY294036.1 coordinate 23,193,272, forward strand.
TCTTCATTAGCAATAATTTCTCTATTTTCACAGATAATTATTTCCAATCTTCGTCTAAGACTCGCCGCGAGTAGAAGGGTGCCTGGCACTTTACCGAACTAAACAGCTCTAGCGCAGCCGCGATCCGATCCGCGGTTGCTACGCTATTCATCTTTATTTTCTCACCAAGGAATTCAAATCCATCATTCTATTTATTAGGGTGTCGAAATCTAAATTTTCATCAAGGTTTTTGTATGGTAAGAAATGCAGTCTCAATGCACCAGGTTTGATAGATTCCATGTCAAAACGTCGAAAACAAAAACGTCGAAAACAAAAACGTCGAAGTCAAAACGTCGAAAACAAAAATAGCGAAAGTCAAAAACGTCGTAAGCAAAAACGGCGAAAGTCAAAAACGTCGAAAACAATAACGTCGAAAAACAATAACGTCGAAAAACAAAAACGTCGAAATCAAAAACGTCGAAAACAAATACGTCGAAAACAAAAATTTCGAAACATTATTAATTATGTCTGGTGGTACAATTAAAGTATATGATTGGCTAATATACTTACAAGGGGAAGGCCAACTTTGGTCGTCACAGATCTGCACCATTATCTTTATATCTTTACAACCCAATTAGAACGTCACTTCATGAAAGTTTAACGACCCGGAATTCAGAAAATTTTGTGAAAATAATTTTTAAGGAACAATGTAAAATTAAAGCATTGGTAGTTCAAATGCATTTCATTATTATTTCCTTCCTAAAAAATCAGTCGACAACTGCTCGACATAACCTTAGATTTACCCATTATTTTATTTATTAATTTGAGCATTATATCTTTGCTTTGTGATGTAACAGCTTGCAATCCTTTTTGTAACAGCACCAAGTTTACAAATACAACATGTAATAATGGTTACACGATAAATTATAAAAGAAATTTAAAAACTCATACTGGTGAGAAACCGTTTGCCTGTAAGATTTGTGACATAAATAATACTTAATTATGGTTTAACTGTATGCACATTGCATACAATCTGAATGCACACTTAAAAATATTCATAATCAAGAAGTGGAATGTGTCAAGAACGAGGTTCAAATTATAATTACAATCAAAGTATTACTGATTATGTTGTTTATATCGCAGTTATGGTAGTTTTTAAATGTCGTTTTAAATTTGATTTGTGTACACATTTTATAGGCACAACTCTCACAACCACATGACTTTTCTCCTGTGTGAGTTCTTAAATAATCCTTTAAAGATGATTTTTGAGCACATTTTTATAGTCACAAATTTTACAGGCAAACGGTTTCTCACCAGTATGACTTTTTAAATTTCTTTTATCATTTATCGTGTAACCTTTATTACATGTTGTATTTGTAAACTTTGTGCTGTTACAAAAAGGATTGCAAGCTGTTACACAACAAAGCAAAGATATAATGCTCACATTAATAAATAAAATAATGGGTAAATCTAAGGTTATGTCGAGCAGTTGTCGACTGATTTTTTAGGAAGGAAATAATAATAAAATGCATTTGAACTACCAATGCTTTAATTTTACATTGCTCCTTAAAAATTATTTTCACAAAATTTTCTGAATTCCGGGTCGTTAAACTTTCATGAAGTGACGTTCTAATTGGGTTGTAAAGATATAAAGATAGTGGTGCAGATCTGTGACGACCAAAGTTGGCCTTCCCCTTGTTAGTGCTATCTATTACGTAATTATTTAAAAAAGTTTTATTAACCTTCAATGCCGTGAATCTTTCCTACATGCATTTCAAATGGGAACTTTGCCTCACAGACGCCCACGTCACCACTTAAAGGTTAAATAAAAATATTAATACAAGATTTTATTAGCTGTTTTGGAATTGAAAGTTGTATGCGATACCAGTCAGATAGTTATCCAGACTAGGCTTTAGGCTGTATATTTTTTGGTAATTCTCGCTTATTCTAACATGTATTTTAAAATTTGTATTTGAAATACATTTTACCCACCCCTGTGTGTAACGAATCAATCGATTGATATGTCAACTATTAATATAGTTACATAAACATAAATTAGTAATACATAGGTAACACTAAATATTTACCGCCGTATTCATAAAAATAAATCAATATTTACGAGAGGCTTGTAAACCCTTCTTAACCATAACCTAGCTTTTTTCCCTATGGTTTTACTAGCAAAAAAAGTTAGGTTATGGTTAAGAAGGGTTTACAAGCCTCTCGTAAATATTGATTTATATATTTTATCATTTTTTATCGTTTTCATTTTCGAGGTTTTTGTTTTCGACGTTTTAGACTTTCGACGTTTTTGTTTTCGACGTTTTTGATTTCGACGTTTTTTGTTTTCGACGTTATTGATTTTCGACGTTATTGTTTTCGACGTTTTTGTTTTCGACGTTTTGACTTCGACGTTTTTGCTTTCGACGTTTTTTTTTCGACGTTTTGACGTGCTACCGGTTTGATATATTTTTAAAGCCCAGTGGAATTTCATCTGTCTGAGTATCTACAAAGTATTATCCCAGTTAAAATTATGTTTACACAACGTAGTATCAGTAAAATTCAAAACTTTCCACCTTTAAAACTTTTACTTGAAAGACAAAAGAAAAATTATTATACTTGCGATTACATTTCTGCGCCTGAAAATTCTTTGTGTCTGAAATTGTTCATACAGAAAATGAATATTAATTGTAGGTTTATTATGAATTTAACAGAATATTAATAAAGTTTTCTCTATTAATAACTGGGGTTGTTGTCAACACATTTATTTCAAATTTTTGAAATTTTGTGGTAACAGAACCGTACGTGGAGTTAATTTTTGTTTATGAACTAGACAAAAAATTATAAACTGTTTTTTTATTAATTTAGAATGCACGTTTACTTTAAATTTTTTTAGAGCGTATTGAATTGCTTTTTTATGTCTGATATTTTCTAAACATTTTTTTCCTTAATTAGATATACGAAAATAATCCCGAAAATGTAGAAATTTTTGTGGATGAAAATTTTGATGCCGATATAACAGAAGATTTAGAAACTGCAATAAGAAAAAAGTGGGAAACTGTTATTGGACCCGAATCAAAGGTTATAGTAGCACATATCAAGAAACTTAAAGGTTTAGGAATAAGTCTTGAAGGTACAGTGGACGTGGAATGTGGTATCGAGTTGCGCCCGCGACATTTCATTAGATCGATTTTACCAGATGGTCCCGTTGGACAAAACGGCAAATTGGGTTCAGGTGACGAACTGTTGGAAGTGAATGGCCAAAAGTTGTTAGGTATAAAACACGTGGAGGTGGTAAAAATACTAAAAAGTTTACCTAATACCGTGCGTATTGTATGTGCTCGCAAGAATGACGAAAATCGTGTAATAAATACATCACAAGATAGAGAAGCGTTCGAAGCTAGAAATATTTTAGGAGGTAGTTTAAAAAATTTAATTCCCCAACCCGAGCAAAAATTACTAAAAGCGCTTAGTGATACTAGTATTAATACATCGAGTACAGCAACAATTACCGACGAAACTAATTTACAAAAAGCTAAATCAAGATCCTTAGAAAATACCAATTTAGCTATGTGGTCCGATACTGTAGAATTTATAAATTTAGTTAAAGGAGACCGAGGATTAGGCTTTTCGATTCTAGATTATCAAGATCCTTTAGATCCCAAAGCTACTGTTATTGTAATTCGTAGTTTAGTTCCAAACGGAGTTGCGGAAACGGATGGACGCTTAAAACCCGGCGATCGCTTGATTTCAGTTAATGAAAAAATAATTAAGAATTCTACCTTAGATCACGCTGTTCAAGCTCTTAAGGGTACTTCACCTGGTAAAGTTAAAATTGGCGTTGCTAAACCTTTACCAGTTTCTAGGCCTAGTGAGTCTCACAGTAGTCAAACTCTTGGTACATAACTTGATGCACTAGAAATACGAGTACGTATACCTTTTTTAGATTCTTTTTAAAGTAGGTAAATAGTCGGTGATCAAAAGGTCTTTTGGTTTATTTATAAATTCATGGGGTGCGAGAAACAACGGATCAGTCACTTTTTTGGCGAAATGGAATGAAATCAACAAACTTCCAAATATGTATCTACTAATAAGCGCCAGCTTACGGAAAATGTATTAAGTCATAAAATACATAAACGAGTTTCAGATTTTTACATTTATCGAATTTTTCGTAAAAAAATTAAAATCAGTACATCTTATCAACTTGATACTTTAACAACATTTTGTTGAAGAAAACTTTTTTAAGTAATAATTTGAAATAAAATAACGCCAATTTTTCAATTCGGAAAAACTTCTAACGTATGCCAAAGATGCCATCGTAGTCCTGGATGAGAATAATTAGAAAATGAAGGATCAGAATTTCAAAAATGTAAAAATTATGTTACACAAATCGACTTTTTGATTACCATAATCGTATCATAGTTTGGTAAGATTAATTTATTCGCGTTATTAAAATACAGACGACAGCCATCTTGACACTTAGACTTCTACAAGTACTTGCAAAGGTTTCTGATTCTTTCAAACCGAATATGTCGTACATTGTCCAGTTGCTTTAGTTAGAGTAACTTTCGAAGCTTCAAAAAATCTATGAAAGTCGCTTATTTTGATATACAGTTCTGAGAAAAAGATACGCATTATATTTTCTCCCCCCCCCCCTATTCAAACTTAGACATGAGGTCCTTCTCATTTTTACGCGCATCCTAACGACTTCAACTCATGTACTATCCATGCACGAGGCATGAAATATTTTATCAGCTTTAGGAACTTCAAAATTGGTTTAATTTACAGTCCAATCTATATTTATCTTTTGTTTTCTGATAACCTACGGTTACTACATTTACACTGAGAAAAAGGTTTCTTTGTAATAAATAAAATTTATTTGGAGTAAATAAATGGTAGATTTGGAATGAGAGAAATAAATATTTGTTTAATATAAACAAAGCATTTGTTTGACCAATATCTTTACAGTAAATTTATATTTATTAAATATTAAGTTTTGGGAGTGTTACAGAAACAAAATATTTATTAAATATAAATTTATATTTATTAACTATTAACTTATGGGATTGTTAGAGAAACAAAATATTATTTTAACATATTATATTATTCAACTCTTTCTTTTAGATTGGGATTATTTTTTTTTATTTATCATTTTAATTATTTTAATTATATTTTCCTATCATGCCCTTCTTCAGAATATTGTAGCATCAAACTCTTGTGAATCTGAAAATTAAAAATTTCTGATCTGACCAAGATTCGAACCCGTGACGAATGCTTTGAACGTTGCGCGATACTAACCATCGTAACCACACACCTATGGAGGTGTGTATGTAAAATGACACAAGTACACCCTGTGCAGGTATACGATCCAGGTATACTACCCAGGTATATACTTTACTAATACCTGCATTATAATTAGTACCCAATACAAGTATTATTCATAGTTAACAAATCATTTGCTTGCCAAAAGAATATTTGTTAATATTAACACAATGTGCCCAAATAATCAAATAAAGCATAATGTTCAGACAAATTTACTAAAAATTTTATAATAAACTTATCGCGTTTAATATTATTATACCGAATGTTATATTAAATAAACTACCTCAAATAAATCTACTGCTTAATAGTTAACAAACCTTTTTCTCAGTGTAGGAGTGGCTGTGTAACAACTTTTTTTTTTATAAATATTTGATTTTCATCGTACATTTTTTGATACCGATTTAAATTCTGTAAGAGAAATATCCTTTATCGCCATTAGTTTTGTAGTTATTCAAGAAAAGGAAATGACCAAATAACATTATTATCTCAAAAATTCAACACGATGGCGATATACTGATTTCGTACCCAAAGAAGGCTAAGTGATAAAGCGGTTGAAATTTGTCAGTCTGTTTAATTTATCATTAAATACGATTTCAGGTGTAGATAGGTATATAGTATAAGAATAATACATTAGGTGCAACATTCTGTATGTTATGCAGATATACAAATATCAAATTTATGAGGGTATCGAGTGATGACAGCGTTTATATCAAAAATTTATATTCGCTGATATACGGGAACAAAATATTATATTATGTTTATTGCTAAATGCGTTGTTTGTAAATACTGATTTTTATCGAAATTTGAAAAACACTTAAGATTGGAAATTTTATCAACATTGAAAATATTTTAGATTATTTAATGCTGTAGCAGGCATAGTAGTAGTTACGGCTCCCAAGGGGATAACAATCTTGACAATTTGAAAGCTTCGGCGATGTTATAATATACATTTTTCATTGTTAATGTATTCTACCCGTAAATATTCATGTCTGAGATTAGTACTTGGATCACAAATGAGTAATGACGTTCGCCGAATCCAGAGACGTTTAGACACAATCCTATAATATAAAGAGAATTTTATACTCGAATCCTTATATGCACGTCAATTTAAAGGATGCTTTAATGAGATACCTATTTACAAATTAGAAAATATATTCAAGTATTATAAAACCGCTGGCTTAGTAGGAACTACTTGGATGAGACTTGACATTTGGAAATTAAATTTACGTTGTAACTAAATATGTTTATCAAAGTCCTAATAGTAAGTAAAGTTGAGATGCTGAAACGTCTAATAAAACTTCGTAGCAACTAGGAAATAATTATTTTAGTTAAGTAAAATTTTATGTAAGTGATGAATTTGGATTCGGAGAAATATCTACTGCTAAAATGACTTACAAATTTTACTTGATTGCTTCCGAGTTTTGCATTGTATCAAGCGATTTGCTCAAAATCACCCCCGATTTTGTGGTGTAACACTGACTGAATTTAATATTCTTCAAGTTGAGAATTAAGTTTAATTTAAATTTTGTTTTGTAAATATACTTACATGCGCCTGCTTATAATGTAAATATGTCACCACGGTCTACCTATCAACCCCCATATTGTTGCAGTGCCAGCGCGGTGGTTTAGCGTCCACTACATTATTCTTCAATTACATATTTTATAAGGAATTGGCAATAAATTTAATTATAGAGCAAAATATTTTTGAATAAGCTTTTAAATATTACAAAATTGAACAAAAATGAATTCTATATCTACTTGTACCACTCTGAAAGTTAAATTATAATGTGGTATCGAATAATATTGACTAAAAGAGGCATAACATATTTTTTACTTCTAATTTTGGGAAGTAAAATGTTCCAACAGAGTAACAATCAATTTTTAAAATATATACTTGCAGAGATTCTTAGAAACTGACGTTATAATACCGACAAGTGAATTTTTCCATTGAAAAATATTGGAACCCCAAAAGGATTATTGCTTACGAACTGATCTTGCGATGCTTGTGGAAAGTTACAGTTGCTTCAATTTCTTATTTTTACTATGAGATCAATGTAAAGCGAAGACAAATAAAATCTTTTAAAATTCTTACTTTAGATCAGCGCTGTCCAACTCTCAGGCCGCATTCGGCCCACGAAAGGATTTTTATGGCCCGCAAGCAAAAATAAGATTTGAACTAAAAAATCTGTAAATTCCCTAATTTTTGGAGGAATTACATTGGGCAGCGCTGCTTTAGATGATATGCCTTATTTATTAATAACTCAACGTTGAAAGTAAATTATAAAATATTGTGATAAGAGATAGCTTACTTTTGAAATATTGTTGAGACTTCGATAGGATGAAAAGCAAAACCTTAAATTTTATTTTTGTACTACGAGTTAAAAAATATAATATTATGGTTATATTTTAATAATATAATTTCAGTTTCACCTGCGTCCGTAATATCTATAACTTCTCAGTTCCAATGTATCTATAACTACATTATTTTTTATAATATTGCGGACTTGAAAATTAGATTTTTCTTGTAAGTCCAACCCTTTCCAGCTTCAGAAGATTAAATAATGAGCTTTGATAGAAATTCAGACAATGACGAATTTACAATGAGAAAACCATAAAGATATATTTATTTCACAAAGGACGTTTATAAACTTTTTAAATTATCAATCTGTAAAGAATTTAATTTTGTCTTTGATAAAAGAAATTAAATTTTGACCATGGAAATCTTATTACTAAAAATAAATTGTAGCGTTCAAAATGTTTTCTTTATGAAAAAAAGTGTTCTTTGTGTTCAAATAATACGATTTTGTTTGTTATGTAGTACGTGCTTAATATAATTGCTTTAAATATTTTGTGACAGTATAATTATATATTATATATAATACATAAAGAGTTCATATTACAATTTTTAGATTAGAAAGCTTAGAGGGTTAATATTTTGCTACATTAAATCTAACAGCGATGCTTGAGGTTGTGGAATATCTAATATGAGATTTGCAGATCTGTATTATGTATTTTTTTGGCATATTATATTTTATTATGATGTACCTTACGTATGTGTAACGTATAAAATTGTTTAAAAATGTTAATATTCATTGCCAATGATTGTAGTCTTTTCAAATTGGATGTTCACTGTAATATCAAAATTATAAGGATGTCATAATTTGTTTTTGATATTACTTTTTAAATGTACATACACTCGTAAAATATTTTACTTCCTCCAAACTAAATTTTAAAATGTTAGAATTAAGTTTAGATTATTGCAAAATCCTATATTGGCCATTAGTGTCCGTCAATACTAATTAATTATTTCATTAAAATTACATAAATAAACGTTTCGCTTCTATTAGGTAGTCACTTTTAACTACCCACAAGTGAATTAACGAAATTGGTCTATTTTGTATTTTATTTAATGTAATGTTCAGACACTTGTAAATAAAGCGTATATTGAAGTTAAACTCTGTAGTTTTTTTTTTATTACGAAGAGAAGTACAAGTTTTGAAAGATTTAGGCCAAAGGTTATGCAGATGAATTTGATTCTTTCTCCGAAATGATCCAAAGTAAGCTTTCGTATAAGTGATTATGAGACAAAATAAAAACACTTCTCTTGTTGACCATAAATTCTGATCTGTTAAGTGTTATTTCCTTCCTCTGAAACTTATGTCACTGTCCATTACCATAAAGTAAGTATAATATCCGGATTGTTGTTATATATTTATAATAATGCTTTTTACCCTGTTGACTTAATTTGCTGGGTACATGGCATCGGTTTGGAGACGAAAATGGTGCATGTTAGCGAACAAGTTCGCCTAATTTCTATCACCCTGGAGATTTTTTGAACGTTGTCAATTTATAATATAATCTTGTTACGTCTAAACTAAGGAAGCTTTCGGAAACTTTATGTAAATTCTTTGAATATTTAATAAGTAGAGAATGTTTGTATAGTACTAGTAACAAAATTCTACCATGTGAAACTGTAAACTTTCGTGAGTTGTTCTAGTTTCATTATAGAGTAGCTAATGATTTGTTAATAAATCTGTTATCGTTTCTTTGTGTCTTGGTTTTAATCATCATGAAACCATCAGTCTTCATTCTACAACTGACCAGAAAATTGGTCCCCTGCTAAAATATAAACAAAGTTTAGGGATTTTTTAATCTATATTTTCTGTGTTCTGTGTAATGTGGACCGCATTTTCCATTTCGAGAAGATAAAGAAAACGTTTATAAGTATATTAAAGTTAATAATAGCTCTATTCGCGGTAACAATCCGGGATAAGTTTTATCCTACTGCGTCTGCGGATTTATAATAAAATTGTCATTCAAGCTCAAATTCGATGATAAAAAGTATTAAACCGCAGACGCAGTAGGATAAAACGTGTCCAGGAGTGTTACCGCGAATAGAGCTAATAAGAGAAGGTTTTTACATTCAGCAAATTCCAAAGTAAACAGCAGATTAATGAAAATTGTCAAAATTACGAAAAATGTTGAGTGGTTGATTAAAGTAGGTAAGTACTAGATCTAAAAATGATTAATGATTATTCATTGTAGAGGGATTATTCATGTGATAATAACAAAAAATGGGACAAATAAAATACAATTTTTATGGATTACACATGGAGATTGTAGGATCAAGGTAATTTCGTCACCAACATTAAGATAAAATAACATTTGAAATTACAAATTGATATTTTAAAAAGGTAGTATGAATACCGTTATAAACAGTGGCGTAACTTCAAATTTTTGGCCCGGAAGCAAGAGATTCGACGTCCCTCCATGATTGAGAGGTGTGCGACTTAAAATTAAAAAATAACAACAAAATGTGGTTGCAATATAATGTAGTTTAGGGAGCCCATAACATTGAGCCCAAGTGCAATTGTCTCCCGGTATTTACGCCACTGGTTATAAAATAATATTTGAAGTTCACATGAACAAATTTAAAATGCAGACGGCCAGCAATGGTGGATATTATGGCCTCATTAGCATTAATTTTTACATATACGATTATTGGAATAAGATTCCAATCCAATCAAATTGCGCAGTAGATTTGGAGGAAGAACGTGTGCCAGTGCCATCGTGCATTTAATTTTCGTTTCTGCACATTAGCTCCTCCCAGTTATCTTATTTCATACGAACTTTATGTAAGATGGTTTTCCATGCTATAGTGCAAAACCCGACACAAACTTTCTTAATTCTTCAATTATTAATATTCTTTCTTGGCTGATCAATTTTCCTCATCTCATCTTCATCGAGAACTGCTGGTACATTTTAAAACTTCTAGGTCTATATCCATTCTAATTTTTCAGTCCAAAGATGTAAAGCTATAATTGTGACTAAAGGCAGTGTGTTTCTAAATTTTGAAAAGAAATTACTTTTTTCAACTAATGTTATTTAAAAATACACTAAATATAAGCAGTTTAATTTTTGTGAAAGTTTCTATTGTTTGTATTATGTAGTAGAGTGAAATCCCTGGTAATTAAATTAGTAGCCCTTATAAAAAATTAGTAATTACATTTCATTTTGTTATTTTAGGTTAAATTGACTCACATTTTTGTTATTAATATTTCACATAATAGAACATAAATAATATTCTTTATCTTGAAAGAAAACATCAGATAAAATTGCGCTAAAACATCAGTACTAATGAGTAATGACCCTAATGAGGATACGCGAACTATATTTCTACAAATGGAACAGATAAATGTAAGTTTGGACACTCTCTTAATTCTTATGAAGGTTGAACTATGTATAATGAATTGCTTTTGTTAAGGAAAAGTAAATGTTAAGCTGGGGACTGACTTGTAACTGAACGTTAGAGCATTCGATAGTCAGAGCAGTATAAACTATATTATATAAACAAACGCGAAGGAGCGAGAGCGGACTATGTTACATTACAACGCTCAGTTACAAGTCAGTCTCCAGCTTTATACTCTGCTTGAACAAATTTTTTAATCTATTTACCCTAATATTTATTTCAAAAACCATATTAATGCGAGTGGGGTAAATAAGTACAAAAAGTTTTAAAGCCCTTAAAAAAAGGTGAAAAAAAAGAAGAAAATCAGGTATCCCTTTGGTTTTTCATTCTTCTTAAAGCTGGTTCACACTATATGATTTTTCATCTGACTTGTCATATGACAAATATTTTTAGGTTCACACTATCTGATTTTTGCTATTATATAGTGTGTATTATATATATATATTATATAGTGTGTATAAAGTATTATATAGCTTTTAAAGCTGGTTCACACTATATGATTTTTCATCTGACTCGGTCATACGAGAAGTCATGGCAAAAATCATACGAAACTCTTTTTTCTCTCTCTTTTCATATGACCAACAATTTTTATGTTCACACTGTGCAATATTGCTTGTGACTTTTCTTATTACTAAAACGTCAAAATGGCTGTCATATGTCAAAAAAATTCTAATTAACCTAAGTTTATAGCAATAAATGGTTAATTTTGAATTGAATTTTATATTTAATAGAAATTATTCTGTCATCAGTGTCTATTTCATCTTTTTATCCAATAATTTTTTAAGAAATAAATCATTTTTGACGAAAAATTATGTTGACGAAATTTTTAAAAATTTTAAGAAAATTTGTCTAAAATGTTCGATAAATTTTTGTTCAAAAATATTTCAGTTTTTGTGATTATTTCAATAAATAATCATTTGTTATAAAAATTTAGTTTTTAAAATTTCGGAAAAAAGTCACTTTTTTGAAAAATTAACGATATTTTGAAAAATTTAAAGAAAAATTTTCGATAAATTTTTGTTAAAATATATTTCAGTTTTTGTGATTATTTCGATAAATAATAATTTTTTATAAAAAATTCAGTTTTTGAAATTTTGTAAAAAAATCTTTCAAGAAGTCATAGCAAAATAGACACCGTCCTATTCTGAAAATCACTTATTATTTTGCTATGACCGAGCTTATTATTTAGCTATGACTTCTATAATAGCAAAAATCAGATAGTGTGAACCTAAAAATATTTGTCATATGACAAGTCAGATGAAAAATCATATAGTGTGAACCAGCTTTTAGTCGTATTTTTCTTGGTATGACTTAAGGCGCAATTCCACTGAGGCAACACTGAACGACATGAGGCATGCTACTTGTTTTCTGGTGTTGTCAATGGGGTGAAATAATGAGATAACAGCTTCATTTATAGAAGAATGCCATAATTTACCCGTATTATGGTTTATGGAACAATAGAATAAGTATTTATAAAGATAATCGAATAAATAACGAGAAATTAAATAATTAAGTTAAATTAATGTAGCATGCCTCATCTTGTTCAATGTTGCCTCAGTGGAATTCCGGCTTAAGAAAGCTTCTCGACAGAAGCGTCGTGACCTTTTTGACAAAGGCGTTCATGTCAGATTACATCTCGGTGGCTTGCCATTGCCGTCCGAGGGGAGAGACGGCCAGAATAAAGTTCTTACTTTACTCGGATTTGAACCGGGTATTTAGCGTTCATAGTCAACTCGCGCGACCGCTAAGCTCCGACCGCCTCCAAACCAAACTGTTAAAAACACCAAATTATAATTACTAACAGAGTATCAAGCTAATGAGTGAAAAGTTACGGTTGGATTTTTGGTATAAAAATCCACCCACATCATTTAAATAGCAAATTTTAAGTGGGAATTTGAATTTAGGGAACAGAAATAAATTTTTGACAAAAGTTTATTCGCAATAATCTCTTGTGATTGGGGTGCATCGTCGTGCAGTATATTATACCAGTTTCTGCTGTGTGCATTTTCCTGAATGGTATTGCTGGGTATACCAATGACTTTGCGATTATCCTGATTGGGGCGTGCTGGATACTCATCAGTAATATGATTCACTCCTTGGATGTCTTCAGGCTTGCAAATTGTTTAGGACATCTACTTGTATTCCTTGCCTTTCACTAATTCACGACGTATTCGAGATTATCTCAGCCAGTCTAAGATATTTTCACAATAAACTATAATAATACTACTTATTTTACTTTTAAAATCTTTTATTAATTAATAATATATACAAATTTGTTTGACCTTTCGACGCAAAGCGCCGTTGGGTCTTACATTTTAATTTTAATACAAGGTTTGGGGCCCCTCGTCGAAACATATCCCCGGGTTTCTTCTAAATAACCTTCCAAGAGGTTTTACAATAATTAGATATATTTTCTTCCTTCTATCTTGAAGGATGTTGTGGTACCTTGATGCGTTTTCGTATTTGTTTGTTGGAAAACAACTGAAAAACCAACTTGTGAAAATTAGGAACTATTTACAGATTCGCCATGACGATAACAGATGATAGACAATGAATAACAGTAACAAAAAGAATAATGATAACAATAACAAGAAGAAGAATAATAACAATAATAACAATAACAAATAACAAAATAGAATAGGTTAACAGTAACAGAATGGTATGTTATAAATAACAGTGGAGTGACGGGTAATGGTATAATTCATATAATTCATACAATCATATGAGAAGTTGTCGTAGTGCTGGATGTTTTGCAGCCGCTGGAACGCTAACGGGTCTCACCCGTGCACTCATATCTCCAAGGATACCTCGCCCATAGTGGCAGCCCTAGTACGGAATTCTGTGTGTTCAGGGTGTAGTGTATGAGGGAAGTGTTTGGAACGGAAGCCCGTATTTGCGGGGTGCACTGTCCTGTGTCATGTTTGCCGTTAAAGGGCTTTTTTGAATCTGCGTTTGGTAGAATTTTGTCGATAACCGAGTTACGTGGTCTCTCAAAAATTCTACCTTTGCGTCATCGTGGATTGACGTCAGTCTGGCGTATCTATCAGCCCCCGTGACTAGATGGAGACAGCGGTTCTGAAACACCTGCAAGGGACGGAAGCGCGTCTTAGACACGTTCGCCCAAGCAGGGCAAGCATACGTTAGGATCGGTCTTAGCACGGTTTTGTATAACGTACGCTTGTTTTCGGAGCTCATCTGACTCCCTTTCATCAAGGGGTAAATCTTGCGATTTGCTGCGTACGCCAGCTGACGTCTGACCTTAAGATGAGTGTCGAAGTTTAACCTAGAGTCAAGAGTCACACCTAGGTACTTGACACTCGTCTTAGGTTCTATGGGATGTCCGTCTAATTTGAGTTTTTGGAAGACCCTATGATTTGTCCGCTTTCTGGCGAAAACTATCGTCTCCGTCTTACCGGCGTTCAATCGAATCTTCCATTTATCGCAATGACGTTTGATCATATCAAGATGAATTTGAGTTTGCTTTGTGGCCACTTGTGCGCTGAACGATTGCGCATAAATCGCCGTATCGTCAGCGTACATAGCCATCTGTGTTCTCATAAACGACGGAGTGTCGTTTATGTAAAGATTGAATAAAGTCGGTGCTAGTACGGACCCTTGGGGAACTCTAACTTGTATGTGTTTCGTATTTGAAATGGTGGCGTTGACTCTAACCGCGATCGATCTGTCTGTGAGGTATGAGTAAATGAGTTTAATGAGGTGATTGGTGAAGCCGTAGTGAATTAATTTATATATGAGACCGTCGGTCCAAGTTCTGTCGAAGGCTTTCTCTATATCCAGCAACGTCATGATCGTGACATTACCCTTATTGAAACCTTCGATCACGTCTTTCACGATTCGGGTCACCTGCAGGGACGTGTTAAGGCCCGCTGTGAATCCGAATTGCGACAGGTTCGTGATTTTCAGTTTCATTTGTTCGCCAATCAGCCAATAATTCTCTCAGTTACTTTGGCCATCGTGTTAAGTAACGTTATTGGCCTGTAACTGAGAGGCAGGGAGGGGTCTTTATTGGGTTTATGAATCGGAATGGTGAGGCCGTGCTTCCAGGCTTTCGGAAAGTACTGCAGTTTAAGAATAGCGTTAATGATGTAATTCAACTGAACAGTAGCCTTCCTGGACAAATTTTTGAGAACTTTGTTCTCAATTTTGTCCGGGCCTGGAGCTTTGTTATTGTGTAAAAATTTAAGAATTTGTGAAATTTCAAAGGGACTGGTTTGATAAGATGCAAGCTGATTGGCTGGGATTGCATATGTTTGACTTGAAAAGGCAAGAACGGTTTGTTTTATCTCGGTTTGCTCCGGTGTATCGGTATTATCTAATGTATGAATTTTTTGGAAGGTGGAGGCCAAGAGCTCAGCTTTTAGGGCATCGCTCATGGCGAGAGAACTAGTGTCGGATAGGGCCGGGATTGGCTGGTAAGGTTTCCGCAGTAATTTTGAAACCTTGAAGAGGGTATTGTCTGAAGGACTTAATGAGGAAAGAAGTTTTTCCCAGGAATTGTTTTTGTGAAGTGTAATTTTTTGTTGTATTTGCCAGTTCAAGTCAATCATAGCGGTTTTGTGGGAGATATCTCTCGTCTGTTGCCATTGCTTTCTTTTCCGTTTACGTTCGCCTATCAACAACTGGATATCGTCCGGAAAGACGTCCCTGTCGTTTTTAGGCGTTATCGTTTTGGAATTTTCGGCTTTGGCTTTGTTGATGTTTTGGGTAAGGAGTTCGATTTCTCGATCTACCGTGTCCGTGTCAATGATGTTATTGTTAATGCAGATAAGATCGTCTAGCCTACGACGGAATTTGGACCAATCGGTGTGTTTGAAGCTGGTTATTTGTCTGAAGGACCTATTGCGAGTGATATTATGAAGAAATAATTGAACTATATTGTGATCTGAGTTTAGGGAATGTTTGACTGTGGGTTTAGATATGTGAGGAATGTTTTTGGTTAGAACGAGATCGATCGTGGTTGGAGTCATACCATTCATTGGAATATGTGTGTGTTTGTCTGGGTGTAAAATTTGTATGTGATTGGTTTGTTCCAATCAGCCAAGAAACCGTACGGTATGTACGGTCACATTCCTGCGCAATACACGTTTTTGGCTGCGATTGCAGCCTATGCTTTCCTAAGTTGAAAAACGCTCTTAAGCTACGTTTAGATCTGAACTTTATTCCACGAATTTTATGTCAGACACCAGCTGTCGCTAATGTAAACGATGCAAAATTTCTGTCAGACATATACGCATGAATTTCCGACAATAAGTGTAGACACTTATAGATGGTCAGATGTAAACGCAAAATTTTACGATGGAAAATTTCTGTCGGACATTTATGATGCGTTTAGATCTGACACTTTATTCCAGAAATATGTATAAAGGGTCGGACATAAATTCATTTTGACCGTTTACATTACAGGTAGAAATTTAGCACTACAGTTATGTCCAGAAGTATTATAAAGTGTCTGCCATAAACTTGCTTTGACCGTTTACATTACAGGTAACAATTTAGTACGACAGTTATTTCCAGAAATATATTATTATAAAGTGTCTGCCATAAACTTGCTTTGAGCGTTTACATCACAGGTAGAAGGTCCTTGATTCCTTCATTCTGTAAAGATTATTTGACCGGAAAAGTTCACAGTTCACAATGAAAATATTGAAGAAAAAAATTGCTGCTAGTTTGATTATTATTCATTTAAGAAAAAAGAAGAGAAATCGTTCTGTATGGATTCGAGAGTGGATTTTAAGACGTGAAGAACAAGGTGCTTATAAACAACTAATGTCTGAACTTAGATTGGAGAATCCAGTGCAATTTTCAAATTTTATAAGGATGAAACCAACCGATTTCGAGCAGTTGATTTGTAAAGTGGGTCCTCTTATAACAAAGCAAGATACCAAATTCAGAAAAGCCATTAGCGTAGGAGAACGTCTTGCTGTAAATTTACGATTTTTAGCAACAGGTAAGTACATCCAAATCTTTATGTCCCATTTCATCATTTTTCCAAATTTCGATTTTTGGAAAAAATTGGTTTGTACATCGTTTGTGTAGGTTTGTGTTTTAGGGACAAAAATAATACACTAATGCCTGTTTTCACCAACAATTTATTTAAGAATTTCCTCGTAAAGAATTCCTTAGCTAGGATTCCATAAATTTGATTGGTCAAATTTGACATATGAGTTTTTTATGTCAATACTATGTCAAATTTCACCAATCACATTTATGGAATATAGGAATACCTAGCTAAGGAATTCTTACTAGGATATTCTTAAATAAATGTTGGTGCAATCGGGCATTAGGAGTTTATATTATTTAATCCCGCGCAGGGCCGTATATAATGAGCCCCCCCCCCCCCATAATATGACTTGAAAGTCGAGTATTTAAAATACAAATACAAAATAAAATAAATAAATAAATTTGGCCTTTCATTCTTTCCAACCAATGAAAGACGTAATTTATAACCAAATAACCAACAATTTATTTAATAATTTCCTAGTAAAGAATTACTTAGCTAGAATTCCATTAATGTGATTGGTCAAATTTGACATGAGTTTTTTTATGTCAATACTATGTCAAATTTCACCAAACATTAATGGATTCCTAGCTAAGTAATTCTTTACTAGGAAATTCTTAAATAAATTGTTGGTGAAAACAGGCATTAATCATTTTAGTATTTATTCTATGATTTTACCAACCTAGTTAAAAAAGCAGACCTACGCCAGAAGCATTTTGAAACACATGGTGACGGTAAATTTTTAAATACATTTTTTTATAATTTAAATCACAATCTAGTATTTACTAGATTGTGATTTAAATAATGTAATTAAATGGCAACAAAATGTAATTGAATAATGTATAAGCAAAATTCATTTTTATTGTATTTAAATACAATTTATTACAAAAATACATTTAGAAACTCATTGAAAATACAAAATACAAAAGAAATTTAATCGAATTATATCCTTTTAACCTCTTCAAGGACATAGGCACATATGTGTACGTTTAGAAAATTTTAAATAATATCTATATGTAATTAAACGTGGTCTGGTCACTGGAACAAAAAATGGACGTTTTTAAAATTTAAAAAAAATAATCTGTCCCTGAAGAGGTTAATAAAATGAACATCTGATCGTAATTAAAATTCTTTTGTAAAAATCTTAATTTATCAAAAAAGTACATATAAAAATGTACGACACTTTCCATAAAAGTAGACGAGTGATCAACTTTTGCAATTTATTCCAAGCAACGAGGAATATGTATTTACAGCGTTTACATCTGATCATCTATAAGTGTAAACATTTATCGACAGAAGTTGATAAATAAATGTCTGACAGAAATTTTGCCTATTAAAGTGCAGCGTTTACATCTGACCATTTATAAGTGTCTACACTTATTGTCGGAAATTCAAATATATATGTCTGACAGAAATTTTGCATCGTTTACATTAGCGACAGTGACTGCCCGACATAAAATGTCGGAAATTTCTAAGTGTCTGACATACTAATGTAAACGGTCGAAGCAATTTTATGTCCGACACTTTATTTATATTTCTGAAAATAAGTGTCCGGCTAAACTTCAAAGGAATTTCTACGTGTGATGTAAACGGTCAAAATAATTTTATGTCTGACACTTTATATATATTTCTGGAATAAAGTTCAGATCTAAACGTAGCTTTAGCTTCAAAATTAATTTGGAATTGGTTATTTAAAAAAATATAAAATGTTTTCGCCCGGGATCGAACCGGGGACCTTCCGCGTGTTAGGCGGATGTGATAACCACTACACCACGAAAACTTGATGATTGAAAAAGTAGTCTGTGGGCAGGCACAGTTGATCCTAACCATAGATCTTATAATATTGCATTAGATAGAACATAGACTGAACATAGCTTTTGGCTGATGCGACTGCAGCCTATGCTTTCCTAAGTTGAAAAACGCTCTTAGCTTCAAAATTAATTTAGAATTCTTAAATTTATATGAAAAGAAATCCTCAGTTGGAATGCAAATGGGGCGAAATGAATAAAGTAAATGATTCATGCCCGTTTGCACCACCTATCCTTAACCTTAAGCTTCACCCTAAATCGCTAAGTACCACCCTTTTTCATTGCACCACTGATTTTCATTGGTCCACCATAAAGTTAAGAGAGACTTAGCTAATCGTTACCTTTAAGGATAGGTGGTGCAAACGGGCATAAAATAGTACTTTTCGTCACAAGGCAGCAAAACACCATTTTAACGTCCGAGGGGCGGTAGTAGGGAAGCCGAGACGTAGCGGAGCCGAGGCGACCACCGCCCCCGAGAATGTGAAAATGGCGTTTTACTGCCGAGCCGAGGAAATGTATTTTTCGTCACTTTACAGCAGGGGCGGATGGGCTATTAAAAAGTTACCGGGAAATTTGAGTCGGCGGCCCAAAAATGCAATCGTCACAGCTCAAAATTGCGCAGTAGGCGAAAATTTTTTGAAAGGGGCGGAGTTCCCCTCCCGTTGCGAAAAATAATTTAATACCAGTAACAAAAATTATATTTTTATTAATAACAAACCATAGTGAATATAAAAAAAATTAAAATAAAAGTGCATCTTTCATTAATTTGCTGCTGTTATTGTCGATGTCATTCATCAAGTTTTTTTCTATATTCATCAACTTGAATGACTCTTATTTATTATCTGAAAACGATCTCTCGCAAGCTACTTGCGAAATGGGCAATGAATGTAAAAATTGGTATGCCAAAGTAGGCCCATATAGCCAGACCGAAAATGAAGGTAGGGTAAACGGTGTGTATGGCTGGGCAAATTATGGGCGCGTGAGGGTGGCGGAACTTTTTTTAAGCGCCGCAGGCGAAAATTTTTGAAATTTTAAGGTCAACGCGGTTTAAAAAAAAATAGAAAATTTATCAGTTTGGTAGATAGCTAAAGATAGTGTAACATTAAAAAATTGACTTAGGCAGAGTCCTAACATATAAGTCACCAATAGAGAAAGTTTATTAACGCTAATAAACGTTTTGATTGGTTTTAACGTTATAACTTCTCCTAAGTCAGATCTGTTTTTGCCTAACCATCCTGTCTCTAATTACGATATAACTATTTATTAGGATATCCATGGGAAAACACAAACAAATAATTATTGATCAATTCTAAAGTTGATATTATATTTCATTATGTTTAGTTAGAAATGGGCCAATAGCCGTCAACGCGGCCGACAGCCGAGCCGTGACAAATTTTTGACCGACGCGACGGCCCACGGTCCCACAACCGACGGCTCACCGGGAAATTTCCCGGTATCCCGACGGCCCCATCCGCCCCTGCTTTACAGGCTAGTAACGAAAATTACTTTTTCCAAAAATCGTCATAGAAACAACACTTCCCTGCGTATCTACGCGCAGGGAAATTCAATTATAATGACTAGTCCGGTAATGTCAGTAATTGATTTTTTCAATGTGTTTTGACACATTGACAAACTTGATTTTTACTAATTTTAAAAATGTTGTTCAAGTTTTGACACATTGACAAACTTGATTTTTGCTCATTTTAAAAATGTTCAATTAGTGCTTTAAAATTTCGATTTTTTACGATTTTCGGAAAAATTTAATACAAAATACGTCAGGAAAATATCTCACTTTACTCGGAGCTCTAAAATACTCGGCACGAAGTGCCTCGTATTTCAACATTGCTCCTTGTCAGTAATATATCATTTTCCTGACTTTCATGTAAATAACTATTTCTTTATCTTTTTTAATTTTATTTAAAAAAATATAAAAATGTTTTCGCCCGGGATCGAACCGGGGACCTTCCGCGTGTTAGGCGGATGTGATAACCACTACACCACGAAAACTTGATGATTAAAAAAGTAGTCTGTGGGCAGGCACAGTTGGTCTTAACCATAGATCTTATAATAATTATTAAGGTGCAGTTACATCTATCGCCTTTTGCACGAATTTTATGTCGGACAGCAAACGACAGTAAGAGTAAGACTCTGAGAATAAGAGACAGTAAGAGAGACAGAATTTCTGTCCGACATAAAGTTCATGAAATAAGTGTCAGATCTAAACGTAGCTTTACACGATAGACACATTTGTTGCGAAGTAAACAACTATAATGTTTGTTTTTATTTTAGGGTGCACTAATAGGTTGCTATACTAAAGGATTTTAACCGTAGAGATTGGTCTAATCAAAAGGAAATATGGTATAAAGTGAATAATAATAATTTAATAATAAATGAAAAAAAGTGCTCTTTATGCCATTTTACGAACCTTTATTACAGTAGAGCAGCGGTTTACAAACAAATTTGGCCCACGGAATAGTTTTATTGGGTCCACGGAGGCTTTGACAAATTAAAAAAATTATAGAAATTATATTGTAGTATACAAGTCATCGGTTATACACACAGAGGAACAGGAAATAGTGATTGAATCACATCGATTCAATGTAGATCAGATTCTAAAGTCGAAAGTAACCAGAGGTAAAACTTTTGATTTGAAGGGCCAACTTGAAGGATGTTAGTTCAAATATAAATGGACTTAGCTGTATTGAAAGATTGTATTGGCCTAGTTTCATATTTTAAATTCTGGGCCTGCTCACTCACTACATTTTTAATCATCAAGTTTTCGTGGTGTAGTGGTTATCACATCCGCCTAACACGCGGAAGGTCCCCGGTTCGATCCCGGGCGAAAACATTTTTATGCTACACGTTGAGTTATGCCACACGTTGAATTATATTTTATTTTCAGGTATCTACGTAGCTACTAATAAATTTTTAATTATAAACTTAATATTTCGTGACTAAACACGAATTGTAAAGGTAAAAAATGTATGTAAGTATCCAACTCATTTTCAGTTTACGATTTTACAAATTAAATTATCCAAACTAAAGGTCATGTTAAATTTTAAAATAAACCTCAGAGCACAAATTACAAAGTCTTGCTTTATACGAAAATTGCTTTTCTCGCCAAGAATTAATTAAAATTTGACACCCTTTACGACTTTTATAATAGGTACAACAAAGCATACATTTACTGCGATTTAATTTTATAAAATTAAATTAGAACTACAAGAAAAATCGGATTGAAATGGGTTTCAAGTTTAAAATTTTATTAAAACTCAATATATTAAATTATAAAATTAATGTTACGGGTTGTTTTGCAGGTTGTTTTCCGTAAGGGTCATAATAATTATTATTACAATATCGATTAATACAACAGCATGCAGTAATTAGTTCATGTTCATAACAGGAATTTGCATGAAGAAAATTGCAGTCTGCAAATTCACATTCTGGTGGAAGAGGATCTGCAATATAAAAAATTCGTACTTTAGTTTTATCGTTATTTATTTAAAAAGTATCTAACTTACAGTAAGGGTTGTTTGGATCGTTACAACAACAGGAATCGTGGAATAATTTTTCTGAACAATAGCTGCAAACGGAAGGATCGCACGCAGGACAACGTTTTCTTCCTTCCCCAATTAATATTGCTGCCAATTCATTTCTTTGTATGGATCTTACGTGTATTTCTTTTATTTCTAAAATGTACAATTATTTACCTTGTTAAAAATGCAATAAATTAAAAGCTCTAAAACTAAATCCATTTTTTGATGGATGATGACTTTTCGAAATAGCACAATTAGATTTGAATAAATGATATTTTTTCAAAATGGTGTTAATATTCTATAAACTGTATTTTGAAAAATTATATTCTTACCTTTGCCAAAGCTCACTTTGCTATTTACAATACACAAAAGTAAAATCAAACACAGTTTGACAATCATCTTAATTGTTGTGCTATGCTACCAAGACTACTAGTAGATGGGTAAAGAATTTATACAAGAAAATATATTCTAGAGTAACTGTAAAGTTCATGTAGGTGTTACTGCTTGTATTATATTGTACTGTTACAATTTGACTCATGACCTGAGCAAAAGAAGTAATCAAACGTGTAACTAACTATATGGCACAAATTACAAATGATATTACGACATTTAATTGTTTTAGCCTAAATAAATTACATAAAAGTAAGAAATACAATAATTATCACATTTATTTGCTATTTACACGGTAATAATAAAAAAAATTTAAAAATATACAATAAATAACAATAATATAAGTATAGTCTGGTAAATATTTTTACTAATACTGCAAGCTCCTGATTTCCCTAAAACAAACTTGTTAAATTTTATTTGTAGGTACTAAAAGTCACCAACTTACATTGCTTAATTACGTATGCATTACAGCAGCATAGCCTTAATCTGTTATATGTCGTACAATCGTCCACTATGGGCTTACATAACTGAGCTCCTAAGTAACAAGTGTGAGGAATAAAGGGCAGAACTTCTGTAAATAAAATTGTAACTGAAACTGGGCGAACCTCTATATAAAAACAACAAAGTAGAAATTGAAGCTAAATTCTTTATAAACACAATTAAACCTTTTTCAATTAACAACCACTTTCAATTGGTATTAATTGCGTTTAATTGTAGAAAATTTGTTCTTTATGAAACGAACAATAAAAGCTTTTCAAGAAAACTGTTTTAAATGATGCAAAACTTAAAAATATAAAAATCTTACCATGGTATCGTTTGTCACAGCAGCAATGGTCGTTGATAAAATCATTCCCTCTGCAGTAGTTTATCTCTTCAGTTGTACATGTTTGGCATCCCGGTGGAATTTCAACTAAAAAAAATTGTAACATATAGTTTTCGTTATTTTTATTTATTTACCCATATATATTTATAAAATTTGCGATGCGTAAGGTATAATTATTATTACATGTATGTCAAGGGTGATCACCAGACATCCATATTCTATAAACATCATGTTAAAAATTGCGAAGAAAAATAATTTCTTCTTAATACAAATAAACATTCATCGCACAAGTTCATAATTTGGTTAGTGTTAATTTTTGCGAAAAATTGGACAATAAACATTAGAAACATTTATGAGTGCTGAAGCCAAAATAAATGTTAAAATATTTTAAAATAACTCTTTATGTTACAGCTATTCCAGAAAATTTTTATTTGATCTTGTATTTACTCGCATATAGTATATAAATTTATTTCCGAAATTTATTAATCAGTTTACGTTACCCCATGCTGTTTGTTACACTTTTAAATATCTGTAATTCTTAAAATACAGAAGTCATTACTAAATATTGATTTCTGCAGAAACTTCTATATTATATTTTTCGTGCAACGATTGGATTAAATTATCACCATTTAAATATAAAGTTTACTTAACGAGGTATAATAAGGAGTACACTTATCATTAATTTCTATTATTGTAGTTAGAAAATAATTTTCTAGGAATATTTAATTTAATTGTAAATTTTTGGAAGAGTGTAGTAGGTACCTCTACTAATTTTTGTGGTGATAATGCAGCCCATGAGTATTATTATAATATCTAGGATGTCTAAAAGTGGTTTCAATTCAATGCAAATTTTTCGATCGTATTTTTAGTGCATAGTACATTAAGTATTTTGTTCTCAATATCAGTAATTTTTGTAATATTTGTTTTATCAGGAGTTTCTAGACAATTGAAAATGTACCTTGAAGATTAGTTTTTATCGCAGGTATGTACATATATCTAGCATCCTCTTGTTTTTAGAATACGGAAATATGTTAGGAATTTATTTAATCTAATCGATGTCTATTTCGTTTTAAATGAATTTGATCCTTTTAGCTTGGGAAACAGAGTGAACAACTAAACGTATTTTATTCCTTTATTTTTCTCTATTATTTGCAATATACTCGTATTTCTACTTATGCTAGTTGAAAACAACTTATTTGTTTTGAACTACAAAGTAAGCTATAATGGGGTTTAATATACCTACAAAAATTATAATTAATAGTAATTATAAAAACCCCAAATTATCAACATTTTGTATGATTAGTAATATTAAGTGCAAAGTATCTCCATAATGTGGCTGCATATTGTGCTGCAGATAAACTGCAAATGTAAAAGGTTAAATAATTATGCAAGATATTTGGTTATAAATTCGAATTTTTAAACATTTTTTTAAATTTAATTTCATCCATAACTCAAAAGCCGTTAATTTTAACAATACATAGTTAAAATATACTTTGTAGATAACTTTATTTTCTTTAAGGAAATACTGAATCATTTACGTTAAAAAATCTAAAAAAACATTTAGAGGCTATCCTCAAGGCCTTGATATAGAAAAATGAGTTCTGTCAGCTCCGAAGAGCTGTATACTTAGGTTTCACGGACACCCTGTATATAGATAAAAGGAAATTTTTATTCTATTATTTAAAAAATTTGCTATTTTCCTATGGAAGGGGGTTACCCCACCCTAAGAAATGGAAAATGAGTTTTTTTGGGACTCCTGAGCCGATATGATTCTTTTCTCCCAATAGATATTAATTAGCTGCAAGCTGGTTGCCATATATTTACAGGTATTTTTTACCACTTAATTAGCTATCTTATGGCTGCCAGCAAACTATAAAACTCACAATGTTATTTGGGAGTTTTGAGGGACGTTAAGGGTGATTCAATTTTCTTTTTCTTTTTTTTTTTAGAGTTTTCTTTTAAAAAACTCTCCGCAACAGATTGTGTACGATAAAAACGTTGATTATGAATATCTTTACTACTGGACTCTCTTTGATCGTCCATAAAATTACAGAATTCACACAAAAAGTGACATTCTTGCTCATTAAACAACATTAAGCTATTATGTTTGTTAAAATCTCAACCTTTGTTTAACTGAAATGGTTTTGTGGTTTATTTGGCGTGATACAAGAGTGGTGTCAATAATTTTGTTGGCTTTCGATAATGTGAAAGTTAGTTTTGGTTATCAACTACGATGATTTTTGTATAAGAATTTCTTAATTTGCCACGCCTCATGATTTCTATCTTATTTTATGGGAATTTTAAGGGAACGAAAACACCTGAAGATTAACCTATTATCTCAATTGCCCTCGATCATTTCTAAGTCACAATTTCATCAGCATCTGCGATGATATTTTTAATTTGAAGTTCAAAGATTGCATTTTGTGATTACATGCTCTCCATAAAGGTGGCCCCGTTCATACTTCAAGCTCTTGATCGAAGTCAATTTTTGACTAATTTTGCTTCTTTTTTGAATTAGTACATTAAGATATAGATTTGGATCATTTTCCAACCTCTTTTTATTGCAGATGTTTTTTTGGAAACTAATGTAACCTCCAAATCTTCAGCATTAAAGAGTTATTCTCATCGCAGTTGCAATTTGAGTTTGACTGACAATTGCACTGCAGACTGCAATTTGAGATGACGTGGGAACGTAAGAACCATCGATTAATTTTGTACCTAATCAAGTTTAGGAGGACTTTTTAAGAGATTGTGCTATTCCATTTAAACAATGAGATGCGACCGTTAACAAGTGATTTGATTTTTGTCAACTTAATGTGTGGTTCTTGTAATTTTAGCTTTATTCTAAATACAATTTAGATTAGACCAATGAATTACAAATTTTCTAGACAAACGAGAAGAATTGAAATGAAGAATAGGACGGTTATAACGGATGGGTTCGTTGAATTGTAATAATTACAATAATTTTATAGCTTGATGATTAATTTGCAATGTTTTATGTCTGCTTTGGACAGTATTTTGAATACGTAAATAATTTATTGTCTGACATTAGTACAACTGCATATGACCGAAAGGAAAGCTACAATTATTTTTCAGTTGAAATAATTCTGGCGGGTAATTTTAAACTAAATTAATAGGTAGTAGATTCAATAATTTAATCGACAATCTGTTATAAGGCGGTTAGAAATGCAGTTGTCGATAGCAAAATCAAGATCTGCACATATAAGAATTAAATGATAACAAATGCTCTATAGTAGTGAGGATGGATGAGTAGCTTTTGACTTTCTTACAGTTTTATGCAGCTTAAATTGAATGTAATAAAATATGTAGGTATAGTACCTACTAGAAAATATAAAATAAAATATCTATCACCATCACAGAAAATTTTCATACACGAAAAGTGCTTTTCATAAGTGCTGATTTTCTGATAATTTTCTTCTGTCTCTAGTAGATAAATTTCTAATAGAAATAAAAGATAGTAAAAAGATTCGAAACAAATTAATATAATTTTTACAGTGTTTTTGAACTTAGAAGCAACTTATCACGAAAGACTTACTTAAGAACCACTATTGTATTTACTATGGATTATGTATGTGGTAAAAGATAGAACTTTTAGATTTGGGTGTTATAGAATATAGATGAAGACTCAACATATATTCTGCACCCTCCTCCTAGAGAGCTATCGGCCTTTATTTATTCCTCATGGATGTATCCCCGGCAAGTCAGGATACCTACCCACCACAGGCTGCAAGGCCCGCGATGGCCTTAGGTGGAGGACAGGCCGAAACTGAGGTCCATAGTGGAACAACAGCACACCGCAGAGCAGTGAGATTCCGTTCTAGACACATTTTATACTACTTCTCTAACCTCTAATGGTAGGAAGGATCAAGCAAGCATTATGCAAAGATTGACCCTGGGTCTCCCACCCCCGTAGAAGTTTTTGTTTCGAATTGCAACCCCTTTGGGTCAAATGATTCAAGGAATATGATGTAACACCCTTAAAGATTTATTTGCCATCTCAATAAGTCTCCTTGTCATGGGTTAAAGCTGGTTATGTATGCATGTAGTAGTGGTAATTTACGCAAAATCTACAACTCAGATATTAATTTATTAAATTTTACTAAACCATCAATTAAATTGGATTTTGACCAGCAGCCCCCTTGTGTCAAACACAATTAATTAATGGAAGAGTTTTTTCAATAAAGACTTAACTATTTTTCGAAAGCTTATGATTATGTCTGCCTATCTTCTGTAAAATTTAATACCATTATACATAGCAAATTACAAAATTGGTTCAGCTAGAAAACTTGAAAGACTTTTAAAAAGTCTGGCATGGCCATTGTCTTATAAATGATTGGCTAATTTATTATAAATATTGTTCTGGTCCATGAAATTTTTTTCAAGTAAAAATAAATTTTAATTCATAAGCTTTCTTTCGTAATGATTAATTTTTCAATAAATTAGTAAACTAAAACTAATTTATTCAAAGGCAAATGCACCAAGTTTTGACAGGAATTGCTGTTTTTTTAAATTTGCTATTAATCGTAATAAAATTATAGTGTAAATTTTTTATAAATATAAAATTTTGAGTAAGTTGTTAAAATTAACCTATTTATTTAATCTAATATTATAATAAAATTAGATTTTGTAATAATCATTTTAGTATAAAAAATTAGGGTCAAACATTAACAATAAAAACATTTATTTATTTTCAATTTTATGCAATTTGAAATAATTACGAAATGAAGTAGTGACCAATTAAAATATTTAAAATTAACTCATCCATATCTCGAAACGCTATTAATTGATGATATTTATTGACCCAACCTTAACTAGAATTATCCAATCTTGGACCTATTTAATTTATTAACACAAGGTTAATTTTTTCGGAAATGTTTAAATTGATACGCTTATTGTGCTCGATAACTTTTTGTCAGAATTTTTAAATGGAAAAATTGAAATCAATGCTTATTTGTTGACAATCGCAGTTAAAAAGCGAAATTAAATATTTTTCAGGGTTATTTCTTTTTACATCGGTACTTACCACAAATGGTCTCGGTTGAGAAGTTTGAGTTTAGTAGAATAGCGGAAATTATTAGGGTTTAGATTATTAGGTAAATGTTGACATTGATTGGAATACAGGCGATAATCAAAATAATGATGGTGTATTAATATTAATAAACAAGTGTTATGTAAATAAAAATTATTATTGAATTAATATGAAAAATTTTCAATTTAATTTTAATGAAAATGTTTATGCCTGATTGTCTGCTTGTTCATAAACTAATTATATGTAATCAACTTAAACTATTTAATTTAATTAAACGGAAAACGAAAATCTAATGTACAGATTGAAAGACAAATTTTAATAATTGTCATTATTTATAGTAAAATATAATTTTTATATTATGCAATTTATGGTAAAATTTAAATTAATCTTTCTACTATATTATTGATCGACTTACATGTAAAAATATATTATTAGACTTACTTTTGTTTAAATCAATAGCTAACGCGGCATTTCTTGCTTGTTCTGTTGAAATGTCGTGTTCTATGATGTATTCTTGATACATTATGTATTCCTTTTCAACTAAAGAAATGGTGCTGTTGGATGGAAATGCAAAGCCTTCTCTTGGTAGGGCCAACAAGCATGCCACTGTGTATCCAAATAAATAACCCCACATTTTTCATTTTCTGAAAGAAATTTACTATACTCGTATTTTCACTAACAATTTTACTATAATTCAAAATCTTACTCCTGATAATTTTAATAGAAATTTTGCATTATTAGTTCGCATCTTTATTTTCTGAAGAAAATTAAATATATAGGTATTTTTAGAAGCTTTTTTATTTACTACAAAATTTAAAAATATTAACAGCAATTTAACATTATTACTTTATCATTGCTCCTCTTGATGCTAACAAATTATACTTAATTATTTTAATTGAGTCTGATGACTTCCAAAAACTTAATATGAAAAAATTACTTCTAATTGTTAAATTCCAAAGAATAAAAAAATTAAAATTAGCTACATATTATTAGTTACATACTTACATTAATGATTTAATTTACTTTATTTTTCAAACATTATTAAATTTTAATTTTTGATTATAGTTTAAGAATTCTCAATTTAGGCCGAACCAATGTATAAAATTCTCTGAATAATTAGTATAGAATTATAATACAAATGTTTATTCGCCTTGACAAGTAAATATAATAACCAAACTTTTTTAATACTACTTAGAAATCGTTTAATTCACATATAAATTGTGTACTCCTACTATCAATAAATTTCTAGTTCAAGTAAATTTAAGAACATAATTTATAAAGCAAATTATAAAAAATGTTAGATAGTGTATTAGAAATATTGAATGAATTATAGACTTATAGTAATATATAGGATACTTAAAATAGGTTTTTACTGAATGATTGTAAATTTGCAAAAAAATTTTAATTTTTAAGGTGAAATAGTTAGCAGAAAAATTATCACAGCATTACCATATTTACTTCTAAAACAAAGAAACCACTCATAAACAATTTGCACAATTATTGAGAAGATAACTAAAGCCAATAATTTTAATGGGCCAAGGTTAAATCCTGTATAAAGATTATTCAACTTAAAATTTAAAAATTGAAATTTTTTCCTTGTACACTTTTGAAGGATTTGGATTCGATTTCTACCACTTTTTTGTCCCCAAAGATATCATGAAATCAATGAAGTGGTTTTAATTTAATTCCTTCTGCAAAATCGATCACCATTAGTTTAAAGCTATTCCAACCTAAAATTGCATAAATAATATTTACTTTAATCCTTTAGGATAAGTTATCTTAAAAACTTTACGTGATGAATCTATCAATTTGGGCGATGATTTCAATTTCAGCGCATCAGAAGCTTTTGAAGCCATGTAAAACATGTCAAACTAATTCATCAATAAATTCATGAACTTTGTGATCTTGGTGTTAGTAACACAATATGGAAGCAGGTAAAATAACACAAAAGTTTTCTGTATTTCCTTTTAATTTTGTACAGTGTTTGTATAAAATTTAAATAATTTCTATATAGACGAAGAAAATTTATCTTATCACGTTAACATCCTATTTGAAATATTCAGTAATATTTTAAAGGTAGGTCATCTTATCTGGTTGATTTTAGTGGACAATCTGTTTTAAAAACCGTTGAATATTTATATTCAATTTAACAATAGAATTGAAAATACTTTATACGGGGTTTACACGGTGTTCTTTGGGTGCTTTTAGCTAGCATGTGTGGCCATCCATGCCGGATATCCAAGTTTAAGTATGTCTCGTCGCTCATGTTCAATTAAATTGATCCGTTATCTAGTAGAGCTTGATTTTTGTGTGTACGGAAATTGATTTGTATTTTTCTCTAGCTTGTTTTTAAAAGTTTCTATTTAACTTGATATGATCATTATAGCGTTGTATACATTTATTTGCGTGAACATGCGTGAATATGTAATTTATATTGTGCCTATATCATGATGAAACATTAATCCTGAGCAAAATTGAAAATACCTATGCTGCAGTTCCATAGATTCAAGTTAGTGAAGAAGATCTTTTCTCTATTGAAGTTCGTATCACTGAAGCTCTCTACGTGTTATCCGAGCCCAAAAGCAAGAGAAAATGAGTAATCCCCATAATTGTTGGAAATTATCCAAGAGCGATATACCAAATTTCGTAGGTTTATCAGGTGTAGTGTGCTTTTGCCAATAATCCGTCAACCATCCCACTGAATTATTGATGTTGTATTATCGAAGTGTTTATAGCAACAATCCATGTTCTTCATGCCCCTACCTAATCCAACCATTACCTGACAATGAATGGAGAAGGAGGCCAAGAAGACTTTAGTAAGTTGCATTACCATTTATGATTAAATAACACAATTGGCTCTATAAATAATACAGTGCACTATTTTTGGTATTAGTTTTTGCGTCAAACCAATATTACTTGCAAAATAATATCTTAATTTTATTACCATTTCTTATGCTACATATTCGTTCATATACAGATAATAATTTAAAACACAATTTTTCTTTAGAAGTTGAATCATTTATTTATTATTATTTTGTACAAAACATAAGTCATAGTACATTACAATTTTTTACCGTCATGTCATCGTAAAGTATCTTATAGTGATTAATTTATTATAATAAAGAAGCGAAATACTGCTGAATCCGATCAGAATCTTATTAGTTGCAATTTTGTAAAATCAACTAATAGTTTATTTTATATTATTATTTCTCTTACTATTTCTATCATTATTTATTAGTTATTAAGATATCTCTCTTATTTATGAAATTTAAAGACCCTTAAGCGAAAGCGATTTAAAGGTACGATCAGAATTTTGATATAAGAGTTAAAAACAATTCAACTAATTTTGGAAAATCAATTCAGCTCTTAATCCTATTTATTACTAATAAACTTCAAGATCTATGCGTCTGTCTGTTAGTAACGCAAAAAGTTACGTACGATCGAAATCTATGAGTATATAATAATGTATATAAGTAATGACTAATGTACTAGTCGTCGCTTGTTTATATCTTTTTATTTAATTCTCAATGCCAATCTTAATGTCAAAAGTTTATATGCTTATATATTTCTTATACTTGCGGTTATTGTGGATTGTGTTCTGAATGACAAAATACAATTTTCAGCATTTAGACTTTTGTATTTCTGATACATAATTTTATGGGGAGTTATGCATGCATGCAAAATTGATTAAAATTTTTAAGAACATTTAAAAAGTTACACAATCGACCCTTTAGTAAATACCTACTTCATCACTACGAATTAAGTAGTACTGCATAATTCAATAGCTCAGAATCTAAGCTATTCATTTCAACATAAAAAACGGTGCAAAGTTGTTATATTTTATAAACTATCCTTGTAGCTAGGGTAACATTGGATATGACAAATGAATAAGTTAAACTAATCAAAATATGAAAAAAAAAAAATGGTTTATTTTAGAGAAGAAGCTAAGGGTATAATTTCCCCAAATAGTCAAAAGTTAACTTTGCTTCCAAGATAAGGTATAAAAGATAGATATCTTTTTCAAGAACTAGAACTAAATTTATGTTAGATTTAACATAGATTCGTGAACTGTCCTTTCTCCTCTTCGGGGGGGGACAATCTGACACTGCAAACGATAAGAAGTTCATGATAATTCAAAAAAAAGTTAGAAGGAAACAATACCCGCAGTCCTAAAATATTTTATATTATATTTTCTAAAGTTAGTCCTCTGTCTCTGGAAGAACTGAATAATTTTGGGAATGCTCAGATGTTTCGATTGAAATTTATCCAAGACTTGACACCAAATTCTTTTTTTGAACGGATTTTTTTGTCCAACGTATCTTCAAAAAGAAACAATTGTTTTATAATCTCAGCATGACCTTTGAGTTTTTGAATAGCATTTCTGTAATCTAAACACCTTCAGCAATGCTCCAATTAAATTACATGTTAAAATAACATATTAAATTTTGTTTTAAGAATTCACTTGGACACTTCTGGAGTAGTCAACGAGGGAGCAATGAAGGAGCTGTAATCAAAGCAGCATTTTTAAAACAAATTTTACGTTTTTTATTCAACAACGAAGATACCTTCACTCTCCGCTGCAACCTTCACTCTCCGCTGCATACAATTAAAATTGATACTCCGAAACCTGGATGGCTAAGCGAAACGATTAAAAGTATGATAAAGCTACGTGAGGAAGCATACAAAAAGTATTCCAAGTCTAAATTAAATGTGGATTTCAACTATTTTAAAGAACTCCGTAACTTGGTGACTCAAAGTATTAAGAAGGAAAAACAAGCCTACTTTCAGTACGAAGTGGAAAGTAACCTTCACAACCCACAGAAACTCTGGACATTTTTTGATCGTACTAATATACACTCTAAACCCAAGAAAGTAATAACCCTAGAAGAAGATGATGCGAACGATTTGAACGAATTTTTCATAAATGCTGTCCCGAACACAGCTATTGACGATGCCACATTGGATGATTTTTCGCGTAGCAACCATCCGTTACGGACTGGGACCTTGATTTTCTGCCCTGTGAGTTGGGAAGATGTAGCTAACGCCATTTTGCCAATTCCAAAATCTAGTACTGCCTGCAGCTTTGGCGAGCTGCGGCCAATAAACATTCTTCCGGCTTTATCCAAAGTACTGGAATATTTTATTCGAAAACAACTTCTCGATCATATTGAACTGAATCACGTGATACCTAACGCTCAATCAGGTTTTCGTTCAAGATTTAGCACCACAACTGCCTTATTGAAAGTGGCCGGAGATGTCCTTGCTAATATAGATGCCTCCAAAATAACGCTAATCACGTTTTTGGACTTCAGCAAAGCCTTTGATGTCATTGACCCTGACCTACTTTTTGCTAAGCTCAAATATTACGGCCTTAGCGACATGGCTTTAAATCTGCTATATTATTACCTTACAAACCGTACCCAGAGGGTCAAGCTGAATGGTAAAGTATCCGATGAAAGGAAAAACAGACGTGGAGTTCCTCAAGGTAGCCTCCTTGGGCCATTATTATTTATAATCTTCACTGCGGATCTTCCGAAAATTTTACCTGATTTCTGCTTCTTCCATATGTATGCCGATGATATACAGATTTACATATCTGGCTCACCATTCGACATAAATCGTATTATCAACGAAATGAACTTTGTCTTGTCATTGATACAACGTTGGTGTATAAAAAATGGGCTACTGCTAAACCCGTCCAAAACTTTTACAATGTGTATGGGCGGTCCTCATCACTGCCAGACAGCAGAGGAAGCTAAACATACCGACGTACATGTTAACGGGTGCGTAGTGAAGTGGTGCACCGAAGTAAAAAATCTTGGAGTGATATGGGATAGATATTTGTCTTTTTCTTCTCATGTCAAGAAGATCGTCAGGACATGCTATTTCAAGCTTAAGACTATCTATAGATACAAGAACTTCCTGTCGTCCGTGGTAAAATGGAGAATTGTCGAGAGTCTGGTACTATGCCATGTCGATTACTGTATCACTGTATACTATGGAAATCTGACGGACGAACTTAGAAATAAGCTCCAAGTCCTGCAAAATGCTTGTCTCCGCTTTGCTTATGACGTCGGGTATAGGGACCATGTTACCCCTCATTATTCCGCCCAAGGAATAATGAAACTGGATAATCGTTTCAAATACCGCTTTGCAGTGCTGATTTTCAAAATATTAAAGTTTGGTCATCCAGGATATCTGAAGGATCTCCTCATCAGAAGGTCGGAAGTACATAACCGAGATCTTCGCTCCAATTCGCTTCTGTCGGTTCCACAACACCATGGTTCCAAATTCGAAGGTTCATTCCAATTCTTAGCGTCACATATTTTTAACAAATATGCTGACATATACTCGGCGTCTCGGAATGTTGAGTCGTTCAAAGCGAGGTTGATGGTCAAACTATATTGAGGGTTTAGGTGAAAAACAGCCTTGCTGACCCTTCACCCTTTTAGGTTGTAACGAATTTTTATTAATTCTTACTTTGGTTTCCTTTTCATATCATTTCGCAATATTTCTGAGTAAGCCCATGCATTTATTTTAAATGCAATCGCACATTTTATGCATTTTGTTAGGCAGATGGTGGTGAACTGTGAACGTTCGATTTGATAGGAACATTTCCGGCGTAGAATTTTGTATTTAGGAGAGTTACCTGAGTACCTAAGAACCGAGCGGTCGATATTTTTGTTGCGTCAGTTTCTGATTGCCGATTTGGAGTGTGTTTTTGTTAAACCACTGGTTGATCGGCCAGTTTAGTTCGTAATATGGTTTTCCGGCTCTGGCTATGTTTTTGGTGCTACTGTATAACATCTGACAGTAGATAGGTAACTCAAATGTGCAGGAATCGATTACAGTTTTTTTTCTTGTTGGTGTGCAAGTTGTGCGACCATTTTGGATTTCTTCAAGTTGGCTACATCCTATTGTTATTGTTTTTGGATGGATGAGCACTTGGGAAATTCTTTCCATCGTTTGGAAGGTTCCGTCTTGTTGACATCTCTACACCATCTCTCACTGGTCCAGGTTCCGGCTACAAATGTGCAAGCAGATGTTTAGTGTTCGCGATTATAGCAATCGAGTGTTTTCTTGTGTGATTTAACAAGTTACAGATTCCAACCTTCAAGCCAGTGGTCAATGTCGAGTAGGAAGATGCGTTTGTCAACATCTAAGTTTGTAAACTTATGAAACGTTTATGTAAGTAAAGTTTATTCTATCATACTCGTCTGACCGATGTACATTTATTTGGCTTTTGTATATTAATTACTGGTAGCCCATAGCGGTTACTGTGTGTTTTGGTACTTGTTAAATTTAAGCTGGGTGCACTTTTTGATTGTGACCGTAATCTTTCAGTTGCTACTGTGTGCATTGTTGCCACAGTAATTTACATTGCAATTGTTGAAACTGTTGATACATCTCTCAAGTTCTATGTGTTCAATTAAAGCATTTGATTGTATTTGCGTTTTTTTGAGTTTTCCCAAGCTACCTGTCTTTTTTTCAGTAACCCATTGACCCGTGCCTTCGCATAAATATGGCTAGTCTAATTACCATCGTGGCAAAACAAACTGGAGAGGTTTGGTCTCCGGATTGTTGCAGATCCTGATCTCTGTAGGGGTCGACTCTCCCATTAGGGGTCGTGTTTGCAGAGGGATGATTTGTTGACAAGGTAGTATGTACTAAAATGTATTTTATGTATTTTAATATTGCCTAATAAAATTAATAATAATAAAAAAATAATAATATTATGAAGCAGAAATATTCTATTGTATAAAAAGTGACCGTTGACTTTTTGTTTTTGAACCCCATAGGCGCGAGGATATTGAAAATTAAATATTATTTTTCGGTACATGAAACTAAATAGTGGTGGTATTACCTAGGTATAACCTTTTTGTCCACTGCGAAAAATTACCGATATTACAATTAAAATTATCTAAATAAATAATAATATATCTTGGAAAATATTGCTCTACGTCATCGCCTCATTGGATTATGTATTATTACTAATAGCGAAGATAATATAATTTATGAATTATTATAACAATTACAATATTTAAAAGTTTTTTCGCTACTGTAACTTTTGGCAAAAAGAGTTATAATGGTTATCAGAAAATCTCAATACCTCACTTTCTGTAACATTTTGATATTTGTAATGTTCTTACAAAAACTTAGGAATTCTAAAATAAGTTAAACGAACATTGTTTTTTTTCCTACTTACTCTAGAAATTGATAATAATATGTACTAAAATGTTATCTTACTTTAATTTTTTTAATGTCAAATGTATCTTCCGATCTACTATCAAAATTCCAATTGTGTAAATTGAAAATAATTTCATTGAATTGAAAACCCATGACACATTTGTAAATCTCCGTGTTAAATATTAACATGTAACACAGCAGTCATCAGCAGTGGCTTGATGTGATCGCCGGTAGAGTTACAGAGCGGAAAGTGGGTTCGAATAGTGAACAGAGACTTTGTTTAGCTCAGCTCTCTAGTCTGGCGAATAGACAAAACGTCAAAGCCAAAAAGATTAATAAATTTGTTCTTATTATTTACTTTCTTTATCTTTGGAGCAAGAGGGGCAGAAAATTCATGGGGGAGACAAATTTGTCTCGTTTGTATACTAGCTTGGGGCGCTAGTTAAAGGGGGGGGGGGTTGAGCTCTCTATATTACTAAGAAAATTTCGAATGTCAAATTAATGAAAAAGTTCTTCGACCTATCACACTTCTTATTTTTACTTTGGTTTTTTTGCGCATTTTGTTGTTATCAATAAAATATTATTTACACTTTTAAACCAACAACTTTTTCAATTAGATTAGATTAAGTATTATTTTCGGTGTTATTAAAAAAAAGAATCAGGCTAATGAATTAAAAGATTGCGTAAATTATCGATACGCGAGATTAATATTGGAAATTATTAATATTGCTTAACAACAATTTCTTTGTTCTATACATTTTAAAGATCACACAGTTTTTAATAATAAATTAACTGTTCTGTTGGAACGAATAGGTGCACGAAAATTGAATTTAAAATTTTATCACTACACCTTTACCTTTTCTTTGCATACAAACAGCTGGAATACATACAAACTGTTGATTTCAATGTGAATTGTATAATATGAAAACCACTCTTCTTTTAATTTCCTGTATATTCATAAGTCGTGGTGTCATTGTCAATGCCTCATAAATTTTTATAGGAGTTTAATCTGGAATAATTATAGCAGTGCTGATATTATAATCATATTTTGGTATATTTACTTACAAGTTAAAAATAAATTACATTACAATAATAAGTATATTACTAACTATAAGTAGGTACAATTTTAAAATTATTTAATAGTACTAACTTAATAATCGCAATTTATAAATTAAATAGTAATTTTAATTTTTAGGTAATTGTTTATGAGATTATACCAAAATTGGGGAGTTCCATCATAAAATTTAATGTAGCGTTGATGCCGTGAAAATCAAATTAGGCCGAAGAAAACAATAGAAAAGATATGAAATATTATTATTGTACTTTAACAGATTTTCCTGACTTTTATCGTTTAATAAATTAAAAATATTTATTTTGTTTCGGATGTACTTTCGTTCTCTATTTTTGGAGACTAATTTTTTTAAATATTATTGGAAGAACCCACGATATAATTTATATTCATAGTTACTACTTTTTAAATGTCAATGGGAGAAACTTGAATTTGTTATGCAATTGGGAACCGTGAATAATAATAAACAAAATACTTGCTTTATTAGAAAACCATACCATCATAAATTTAAAAATCTTAATAAATCAATAATATTGATTTATAAGTCAATTGTTACATTATCATTCAAAGGGAAGTGCATTATCATATTATTATAGATAGAGAAACAATTACTGAATAGAAAAGTTAAAAGCTTTTAAATGCAAAACTTCAATTTCGTGTAACATCATATAATTATTATTATCGTTATTATAGATAAAATATTATAAATATAAATAATATAATGATAAAGTATATAATAGTACAAACCTGTTTTTAGTATCCAATAAATAAAACTAAAACCGAAGGGGTTACATGCACCACTTAAACTTTAAAAGTTGCACTAAATATAACTGTTTTCGATATTAGGTATAATTAAATTATGCAGTAATCAACAAATTTCACATATTTTATATTATTTAAAATACCATCAAACTCCGAACAGCAGGAACTTTTAGTAAAGACACTTTAAAAATCAAATAAACGAGGGAATATTTTCTCCCTACCAACGCTTAACATAATGCTATGGATGGAAGACAGCTGGTACACTATACGTTAAAGAACGAATTGACTCGTGGTTTCGTATGAGTAACGTAAGGATTGAAAAAGTAGTTAGTGGCGGTTGCAAATTATTATTTATCCACTATTCCTGCTTGCGCAAACGCTACTAATGTTATTAGTATCTCAAGGTATTTTTCAAAATTATTGGTTTGTAATCTAAATTGCACAAACACATTTTTATTCCGATAGCGATCCCTCAATTTGATAATAATATTTTGGGCATTCATTCCAAACTGGTATGGTACAATGAAAAAGAGTCGATCTGGTTTCCTAAAAGGATTATTTATTTTCAAGAAAAACTTGAATATTATGTTCCCGTAAATTTTGTTGTCCAACTACAAATTGATTTTATAAAAAAATCAATATTTCTCACCTTGTGTACCTATACAGCGAGACAAATTTTAATCATGTGAAGCTATTGTTAAAATTTTGGTGAAAGTTAAGCAATATAACAATTTTTTCTTTTGCAATTTTTGATTATATCAAATTAAAGTACTTATCAATTGTTTTCTTTGCTCAGATCAATTCGAGTTAATTATTTAAATAAAAATCTTGTAATATGTTAAGCTTCATTAAACATTTTGAGTCACTCATGGCTGCTATCATAAAAACAATAATGGTTTTAGTTTTTTAAGGGTGTGGTGTATTTAATACAAATTATTAGATATATCTCATTTAAAATTTTCATAAAAACTCGGCACGTAATTAATTTAAAATGTATTTTTAGTTTAAGCTGTTATTAAAAGAATTTCTTTCTTAGATAATATAAAGTGGATGTTAAACAGAGCTTTGTGATTCGTGCCTAAAAATTAATTTTAGATTATAAAGGCGTGTAATAAAACTGCAAGATAAAATTCGAATATTATTTTACTTCCCTTACCATGTGATGTATCGATTCGCGACAAGCACCCTGAAGCATGAAAATTACTGCAGAAGATGTCAAGCTTGACCAATTAACAAGCTGTTGATTATTGGGCATATAAATTAAAAAAATAATATTTTATTCTAGTTTATAAATT
The DNA here is from genome assembly GCA_958510855.1 of Rhagonycha lutea. Classification (NCBI taxonomy): domain Eukaryota; kingdom Metazoa; phylum Arthropoda; class Insecta; order Coleoptera; family Cantharidae; genus Rhagonycha; species Rhagonycha lutea. The sequence goes on from OY294036.1 coordinate 23,233,258, forward strand.
TTTGGTTGGAATTTTAAATTATTGGACTAATTATTAATCATAATTTATACAGGGACAAAATATTTTATTTTAAATTACTTGATCTTTAATAAATTAAAATTATGCAATTACTTATTAGATAAATTAGTAAGTAGGCTTAGCTGAGTGGGCAATTACTGCATTTAATAATTAAAATAAATTAAAAATTCCAAATAATGTATAAAATATTTCTTGTATTAACCGTTTTGAATTGTCGATTTTATATTCGCCCCTTGAGTTTCTAAGTAACTTTTGCACGTGTTATTAATTTAAAGTATCACGTGCAATGTGACTCACGTTGTCATAATTTAGTTGCTAATTATCATTCGCTCAATTTACAATAGTACTACTGCACAAGAATTGGCTATGTTAAAAGTTGATGATGCATGAAAATTGAAATTATCTCACTACGTTTGATTCAACTTGCACTTACATTCCTACATTCATTAAAATTTGTGCGGGGGCTACTTTTATCATTTTTTTTGGCAAATGCTTATGAATAGTTGCGAAGGATAACTTACTTGTACGCCTTAAAAACGTAAAAGATAACTATTGAAAAAAAGAAAACAGATGGAAAATTTGTAAGATATCATCAAAAAAAATGTACTGGCTAGATTTATAATTTTAAAAATTTGCAACTAAATGTTTGAAAATGAAATAATTTTGGGAAGGTGGCTGATATCGTACCACCGCTCAAATCGTACCATGGCTGTGTTTCCGCAACTGCATCGCAATTTATCATTTACTAGTAGTAGATATTTTAGGAAATATCAACTGTCATGTGTTTTAGAGTAAAATGCACCGAAAATAAATATTGAGATTACATTCCAATATTGGTAAGAATAGTTGGACAAAAGCACCAAATTGTACAATATCGGCAATCTTCCCCTAATAATGTATTTTAAGTATAGAGTACAAGATTAAAAGAATTCAGAATATTATCTCACCTCCTGTTAATTAATCACAATAATTGTAATGTACCTACTCGTAATTAAAATAATACATAATAATATCAATTTAAAAAATTACCTTTGATTTTTAAAATTATAGGTGTTTTACATTCTTTACATTTATACTATACATATCTGATTTAATTACAATTCCAGTCAATGCTTGCTGATTACCTTACATAACTATTATTTTCTATTGTGTTTAGCTTAACCTGTACCTCACCCTTCCGGTATTGATTCTGGGGATAGAGTTCGTCAATCTCAAATTTTTATTATAAATAATTAATATGCTTTGCGTATGTATTTAAAATATAGATAGTCCCTATGTTAAAAACATAATTATTAAATCTTAAAAACATTTAATTTTCATCAAATAGATGACTGGAATCCAAAATGGTACTTCTGCGATACCAACTGCACCCATTTATTACGTACCCAATATTATTCTTTTAGCTGAACCGATTAAGTAATTTATTTAAATGCTCAAAAGAGCACAGGAATCAGGCAACTGGAACCAAATATACCTTGATATCGCTGGATATAATATACCTACCTCACATAATGTAGTACATAATGTAAAAATGTATTTTATATAATAATTACAAAGTTTTTTATAATGGACATCTATGTATAGGTATATTATAAAAAATTTTGCTTTTTATATAATTTTTAACACAACCACTAAATATGCTTAAAATTCTATCCAACACTAAATGGGGAGCAAAGCGTGACACACTACTGAAGGTTTACCAAACGATGATCCGATCTAAGATAGAATATGGATCCATCATTTATTCCTCGGCTCATCGAACGTTATTAAACAAATTGGAACCAATACAAAACGCATCACTGCGAATGATATTAGGAGCATATAGAACAACACCTATAGAGAGTCTACTTTGCGAATCAGCAGTTCCATCTTTAAAAACACGCAGAGAAATACTAACAACAAGATATGCACTAAAAATAATCACAAACCCAACACATACTTCCTACACAAACGTACTATCCCGAAGAAACACACTTCGATATCGACAATTCCCTAATCGTCCAAAACCATTCCATATAAGATTCAATTCTATCCTCGAAAACGCCCAATACCAGCTACCAAAAGTGTTTATAAACAAGAAAGTCAAAATAGAACCATGGACCATACCGGAAATAATAATCAATCTGGAACTTCAACGACACAAGAAGCAAATTACAAATAAACAAATATATATTACTGAATTCGGCCTCATATTGGATGGATACAAATCCTTTGAGCGCATTTTTACGGATGCTTCAAAAAAAGAGGGTGGTGTAGGGTGTGCTTTTTTGCATAATGATACAAACAAGCAATATCGCTTGCCCAATAACACTTCAATACACACAGGCGAACTTACAGCCATCTATCAAGCACTAAAGTATATATTAACACAAGATAAGGAGAAATTTTTAATCATTACAGATTCTTTCAGTGCATTACAATCATTAAAAACCAACAACAATCACATCAATTATATCATAACCAAAATAAAAAAATTACACTACCAGCTAGAACAAATACAAAAGACAGTAGTTTACATATGGGTACCATCACATGTTGCAATACAAGGAAATGAAGCAGTCGATCAACTAGCCAAAAATTCAATAACTAATCCTGACGCAAAAATAAAAACACGCATGCTCCATACTGACGCTGCGACTGCTATAAAAAATAAAATATATGAACAATGGCAAAATCACTGGAAAGAATCTAACCAAAAACTACTCAAAATTAAGACATCTATAAAACCGTGGAAAAATTTAGAACAACACACTAGAACACTGGAAACCGCTCTAACCAGACTTCGGCTTGGACATACAGCAATTACGCATTCATATAGACTGGCGAAAGAGCCGCTGCCACTGTGCACGGAGTGCAGTGCAGTGCTAACTGTCGAGCACATAATGGTAGAGTGTCCCAGTTATGCGGAACAGCGAGAGGAGAGCGGTATCTTAGGAAAAATGGAACAGGATTTAAGTCCAGAACGAGGAAATACAACCAATGCGATCAACTATCTTGAAAAACTAAATTTAATCAATAAAATATAATAACTGTACCATACAAAGTGCTAATAACCGCGTAGTTGAAGCACGTTAAACTATAAATAAAAAAAAAAAAAAATTGTAATTCAAATAATTTCTGGATCACATTATTGGTTTGAGTTGGAATACCCAACTTGACAGTCTCCTTACCCCAACCCTTCAGTGAACGTAGGAAATCACAATAACAGAATCGATAAAATTGGATTGATTTTGGTAGAAATTAACTCAAATGAAATAATGATCTTATAGAATTTCATACGCGCTTACTAATTTTTTCGACTGGAAGGTAAGGTTGAATGAAATAGTGAAAAGTTAAATATTATATAAATATTAGTTAATGTGGTAATTTGAATAATTGTGGATAAATATTCAACAATAGAACATAAAAGTTGGCAATTAGATACCTAGCAGAAATAAACAAATATTAGTGGAAATAGTTTTTACAAGCTAAGAATGATATAATTGGAATGCAATTTAGACTAACAGCGACGTTTATTATCTTAACAACCTTTGTAGATTAGAAATCCTTGTAAAATATGTAGGTAACAAAAACAACAAATATTGCTACAAACGTTCATTATTTCACTAGCACTATTTTAATTTTTTAATGCGTACGTGGATATCAAATAATGTATAAATGGTAATGTAAAGCAAATTATTGTTTTTCTATAGAAAAAACTATTATTTAATAATTTAAGGTCACATTTTATTTATATATAATAATAAAAAAATTTAATTTAATAACAGTTTTAATTATATTATTATTTATTTTATTATTGGCAAATTAAATCCTAATAAGAAAAAATTAACGGTTGAAATAGTAAATTATTTAAAATCTTAAATATTATAGAAGTACCCATACAGTTTGTTTATTTAAATGGAGGATATGATGACTAATTTTTTTTTATTATTTCGAGTACATTCATAAAGTGAAAAAATATTATATTAAATATTTAAAACAAAAACATAATGTCCCACCTAAGCCTTCCTAAAATTAGTATGCCCCCCCTATGTAACATAAAATACATAATTTTTAATATTCAAAAATTGATACTCAAGATACTCATTAGTATCTAATTCTATCTGCAATAATTGTATCTGCATTCAGCTCGAGTACCGACTAAGAGTCGCCATATCCTTAAAATCTGGACGAATCCATTGCCCCCCCTGTGGGGCATATGCACCCCACGTTGGAGAACACTGGTTTAAGGAATTTTGATACATTACGTTGATCAGCCCTAGTTTTAAAGAAGTTTCAATATTTTTTGAAATCCAATTATTAAAAAGGTTCTTGATGACAGCAAATTAACCATTTAATTAAATATTTGATATAATATCAATTAAGTTTCGAGAAGAATATAGACACCTACTTATTCCTACTAGAACATTTAGCACTTATTTTTTGTTTTCTAACAAAATCGCAATTCTTTGCTGTGCCGCTGGTTTATGTAGTAAGTTTAGAAATGATTAGTCTTTTATTATTGTTTTATTGAAATTACTATCTAGTAGAATAAAAAGTTGGTGAACAAACGAGATTACAAGTAACGGTGCCCTCTATAATTATAATATTTCCATGATATATTTACATTATTCAAGCTATAAACATGAAAAATCTACATTTATTATCAAAATATGCAAAACTATAGTAATTTGTATTATCAAGTTTTTAAAACATACCCAGTACCTACCATATTTATGCTTGTAAACATCCTGGAGTATGTAAGCAATATTAACTTTTTTTTTTAGGAAAACGATAACAATATTTTGCCACAATTGATGAATAAATGAGCAGAAAATTAGAAATTCGGTTATGGAGAATTTCCTACATTTATATACCGAAATAATGGGTTACTTTAGACACTTCTAGGATAATTTTATTATTAACTTTTCCAAATGTATTTGTTTTTTATTACAAATAAAAATATTTGCTTTTATTAAAGTTCTTCAGATAGTTATAATTTTTCTTTAACTTTTTTGTAAGCTTTAATAAGAACAAATATAACATAATTATAATCTTAGTCTTACCATAGTATATTGGGAGCAAAGCTCCCTTGGCCTTTTTCGTCGCACAGTAACATCGCAGTTAGGAATATATTTTGTTACTAGCAATCATCCAGCTATGACATGGACGGTTCTAGTATTGTACGAATAAATCAGTAGGTATCAACACCGTCAGAATTTTTAGCAAGAAGACTGACGCAGGCGCCAGGGCCGTAGATAAGGGTGGGGTTCAACCCCCCCCCATGGGAGAGCGAGATATTAAAAAAAGGTCTAAAAATTTCTTTTTGCTTGCCCCATGGCATAGAAAAAACTTTTTTTTTTAGAAACCCCCCCATGACCAATGTCTAGCTACGGCCCTGGCAGGCGCCGTCTTCCCAACAACAACAGAGGGTAAAATTCTTCAGGGCAAATCCAAAGAAGTATAAAAGGGCCAATTGCGCGAAAAACGCAAAAGTAGGCCCATGAACTGTCTGATAATAACATGAGACTTGTAGACTATGAATAAATTACACGTTTGATATTTATTATAATCTCAGTTTCTCTGTATTAACGGACACTTTCTATCCTACGACAGAAAATGGGTCCCGTTTGTGTCAGTTAAGACAGGAAATAATAAGCGTATTTGGTGTTAGGAACCCTTATTAATATAGGTATGCTAAAAAGTTTCGGGTCTAATTAGACAATAAATGACATTAAAGTCGATTATCTCTAAAACTACTTATCTGATCGCATAATCGTAAATGTCATTGGAAAAATAACACTTTTAGGTAAAAAACAAAAGTAGAATCATTCGATTCGCCTTATGCAGTTGTGAAAAGTTGCTGATTAAAGATGGAAGTAAATAAAGAAAAAATTCGCTACATTTTACAATTTTTCTTCGATCAAAGAGAAAGCGCTGCGCAGGCTTGTGAAAAAGTTTGTGATGTTTATGGTCCAGATGCTCTATCGAAAACAGGAGCAAAACAATGGTTCGCGCGTTTTCGTTCTGGAAATTTCGATGTCAAAGATTCACCAAGCTCTGGATGGCCAGTCATTGAAAAAGTTGAAGAAATGCTAGAAATTGTGGAACAAAACCGTCATGACTGTAGGGATCGCCAAGAGTCTAAACATCAATCGCCAAACAGTTGCAAACCATTTGAAAAAAGCTGAATTCAAAAAGAAACTCGATATTTGGGTGCCGAATGATTTGACTCATAAGAATTTGCTCGACCGAGTTTCCATCTGCGAATCGTTGCTGAAACGTAATGAAATCGAACCATTTTTGAAGCGGATGGTTACTGGAGATGAAAAATGGATTACATACAACAACGTTGTGCGCAAAAGATCGTGGTCGAAGCGAGGTGAAGCTCCCCAGACGCTGGCAAAGCCCGGACTCACCATTTCCGTCAAAATTTCCGCCGTGTCAGATAAAAAAATTCAAAAAAAAATGTTCCGGGTTAAAAAAAGTTATGCAAAATTGCAAGCGGGTTTGTAACCCTTCTCTGCTGCATAAACAATAATTTGCATAACTCTGGCATTTTTTTTGGAAAAGATATATCAACATAAAGTTAATAAACAATTATTAGCAACGTTCCGTTCATCCTAGCAGGGTGCAAATTTAATAGAAGATGTATAATAATTATTAAAATGTTCTCTAAAGTTTGCATAACTATGTGAATTTTTTTGTAGAAGTTATTGGAAATAAACGTTTTTTGTTAATTTAACAATGTTCCGGGGGGGTGAAAGGGGTGCAAATTCGGATTTAGTATTTTTTTACCTTCTTCAATGTTTCCCCAAAATTTAAAAACTGTGGCACTTTTTCATACCTTTTTTTACTATAATGACTGGCCTACTGGTCAAACGATTGATTCTGCACGCTACTGTCAACAATTAACCAGATTAGAGCAAGCAATTCAAAAAAAGCGGCCAGAATTGATCAATAGGAAGGGTGTTGTGTTCCATTATGACAACGCCAGACCACACGTATCTTTGGTGACCCCAGAAAATCTGGAAGAGCTTGGCTGGGAAGCTCTGATGCATCCACCGTATAGCCCGGAACTTGCACCATCAGACTATCATTTGTTTCGGTCTCTCCAGAATTCCCTCAATGGTGTAACATTGGCTTCAAAAGAAGCCTGTGAAATTCACTTGGTTAAGTTTTTCACCGATACACCAAAGATGTTTTACAGTGATGGAATAATGGTTTTGCCCGAAAAGTGGCAAAAGGTTACCGAACAAAATGGAGCATATTTAGTTTAAATAAAGAATTTCAAAACATAAAAATTTGCTGTTTGAAAAACTATCTAATTAGGTCCGAAACTTTTTAGCATACCTATAATATAAAGATAATTTTAACTTTTATAAAATATTACAATTTATTACAATAGCAAGGTAATATGATTAATTTTATGCAGGTGGCTCGAAATTATGTACTTTTAAGGAAAATATTAAACTGTTAATTAACAAAATATTATCAATAACTTGAGCAGCTGAAGTTTATTTAGGTTTTTAATATAAACAAATCGCACGTATTAGAACTAAAAAAATTGTATTAAATGAAGTCATCGTGAAAATAAATCCAAATTTATTATGATTTTTGGGTATCTCAAATAGCAAATTAATTAAAATAAATTACTTTTATTTATTTTTATAACTAATAACTAATATGGTAAATGTTAAATGATACGTATATAATTTCTCATAAAAATCATATAAATTCCGGTACTAAGTACTTGAAAATAATTTGTCTAATTCCCATTAACCAAAATAAAAAGTTGAGAACAAAATTGATTAAATAATTTTTGCACTTTATTATTTTGTATTTTAGTATTAGCCGTATTATATTAGGAAAGGAATGTCTAAGCAAAAGGAAATTGGTGCCTCTGATGAAATAAAACGATTTTGTAATATTAATGAAATTTATTTAAAAACATTTTCATCCTTAGTTGTAAATTTTGGTAACATCATCAGCAATCACAATGTTTTAATTTTAAAATAAACTGTTACGTTGATTTGTATTTTTAACAACAACATCGCAGCATATATTGATAATCTTGACAAAGGAAAACGTTATTTGGAGGACAACTGATATGTGGAGAACAGCGAATGGGAAGGTGATCTATAAAATTTTATAATACAATATTTGTAATTATAATATTATGTAGATACAATACATACCAAAGAATCCTGCACATCCACAACAATATCCAAGTACTACCGCAGGATCATCGTCGCAATAATGTTGAGGACATCCATTGCATCGCGCACCCAAACCAAAAAATGGCAATACTATAAATTAGTAAATTTAATATGTTTTATTATTAATTAATTATGAAATACTAATTTAATTGTTTATTATTATTTTACCTTTTCCTAAACTTCTCGGTTTAACTTTATTTTCGATTGCAGATACTAAACAACACAATGAGAATAAAATGCCAATACATTTCAGAACAATCATCTTGAAGAATACTTAACTCACACAAAGTTGGGTTTTAAATATGTTGAAAAATAATCTAAAATTTTTAAACAAATAGTTAAAAACACATTAAAATAATAGGGTGTTAATTATAGTTGCTTCTGTTAAGGAATTTTCTTAGATACCTACTTCATTAAACTGCCAGTAAGATAATTCTTCAACTACAACTAGAAATTACTATTGAATTTACTTAAAGTTGGTTTGAAAAATAAGACAAATAAGATAACAATTACAAATAACAATGACCTAGAACGATCCTATTACAAAAAAAATGAATCTGTTTGAATTTTTTTTTGGAGGTAAATAAATATTTGCTATGTCGGTTTTTATCTGGTAAATTTTTTTATGAATATATTTGCTTTAAGTTAAGAAATAAGGGTTGAGAAAGACTACTAGTTAATAATACAATGTTATAAAATAAACAATTAAAAAATTAATTAAGACTAGTTTTCGTTCAGGTATAGATCACGAGGCGGTTCGGAGCATAGCATTCACGCGAGTTGACTATGAACGCTAATCACCCGGTTCGAATACGAGTGAAGTAAGAACTTTATTCTGACCGTCTCTCCCATCGGAAGGCAATGGCAAACCACCGAAGTGTAATCTGCCATAAAAGCCTTTAACAAACATTGTTAAAGGTCACAACGCTTCTTCCAAGAAGCAATACGAAGAAGAAGAAGAATCTTTATAAATTTTAATTAACTTAAAATTAATAAGTTTTATATTAAACATAGAACAATTAATCAAACCAAATTATTAAACCAATCAATACGAACAAATAAGAACAATAGTTTATTTGGATAGAAAGTATTTGTAATTAAATAATGTATATTGTTATTACAAGTGATAATAACATGAAACTTGCAGACTATGAACAAATTACACGTTTGATATTTATTACAATCTCGGTTTCTCTGTATTAACGGACATTTTCTATCCTACGATAGGAAATGGGTCCCGTTTGTGTCAGTTAAGACAGGAAATAATAAACGTACCTACTTGGTGTTAGGAACCCTTATTAATATAAACATAATTTTAATTTTTATGTAGGTATCAGTTTCAATTTATTACAACATCAAGGTAATATGATTAATTTTATGCAGGTGGCTCGAAATTATGTACTTTTAAGGAAAATATTAAACTGTTAATTAACAAAATATTATCAATAACTTGAGCAGCTGAAGTTTATTTAGGTCTTTTAAATTTATTATTATTTTACCTTGTCTTAAACTTCTCGGTTTAACTTTATTTTCGATTGCAGATACTAAACAGCACAATGAGAATAAAATGCCAATTTTCAGAACAATCATCTTGAAGAATACTTAACTCACACAAAGTTGGGTTTTAAATATGTTGAAAAATAATCTAAAAATCTAAAAAAAAAAAATAATCTAAAATTTTTAAACAAATTGTTAAAAACACATTAAAATAATAGGGTGTTAATTTATTATAGTTGGTTCTGTTAAGGAATTTTCTTAGATACCTACTTCATTAAACTGCCAGTAAGATAATTCTTCAACTACAACTAGAAATTACTATTGAATTTACTTATAGTTGGTTTGAAAAATAAAACAAATAAGATTTGTTTGGGCAGCAGTTGGATTATTTGATAATAATATTATTGATCATACCCAGTGGGCGTGATCGTGCATTGTTTTAAAAATAAATAATCAAGGTAGTAAAAGAAGTAAAAAAAAAGAATGTTATTTAAAAATATATTGTAGTTGAATGATGAATTAAAATAATGATGAATTAAATGTAGTAATTGAATATGGAAGTTATAAATTTATCCCAAAATAATAAACGAAATTAATTGAATTATAAAATAAAGTTATACTACCAAATAATAATAATTAATAATACAATGTTATAAAATTAACAATTAAAAAATTAATTAAGACGAGTTTTCGTTCACGGAGTGTAAAGTGATCGCAAACGAAGATGAGAGGGTGGAGCTAATGCGTAGAAACCAAAACTCGTACAATCGTGTTTATGTTGGTGTTAATTGGTGGAATTGGGTGTCACTTCTCATCTTCCTTTGTGATCACTTTAGATCATAATACCTAGTATTTTATATACCTTGGTTATTGTTTATTATGCTATGTTTACTATTTCCGTGTTGATTGCGAAAAAGTGCTTATGTCATGTTTCTGCAAAATTGAGGTTTTGACATATTCCCGTAGAAAAGAAAACTTGTTTTTCCTTTTGGTATAACTGCCTAAGTCATAGCGTATATAGTAAGCGAGATATTTAATAGAATACCTTTCGCCTGTCAAAGGAAACCAACTAAATATGTAAAATATCCTATATTTATTTACTTAATATAACTTAGTTATATTGCTTGTAATAACATTAAATTTAATAATAATTATGCAAGAAAAACTTATATAGTCCCAAACTGCTTTAAGGTTGTTAAGAAGAGGAGTGGGATAACCTGTGGTGGTGTCTCTGTCCTCTGCTAAATGGATAGGATAAAGTGGATAAAGCAGGATAAAACAAAAATTGCCAACTTCAAATAAACAAAATTTTAATAATTATAATTAAAGGGCGTGTTTATATGCGCTAAAAATCATCAATATAAATTTTTTCTATGCGGTTAAAATATAGTCCAAATAAGTTTTTTATATGCGATTATAATATTATTAATTAGTCATTATAATATACGGTTACACAATTATATAAACGTGCATTTGATATAAAAGAAATACATATTATATTGAGGACAAATTAATTAATTTGGTATGTATTAGCTTCTTATTATTAATTATGACTAAAATTGTATTACTGTGAGTTCTGTATCGTGGCGAGTTCCAAATAAATTGCCAAAAGTAGTATACATGTGTTAAAAATGTGATAAAATAATAGTAATAATAATAAGTAAGTAAATGTAATTTAATTACATATGGATTAGGCCTACTGGGAATACCACAAAAGAATAACGAGCGCCACTTATTCTACCTCATTGGTGGTGTGGAAATGAGTTTTTTCATTTTACAAAACAGGGGTACCACATAAATAATAGGAAATTTTCTCTAGTTTAATTTATTATATAACTATTTTCATCATAAAATGACTCGGAAAGGAGATATTGGCAAGAAACTGTTTTTGGGCGCCATTTTTCCAATATAGCGGCACGAGTCTATTCGCTATGTGCATTCCTCCTACTGCCCTCTGGTGGCTCAACAAAGAAAATTACTTGGGACTGTGAACATTTTATGTTCACTGTGAAAATAGTACGCCATGAGAAATTTTAATATTTTTGCTGTCATAAAATTTGAATACCAACTATTTTATAGCAAATACTCCATCGGTCTCTCTCTCCTGGTATGTGGTCCACAGTTTATCCATGCAGTCCTGTCCTGCACGCTCTCTTTCCACTCATCCACCTCTACAGCTCCCAAATCGTACCTCGCTTGTTACTCCTGGCTTCAACATTACTCTAGCACTCCATCCTCAAACTCCCATCAGTTCCCATTTCCGGCTACCTCCACCTCTCGTACTCTTTGTATCTTCCTCATTTTCCCTTCTTCTTTCCATTCCGTTTCATTTCTCTCTCTCTACTCGCGCTAGAAACGACAACCCAAATCAACTTTTCGGAGGTTCTCGTTCTATCCTAACCTATCTCGCACTTTTATTTTTTAATTTCTAAAAGTTTATTCTTTTCCTTTCTAAAGAAAATTACATGCTTCTGGACAGTAGACCCACCGGCTTAGGCTGTGCTTTGGAAACTTGAAGGACGTCGACAGTGGGAATCTCGTTAATCCATTCGCGAGCGTCACCAGTAATTAGATATTAGGTGATAATTAAATCCCATATTTATGTATATTTTTTTATAAAGAAAATTCCATGCTTCTAAACGTAGATTAACCGGTTTAGGCTGTGTTTTGGAAAATTGAGAGACGTCCACAGTTAGATCTCGTTAATCCCTTCATGCGCGTCACTACTAATTAGATAATAGGTGATAAATCCCTTTGGGACAGTGTTACCGGCAATCTGCGAAATCAGTCAATTTGCACAATGCCTAGATAATGTGCAAACCCACCAAGTCGTAAGGTATTGTGCACATTCACTAGTACTTTAGGCAATCTGCAAAATGGCTACGGCCTTTTAGGCAATGTGCACATTGTCTATATTGTTAGTCAATGTGCTTTTTGAAAATGTAACAGACTCACATTGACTAGGCATTGTGCGAGATGGCTGTTAAGGACCGAATACACTCAACTTGCCTTAGATTACGGCCCTGCCGATAAAACAACTTGTTTTGAATTTATTATTTATTATTATTATATATTATGCATAATTTATTCACATTTTCAAGAAATATCTCGTTCTTTACGATCGCCATTGTTTCTTCTTTAGTGGAGTGTATTAAATTTAATTTTATCTTCCTTATTCTTACTTAATTCTTATCTCACTGTTTCTGCTGAAACCCATGGTAGGCAGGACAATGCATTACCAACTTAAATACATTACCAATTTAAAAATAAATAACATACAAAATAAAGATAAATTCAAAACAAATGGGTGTCGTAGAAGGCACAATACTAGCACCAAAAAGCTAAAACATCTTGATTGTCTATATCCGACTCTCGGAAAGATAAATCAAGTTCCCATAGGTCAAATCCTCAATTTTATAGAGGATACAGAACTATTGGAGTAAAACACGGAATGCGGGGTACAATAAGAGAGGAGCTTCAGTGCAAGTGGTTCGAAGGAAATACATCTGTTCAGCAATAATAATAATTCGAGCAGGAAATTATATGCAACAACAGACCGGTCTTAAGGTAGCCCTAACAAACTAACCAATAGAAAACGTTTATTAGCGGTAATAAGCATTTTAAATTGGTAATTTACATTTTCTATTGGTTAGTTTGTTAGGGTTACCTCAAGACCGGTCTGTTGTTACATATAATTCCCTGCTCTAATTAATAATAAATAATAAATTCAAAACAAGTTAAGTTTTATCGGCAGGGCCGTAATCTAAGGCAAGTTGAGTGTATTCGGTCCTTAACAGCCATCTCGCACAATGCCTAGTCAATGTGAGTCTGTTACATTTTCAAAAAGCACATTGACTAACAATATAGACAATGTGCACATTGCCTAAAAGGCCGTAGCCATTTTGCAGATTGCCTAAAGTACTAGTGAATGTGCACAATACCTTACGACTTGGTGGGTTTGCACATTATCTAGGCATTGTGCAAATTGACTGATTTCGCAGATTGCCGGTAACAGGGGAGGTAATGTTTTTTTTTGTGGATGAAATGAGCGTGTAATAATTTGAATAAAGTGGTATTAAATAATAAAAAGAAACAAGAGTTGAAAAATGTATGACATTTTGGCGCAGCAACGTGGGGCGGAGAAGAAAACGAGAAAGTCGTTGAACCTACGGGAAAGTAAAAAAATTATTGACAAGCTAAAACGTCAGAATAAAAATGGGGAATATTAAATAAAAATAATAAATGGATACAAGAAGCAAGAAAGTAGTGGGTGAGGCAAAGAATGTCGAGGTGGTGGAAGAAAGTGAGGCTGAGATGGACATACATAAAATATTAATGCAGATGATGAATAGAATGGATGAGAGCAAAGCCGAGATGATGACAAATATAAATCAGAAATTTGATGAAAATAAGGTGGAAATAATAATGGCAATGAAAGCAGATATGAAGGAAAAATTTAAAGAGAGCAAAGCAGATATGAATGAACAATTCAATGGAATGAATGAACGGTTTGCGTGCGTGGAAGAGAAAATGGAAAAAATGAGAGAAGACGGTTGATGAATGTGCCAAGGGTAAAAAAAGACGAGATATGAAGAAGGAATAAAAGCAGTTAAGAAAATAGACGGAGATAGTGTAATGGAAGAAATTACAGACGATTGGTTTGAGAAAGAAGTAGGCATTAGTTTGGAAGATGTAAGCGGGGTTAATTATGTGGAAATCAGTAGTTGGAAATCAGAGAATAGATGGTTAAATAATAAAGAAGAAATGGATGGGAAAGAAATATTGCTAAATTACAAAGAGCAACATTTAAATACAGTAAAAAAGCTATTGGAGATTAATCGTTCTTTAATAAATGAGGAAAATAGGATCGTGAGAGGATATGAAAACAAGTTAAATATTATTAGGGCCAGTTGTATAAAAGAGGGTTAACTCGGGGATCAGCTGATCAGGTTCAAGAGCTGACCCAGGATCAACGTAAGGTAGATAAATTTACTTGATAGGTTTATTTTATAAAAAAAATTTACTTGATAGGTTTATTTGTAATCTATCTACCTTGCGGCGATCCTGGGTCAGCTCTTGAACCAGGATCAGCTGATCTCCGAGTTAACCCTCTTTTATACAACTGGCCCTTAATGAGAAAGCGAACTACCTCATACCGCATGCGTATAAACAAGAGATTTGGGAAGAGATAGAGAAGATGATGAAGGATGGCACTTATAGGAAAAAGTGTATTGTTCAGAAGAAGATGGGTAAAACGCGGAGAAGAATGCTTCAAGGAATTTTGGCAAAAGAAGAAGTGGGTAAAAGTATTGGACGTGTCAACTTGGCTAAATGGCAATTCCGTCGTGCAAGGTGGAAAAGCTCGGAAGACACCGACTCCCAACAATAATACAATAAAATAATTTATTAATGTATATGAAGACTGTAAGAAAATTGGAAATGGTAATGGGTAATGTTAAATAGTAATTAAGTTAAGAAGTTTATGTTGAAGAGTAAAAAGGTTTGCGTTGCATGGAAAAAAAATTATGAATAAATGGTAAAGAGTATGTGAAAGGAAGTAATGATGTTAAATAAAAATGATGAATTTAAGAAGATATGGGTACAGGTGAATATGAATTGGTAGAAATAATAGTTAAGGTTTTGTGTGGTGAGGAAGTATAAAGAAGAAATAGAGCATGGTGAAGAGTGATGAGTGAAGAAAAGTTAAGTTGGCATGGTGAAGAATTATTAAGAAAAGTTGAAGAGCACATGAGTGGAAATAATGAAGTAAAGAAGAAATAGATTATAGTGAAGAGTGGAAGAAAAGTTAAGTTGGCATTGTGAAGAATTATTAAGAAAAGTTGAAGAGTATAGGGGTTGAAATAATGAAGTAAATAAGAGATAGGTGATGGTGAAGAGTGAAGAGTGATGAGTGGAAGAAAAGTTATGGTTAGAGATGGAGGGGATAAATGTCGTGGGAAAAAGTGAAATTGGAAAATAAAAAAAGAATCAAGTGAGAGGAGTTGAGTTTTTTGTTTATGTTGGGGAGGTAATGTTTTTTTTTGTGGATGAAATGAGTGTGTAATAATTTGAATAAAGTTGTATTAAATAATAAAAAGAAACAAGAGTTGAAAAGTTTATGACAATATAGATAATTTAATTAATTTTGTATGGTCACGTGTTTATGACTCGTGTCTAGAGACAGTATATTTTGTTTTTGATCCTGAATCCTTACGCATGCGCATTTGTTTCTTTTTTGTACTTAAGAAAATCAAATGTAATTTTGAGAGCTCTCAAATTTCGTCAAAGTAGTACGTTTATTATTTAAATTATTTCCTTCTATAATAATAGACCGTAAATGGTAATACTACTAATTGTTTAGTAATTTTAGTGTGAAATTTGTGATTACAAATGTAAATAAAAGGACAATTATTAAAAAAATCACTTTAAAACTCATATAGGCGAAAAGCCGTCTTTAAAGTTAACAAACTAATTATTTAATATATTAAATATATTGTATTTAATAAAATAAAATGTATTATATTAATTATTATGAACGCCAGTTTATTGTAGAAGGAAATAATTTAAATGTGGTAATTTAAAGACGGCTTTTCGCCTGTATGAGTTTTAAAGTGATTTTTTTAATAATTGTACTTTTATTTACATTTTTAATCACAAATTTCACACTAAAATTACTAAACAATTACTAGTATTACCGTTTACGGTCTATTATTATAGAAGGAAATAATTTAAATAATAAACGTACTACTTTGACGTAATTTGACAGCTGTCAAAATTACATTTGATTTTCCCTTTGATTGATTTTCCTAAGTACAAAAAAGAAACAAATGCGCATGCGTAAGGATTCAGGATCAAAAACAAAATATACTGTCTCTAGACACGAGTGTGTTTATGACATAATGCAAGTCCCGTTGAGGTTCTATTATCGGCCACTCCGAACGCTTCGTTCGATTTGCTTATCCCCTCTCATACCTTGCAAAAAGTATTTGCTTGTACATAGCGAATACTTTTTCAAGTAAAACTACCAAATGACTGGACTGCAAAAAAGTTTTAAATAGAAGATTTTGATAATCACACTTTATATGACCGAGTTTCAAAAGTTTGAGAAACTTTCAAAATTTATTCAAGTTTCTAACCTCATATTAAATGCTGTCATTATTTTGTTGACGTACGTGACGTACCGCTTGTCAAATTATTTAAACAGAAAGTTATAAGTTAGTAGTTAATTATGGGTTTTTTAACTGTGTTACGAAAAATGAAACAGAAGGAAAAGGAGATGAGAATTTTAATGCTGTATCCTTTGAATAAGAATCAATATCAAATTCTAACCTATTTGTTTTAATAATTTCACACCTGTAAATAATATGAATCATTGTATTGTTTTCTTTAACTTACTTACAGAGGGTTAGATAATGCTGGTAAGACTACGATATTAAAAAGATTTAATGGTGAAGAAATCGACACCATTTCACCTACGTTAGGTTTTAATATAAAGACTTTGGAACATCGAGGGTAAGTCGTTGGAATTAGTGTTTCTGTTAATTTTGTATTATTTTTGTGTACACTTTAGGTTTAAACTGAACATGTGGGATGTTGGTGGACAAAAGTCACTTCGTTCTTATTGGAGAAATTATTTTGAGTGCACCGATGGGCTTATATGGGTTGTCGATAGTGCAGACAAAAGAAGGCTCGAGGATTGTAATGCTGAATTACATGTGCTACTAAAAGAAGAGGTAAGAAATATTGCATTATTAATATAAAACTAATAAATTGAATTTAGAGACTTTCTGGTGCAACTTTGTTGGTGTTTGCTAATAAGCAAGATTTACCAGGTGCCTTTGCTGCTGAAGAATTAAGAGATGTATGTTGGGTTGCAGTTCCATTAGATTTTTTTTTAAAAATATTTTTCTTTGTAGATTCTAGAATTGGAAAGTATCAAAACTCACCATTGGAAAATTGTCTGGTGTAGTGCTGTGACAGGTGAAAATTTATTAAACGGAATTGATTGGCTTATAGATGATATTGCAGCCAGAATATTTACGCTTGATTAAATAAGTTTTCTGTTATTATCTCCTATCATTTTTTACTATTTATTTTTAAGGAATATTTTTTGTACTAAAATTATTTATTGTTCTTTTTTTATAAATATTATAATCATATAACTAAAACCTGCATTTTCTTCATAATTTTAATTAATTATACTTTGTTTACCCAACACATGCACTTAAACTCTTCCCAAAATATTCAAATAGAATTTTTTCTATTGCTCGAATTTTGAAACTCCAGTTTACATTTGGTTTAAATTTTTGGGGAGGAGCCTAGGTGCACATCAGGCAAACAAAGTACATTTTAGGTAAAGCCAAAAAATTCTGGGAGTTTACAAAAGTTCTGGAAAAGCTGAAATTTGGAAAGCTCATGTATTTGTGTCTAAAGGAACCTCTGTAAAATAATGCGTTATGTTGTTTTTCTGCAATTAGGGATTGTATCCCCTTAGTGCGGTATTTCTTTATGACTGTTTTAATTTCACTTTGCTCAGACAAAAATTCTCTACAAAATAGCTTATTTAAAAATAATTTAATTACAAATTACAATGTCTTACATTTTTTATAGTTAGTTTCATAATTCAAATTGGACAGAGGACGTTCCAGGACAAATTTTTAATGCTACTATATTTTATAGAGAATTTTGTGCTCTTCAATTTTAGTTAGATGGCAATTATATGTGAAAATGAAATTAAGCAAGCTATAGGTAAAATGTCGTGTTGGGAGGCTTAAAATTCTCAACTGGAGAAGAAGCACATAGATGGCTTGGGGGGGAGTTCATTCAGACCCTCAAATACACATGTTATTATCAAATTATGGTATAATATATTCTATTACTGCTATTCTCTGGTAAATCCTACTATATCCTCATTAGGATTAGGGAATGTCTAAAGTTTAGCCAATATAAACAAAAATAAAAAAAATCCGATATGGTTATAGGCCTTCGGCGTCACTGGGTGAGAGATGTGGATGACTTTACCTTATATTAATCACTCAATACAATTTACAAAAAAATAGTGTCTGTATTTGGCTGCCCCTGTGAGTCGGCGTCCATGTGCAGTGTGCACAGTGTAAAACCATGACCCCCCGAATTAAAAGAAATAAAATCGTTAAAAAAAAGTTTATATTTTTGGCCACCCCTATGATTTGGCGCCTATGTGCTGCTTGAACAATGTATCCATGATCCTTAATTAAGAAAATAAAACAATTTAGAAGAAAACAGCGGCATCTCGTTAATCAACTCCTCTGCACGTCAACCCCACTCTCCAAGTTAACACAAGTTCTTCGGTAATTTTATTACTTAAACGTCATTGACTCAATGCTTAGTATCAGTACTACACTCAGTGCTAATGGATATTAAGCACGGAGTCAATGACTCTGTGATGTCATCACTAATGTAGTCAATTTGAGTGAAAATAGTTCCCAGGCGAGGATTTTCCGAAACTAAAACTAATCAGCTTTTTAAGTTGTGAAACATTGAATTTGTATTTAATTAAATAAATTATTAATATAAACTGTAGGTTTGTACAAAAAGAGTAAACTTTATCTCTCTATATTATTTATCAATGCACTGTTCTTATCAATTAATTTTCAACTGGAGGTCTAGTTTAATCTGTTTGCTGTTCTTGTGTTGTTACTACTGGAGCAGGTGCTTCGAATTGAGTTTGTTCGTCTCCAGGTGGAAGTGCTTCATCACCTCCACTTACAGGTGGTTGACCATCTTCAGTGGCAGGTGCTTGTTGACCTTCCACTGCAGGTGGTTGTTCAGCTCCTGATGTAGGTGGTTGTTCAGCTCCAGAAGGTGGTGCTATTTCACCTTCTGTTTGAGGAGGTTGTCCATCTACTGCAGGTTGTCCATCTACTGTAGGTTGTCCATCTACTGTAGGTTGGCCTTCTACAGGTTGTTCACCATCAGGCTTTGGTTCTTCGGCTTTTCCCTTTTTCCCTTTTTTGCCTTTGCCTTTGCCTTTTTTGGGTTTCTTAGGAGGTAATACCGTATCAGGGTAATACTCCATGTAAGTTGATTTCATATTGGGCAAATTAAGTTTTCCTTTTGGTGCAGGGAATTTAGCTGCTATTGCACCTAATAAATCTTTATCAACTTTTTTTATCTTAAATGCTTTAACTATTAATAAAAATTCATCTATTGTTTTATTTTCATCCGGTAATTGTAAAATTAAGTGACTGTAATGAAAGAAAGTGAATTTATGATATTTATATTTTCCCGAAACCGAATAAGTCTTACCCAAAATCTTTCTTCTTCGTTTTTCTAGCCAAGAACAGTGCACGATCAAATAACATTTTTGTTATATCGGGTCCCTTAATTTCGTAATTACTAAGGATTCCCCCAATCACAATCGTCTTCCCTTTTTTCAGATACTTTTTCATTATCTAATAAAAATACAAGGATAAGCATTTTCAGTAAAAAAATTATTTTTGTGTAATTATATTATTTACAGGAACTGTAGCTTTAAGAATAAAAATATTTTCCAAATCTAAGTATTCTAGCTTATCTAACTTTTCAAATAATTTTAATAAAACTGGAACTTCTCCTGGTTGTATAATATTACTTCCAATTTTAAAAGTTTCTAATAATGGACATTTTGAAGCTCCTACTCGAATACGCTTTAATGGGACTTCAGCTAGTCTAAATAAAAATGAGAATATTCTCAAAAATGTTGTTAAATATATTTAATAGCAAAGTAAATTATTTTTGAAAAAAAAGGTGAAATTATATTGTTATGTATAGTTAGATATAACTCAAAAACATTTTTTCTTAATTACCGGTTGTTGCTAATATCAAAATACTTCAAATTTGCAGCAGTTTTTAAATACTTAGATATTGGTGTTACCGATTCTAATTTTCTTATTCCATTCCATGCCAAATTCAACTTTCTTAACATCGGAAATAAAGACAACGAGGCAAATAAAACTTTATTTCCTAAAATATACTAAAAAAATTGTATTTATAACCAACTACATTTATAGGATAGGGAGCTTTGATACTGACAATTTACCTTAATTACTGACAATCTAAACCTGTGTTTTGTTGTTGAAAGTTTTGCATATTAAAATCAATTTATTTTAGTTGTTACAAATGAAAGGTTACTGTGTTCAATTATTCATGGATTGTTTAAAATTTAGAATTTATGAATTTCAGAAGCTTGAATATAAAGACAAAGATACTTCAATAGTAAAATTACACAAAGGAACACTAAGAAAAAGATGTATAAAAAGATGAAGATACAAACGGTGAAAAACAATCCTTTCTATGACATAATTGGTTTAAAAATAATTTTTTTCTTTAAAACTGTATCAACTCTCCCTAATCTACCTTATTTTAATATTCTACTTGTATGTATATTGGTGTAATTTACCTTTTTGTGTATAGAAATCGTTCCAGGATAAATCTAGTTCTCTAATAGTTCCATTAAAATTAAATATATTAGCTATAAATTGAGCTGCCTCTTCACCAAGCTTATTATGACTTAAATTAAGCTTCACTATAGTGGTATTCGAAGATAAACCATCCTCCAGTAATTCAATTCCTTCAGATCCCAGACTGCAAAAGCTAAGATCTAGGTCATAAACTGTAGTAGTTTTTGCTAATCCATCAGAAAGATTGAAAGCTCCTGGAAAACTAAACTGATGTTTAACAATCCTGGATAATTTTATAGTTATGCTATTTACCTTCAGGTTCAATTCTACACTCGCACAGATTCAGAATACGTATTTTATGATTACGAAACAGCATATCAGTTATATATTTTACTCCCGTTGGAGTTAAAAAGTTATCTTGTAATATCAAGTTGGTCACAAATTCGTTATGTTTCAATGTATCCATTATTGCATTAACTTGCTTTTCTCTTAAACCATAAAACTAAAAAAATAAAATTGCAAGTAAAAAACAAACCTATCAAGTAATTCACTTTCATTTATAGATGGGGAGAATAATCCCTTAAGACTTAAATTAACGGTCAATTAGATTTTACAAAAGCCAAATTGTTTGAAAATATAATGTAGAGGTAATTTTATTCATAGTGGTTGGGAGTGGCTAATGTGCAGAAACGAATATTCGTCATTTCGGTTCTATGTTTGTGTCAATTGGTAGAATTAGGTGTCAAGCGTTCTCCCTATGAACTATGAATAAAATTACCTTCTACCTAAATGATTATAAAATATAGTGTAACTGAGTCTTAGTGCAAGTTCTGCTGAATTTGAGAAGATGTTTATGTGATTCATTTAGAGATAATTCGCTATGGGTTAACTTACTGTTAAATCTAAAATTTCAGTAGGCAGTGCTTCTATAACACGAGTTAAAGGAACAATTTCCAATTTCTTGCAAAGTCGAATATAATGATCGACAGCCACATTATCAATTTCAGGAATAGGCTCTAAAATATTTAAAATTACAATCGTTTGTATTTATTTTAGTTTCTCTATTGTGATGCTGCGATGATGTACTACTTACCGACATAGTAGAAAACTTCATCGAGTCCAGGATCTTCAAGTGGTGGAAAATTATATAATGGATGACGCAGCAATGAACTTCTGGACATAAAAATTTGAGCAAGACATCGAAATGATTCTGTATTTTTGTTAAATAAATCTTCAAGGTCTAATGTCGATAAACTATCCTGTAATATTAATTTTTCAAGATTTTCTTGCTTTCCGAAATTTTCCCCATTTTCCCCTTCCTCTTCATCTTCATCTTCCATTTCTTCATCACTTTCCATATTTTCTGTACTCATTTTCACCAAATTTTATTTTAAAATCCCCACAAAAAGTTAACGCGAATGCTGACAAGTGACATTTATTTAAAAAATAATTAACATTGTTATAAAAGTATTTATGCCAATTTTTAATAATTAAAAAAAAGGTAGTTACTCGTACCTACCAACTATAAATAATAGAGTTATAAAATTTACTACAATCATTTTGTCAACATTCCAACTTATAATAATATGGTACAAAGATCAATCAATTATTTCCATAGATTCCTAACTGTGTCAATGCCTGTCAGTGTTGGAATCCTTGGAACTTGAATTATTAAATTCTTATCAAGCTGTATAACAAATAATCTTACGAATCCTTACGTTAGGGGGGGTGGGGTAATCGATGCAAAAAGTTCCATACGTAAGCTTTAATTTTGTGTCTCCAAAATCTTACAAAGCAGGATAAGGGGAGTCAAAAATTTCAAAATTACTTTTACATGAAAATTAGAGGGATTCAAAAATCTTATCGAGTGGGTTAAGAATTTCCAAAATTCTAGAAAGGTATACAAAATCTTACCAATACTAACAAGGGGAACGGAAGAGGGTAAAAAATTTAAAAAAGTATCCTTATTTAATTAATAGACGCTTCCTTAACAAAAACATTAAAATCTTTTGAAATCCTACACTAAAGCAACTATTTAAATTGGTTAATTGTTAATTCGTGAAAATAAATTAGTAAGGATATTTTAATAATTTACGAATTGAGGTAATAAAATTAATTATATAATATGTGATGAAGAATGCATAACGCATTTGAAAGCTTACAAATACAATATTAATTTTATTACATTAATTCGTAATAAATTATTAAAATATCATTACTAAAAACAACTAATATAGGATACAAAATTTTATGTAAACAAAAATTGAAAAGGACTGGATTCCTAAATAACGTAAAATTATAATCTTTTTTTTTAATTACATTAAATTTTGAGGTTTATTAAACAATTAATAATTAAAAAATTTGTTTTATCCTTTTGTAATACCGATATTATTTTATAGATAGTACTCGTACCTACTTTAAGCCAACCTTGTATAAATAACCATGCATTTATAAATACATAATAACATTTATTTTAATTTTGATTATTGTATTGTTAAGGACATTTTTTGTTTTAGACATTGGCAGTATTTTTAAATTATTATTAAAGTGGGGGGTAAGTTTAATTATTATTAATACTTTAATTAAAAGCCTTATTAAACACTTCTTGTTTTAAATTACAACTTATTAATATTGATATAGGTACACAAAGTAAGGAATAAATATAAATAATAAAATAAGTAATTTCTTATAATTATTTGCGTCATTGTTTCAATCTTGTTATGCAAATAAGAAATTAAGTATAAAGTTTAAAGTAGCACACATACTTATTAAATGATAATTAACAATATGTTTCGATCAATATCAAGAACACCAGTCATAATTTACCATATTTGGTGTTGGTTAAATCGTCAACTTCTCTTTTAAATGAACAATTCTTTTATCATTCTAGGACAATTTGCCAAGGTCTTTCCAACATCGCCGTTTTGACCTATATAGGGTTATTTCCGACGTGAATTTTCATATTTTATTTGATAGAGTTGTAATTTATATAGCTAGGCAGGGAAAGGTCCAAATATTGGACCAACTAAGAATTTATAGCTTTTGGGAGCTAATGACAAAATTAGAAAAAAGCATAAAAATTTAGGAAAAGCGATAAAAAAGTCGAAAAAATCAACTACACTAACTTACCATACAATTTTTTTTATTTTTCCATATGAAATAGTATATTGTTTGGCAAGGGATGAAAGAAGACGATTTCAGACGAGGGTGAGAAATACCAGCCCTCGCTTTCGCTCGGGCAGGCAATTCTCACCCTCGTCTGAAATCGTGTTTCATCCCGTGCCAAACATACTATTTTTCATATTACCTGTAATGAAGCTGAGAGTTTTCATAACATATAAGAATTGTCAGCTGTTACATTAATTGTTTACAATTAATAAATTCAATTCTGACAGGTTTAAAATGAAATCAAAAACTGAGTAAGTGGGCAGAAAGTTGACGTTTTCTGTCCTAGGGCAGACACAAATTTAGTTTCTGACCAACAGTCGCGTTGATCTGCAATTGTCGTGTTTCGACTGTCTCAACAGTTTCATGACAGAGGTAATATGAAAAAATTAAATTAGCCAAATTAAACTATCCACGCGGGCGGAAATACATCCTGCTAGTTGCGAGTCGCATAATTGCAAATTCTCCATTTAATTACATTTGTAAATTACATTCATTTCTAATTATTGTTTTCAAATTTTTTTTAACTCAATCGGTTTATACAGTGTCCGTCAGTGGATCCGCATGATTTTTGTTTGATTTATCCGTTAGAATTTGAAGTTTAGTTCCTACGATGTCGTGGATCCTAGAGCACCGCATCTTTGCTTTCCGGTGGTTTTATAAAATTTTTAATGGATAAAATAATCAAGTGTACCCCCAACGTTTTAACACATTTTTCATATGGGAACAACACATTTGAAACAAGAGAAAGTAACTTAATTAGTCTTAAATTTAGGAAGATGTATTAGTTTCTGAAGAAAATACAAAATGCTTGCGTTAGTCCATGATGTTTTTTATTATACACATTTTTATTTCGATAATCACTTAAAAATTACCCCTTAAATTGTGAGGTTTGGGCAAAAATTGCTGAAAACCTGCACTAGACGTAATTGATACGCTCTATAGTCCTTACTCGGTCTCTAATTATTGAGGATTGAGGTACAGATCTCGAAGTGGGTTTCTTTAAAGCTAATAAAATGGGCTTTCATAATATTGTGAGATTTCACTTTTAAAAACAAAATAAATTTTGACTCTCAAAAAGTAGAATTTTTGTCAGAAATAAATTTTTATAATAAATTCTTGTTATTTTTGTAGGTTTATAAAAATTATAGTGGGAATCTCGTTAGTGAATTCATGCGTATCACAAAATCAAGTACTACATAGTATTTTTAGGTAAAAATTGGAGGTTAACTTGGTTGGAGACTGCATAATTGGTCCATAATTTCAATATTTATTATTTTTGTTTAACTTCATAATTATTCGAAAGTGGGTTGACATTTCGTATAATCATCAGCTCCCCACCAGAAATAAGTTTTTTTACACCAAACGAAGAAGCTGAAAATTTATTTCTGATGGTAATTGGAAGAGTATAATGAGCGTATTATTTCATGAAGGTGAAATAATCATAATAAATTCCATTAGTTGCTCCATATTTTGCTTATTATTAATTTAACAAGTACGATATAGTTAGTAGGTACAATATAAATAAAAAATAATAAATTTTTTAGTGCAGTTTTATTTTTATAAACAGCAGCATTAAACAGTAATTCCTTTAATACCGGTAGCAATCAAGTTGTTATTATTTACGTGAGTATTAAGTAGTAGTACTTATCATTAATAAGTTTGTATAATTAACCACTGACTGTTGCTATTTACTTCGGTAGGTTACGATCAAGGTTTTAATTTTTAAATAATGTTCCTACACGATTAAAATAAAACCACCACGAGCAAAGTTGATTACCTTGTTTTTGTAGTTAGTTGTCTGTTTTATATTTCGCAGTGTATATTGTGTTAAATTCAGGTGCTGTGCTTTTCCATATTTTGCAAAAACAATGAATTGCAATTCAGGAAAAGTTTTTTTAATTGCTAAAAGTGCGTTTGACAGCGGCAAAACAAAAAGTTATAAATTTCGTAAGCAGCAATTGGAAGCATTACTAAAATTGTACGAGGAAAATTTCGATCGTTTGTTAGAGGCCTTGTATAAAGATTTGCGGAAGTGTAGAGAAGAAGCGAGTTATTTGGAAGTTAATTATGTTATAAACGATGTAAAATATATCCTTAATAATTTAAAATGTTGGATGAAGCCCGAGAAACCAAAAAAGGAATTAGCATTTGCATTAGACGATATTAGTATAATCAGGGAACCTTATGGTGTAGTATTAGTTATTGGTTCATGGAATTATCCTATTCAGCTTACGCTGGCTCCAGTTGCATCTGCTATCGCAGCTGGAAATTGTGTTATTATTAAACCATCCGAAATATCTTCTACATGCTCAAACTTGTTAGCTGAATTGATTCCTAAATATTTGGATAATAATTGCTACCATGTTTACGAAGCAGATGGAATCGAAACTCAATTGCTGTTGCAACAAAATTTTGATTACATATTTTTTACGGGATCTACTACTGTTGGTAAAATTGTGCACCAAGAAGCAAGTAAACGTTTAATTCCAACAACTTTAGAGTTGGGTGGCAAAAGCCCCGTGTATTTAGATGATGTAAAAAATATGGATAATGCAGTAAGGCGAATTATATGGGGGAAAATATTGTGTTCTGGCCAAACTTGCATAGCTCCGGATTACATTTTATGTTCTGAGAGTGTACAAGAAAAATTCATAAAATCAGCAGATACAATAATTAAAGAACTTTTAGGTAAAAACGCTCAGGAATCTTCTAATTATTGCCGCATTATAAGCGATCGACATTTTCAACGATTGAGAAGACTTCTTAACGATGGAAAAATTGCGATTGGTGGTGCAAGTGATGAAAAGGAACGGTACATGCAATTCACAATTCTTGTTAACGTAAAATCAAGTGATAATGTAATGCAAGAAGAAATTTTTGGTCCAATTTTACCCATCATGAAGGTAAAAAACGTCGAAGAAGCTATTAATTTTATTACTAGCAGAGAAAAGCCCTTAGCTTTGTATATATTTACTGATGATGATAACGTTAAAGACTTAATTGTAAGCAATACTTCCAGTGGAGGCGTTTGTGTAAATGATACTATAATGCAATGTGGGCCAAAATCTTTGCCATTTGGTGGAGTAGGATACAGTGGAATGGGAAATTACCATGGAAAATTTGGATTCGAAACGTTTTCTCATAAAAGAAGTTATTTATCCAAAAGTTTGAGTAACTTCCAAGAAAAAATTTTGAATTTACGTTATCCTCCATATGTAGGATGGTATGTTGCATTTATGAATAGCGTATTGAAAGAACGCAAAACATTTTCGTTTAAATATTTACCTTATTTGATTTTTTATATTTTGGGAATACTGTCTACATTTATATTCATTAAATATATTAGTAAAAGTTATTAATAATATAATTAATTGTACTATTATGCACATGCAATTATGGTTATAGATTATATTATAAGGGTTAATATTATCTTATACTTTTCGTATCAACTTATTGCAATTACAATAAAAGATATAATAATTACTGAATTACTCGTTTATACAAGTTTACTACTCCATAATCAAAATGTGAACATTTCAAGGTTTAAAAAGATTACTATTTAGTAGGTAGGTATAAATAATAATTATTAGTTATTTATGTACAACCTAAAATCACGTTATTTATGCAGTTTTCAATATTAAAAATAAATTCAAATTATTATTTTATTATTGTTTACAAAACATAGTTAATTAATTGCTTCAAAATTTTTTATATGTAAAATACAGTAAAGTACCCAATAGATAAACTTCTAGAAATTTACTTACAATAACAATAATAAAGATAACTAGGATTACAGATTATACAGTGTAAATCAGTAGGAAATCTAAAAGTGATTGCTATGGGAGTATTACAGTAAAATAGACGCTTATCAGTTATCTTTCTCATCAGATCTAAGGAAACAAGTAGCGATATAAAAAAATATTTATATCAAAAAATACAAAATATTATAAGGATTATTTTAATATACTGTGTGATCCTGATCATAATGAAAACAATACACTTGACATATTTATATCCTGAACCAAAATATAAATTAGAAAAACAAGTTGATATGATATACGATATTATGGTAGGATTGGGATCTCAAGTCCAAGATCGATTTTTTGTACTCACTATTTGGAATGGAATAACATTCCATGAATTATTATAACATTTTCCTAGGCTTCTCAGTTGATCATTCATTATTTTAACATTTTTATTATTTTTTTGTGGGCTTTTATAGGATATGCAGAAGGTAAGGGAAACACACAACTCCATTAATTAAATTTTCCTATGGTGAGTTAACTTTTGTTTGAGTTAATTATTGTGTTTATTGTGAATTAACTAATCCTGATTGCATTACGGAGTTACTGGTATACGGACAGATCTGCACATTTTTTGTAATAAAAATATTTTCATTGTTTATTTACTTAATTAATTAGTAAATTATTCTTTATCTCAATAATACTTTGAAATGGTAAACATTCGATTTATTTACAATTATAACAGTAGGTAGTAGGTATACATAATGAAAATAAAACTCTTGACTATTTTGAAATGGCATTTAATTTCAGTTTGTTTTTCAATTATTTTTGTTCAGAAATGTTAGCCTATAAAACAATATTGTTTTTGACCGATAACAAATTATCAATGTAAACAAGAACATCATTAATATACCTAGTGTCCTACCAGGATTGGTAGAATATGAAAAAGATAAATATTTAAAAAAATTTAACATTCAAGATAGTACAGTGCAACCTTGATATTCGGGATTACTTAATGTAAGACTGTTCCAATTATTGAAGTTTTGAATTATTTTAATTTCGGATTTTATTCAAGAAAATGTCTACCATAAAATAAATAAGCTTTTAATATTTACGAATATAAGTATTATTGAAATTTTTATATACTATTTTAAATATGCTTGTGATCAATACGGATAGGTTTGGCACATCATAGCTTAGGTTATTTGTTGATCTTTGCTCTCTTTTTAGAATATTATGCTTGTAGTCAATATGGTTTGGATTCAAAAATATTTAGAATTATAGAAAAAAACCTGATTTATCGGCCAAAAGACTTGTCGGCCAAATAATTGTCAGCCAAATGACAGTGAATCAGTCCTACATTGGATAGGTTTTAATCATTAAGTTTTAATCAATCCAAAATATGACGCAACAGTGCAATCAGTGCGATCAACCATCTCCAAATCAACCTCGGTATCTCTAGAAACTGATGATACCATCCTCAGGTGAACCAAAATAACGTTACTATGCCCTCATGCTTGAAAATACACCAATAACGATGTAAAAGTGATTCAAACTCTAAAAATTTTATAATTTTCTCCAAATTAACTCTTCTAGATTTATCCATAGAATAACTAATCCATGTTGTGATCATCCACCTAAAATAATAATTGGCAAACCTCTACATATCAAACGATATCAAAATTTTCTCAAAATGGTGGATCGAATTTAACCACATGTGGGCAATTTAACACAGTTCTCCAAATAATCGCCTAGACAAATTGAATTACTTCCCGTATCCAGGAATAATGCTCTATCGACCAATCAAATGTTTCTGGAATCAATTTTAATCCCAGAGGTTCAAATTCGCACATTAATTTCAGACGTAAAAATTCGCACGTCCGTCTTTCAAAATGGTCGACCAAGACGGACCTCGTTATCTACGTGCCATCGTCGCACGTCGAAAAGTCTCTACCCGCTCTTATCAGAATCCGCTGTTAAGTCAAACAGACGCACACTGTACTTTCATTAATTTCTTTCTTTGTAGGTACAGTACAAATGAAAAACCTAACATCATCATTTAAAAAAATTCCAATTACAGATTTCTCACAAGGGCCAATCATCCAATTAATGATCAAAGGACAAATCTTCTGTTTATCACACAAGCAATCTATTGCTGGAGCCTCCAGTGGAATCTCAAACTTAACCAAAATTTAACAAACAACTCAAGCAAATTTTACTTAATTTTTAAGTAGCAGTTTTACACGTGTTCGCTACCGTTTGTTGTATCAAAAACGAACATGACAATATGAATAAAATATGTATAAATTTTAAAACAAGAAACCTTTAAAATTAAATGAAAATGTGAATCAACAGGTATATTATGTAAAATTCAACCGGTAAAACAAATCGAAAGTGACCTGAAAAAATATTGCACTGTATCTTATAATAATTAAAAGGTATTAACAAAATTATCTACATAAAATACATTTTTACGTTAAACTTCAGCAAATTTTTTATTTGGAGTATAAAAATAAGAAAAATACACATGATTTCAAAATCTAATATTAATGACCGCTTGCACTACTTACACTAAAATTGTTAAGCTTTCCATAAACAACTTTCTTTCTTTTAAACAACGCTTTTCTGTTTCTAATCTATTTTATCTATATTTAAAATTGGTTTATTATTAATTCGTGAAAATAAATTTGTTTAATTATTTTCTGACGAAGGTCTTAATGCAAGATCGAAAGCTCAAATATAACATTATAATTATTCCTTAATTCGTAATTTATTAATAATTAAACAAATTTATTTTATCTATATATATGTTACAGTTAAAACCCGAAATCAGTTAAAACCCGAATTAACTAGTAAATTCTAGTTTTAACTAACCTCTTTAGTAAATTATAGTTTTAACTGGTTTAATTTTAGTTAAAACTAGAATTAACTGATTTCAAATAAATCTTTTTAGTAAATTCTAGTTTTAACTGGTATTAGTTTAGTTAAAACAAGAATTAACTGATTTCTAAATAATTTTTTTTAGTAAATTCTAGTTTTAACTGATATAAATTTAGTTAAAACTAGAATTAACTGTTTGGTGTTAGTAAATAAATAACATATATAAAAGAATAAACTGACTGACTGACTGACTGACTGGTTGACTGATTGACTGACTGACTGACTGACTGATATATCAACGTACAGCCCAAACTACTGGGTCCTTAGAGATGAAATTTTGCACAAAGGTTCCTGTTATCACGTAGGCGAGCACTAAGAAAGGATTTCATGAAAATCCTATCCAAAAGGGATTTATCACCTATTATCTAATTAGTGGTGACGCGCATGAATGGATTAACGAGATTCCCACTGTCGACGTCCTTCAAGTTTCCAAAGCACAGCCAAAACCGGTGGGTCAACTGTCCAGAAGTATGGAATTTTCTTTAGAAAGAAAAAGAATAAATTTTTAGAAATTAAAAAATAAAAGTGTGAGATAGGTTAGGATAGAACGAAAAGTTGATTTGGGTTGTCGTTTCTAGCGCGAGTAGAGAGAGAGAGAAATGAAACGTCAAACGGAATGGAAAGAAGAAGGGAAAATGAGGAAAATACAAAAAGTACGAGAGGTGGAGATAGCCGGAAATGGGAACTGATGGGAGTCGGAGGATGGAATGCCAGAGTAATGTTGAAGCCAGGAGTAACAAGCGAGGTACGATTTGGGAGCTGTAGACGTGGATGAGTGGAAAGAGAGAGTGCACGACAGGACTGCATGGAGAAACTGTGGACAACATACCAGGAGAGAGAGACCGATGGAGTAGAAAATAGAATATAGAGACGGAAGGAAAAAGGTTTGCGCGTAAAAAAGTGAATTCCACGCGGACAAAGTCGCGGGCAACAGCTAGTTTTAGAATATTTAACAATTTAACTTCAAATGGTGCAAACAAATTAGCATCTGTCTTATCTCTTTTATACTTAAAAACAACCAGGTTTGGAACACTTCCAAATTTGAGAATTGAACTCCATCTTTGTTTAAAGGCACTTGCACTAATTACTTGCACTAATTTAGTAAAGTGTTCAAACTTTACCTGTAGCTGTAGTAACATTGAAATTTTTTAAAGATATAGTTTAAAAACTAGTGAAAACAAGAAACATTAATTTTGAAGACCAAGCCAAAGAAATTATTTTCCCCAACGATGAAAAGATAACCTTGCTACCTTTTATAGGTATACTAATAGATAAAGAAACAAAAAACCTTATAGCTTAAAGACTTTATGGGAATTGGCCTAATTTCATCCAGTGCTAGCGGCGAGAATGAATTTATTGCCACACAGTTTGCTCCAGAAGTTGAAGGACTTCTGTAAGCTGATATACTCGTAGTATGCTATTCGCTGAGTTCGTGACATCTGGCCACGTTTTTTGCACAATTTGTCCGCAGCGGACGCTGGCGTCGTTTTTTAATATACGCAAATATTCGCGTTCGAATCTCAATTTGGCTTGAAGACAGCCGCACTAATGAATTTCTTAAATAGACTAAAGATATAAATATCTACATTGGACACTTTTGATTAAAAGAAAAGAATTCAAAAATACAATAAATTAGTCAAGTAGGTACAGTAAAAAAACGTATTTGAACTAAATTCTGCAATGACTACTAACAACTAAGAGCAACTAGCAACTACTAACTTTGAAATTACATTTTGATAAAAAAAACTTTTTATTCGGGTAAAGTGGTGCGATTCCATGACCTCCTTACTTGAGTAATCAGTGGTTTCATATCACCGGAAGGCTACCTCTGCATAATTGCATTTATATATTCTTCACATTGTAAATCATACGATGAATAATCTTATCAGGGATGGCTTCCTGTATATGCATAAATGCATAATATACTATAATTGCATTTATGTATAATTGTCAAGGGCGGATCCAGGATTTTTTTCTGGGGGGGGCACAAAGGGGCGGACGGGCAAAAAAGTCAACAATAACTGTTATCATATCACACAAAAATATAAAAATCTACATAAAAATATACCGCCTGGGGGGGGGCACGTGCCCCCGTGCCCCCCCCTGGATCCGCTACTGATAATTGTCACACATTTATTCATTATGCAATGAACAATCTAATCAAGAATGGTTTCCTATTTATGAGTAAACGTAACTGGACAAACCTGGGGTTAGTTTTAACAAATTTCTATGATGAGCTTCACCAACATACTTTGTTTAGTTTTGATTTTTTCTGTATGTGTAAATGACTATAGGATGATAACTTCTTTTCTGTAGATAACCGTAATTGAGGTTGAGGTAAAATAAGAAACAAGTAATTTGGCAGTTTGATTTTTATGACGAGCGAGAAGATTCGATTTACTATAAATATCACTCTTTTTTAGCAAAAGTTTTAAAATAATGTAAATGAGGAATGAGCTGAATATGTCTTCAAAATTGTTTGTACATAAATTATAAAAAAAGAAAAGATGTAAAAACTAAATATTTTTTTATGAATTAAATTTTGAGTAGTATACATTATATATTATAACATAGCATTATTATTTTTTATTATATATACATATAATTTGTCGGTACAAATCGATTTTCTTCTTCTTCTGCAACTTCTTTTAGGTCAATGATCTGTTTTATAAGCAACCGTGTGAAGTTTCCTTGGCACTGTTACCACTGTGAGCATATAATTGTTCTACATCCTGGTAGGTAGCTTGCTGGGCTGGCCTGCAGATTGGCCTGCCTTTGCCCTGATCTTTTATGTTAATGTTGGCAATTCACTAACCCAGGAGGACCACCGGCTTAACGTGCCTTTCGAAGCATGGAGATTAGTCATGAGAAAGTTTGATCCTTCCCAGATCGATCGAGTTAGCTGCAAGGCAATCGACAATCTCGATTTGAGAGATTTCGATTTGCTAAAAAGAAATTGTTAATAACTATAATTATGATATATTATCGGTTAACCCCAACATCAGATATTTACTTAGCCTCGTTCTGCGTAAATAATTTTAACTAACAACATTGTTAAGATTCGCATTGAACTAATTATCCTACTATGCTGTTTAGTCAGACTACTTGTAATTCGGTCTTGGCCATAATGGTTTGGCGGACTTATCTCGTGCTTGAGTATTTGAAGAACTATTTGAAGTCGTCCATCGGTTTGGTTCAAAACTATCCTAAATCAAAATTGTTAATTTTACAGAAGGGCGATTTTAAGTTTCGTTTTAACAATTTAGCAATGATAATCACATTATTTTATAGCTTGGGTATTATAAAAAAGAATTAATTTGAACTTGGGATGCTTCGGATAGTTTTGAACCAAACCGACGAGGTAGTCGTTACCAGTGGCGTAGCTAGGTGGACAAGGGCCCCGGTGCATAAAAAAAAATCGGCCCCCTCTCCCCCTTTTTCCACATGTTTGCATTAGAAATTAAAAAAAAAACAGCTCAGGGGCCCCCTGGGCTCCGGGGCCCCGGTGCACTGCACCGCTTTGCCCTATGGTAGCTACGCCACTGGTCGTTACATGATTTAAAAATTAATCACAATACGAGTACATTGACCTTTCCAAATCATAAAAAAGGTTATTCGTAGCCATTAGCAGTAAAATACAAAATGTGCCAATTCAACTACGGGATCGGGTGAGATGGCACTTCTTACATCTTATTTTCTTTTAGGTTACATTGATACCTTAATTTTTGTGCTTTATTTTACAATACTTTTAAATCAAGAGCCACTGAATTCATTTATTTCCTTTTTTGTGAGTCCAGTAATAATTTATTGACAAGTTGTCATAAAGGACACTAATATTTATTTTATGTTATGACTGAATAACATAAATATAATTTCAAGAAAGAAAAAAAATGGTAGCCTCGTTATTATGCTTTTATAATTATTAATTTATTATTAAATTTATCTTCATGCAACATTGCGCTATCGCCCTGTATATGTTAAATGTACGTATATTATAAAATCGATCGATGCTATATAAGCACAAATTTTAGAGATAACTTTATTCCGACTGAAATTATTGTTTAGTAAACATTTAGCAATCACAATGAATGTATTGTTACATTTGATAATAAAATTGTTCGCTTTAGTGTCAATTATTAACTGTTATATTATTGAGCCAGGTCCACAAGTTATAGCAACAAAAGGGGCAGTTTGGCCGAAGCCTCAACAGCAGACAACTTCACAAGATTATTATATTTTAAGGCCTCTAACTTTTGAATTTAAAGTAAGTACTATTAAACTTTTTTTATTATTTTAATAATTATTGGCTTCTGTTAACATTTTTGCATAGGAAATATTAATTACATACATCTGGCTTCGATATTAGACTTGGAATATTTTTTATTTTAAAATATTTTATTATCGTATAAATAATTATTATATTATCAAATAATTATAAAAAAATTAGTGTATAATATTAGAATAGAAAACTCAATAATTTAATTTTATTATGTAGTTATTGATCAATTTTTTGATTATGTTAAGTAAGTTGACCCTAGAAAAATATTTTGTAAAAAAACTGTTTTTCCTGCTGAGATTCCTGCTACCGTTTTGTGGTCAATTACGTGAGCAGTCGCGTCGGTAGTACTATATGAATCTTTTTAATCTATTGCACTAATTTGAACATGTCTTTGGAATTTTGGGTTCACATCTTGTCCCATTATTATGTGAACTACTCCTATCACCAATTTTCCTACACTCGATGATAGTTTTTACTTTTAACTGTACTGATTGCAATAATATTATGTTGATATAGCATTTTTTATTCATATCATAGGTAATAGGAGAAGATTGCGAAATTTTACAATATGCATTTCAAAGATATTACGATATTATAAATACGAATGTTAATCCCCAATCTACATACAAACCATGGAAGTTACATAAAAATTTTGTTGGATACCTTGATACTATAAATATTAATCTGGAAACCCCTTGCCATAAGAATGATTTACCTGACGAAAACATGAATGAAAATTGTAAGTTGCTGCATTTTAACGATACGAATTGTGTTTCATTATTTTTTTTAGACACCTTAAAGGTAACTCAACAAAGTGGAGAAAGTGCTATTACCTCTGGAAGCATTTGGGGAATACTAAAAGGCCTAGAGACTTTCTCTCAGCTTTTATTTCCGACGGACGATGAAGCAGTATGTTTTTAATTAATTTTCAAATTTTAATTAAAAATCATGAACGTATTTTCAGCTCCAAATCAACTGTACCCAAATAGTCGATTTCCCTCGATTTTCTCATAGAGGACTTATGGTCGACTGTTCAAGGCACTTCATTCCGATACCTAAATTACAAAAAATACTTGATGCCATGCAATACAACAAATTCAACGTATTTCATTGGCATATAACTGATGATCAAAGTTTTCCCTACGAAAGTATCAAATTTCCAGAGTTAAGGTTTAAATTACAGTTAAATTAGAAATGCATTTGAATAAATGTTTTATATTCTTGCAGCTCGAAAGGTGCTTACAGCAAATTGAAAATTTATTCGCCTGTTGAGGTTCAAAAAATAATCAGATACGCTGCCATCCGAGGAATTCGTGTAATGGTTGAATTTGACACACCTGGTAAGTTACGAAACAAAAAATAATAAAAATAAGTAAACGATAATCTGTTTAAGGTCATACTAGGTCATGGGGTATTGCAATTCCC
The DNA here is from genome assembly GCA_958510855.1 of Rhagonycha lutea. NCBI lineage: Eukaryota > Metazoa > Arthropoda > Insecta > Coleoptera > Cantharidae > Rhagonycha > Rhagonycha lutea. Next base: position 23,269,946 of record OY294036.1, read on the forward strand.
GAACTTCTAACTGCATGTTATAAGAAGGATGTACCATCTGGTCAATATGGACCTATTAATCCTATTAACAATTTTACTTATTCGTTTTTACGGGATTTCTTTCAAGAAGTGGTAACGGTATTTCCAGAGAATTTTATTCATCTCGGAGGAGATGAAACTGAATATGAGTGTTGGTTAGTCGATGAAATAAAAAATAAATTAACCTTGCTAATGTGATATCATTCTAGGGAAAGCAATCCAGACGTTTGTCAATTTATGTCGGACAACAACATGACGCAATTTAATCAGTTGGAAGATTATTACATTCAAAAGTTGGTTGATATTATGGATGATTTAAAATCTAAAACGATCGTTTGGGAAGAAGTATTTACCAATGGAGTTCGGCTACCTCGCTCGACAATTGTTCACGTTTGGAAACCTAATTGGGAAATTACATTGAGAAATGTTAGTTAAATATTTTATGTGCCTGTTTTAGATTGTAACAATAACAATTTTTATAGGTCACAAGTGCTGGTTATAACGTACTATTGTCATCCTGTTGGTATTTGGATCATTTAGCAACTGGAGGAGATTGGGTTAAATATTATAATTGCGAACCTTACAGCAGCTTTTCTGAAGATGAAGATGACGCACCAAGTCGCTTAATTTTAGGAGGGGAAGCTTGCATGTGGTCCGAAGTTGTAAATGAATATAATATAGAATCAAGAATTTGGCCTAGGGCTAGCGCAACCGCGGAAAAGCTTTGGTCTGCACGAGGAGCAGACACAATAACGACTGCAGAAAGAAGACTTGAAGAACATACGTGTAGAATGAACAAAAGAGGAATTCAAGCTCAACCGCCCACTGGGCCTGGGTATTGTTTGTAATTATTACAAATAACCCATTGCCATAATAAATATTTTAAAATTAAAGTACCTACTTATAATTTTAAATTTAGTTATTAATATTTGAAATTAATTTTATAAATTAGTGAAGTTTTGAATATTTTATAATAATAAAGATAAAAAGATAATAATAATTCGAGATAGTTGTTTTCATTGATTTGAAATTATGCACTTACCTATTGTTTAGCTAGATCTATTTCCAAGTGTATTTAAGAGCTGCTAAGAGAAGAATTGAAAGGAAAATTAAATATAATTAAAAAGAGGCTCGGGGATGAATCAAACCATTTAAATAAAAGAACATGGTAATAACATAGAAATTTTAATTCAGTCATAAAAATGTATGTGAGATTTTAACATGTTAATTTTATTGTACTTTGATTAAATAATTTACTGAATATAGTGCAACAGATTGTAAATGATAAGGATGTAAAAAGGTAGTTAAATAATTCTGCACGACCATGTACATAGAATGATAGCCATAATGTTGGTAAAGTAGAAACCAACATTGACGATACTGTTTCTCTAACCCCAAATGTCATTGATTACGTCAAAATATAAATAGGTTTCTTATAATGGCTTCTTTAATATTACGATCTCGAGTTTTGTCACCATCTTATTTGAAAAGGTAAGTTGAATTTATCACTTAACATACGACTAACTCATAATTTTGTAGTTGTTCTGCTGGTATCTCAACCACTGCTGCTAAATTCATTGACGATGTTTCAACTCTAGCTAAATTGAAAGATACACCGTTGATTAAAAAGGAAGTTGCTTTATTGACCCCTGAGGAATTAGACCACAAACGTCAACTGGAAGGAACCATCACAGTTCCAGGACGGGTATAAAAGTTGTAACGACATTTTTGCATGGGTAACGAAGGTCATTTTTAGAGCGATATATCACCTATTAGTGGAATACCAGAGGAACATATAAAAACTCGTCTTGTGCGTATTTATACGTCGACCAAAAATGCTATGCAAAGTGGAACTAGTAATGTAGGACATTGGCAAATGGAGTTTGAAACTCGAGAGAGATGGGAAAATCCGTTGATGGGATGGACTTCAACGTAATATACATTGCTTTGGTGAAATCAGTTTATTAAAGTAAATCTTTATATTTTAGTGGTGATCCACTTTCTAACATGGAAGTAAGCTTTACGTCAAAAGATGAAGCCATCGAGCATTGCGAGAAAAACGGATGGAAATGGTATGTAAATGAGGAGCCACCTAAAAAAGAAATGAAACCCAAATCTTATGGAGTTAATTATTCATGGAATAAGCGCACTCGAGTTTCAACTAAATAATTGTAGTGTATGTATAAAATTAAATTCTTAATTGTAAAATATTACTTGTAAATTAATAAAATTGAAACAAGATTAAGTTCACTTATTTTTATATTAATAGATGTAATATGTCTGAATTGATAGTGAGGTATTGAATATTTGTAATTTAGACCGAAAATTGTATTCGTGTAAGGAGAGGGGTTAAGCTCAAGTGTAGATATGTGCTACTTTTTAAGCTTGAATTACATTATACTTTTTTCGTCTAGATTCTCGTTTGAGTTTACGTTCGATTTTGATTCGAGTTTTTATTTCATTTGCTTTAGTATAAATGGGCGCCAAAAGGGACTACCTATCACGGACCTCTTACCTATACAACGCCAATAGGGATGTTGGCACTCCCTAACTTGGACTGACTTCGAACAAAAACTCGGATGGGCTACATATTTCTATTTGAGAAACTCGAACGCAATTTTCTGATTTACATTATACTAGATGTCCTCGAACGAGAAATCTATACGAAAAAAGTATAATGTAATTCGAGCTTTAGAAAACCTTTAAACTACCAATAATTAATAAGTATTTAAATGAAATTCTGGATCATGTTGCTTTCATAATTTTATCAAGTTAAAAATTGATAATTTTTCTGATGAAGTTAACTTCATAAGTTTCTTGGAACGTAGGGGCTCACTTTTTTTAAAAAGTTTTGACCGAGAAATTGTTTATTTTTAATTCTAATTAAGTACTATAAAAGTGTCTTTAGGTTTTATTTTTTGATTTTTTTAACCCTTAAACGGTATCAGGGGTCTGGAAAACATAAAATGAATAATAATTGTGATATAACCATGGTACAACAAAGATAATTACTAACATGATACCGGTGAGCCGGGGACGGGTTGATTTAGTAATTAACAAAAATCCCTGCAAAATTTAACCATTTTTAGGGCAAAAGACTGGGGGTTATTCAATTTAGCTATAATTAATGAAAGATATTTAAAATGAATTAAACTTAATGAAAATTAAAAGAAAACACAAAAATGCTCGAAATTTTGGGTGGGTAATTATTATCCCATTGGACGGTATCCACATTGCAAAGTATCAGGTGTGCAATATGGCATAATCTTATTCCCATAAAATTAATAATCATTTTATCATTCTTGAATAAATGTTTGTGATAAAATTACGATTGACACGGAATATACCACAAGCAAAAAGGTATTTTTCAAGTCAAGTTTTCAGGTCTATTTCCCCCCCCCCTCCCATTTTAATTTTTGGATCAATTTTTGTGTCATTCGTTTGTGCATCGTTTGTGTATGTTTGTGCAAACATTTGTTTTTGTGCAATCACCTTTCGCGAATTTGACATATTTAAATTGTCAATTGGGCATTTTTGGTGGTGTTTTTATACCGACCAATTCTTACTTTTAATATAACATAAATAGAAGTCAGTTGTTGCACCCAGGGTGGAGGTGGGTGTGAAAAATGTTGACCGTGTTAAAAAAAATTACTCTAAAAGTCATTTCAAACAGATTTAAAATTTATTGGATGATTTTTCAGATAGTAATTAATTATTTAAAAAATAATAATCAGCTGTTTTGAAAAGTGAAGGTCAGTCGGTTTTTTTTTTCGGGGTGCTTTTGAATTAAAAAGATTGAATTGAGTTGGGCTCCCTGACTATAATTTAGAAAGAAAACAAACAAAATTGTATTATGTTCTATTGAATATTGAGCATTGAATAATAAATGAATTAAAAATAATTTAGAAAAAAAAACAAATAAATTGTATTATGTTCTATTTTTTAAAAGCTAATCTAATTTTGTACATTTTTTAAAGTTTAACGTAATATACAAAGAAATAAAATTAAATATGCAATAATAATGAAGGCAAAACTTCTCACTAACCATTGAACTTATATAATTTTGGCGTAATTTACAATGCTTTGATATTTTGGCATTACACATTTGAGTTTAATTTAATTAAAATTGTAACAATATCATTTAACAATTTACGATACAATATCACAATGATTAAAATTAATGTAGGCAAATTTGTACAGGCTTTATATAGTAATTAATTAAAATTTTATTAGGGTCCTATTAATGCTAATCTAACAAAGCAAAACTAATTTTATTTAATTAGAAATGTGTGGCCTATCTAAGTATTACGCAAAAAAATTGCTTACTGGCCCCATCACTATATTTCATTTGTATAAACATTAACACAACGTTTTTAATTATTTATATTGTATTATCTATTGCTTCTAGTCAATTATTAATAAAATAAAAATCATATTATTTTATAACAGTTCAAACTAAGCACAAAAATTATAATTTTGGGACATCATAAAGCATAAATAACATTAAAATAGAAATTTTTTTAATAATGCCATTATCCAGAGCTATGTATACTGTGTAACTCACGTTTTATATCATTTACTTCCAGAATTGTACAAAAATTGTAACCCTAAAAGAATTCGATTTATTTATTAGAATATGGCGGAAAATGAAAACTATTGTTGGGAAACCCCCAAATCCTAGTTTTATTAGAAACTAAGAATCATTTTAATTTTTGCATAATTGTGGATGTAAACTCATATTATAATGAGTGGCCCAGTATGGCAGTGGACAATGCTATTAATAATTAAAATTACAGCAGAATTAACAAATTATATTAAGATATTACAAAACAGTGTTTTATATTCCACAGATTCAACCATAATTAAACTAAATATTTCCATCATAACTTCTGCCCCCTACTGATATACTTTCAAGAAAATAATATATATTTTGGAAATAGAGAAAACTTTCAAATAATATCACATATAGTGAAATATAATACTACCAGTTATTTGTAAAATCTTAATATCATAATAACGACTTTTAGTATTTTGAAAAAATTCAAGAACCACGTCTGCAACTTATTTGAATATTTTCTGTTTAATAATAATAGATACATTTATTTTTATCGTTTAATATGTGTTAACTTGGTGGAGAATTATTATTATACGTATGCCGATTTTTATATAGTCAAGAAAGTGGTCCCTTGATGAGCTTGAAAATATTATTTAAGGGACAAAGTAATTTAAACTTCAATGTTAAATCGTAAAGAAGAAAATATTGAAATTATTTTGCAATTCTTAAACTTTTTCAATAATGCAATATTTAATATACGCACAAGTACCTAATGTACAAAAATAAACTTATATAATATTTTTAGGCCATTCAAATTTTTAATTCGATATTGTCAACATGATAACCATTTAGGAAAAATTATGGATGTATACTAATAATTTTAATAAGTGTGCTATATTTTTAACAACTATTTTTTGAGAAAAATTTCATCATAATTAATTATAAAGTTAAAAAATTGCCCTATATTCTAAATTATATTTTGATTCCAATATAATTTTCCTTTTCATAGCGATTTATTAACGTCAGCAAGCCTATACACTGCTTTTGCTTTAATTTCAATAGTAAAAATAATTTCTCAAGTTAAGAAGCTACGCACTCTTGTATTTAAATTCATTGACGAACTAGTAAAATTTGAATATACATTAAATTAATTATAATTTTATCATAACTACTGATTGTACAATCGTTTTGATGTCTCAGACTTTTTCTATGCACATTAATAATTGACCGTCATATAATTAATAGTGAGACTAAAGTATTTTATATTAAGTGGCGTGGCGTGAAAAATCAACAAAATAGAAGACTTTTATAATAAAATATTGATTGGGTAAAAAATAATTTAGCCTATGCAACTTTGGGGTTGCTTAAATTTACTATGTATGTGGAAAGATTCCATAAGTTTGGAGCTGGCTCGAAAATGCATTGCATTAGACAACTTTGTTCTATATAATTTTGCTACCTGACTTGCATTTTATTACAAATGAAGATATTAAGATGGTGCGGTTGCAGTGGAAGTGTATGTATTGGCACTGATCACGTTGAAAATCATAAAAATAATTTTATAACGTCGCACGATGAGACTTGCACGATATTTGAAATGTGACGTGAATAAAACCTCGGTCTAGACGTGCCAGATATAGAGATATAGCAAAATGACATGGAGTTCACAATCGACATTCTTTGCAAATAATATATGCAGTAGAAACTATATCATACTTAGGATATAGCCATAAAAAATGTACGCGGTATATTTCAGGAACAATAAGGAAATGTTGTGTGTTGTAAATAACGCAATAAATATTCATGATGATACAATGCAAAATATTATAATATGAAAATCATAATACTACTGGATATAATTTGATAATCCCACGGAAAACTACGATACCATGGCAATGCTAACGCCATAACACTGCAACCCCGACCCAAGTTTTTATCTTTCACATTCGCATTACCGGCCGAAAAGTCTCACTTTCCTCTTTAATATTTTTAAGTTTTGGAACCTGACAGTTTATGCTTTTCTACTAATACTAATACCCAATTCCATATCATTAAAAATTAACTTTCTTCTTAAAATTAAGAAGAGCTAAGCTTTGCATAGGCCAACGTGTTAATTTTATCCGAGCAGTTAATTTTTAACCTCAGTTGAAATCGGTCGGAAAATGAATTATATGGGGTAGAAGTAAGGACCGTTTATTATTAGCTCAACGAGTGGAATCAACAAGTTTTTGTTACTCTTGATATTTCTGTTCATCAATATAAGTGATCAGATGTCTACTCCTACAAGTGATAATATTTATAGGATAGGATAACAAATTTAATCTTATTCAATCAATTTTCAATCTTGTTTTTCATTTTTTCTAAAGTATTGTACTAATATCAAAAATTACTCTGTTTATCTGTTTATAAAACACGAGAAAAATTGATTTAACATTGGAATATCGTGCAAAATGAAATCTAAGTCAATCCCCGATTTATAATTTTCAGTTTACGCAATTGGGGGGTACACCTGAAGCAATTGATTGAAAATTTGACCGTTCAACAGAAAGATAATTGAGAGATTGTAAAATTTCCATCGAAAAATTCCAATTGACATTTGTCCAATCTATTTGCTGTGCATAGTCAGTATATGTTCCAATGGAGATAAATACACATTTTCGATTTCAATTCAATCGGACTGAGCTTAATCGATTGCACCTTAACACCCCCCAATGTTCCTCGGAGTAAATCAGATTTTTCACATTTCCGCATAATGGTTTCAAGGGGTCCGTCAAGTTGGACCCCCGACTTTGGAATTTTGAAATTTTTTTTACGTCATTTGGAAGTGCTCGCGAAGTGCTGGCGAGTGCTCTAATGTATTTTGAAAGTGCTGGGTCCGTTAACTTTTTATTAGCAATTAATCATTTTCAGCCGGGCGGGGGCCAACTTGACGCACACCCCCGACTTTGGAATTTTGAAATTTTTTTTACGTCATTTGGAAGTGCTCGCGAAGTGCTGGCGAGTGCTCTAATGTATTTTGAAAGTGCTGGGTCCGTTAACTTTTTATTAGCGATTAATCTTTTCCAGCTGGGCGGGGGCCAACTTGACGCACACCCCCGACTTTGGAATTTTGAAATTTTTTTTACGTCATTTGGAAGTGCTCGCGAAGTGCTGGCGAGTGCTCTAATGTATTTTGAAAGTGCTGGGTCCGTTAACTTTTTATTAAGAATTGAAATATCGGCTTTTGACAAAAACGTCAAGTTGTACCCCGCCAAATTAAATTTTGTCAAATATTAAAATTTTTTTACGTCATTTGGAAGTGCTCGCGAAGTGCTGGCGAGTGCTCTAATTTATTTAGAAAGTGCAGAGTCCGTTAACTTTTTATTAAGATTTGAAATATCGAATTTTAGAAAAGCTCCGAGCAAGATACATTGAATTCAAATTCAATTAAAAAAGTAGTTACCAATTAAGTAATACCAGTATCAAGTAATACCAATTTACAAAATTTAACTACTATATAAGGAACTAGATACTACACGACAAATATAAAAAATAGCTTAAATACCTTAAAAGAATAAATTTGAAATGGACAGCATTGAAGAAAATTCCAATAATTTAAACCAAAATAAATATAGAATTATAGAAGAATGCTTACTTGAACATAATGTTGAGAAATCTATATTTCAAAAAAATGGTAAAGCAGTATATCCTTCGGATGAAGTTTACGCAAAAGTTTCCACCGAGTTGAAAGCGAAATACCAATTAAACTATAACCCGAAGACTATTTATAACTTAATAACGAAACAAAAATTAGAAAAAATCGTACAATTACAAAAAACTTTATATTCTGATACTGCGAAAATAGAATTTATGAAAATGGAAATTTCAAATGACGATGATGATGATTCCGACGCTAATAGTGAACATACTCTAAATTTTGTTATGACTCTTTCTACTTCGGAATGGAACAAAATTAAACCAAATGAAGTTTTTTATAAAGATGGAGAAACCGAGAGAGAATATTCAGTTTTGGTTCCATATGAATGGACACCTATCGTTTATGGTCATTTTTGGGATCATACAAAATTGCATTGCACAATTAATTTTGAACGAGGTAGAGTATATACTAATTCTGACATATATTTAAAAATTGAGGGAAATTGTGATACGTGCAAATCAAAACTAAAGTGCATTCTTGACCACCAACCAATAAATGAAGAGCGAGTGTTATTTAAATGTAGTTATGTAGGAAACTATTGCATCAACCATGAAAATTGTAAAAAAAGAAAATTGGCCGGTAGCCAAAGGGCAATGATTGGAAAACAACTAATTGAAAATCGTGTAACAGCATCAACTTATAGGAAAAGGCAAGCGAATGCCTGCATGAAAATGGGCGACGTTGATCCTCCACACTTACCATCGAATAAGGTACTACGAATGGCAAAGTACGAATCTGGAAGAAAAAACAGAATACATGATGATCCTATTAGCTCCATTTATATTTCCAAGTATAAATATCCTTACAACGCGTATATCAAGGACATTGGAGTAGACGCATTTTTTGTTCACTACTGGTGTTCTGTGCAAATTCATTTATATAATGAGTATGCCAAAAGTCCTGGTTCCAAAGTTTGTATTGATGCCACAGGAGGTGTAGTAAGAAAATTAAAACGTCCCGATACGCAATTATCGCATTCAATTTTTTTGTACGACGTAACAATTAATGATCCGAAAACTAAAGCACAATTTTCTGTTTCCAGTATGCTTTCAGAACAACATGATGGAGATGCTATTCACAACTGGCTCAAACGATGGGTGCGTAATGGTGCTACTATTCCAAAAGAAACTGTGTCAGATATGTCTTTAGCGCTTTTGTCAGGCATAACCAAAGCTTTCACAGCTATGAGCCACATAACATTATATGTAAACGAATGTTTCAATATTTTGTTAAAGGGAAAAGCAATGACATTAACAACCTTTATTAGATGTGACGTTGCTCATGTAATAAAGATGATCGTATCGTTTAAATGTTTCAAAAGTGAAAAGAAGCGAAGCAAACAGTTTTTCGTTCGAGCAATTGTTAAAATGGTGACATGTTCTGATATAAATGATTTAAAGAATATATTATTGGCAATTTTTACTGTTTGCCAAAGCGAGGCTTACAATCTTGATTCATATTGTGAAAGAGAAAAAACATGGTTACAATCATTAGTTTCTGGCGATAGTGAAGAAAGAAACGACATATTTACATTGAATTTGGCAGAAACAGAAGAACCCGAAGAATTTCACGATAAAGCGGAATCAGAATATCCCAAACTTGATGATCATGAAGAATCAAGATCCAATAATTCCTTGTTTAAAGATTGGGTCGTTAATATTGTAGAAGAATCAAAACAATTTGTATCCCCTGATGGTGAAATAGATAACCTACAATACATTCCGAAATTAATTCCTGAAATTATTAATTTATCCAAACTCTTACCTCTATGGACAGGTATTATGATTCCATTTTTCCCTAACTCTGGATCAACTGCATCAAGTGCCCCGGTTGAAAGTAATTTTAATAATATAAAAAATCGAGCCTTTTCTGGATCACAGCTCCCAGTTCGCGTAGATAATTTTATTACACAGCATGTTAATTATTTGGAAGGTACAATGAAATTAATCACTGCAAATGAAAAGACGGCGACAAACGAGATAAAAGAAGGAGAAATAGAATGTACAAATGAGGTAGATTTTCAGGAAATACATTCAATTGAAGCTACCAAGAATGATGCTGCCAGTATTTGCTTGAATGATGCAACGGATTCTATGGAAAAAGTTACTGATGAAGATAGTACCCAACTAGATTTTGATACTACTAGAAATGCAAATATTAATGACGATGTTTTCGACGATTCTCCCAATACAAAATCAATCCATTTAAAGGCAGAAGAAGATGAATCGGTAGAAAATTGGCGGGGGCTAGGCGTTTCAAACACAGCACGTCCACGAAGGTCATATTTAGAACCTCAAAAAGAATGGAAATATTTGGATCTAAATGACAACAGAAACTGTATTCCAATTGGTTTTCTCCGAAATGGTAGTTCGCCTCATTTAAAACCAATTAAAATTAACAAAATCAATTATACCGTTATTAACACTTGCGCATTCGACAGTTTGATGCAAATATTGACAACTTCTCTCTGTGATCAAGAAAAGTTAAAAGATAATTCGATTTTTGGACAAAACAACAATATTCATCAAATAATTATGAAACTATCTAGTGGCAAAGTAGATAGGAGTATCTATGGTTTGAGGGCAAAAATTTTGTCTGACATCTTTGAGGGAAAAACAGTATGTAATATAACAACGATTTCTTCTGTATGTACAATGAGAGAGTTGCTCACTAAGTTGATGAATCATCAATATTTATCCTGGTCAAAAACAGAAAAATCCGTGTGCTTAAATTGCAATGATTCTGATGAATTCTCTACCGCATGTGTAAGTATTTCTGGAATAGAAATTGAAGGTAAGTTAAAAGATATTATAACTCAAGATCAGTTATTAATGTGCACTAATTGTAAAACTAAGACACGACGTAACGAAGTTATGTTGAATAACAATTATTTATTCTTAGAATGGTTAACTGGCAGTGGCGAAGATAACACCTCTCAATTATCAAGTATCCCTTCCAAAATATCAGTGGGAAACAAAGAATACCATCTGCGAGGAATTGTTGAAAATTTTAACCCGACTAACGCAAAAGTTGGTCATTTTGTGGCATATGCTAAACGATTGCATGGGAAGTGGGAACTATACAACGATTTAAAAGAAAAAGTTGATAATCACTGTAATCCTGATAAAATCGTTGTATGTACACTTTTATTCTTTTTGGCAACTTGATAAAATGTCTTAGTTGATATCATAATTTTGTTACTGGTATAATAATTTGTAATAAAAATAAATAAATTAAAAAACCTGTATTAAAATATTACAAAACTACTTTTTTAATTGAATTTGAATTCAATGTATCTTGCTCGGAGCTTTTCTAAAATTCGATATTTCCAATCTTAATAAAAAGTTAACGGACTCTGCACTTTCTAAATAAATTAGAGCACTCGCCAGCACTTCGCGAGCACTTCCAAATGACGTAAAAAAATTTTAATATTTGACAAAATTTAATTTGGCGGGGTACAACTTGACGTTTTTGTCAAAAGCCGATATTTCAATTCTTAATAAAAAGTTAACGGACCCAGCACTTTCAAAATACATTAGAGCACTCGCCAGCACTTCGCGAGCACTTCCAAATGACGTAAAAAAAATTTCAAAATTCCAAAGTCGGGGGTGTGCGTCAAGTTGGCCCCCGCCCAGCTGGAAAAGATTAATCGCTAATAAAAAGTTAACGGACCCAGCACTTTCAAAATACATTAGAGCACTCGCCAGCACTTCGCGAGCACTTCCAAATGACGTAAAAAAAATTTCAAAATTCCAAAGTCGGGGGTGTGCGTCAAGTTGGCCCCCGCCCGGCTGAAAATGATTAATTGCTAATAAAAAGTTAACGGACCCAGCACTTTCAAAATACATTAGAGCACTCGCCAGCACTTCGCGAGCACTTCCAAATGACGTAAAAAAAATTTCAAAATTCCAAAGTCGGGGGTCCAACTTGACGGAGCCGGTTTCAAGATTGATCAAAAAAATAATTGTTTTAAATTTATTTTGAATTTTACTGTCGATTTGAGAAATGACACCCTGAGATAAAAATAAGGTTGTGTCGTGCCCTTGCTATAATTCTTTATTTTTGAAATTAAAAATTTTCTTACTTATGTGTAGTTAATTACAACAGCCATAATTTAATCTAATTTTTGCTAGAATTTTTTAAGCACGCCAAGCCACTGCACAAACATGATTCCTAAACTTTCTTCTAAATCAAAAATTGACTTTACATACTTTAAGAATTGGAAGCATTATTTAATCTAGAACGAAACTTCATCATAACAAGTGACTTAAAGTTAAGAGTATTTCTATATCAGTTCATATTATTTACATAATAAAAAATTTGATAAATTATATACACTATGAGTGAATCTATAACATCTACAAAGTTTTGTATTAATTTAGTTAGAATATACTTTACCATCTTCAGAATTTTAAGATACATACATAACATATTTACATAAACTGTTATCGCATATTTTGATAGCCATGGTATATCTACACTTCAACTATAATACAAAATATAAATTATCAAATTTCAAAAAATCACTCTAAATATTTGTTCATTTCAATATCTTAAATGAATCAACTAAAAAGAAAAACTTCGAACGATTAATATTTTTTCCACATAATAATATAAAAGTTGTAAATGTTTTCCAAAAGGTTTTTCTTTTCTACGTAATTATTAAAAATAATTGATATTGAAATGATTTAACTATTAATTTGGAATGGATGCATTTAGCAACAATTTTTTCTACGATTTTTGTAAAAGAGTTTATTGTGTGCTTTCGAACGCAGTACTTCATTTAAGCTAAATTTTATTATTGCATTAATTATTATTATTAATATTTTAAAATTTGATTTAAAATCAGCTTTGTTCTTCCTTGGTATCTTGTAAATTTACAATACATTGTTCTGCTACACTATTTTCTGGTGACGTTTCGTTGTTTGGTTGATTAGCTGCTTCTTCTAAATCTAAATCTTCTTCGCGGTATTCTTCACTTTCTCTATGAACTAAAACTTGCACTATAGTAGCTTCACTGTCTCGCCTCTGAAGCGATGGAGAATCTGGAGAAGGTTCTGTTACCAATATGCTAACTGTTTCGTTTGCCTGCTCTGGTTCTAGTTTTGGCGTAGTTAAACATGCTGCACTGCTGGCTTTCCGTTTAAATGAACTTATACGATCTAAGGGTTTACGCTTTATTAAACTACCACGTTTTGGTTTCGGTTCTTCGGAAGTGGAGTTCGGCTGTAAAGATTGCGAATTACCTTTTATATCTTTTTTAGACATAGTAGGAGATTCGTCAAAAGCATCTACAGCATCTTGATGCCGTAAAAAGAAGTTGTAGATACTTCTACGTCTTGGATGAGCCAGCATCATTGACGGCGTTGTGGGCATATTATCTTGCGGAGATGCTCCACTTACCGTTATGCTAACATCGGCGGATTCGCGCGCCAAGTCCAACTCCTCTGGGGCCATATTTGCCGCACCAGATAACAATAGCAGCGGCAAATTCAGCCACGGACCACCTAATTCACTAAGGTCGCTCGCGTCTGATGCCCGAGAGGACTTGCGAGAAGATGCGCGACTCCCTCGATGAACATGCAAAAATGCCGATAAACGCCCTTGCCAGCCACCACCAGGTGACGATGTCTGAGTTTGTTCATCTTCTACATCTTTTTCCATCTCACGTTCCCTTTTCATTCTGTATTAAAAATAAAATTATGGTTTTTTAATTTCTAGTACTAGAATTATTTTGGCTTTACCGAACATAATCGCGAAACATTTTTTGAATTAACTTTGCAGCTTTATCTTGTCTCTTCCATATTCGCGTAGAAGACACGATTTCCAATTGTTTTCTTGTGGGAAACTGCTTTTTAAATTTAATATCCATTTGCTCTTGTAACTGGTAACAAATCAAAGTCAATAGTTTTCGGAAGAAAGAATTCTAATGCTTACCTGACGGAAAGTGTCAGTTTCTTCAACATGTCCAAGAACGTGTTTTACTAAAGCGTGTAAAATATCCAAACAATGTATTCTGTTACCTTTTGCTATGGGCAAGTTGAAGCTAACTAATGCAACTGTATTCGGTTTAGAAATTCCTAAAGGAGGATCTAATGATGCAATAAAATCTGACAATTGAGTGAATCGTATAAATTGAGATGCATGTGGATCGTACCTATAAAATAACAGTAAAGTAAAAAATTTAATTAAAGTTAAATGGAATCTTACTTCGACCATCTTATGTAAAACATTTCTAAATCATCTTCGACTATTCCTATTTCTTCTTCTTGATGAGCTTGATTAAAGTTTTCTAATATTATAGCAATGTACATATTTATAATAATCATGTAGTTTATAATAATAAAACTCGTAAAATAAGTAATTGATAATAATGGGTATCCACAATTACCGTTACTTTGGCCTCTATAGGATTTATCACATTCTGGAGGCTCAATCATTAGCGATTCAAGAACGTCGTTCCATCCAGCAGATGTCATTAAACGAAATAATAGATGCATCGAATGACCAAACGTTTGAAAATTAACCATATCGTCTAAAGCTCCTGTTTGTTTTACATGCCCAAACAATGACATGCCTATAATTGCATAAATAAATGTAACCAGTGCTAGCAATGCGCCGATGTTAAAAAGAGCTGGCAAAGAAACCACCAAAGCAAACAGAAGCTTTCTGATACCTTTTGCGGCCTGTAACCCAATTGAAAATTTATTATTAAATTTATATGTTGCGATATTTTACCTTTATTAGACGTAAAATTCTACCAATTCGAAACACACGTACAACCCTTAACAAAGTAGGCGAGACTGGAAAGTCGATCATAATATCTTCCATTAAGATTCCAAGAATTGATGCCAGAACTAATAAAAAATCGAATACGTTCCAGGGAACTGTGAAATAGTGATGACGTAATCCAAGAATTTTTACTATCGCTTCTGTAAAGTTTTAAATTTAGACTTTTAGTAAAGGATGTACTGTAGAATCGTAAGTCATACCTAATCCAAAAACCGTAGTGAAAAAAGCATTACTGACTTCCAAAATAAAGAAAACTGCATGAGGTTGATTGTAGTGCTCGATACCCATGGTTAGCATATTTAGAAAAATTAAGATAAAAATTGCAATTTCAAATCGTCTCGAATTAGATAAATCGTAAAACATGGCTAAAAATGGATTGATGGGCCGCTTTATAACTTTTTGTGGTTTCTTTCTCCCTAATTTTTTCATTGCGGTGTAATAATGCTTCTGACTTTCGGTTAAAAACATTTCCAAAACACCCCCTTCATACTACAACGGTAATTAATAGATTTTGTGTATTTTTACAGCCATTATATTGTACCTTTTTCTTCAACATATTAAAATTGTCAATAATCACACCAATGAACAAATTTAACGTGAAAAACGAACCGCATACAATAAAAATTACAAAATAAATGTAAGCGTATAAATTGGCTTCCCTTTGTGGTTGTAAATGTACCCCTCTTGCATCAACGGCATCTGCCATCACTTCCATCCACCCTTCAAATGTTGCCTAAAACAGTCTTAATTTATTAACTAAAGGGCAAATCCTGCTACAGAGTACTAAGTGGGAGATTACTTTTAACATTCGCTAATTTAACATGTCGTCTGACGAAAATGATGTGCGTTTTTTTATGAAGATTCTTAATTAAGAGTCTGTTTTGACAAAATTGCTTAATTATTTGGAGCTAGCATCCTTAACGAAGTGCCTTCCTTCATACAAGGATCGTCAAATAATTTTCTTCTTTGTTTTTTAAACATTATGAAGTAGGTGATATTAAACTAATTTACGAGATCCCAGATCTGACATATTACCATGTATTAGCATATTTTTATCATTAGGTATAATTAACGAGTTGACGACTTTTGAAACAATAAAATGCTTCAAATGAAAGAAAAATAGCAAAATTTTATTTGCAAAATAGACTATACCAGACAATATACCTAAAATTGTTTAAAATTTGCATATTAATTGAATAACTTACCACTTGAAAAAGAGCTAAATAAGCAATTCCCACGTGATCAAACGAAACTTTGGAATTTATCCAAGTAAAATTGTTTGCGAGGCAATCAAATTTATTTTCAATTAACTGAAATACATTTTTTTATGTTAATCGTCATTTGAAGTATACACATAAACTCACCGAAACTGGTAGCAGTTCACCTTCTTCATCTAGGCACTTAAAAAACTTTCCACCAAAAAATTGGACCCCCATAATAGAAAAAATTAACCAAAAAACCAAACAAACCAATAAAACGTTGAAAATGCTGGGTATGGCGTACATTAATGCGTTCACTACAATTCTCATTCCTTGCCATCTACTGATTGCCCTTAGTGGTCTTAAAGCTCTTAAGGTTCGCAACGATCGTAAAACTTTTAAATTTTCATTTTCTTCAATTAGCAAACTAAAGAGGGAAACCTAAAATTATAACTTAAATTTTCAAATATTAATTGGAGAAAACGTTACCAAAACTTACAAATACAATTGAAAAATCCAATAGCGTCCAGAAACTTGTAAAATATTTATTGAACCCCAACGCTATCCATTTCAGAAACATTTCAATTATGAAAATTACGCAAAAAGCTAAGTTAGTCCAGTATAATATACTTTTGAGTCGTGGATTTTCATCTAAATAAATATCTTCAAAACACAGTGTAACACTGGATGCAAAAATTAAAACTAAAATGAACCATTCAAAAGCAGGCGTATCGACTACATCCAAAATTGCAGTTCGCATTTGCATAAACCTCTTGTAAGAATTCGATTTTGTGCAGTTTTCCAAAAACGAACACCTAAATTTAAAATAATCAGTGGTTTTGCTAATTAAAAAGTGCTAAATATTACTGGTCGTAGCATCGTTGTGGAAAGCAACTGGGTGGTTTCTTATCCGGCTTGTTTCTTCCAAAACCTGGAAAATTCCCTAAACCATCAGTATATTGTCCCTTTGAATTTCTTTTACCTCCCACGGTAATTTCATCGACATACGATACGAGAGTTTGCCATGGACGTGTTGTTTCGTCTTCCTTTTCTTTACTGGTAGTTCGACATAAAGTTGTTTCTTCCGTTTCGGTGTCGGCTGAAGTTCCTCGATCCAAGTTGTGCAATTCTAACGTTTCGTCGGTCGCTTCGTCTATTTGTTATTTAATAAAATATGAGCTATCAAATGTGATTGAAAACGTAACAATTTAAATAAGAGTATTTTTTAAGATGTTAAATATTAAATTTGAGGAGAAAAAAAATTGATTAATTGTGAGTTACCTTTGCTGTCGCTATAAGTTGTTCCTCTACTGGAAGAAATAGTTTTTTGAAATTTTATCGGCTCTTCGCGAGGCAATTCTGCAGTTCTTTCCAAACGTTTCTTTTCTTTAGCATTTCCGTTAGTGCGAGGGGATTCCTTTTTATTTGAATGTTCTTCTATTATGGTCTGAAATGTTAATATTTTGGTTAGCTTATTGATTTTTTAATTAGGCGGAATTTCGATTTATTTTATTCCTTCTTACTTTGTATTCCGATGAATCGTAACTAATTAATGAAATTGGCCTGTTCATCGCTTCTTGATAGCTTCTATTGTAAATTTTATCTCTTTGAAATCCAACTACAGTCTCTTGAAATGCCTTTGTGTATATACCTATCGTTAAAAAAATAAATGGAACGCATTATTTCTATTTGTTATATAAAGTGTTACTGGGATTGTGCACCCACCGCGTAATTATTCACGTGGTTTTCATTGTTCACTAAGTATACATACCTTTGTTAAATTCTTTTTCTTCGGCTTGTTTTTGCATTACTTCACGGACAATTTGTTCGAGACGTGAATTGCTTTCGTTTTGACGTAATTCTCGAGCTAAGGCACGTTTTCGTCGTCTTCGCTGAAGTAGCGATTGTATTCTTTCAAAACTTCTTGATAAGTTAGATTCATCCCCAACTTCCTGTTAAATCATACTTTTACCATTTGTAAATTTACCAAGTCCAATATTAACTTTTTAAATTTGTAATCTTAATCATCGAATTATCTAATCAATGCGAAATTTTTCAGACATACCTCTTTCCTATTTTTTATTTCTGCAGAATTGAAACTATTAAGTAACATAGCCAAGAACAAATTCAAAACCATAAAATTGCCCATTACAAGAGTTGGTAAGAAAACGGCAAAACATGTTTCTGGACCCTAAGAAAAATTACGGCATATTAATTATATGATGGATGCTAAATATGTACTTACTTCTGTGATTTCTGCTCTCATGCAATCCCACAAAGGCTCAATCCATTCTCCACACAATATTCGAAAAATCATCATAAAAGAATGAAAAAAGTCTGAAAAATTCCATCTGAAACAAATATACGTAACAGGTGAATTGAATATAAGAATGAGTACCTTGGAACTGGATCAGGATAGAATCTTTCTGGTGTGTAGTCTTTCGAAAACAATTGCATTCCGATAACAGCGAATATATAAATAATAATAAGTAAAACAAAGGTTAAATTTCCAAGAGCTCCGATGGTACTAATAATAATACTTAGCAAAACTCTCATTGTTATCCACGATTGAGCTAACTTTAATACACGTAACTGTAACAAAATTGAATTAAACTTGTGAACCTTAGCATAAATTAAATATTAAGTCACCAATCTTAAACCACGAAGAACTGATAAACCATCGACAAGTTCAAAAATAAGATCTAATACGCTAGCGGAAACGATAATTAAGTCGAAAATATTCCAACCATTCTTAAAGAAGTTTTTACTTAGCGCCATCAATTTCAGCGTACATTCTAATGTAAAAATGGAAGTAAATACCTATAAAAGTTAAAGTAGAGCATTAAGTACCTACGGAGTTTAAAGTTAAATTTTTTTTATCGAATGCTATCTACCTTGTTTCCAACATCAAGGGCTCTAAGAACGGATTCGCTCATTCCGTGATGTTCAAGTGCTAAGAACATAGTATTTAGAACAATACATACAGTAATGAAAAGTTCAAAGAGAGGATCTCGCACTATTTGGTAAAGAGCTTGTTGGAATTGTAACCACCCTGTGTAATTTATGCAGCATTGTTCACAGCACGAGCAGTTGCGATCTGGAATATCATCTAAAAGAAAAAAGTGTCAAAGCTGAATTATGTATGAATTACTTGCTTTATTCGTTGATCACCAAATGAATTTTAGCTTTACTGCGATTATTAAAAATAAAAAATTTAATTTTGTCTATTGAAATAAAGCTCTGCCTGAACGATCGCGATAAATAACCGAATAAAAATACTGTTCGGAGGGGTAGCATCGATCGAATTGAAGTTTTAGAAAGAATTGTTAAGATTTTTTAATACGGCAATCTCGACTTAATTTATTTCTCAAGAAGTTTTTTTGTGTTTTTAAAACGAATGCTTTATATTGCCGTCAAGCTTCAAATATTAAAAGTTTTTACAAATTGTATACGGTTAACGTTTATGATTTATTATTTGGATGGTTGCTTCGAGTTTAAATTGCTTTGATCTCAAACTGTTTCACAAATATTTATTCGAGTTGTTTCAATATAAAAGGATGCTAAAAGCATGTTATTATAGTAAAACTTACCTATTACAACTATATGTGAGAGGTATTCTGGCGGTAAAGCATATAAATTATGCTTTTTCTTTTTGCAATTGCCAACTCCGTTGCATTTGATAACTTTAATTTGTTTGGGACTTAGCGCTAGAGTTACCGGTTGTACGTCGATTTTTTTGGACTAAAAAGTTGCAATTGCAATAAAATGTCTACAACAAATTATTAATTTACCGCACTTTTACTCTACTTGGCGTGTGAGAAGCAGCATCTTCGGATGTAGCATCGGCATCGTCGTGGTCGTCTACCACTCCAGAATCATCAAGGGATGACTCTCTATTTTCGCTGTTACTACTTGTTTGACGGCTGTGTAAAGCTAAACGCATCGGTGCTAATAAAAAGGTAAGAAAGAAAATAAAATAGAATATATAAAAATTTTGTTTTTTCTATACCCAGCCTATTGGAAGGATAAAGTGTGTCTTGTGTTTTCGATTCGTTAAGTTGAACTTGTTTTGTTGGAAGAGCTAATGAAATTGGTTGAGACCTTGGCGATCCGTGCCTTGGACTAGGACTAGGACTTGGTGTTACAGAACGGCGTTGTTTGTTCAGAATTGGAGAAGTTTTCTCATCTGATTTTGGAGCACTTGCAGTTGAAGAAGTTTCTTTAGTACTTGCATTTTTTGGACGTTTTCTTCTTCTTGTTTTTTTTCTTGTGTAAGATGCTAATAATACGCCTTTACGAGCATCAATTTTTTTTAATTTGTGTTTTGATAACTTTTTAACGTTAATATGCGAGGGATCGAAACTAAAGGTGGAATCTTCTCGATGATCCACTAAATCTTTTTTCCGTTCCTGCAATTAACTTTTTGTAAATATACTTGATAAGAATATAAAATTTAATGATATAATTAATAATATGTAAATTTTAGTTTTCGTGCCATAGAGCACGTTTATGCTAAAACCGAGTAAACCATTTACACTGAATTTTGAACTTTATTTGGCAACTTACACCTATTATTAAAATTTTATTCATATAAAAGTTACAAGTTAGCAATTTTGAAAACGTGTTCTTTACGAAGTAAATTATAACTACACAATAGGATACTTGCAAGCTTTTTTATTTTAATGCAAACACCGATAGTAAATTTTCATCCTTTTCGTCAGTCTCTAATCCCATATTGAAGATATTTTCAAATTAAACTATGGAAATTTTTGATTTTGGTTCTTGGATTTTAAACAAACCTCTCACAGATCTTAAATATTACCAATATTACACGGTTTTATTGTTTATGATGAAAAAAATATTTATTTTTGTATATTTCTACTATTTTAAATTTGTAATAAATTATGTAAACGAATTAGTGTAAAAAAATAGAACTATTTTTTTATTTGAATTTTATGGAGATAATATTTTTAGGGTAAATGTTAAAAAGTTAATTATACTCGATGTGTGCTACTTTAGGTAATAAATTTCATTTTGAAAAACTTGATATTTTAATTTAAAAACTTTTTTTATAAATTATTTCAAGTGACGCGCTTGATGCAACTAACGAGATGCAACGTGCATATTCTCGCGCCAACTCTACCTTAGTTTGAGAATCGTTCATCTTCTATTACTTGTGAAATATATAAATAGCCGTATCGTACTCGATACGGCTATTTCACTTGCCCGAATTTATTTGACTCAAGAGTTGAGAACCTATGGGTACTTTCTCATTGTTGTAATTCCAATTTTCTATTGTTGTATTTTAATTCTCCGTTGTTGAATTTTTTAATTTTAACATCAGCAGACCGGATTAAGTTAAAATTATATCTGTGGTGTTAAGGCAGAAGTTGATATGTATTTTTCTCCCATAACACCACCGATATACCAATTACATCAATTTAATACAAGGTAATTAAATAATACATACATATATTTTCTTTGAATTCAATAGTTGCAAAGTGAATGAACGAGTTCAACTGGTGGTCACCGACAACAATGAAAAGACAAGAAGTGAAACTATTACTTACTTATTGCATAAGTAGTATTATACTATGGCCATATAAACCTTCTAATTTAGTGGAGTCGTCTGTTCGTACTCTTTTGAACTATATCTGATGTTTCCAAATCTCCCATAAGGTTTTATTCTATGATATTAATTAGGGGTCGGTAATCTTTTGTTGTCCTTCGCGGGGCGCGAGTTGCCGACCCCTGGATATTAATTTTAGATATATTAATAATAAAGCCACGAGCAGATGACCTTTTATAACCCAATTTTTCATTCGCTAAATTGTAAGTTGAATTTACTTCAATCTAAAATGCTCACATGCAAAAAAATGCAAATGTTTAAAAAGGGCGGCTTAGCTTCACGTGGGGGTTAAGGTTTGGACGATTATTGTTATTTATTTTGTTTCTATTCAGCGAGGCCGGGATAAAGTTTTTTTTTATCGACTTTAGCTTTGGGCTTCACTTCTGCGAATTTGAAAGAATCCAATTTTATTCTTATTTAAGATTATTTTCCCCTACTTAGGAAAGGGAATGATTGTTTTCATATAATATTGCAATGAAACCATCACTAATTATTTAAATGTTAGCTATAATTTACATGAATTAAAAAATTTACTCTTTGACATAGACTTGATTTACACAAGACTCCAGGATTTTTCAGATTTGTTTGAAATTTAACCGAGGCGTTTTTTTACACCACTGATAGTACGAAGAATTGAAAAAGTACTTTTCAGTGAATTTCGGAAATCCTGAAATGAATTGCTTTAAAAATTGGGTCTTGGCAGATATGAAATTGTTGTAGAAATTTCAATTTATTCAACTCAATGCTGCGAAAGCTCTCAATTAATCCCGAATTAATCAATAAACTATTTTTATATTAAACTAATTCTACCTCGCATTAATATCTAGCACAAAGTAAGGATTACTATAAAATTGACATAGTTTGTAACATTTCTTCTATCTTTTTTTTTTGATAAACACACCTAGATTTGAAAGAATCCTTCTACCCAATGTACTTTTTCATATCTCCATTTCTTCATAGGAGTAGCTAGGTAAATTCTTAGGGGAATTATCACATCCTAGAAAATTTCAATCCTATCGTAGAAATGAAAAAAAAAAAACTAAACGATATGATTCAACTAAGCTTTCTGAAATATTTGTCTCCTGACTTAGAGAATAATCCTTGCTCCCCATACACACCCATGTTATATCCATTTCTTCACATTTAGCACTCCAGGATAGTTACGCCCGCGCCCCTGTCCTTGAATTATAAAATATAAGACTACACTGACTTTACCCAATTGATATTTTTACAATATTAAATATTTAATTATAATTACAATAAATATAACCAGGTACCGAACTATATCAAGGAAGCCAAATCTATACACCCATAAAAAAATTCATCAAGGATCACGTAAATAAACAGAAGAAATAACAAACTTTTCTCGCACTTTTGTTTTTACTTTACTAACTTATTACCAACTATAAATTTAAATATACAGATATGTAAAGTGTTAAATATTCGGAGATTTTAAAATAATAAATTGACACAATATTATAAGATTGAACAAAATATTTCACTACCGGTTCTGTTTCTTTGATGGTGGTCATTTCGATACAGGTGGTTTAGTGCAAGTTGTATTTTATTTACGATCTAACCGCTATAAAACTGCAAGATGATTTAGCTATTATTACTGTAAATAGAAGATTAATGAATTAAACTTTCGTTTAAAAGTATCCTTCGAAAGTTATGATAGTTTGAATATGCACGGTTTGGGTATTTATTTAAATTCGCTAGATATTACAGTTGAGGAAGTGACATTCCAAATATCAGTTTTCCATTTATTTCCAGTTGTTAATAATAATTCGAATTGTTGACAACAAATTTAGTAGTTTTACCTAAACTTTAAATGCAATTGAATTCACTTTGAAAATTAACAATGGTTATGTAAAGTCTTATTTATGTACGTAGTTAGTTTCTATTATTTCTAAGTCAATTTTATAACGACTTTCTATCTTCTAATACATAACTTTTAACAGGAAGATCTATTCTAAGAGCCCATTTATAGTATTACTTGGAGCTACCATGTAGATATTTGGTAAGTAAAGAAGGAACGCCAGGAGAGTGAAATACCTGAATCTTGGTACAACAAAGCTCTACTAATCGCTCGCTCATTCACTTAATCGTGATTAGTTTTCATTAATTAAAAGCCACAAACAGTCTTGATGAAGCGATGTTTGAACTTACTGATAAACATTAACATTTTTTCCATCTAGGAAAATTTTTTTGCTTTTAACCAGGTGTCAAGTCGTTTCGTGGTGTAAATTTTTAATTTTCATCTTTTATAATGGGAACTTTGAGTACTTACTCACTTGATTGCGCCGCTTAGTAATGCCATTTTATTCAATGTTAAAAAATCAAAGATTTTAGTTTATGCTACAATTTCTCATGGATAAACGGAGAGAGATGGGAGAGAGTTTCATTAACTAATTTACTCTTTCATTTGAATAGTACAACAGTGTATTTGTATTTTTGTTCACTTTTTATTCCTCATTTTTCAACTTCTTATTTTAAAATTTTTCATATGTAAAGAAAGGTTATAAAATTTTTATTTTATATTATAATCTTTATATTATAAAATAAATATTACAATACAAATTAACATTTTATAAAATGTTAATTTAACAGAATACATAAAAAGTAGAAAATATTTTATAAGAGCAGAAAATATCTGGAAAGTAAATACAAAAATGTGAAAAGTTGAAAAGCAAGGAGTAAAATTTTACAAGAAATACTCTCAAGGATTAAACAACTATTCCTATCTTCCTCTTCTCAACTTCAAAATGACTTTTTTCTCGAGATTTTCTTTATATCGCAATAGGGTTTGATGAGCTCACCTCACCTTTACATCTCCGATAAACGAGAATGCTAACCTACATGAGAATTAAATGATCACATGATTAAGGGATTTGTTTACACCAGTTTTTGATATCATTGAGACAACTATTTACAAATGATTTTACTTTTGTTACTATAATATAAGAAGTCACATGTTATTTGTTAAGGTTTCTTTGAATGTTATAAATTTTCTTCCTATTTTTTCCTGATTGTTGATGTTTTGCGCTATTCCTTTTCAACTATTTTATTTCAACTATAATCTCAACAATTATGAAGTCAAATAACAGTTTTGCGCCTATCAAAATTTACCTCTGAGGAAGACATTTAAACATCATCTTTTTAAGTACCTACCTATCGGCTTGACGGAATTTTAGTTAATCGGAATTTGCGGACAGGAAGTTTTCACAATAGGGAAGAAGTTCAGGACTTTTAAGTTTTCGGCGCAATAGAGAAATTAAAAACGTTTTTCGCCCTAATGGCTAACTTGAACCTCTCTGTTCAAATAGTATATGCTTCGTTAGATTGTTTTTCCGACTAACTAAAATCTCCAATATCAATCTATATTCACCTGGTGTTAAAAAGAATCGAGATGATTTTTAAAAGTTGCTCATAAATTTATAGGAAATTGTTAGACCGAAATGCTAAAATTGGTTTCGGCTGACTGTTCTTCTGGCCGATTAAGAAGTTAACGTAACTTAACTTGAGCATCAGCGAAAACCAATCTGAGACACGGATTTATTTCCTGCATGAATTGTTTTACTAAAACTGCACCGTTCAGGAGGCGCTGTACATCTGGCTTTGATGAAATAAATTTTATGTTTCGGGAATGATAAATATATGCAGTTTGAGCGCAAAGATGAGGGTAGTGCAAAAAGGATAACGGTAGGAATAGGTGAAATCTCGTTAACCACATCATGCGTGTCAATTGAAGTAATTAACAAAATTGTATTTTTAGTTCAAAAAAATAATAAAATTTTTTAACTTACGGTGCAAAGTAGCACACATAGAGCACAACTGAGCACACATATCTCTTTTTATTTTACGAAAAATGGCGAAGCAAATTTATGCACATAAAATTTTCTCACAAATGTTTGTTTGTGCAAGCACCCCATTAATTCGAATATACTTATCTCGATGTATTTGGGGTTCATGGTCTTCGATACCTACCGTTTGTAATTTCGGGATGACCGATGGAAAATATTGTTCAAGAAGTTCTATTTCCAGCCCTTGTATCATGACTGTAACAATTACTTCTGGAGCGAGATTTTCCAATCTGTCACTGTTAAAATCGTTCGTGATATTACAACTGAGTGTAACTACGTAGCAAGCATACCATTTTTACTATTCAAAATATTACAATATAATGCAAATTTAAGGAAAATTTTTAAACTTTCTCACTATTTGTCTTACTGAATAATTTTTATCCTTAGAGAAATATGCCTTGGTTTGTAAATTACTAAGTTATATGAAATATTGTACTGCAGCACTGTTATTTTACCACAGTTTCATCAAAAATATGGCACGTAATATTAGAAATTTCCATTGTTATTTTTGAAAAAAATTGATAACTTTACCTCCTGAGTAATTTCCGCTTCTTCTTCATAACTCAGCGCTACCACAGCCAACATTAAGTTTATGAGATAAAATGAACCAAAAAATACTACGACAGTAAAAAATGTAACACTTATGGGTCCACACGACGACAAGACCTGAAATTTCAAAAATACATTAAATTTTTCAAAGTATAACAAATAATTTCATGTTCTTTTAAATTTTTTAATTAACTTACAGTTGAGAAGCTAACATAAAGGAGAATTAACAAATCAACTTTTATATCAAAAAAGAAATAAATACAAAGCAGAACCAAAAACATTAATTAAATAAAACGTAATGAAGAACGTTTTACACAAATGCGAGACACGTAGCACAGCAAAAATTTACAAGAGTTAAACGTGGCACTAAAGTTGCATTTCAAATGGAAGTTAATTAAAGACTGTTTGATGTGATTTTTTGTTTTAGAAATCGTACCAATTAGTCAATTTAATTGAAATACGTTAAACGGATATTATTATTCCTACCATATTGTAAACATTTTCCCAGTAGTCGAGCGTTATGAGCTGAAAAGTTGTGAGCATCGACCACAAAAAATTATCGAAACTTGTGTAACCATGGTTGGGGTTTTCACCCACACATAAACAAGTGTGGGTAATAGGGCAGTGACGCGCCCCAGTCACGTTTCCACACAACAACGGCTCACTAGTCTCATTTCTGACCATCCAATTTTCTGGATTATTAGTCCAACTGGAACACATGATTCAATTATTTACTTTATTATTCTTGTGAATGCTACATTTTGAAGTAGGAAGCTATTATTTTTATCTCAAATAAAGCGCTTTTTTAGAGTTTACAGTAATTTAACAGAAAATTAAATTTATCTAACGTCATCCAAATACCTAGCGTTACTTTCCTCAAGCGAAAGTAACTAATCACAATTAAATTACCATAAAAATGTTTATTAACTGAAAATATTTTGTTAAAAAATGTTACCATGCGATAATTTTAAATCGGCCACTAAAATCAAATAAAAACTTTTTAGGTTTCTTTTTCTGAAACATTTGTCTTAAAAAGCGCCAACACATCACGTTATGTGATGGGATCAAAGTTTTTAGGATTTATCTTGTCCACGATAGAATGATAGATCTTGATTTAAAGTATCTCCAAGTAATTCAAGCGACACATCAACGTTTTTAGTTTTAAACAGTTTAAATATTTTGGTTAAACGATTTGTTTAATTAAACGCTTACTAGAAAGCTTATTTATTAAAATTACTCACTTGAACCAAACTTCGTATGAAGCATTGTGGTCATCCATTTTCAATACGCATTTGTTTCGTAATTCACCCATGTAAACTTGTAAAGCAAACAGAGCAAACACCATAAGGCAAAATATTGTTAATGTCATTACTTCTGCTAATTGCTTAAATGAATGTAATAATGCGTTTATAATTGTCTTGAGACCTGAAACGAAACAGTATAATTAACAATAATTTAAATAAATTGTACAGGTAGTTTGTTGCAGCGCATACTGGGACTTTATGGGCATAAATTCGAAGCGTGAATCTGTCCCGAATTACTTTTTTGCCGAGTTGAATTGCATGTTAAACGATTTTCGCATATTGTGACAGATTCCAAATCGTTGGATGATGTTTAAAAATATTATATAATATTTAAGTTGTCGTGAAAATGCTTAAATAATATTTAAAATATTATATAAAACATAGGTAAAATATTTCCTATAGTTTTGGTCTTTAAATTTGTGAAAATATGTTTAGTCTATATAGAACTCAGCCGACAAAAATATTTGAACACATTAAATAAATTGCAGAACTTCTATAAAAATTTTATACATACACTATATACATTTTTTATTCAAGCCTGTTTGTTATATTGTTCTTGTCCTCTTTTTGGCAAAATTTATTTAATAAGTTTATATATTTTCTTAAATTATATTCGTCTGAGGAGTTTTAACAATAACAAAGCACTTGGCAAGGATTCTAACAAGCAATTAAATTTACGTTTTAAATTAACCCTTCGGCAGTCGCGCCTTTTATTTTCCTTAGAGCAGTCGCGCCGCGGACCTTAGGTCCGCATAATGAAATATCAGTTGTTTTGTGAGATTATGTTGCATATCACACATATTTTTGTGTATTATTGTGTACACATAAATTGGCGAGGTCATTACAATAAAAGGACTTAACAAAGAATTTAAATAAAACAAAGAGAAATAAATTGCCACATTTTAAGAAGCAGATAGTATACCAAAATTTTAACGGAATCGTAAAATTATCTATGAAAAATTGAAAATCAGTGAAAATCGAGATAATATGTACACATAATATGTGTACCAGAGGTCCGAAGAGGATATAAAAATAACTAAAAACACTAACATGATCAGTCGCGCAAGGAGGTCCGAAAAAACACACCACTAGACATCAAAGACTGATAACATACTGAAGGTAATTTTCTAGTCGGGTGATATTGATATCAAATTTTGCGTAACATAGTCAGGAAAGCATACCTAAGCACATCATTCGATACAATGATGATTATGTAAACAATATCAAATTTTATCAATAGTGCGGACTTCTGTTCCTCGACGCGACTGCCGGAGGGTTAATAATTTATTTAACTTGACAAAAAAAATACTGCGAATAATAGTACATTGTCTTATTCGGATTAAAAGTGAAACTTTGTTTGACAAGCAATTTTTGCATTTGCGAGGCGGAGCGCTAGCGGAGCCGAGCGAATGCAATAATTGCACGTCAAACAAAGACACTTTTAATCCAAATGAGACATACTACTTTTTCTCCAACCAAAAATTAAATAACATACATCATTAATAATGCGAAATTCAAAATTTAAATTACTTCAAACATTTTGTTTGAATATTCGTGTAATGAAAATCCAGTAACTGCAATTTTTGTTTTTTTATATTAAGTTGTCAAAGTCATCTGTCATAGTAAATTTTTATAGAAAATATATTGCTCTTCGTCCAAAAAATTATTAAGCAAGACGCTAATTTTAAGATACCAAGGTGGAAAATGTTTTCGCGCAGTGGTTGGTATGCATAAAATTAGTAGTGTTCCACAATAAGTGGCAAAATATTTACATTTGCATAATATAAGGGATAATACTGGATACAGTTTACGTCGAACTTCGGCTACACTACTTGTCGATCCTGGTGGTGACATTACCTGCCTTAACGCCATGGAGGTTGGAAATCTATTACTGTATGCGAGGGCTATATAGAAGATTCTTTAGGAAATAAAAGACATAGCCAAAAAAATATGTCAAGTTGACGAAGTTAGTACTAGTTTAACCCCCATTATTGATATTACCTATATAGCATCAATAATCAACAAATTGATGAAGATGAACCTATTGCTCAGGAATTACACTCTGAAGATCCGAGTACCAGTAGCGTAACATTCACCGATATTGTTAATAATTCCAATACTGGTAACAAAGCGGGTTTGCTTACTTTTTATCAATCTTGTGTAAATTATACATTTAATATTAACATGAAGGATTAAGGTATTAAGTATTTTTTGATTATTATTGTTATTCATGTAAAATTTTGTATAACCAATAAATTATTGACATTAAAAAATATATCTAATTCACTTTTAGGTCTAGCACTAAAAGTACTTTTAGTACACGTAAAAACAAAGTGTTGCTTAGCAATGTTGGCATCTTTATATTAATAACAAAAACGTCAACTTTTAGTTGAGGTAATGCTATTAAAAATGTACTGCTTTTAATACGGTTGGAGAAAAAAATATTTATATTTTGATTTAAAATGGTTTTTCTCCAACCGTATTAAAAGCAGTACATTTTTAATAGCATTACCTCAACTAAAAGTTGACGTTTTTGTTATTAATATAAAGATGCCAACATTGCTAAGCAACACTTTGTTTTTACGTGTACTAAAAGTACTTTTAGTGCTAGACCTAAAAGTGAATTAGATATATTTTTTAATGTCAATAATTTATTGGTTATACAAAATTTTACATGAATAACAATAATAATCAAAAAATACTTAATACCTTAATCCTTCATGTTAATATTAAATGTATAATTTACACAAGATTGATAAAAAGTAAGCAAACCCGTTTTGTTACCAGTATTGGAATTATTAACAATATCGGTGAATGTTACGCTACTGGTACTCGGATCTTCAGAGTGTAATTCCTGAGCAATAGGTTCATCTTCATCAATTTGTTGATTATTGATGCTATATAGGTAATATCAATAATGGGGGTTAAACTAGTACTAACTTCGTCAACTTGACATATTTTTTTAGCTATGTCTTTTATTTTCTAAAGAATCTTTTATATAGCCCTCGCCTACAGTAATAGATTTCCAACCTCCATGGCGTTAAGGCAGGTAATGTCACCACCAGAATCGACAAGTAGTGCAGCCGAAGTTCGGCGTAAACTGTGTCCAGTATATTCCCTTATATTATGCAAATGTAAATATTTTGCCACTTTTTGCAGAACACTACTAATTTTATGCATACCTACCACTGCGCGAAAACATTTTCCACCTTGGTATCTTAAAATTAGCGTCTTGCTTAATAATTTTTTGGACGAAGAGCAATATATTTTCTATAAAAATTTACTATGACAGATGACTTTGACAACTTAATATAAAAAAACAAAAATTGCAGTTACTGGATTTTCGTTACACGAATATTCAAACAAATTGTTTGAAGTAATTTAAATTTTGAATTTAGCATTATTAATGATGTATGTTATTTAATTTTTGGTTGGAGAAAAAGTAGTATGTCTCATTTGGATTAAAAGTGTCTTTGTTTGACGTGCAATTATTGCATTCGCTCGGCTCCGCTGGCGCTCCGCCTCGTAAATGCAAAAATTGCTTGTCAAACAAAGTTTCACTTTTAATCCGAATAAGACAATGTACTATTTTCCGTAAATAAATAAAAGTTAAATGTTGAATTTGTTGATTTGTGAAACTTAAAAAAAGCATTTTTATTTAACGTACAAACGTTTTAGAATACGTTTTTAAGGATTCATTATTGTATGTAGTAAAAAAAACTTATTAACGAGGTTAAAGTGACCATTCGTTTTTCTATGTCCGAGCTCTAGAAGCTACCCTAATTTATCGTATACAATTCAACCAACGAGTTGTGCTATCTAACCCTAAATGCTTTTTTTTAAAGATCATTTACCGATCATATAAAACTTTATTTTATAGCTTTATGATAAGTTGAATATAAGTTATTCATAACGATGCTAATTTTTGAAATTGATTTGATGCCTCTTTGCTTTTTGATATTAAATTCTTGGCACGTAACAGGTCACAATTTAAATTTTTACTTTCATCTTGACAACATCTCAAATCTTTCTTTATTTTATCTAGATCTTTTGTACAATATCGCAATTGTGTAATTTACAAAGAAGTACAAATTTTATTAAAAATCTAAGTTTCAACTTTATTTTATATCATAATTTTTTTAAAATTTTAATTATTCTTATTTTATTCTACCTACACATCAAAGAGAAGAAACATGTACTATATGAAAATAAAACAAAAGTTCTACATAAATGTGAAAAAGATTTTAAACTAAACCTACTGAAAACCCTAAAAATAAGTCGACAAGAAGAAATAATCCTTTAAGGAATAGATAACAGGAAACTTTTAAACCAACAGGTGATTGTGATTTCAAAGCTACTGCACGAGGTCTTCGAATAGAAAATAATATATTATTATCAATTATCATACAAGAGGTTAAGTTTGCATTATGATATTTTTTAATAGAATAATAAATTATTTTAAATTCGTATCGAGTTTATTGTCAAAACATTTTTTATGTCGGTACCTATTATTATTTAATATGAAAAGTTAACACATATCATAAATTATAATAACAGCTTCGTATGGTCTGGTGTGTAGTAACCCAATACAAAAAATTTTGTGAGAAGAATATTTAGTATTTAATGATTTTTCTTCAGTCTTTTATTTTTGGTTTTAGTTTGTTAAATATTTTTGTTTGCTTTATGTATTTAAGGTTGGATATTTTGTTTTTGTTGTTGGCCCAAGAGGCGACCGGGGAATTTCAACCCATAACTACTTATTCGTAGTCGTTTACGCTCCTTGATTATAATAAATTTGGATTCAAACTTTTGTTGTAAGTTTTGTAACAAATTTATTGAGTTTTGTTTTAGTTACTCCTCAAATTAAGTTTCCCTCAATATATCTCGGTGTAAAATACCATTGGACTCATAAAACAGTCAAATGGTGCTTGTACCGAGAACATCGGAGAAAGTTTAAATGTGTTGTTAAAAACACACTTCCCGGGGTCCACGGTTATAGCAACAACAAACCAGACGCAAGAAATGTCCCAAGCTAATGGAAACTTGCATTCCAGTAGGGATAGCAGAAGGTTAATAGGAAAAATCTTCACCTTGGAGAAAGTGAAATGGGCTATTAGTTTTCAGCCCTACAAATCACCTGGATGGGACGAAATATTTCCAGCCCTACTTCAGAAAGGAGTGGATCTGATCGCTCCATGTTTAACAGCAATATATAAAGCTAGTTATGAATTGGGGTATATACCCACAGCATGGAGAAAGGTTAAAGTGGCATTTTTACCAAAAGCGGGCAGAAGGCCTCCTGAAGAGGCCAAATCATATCGCCCAATTAGCCTAACCTCCTTTCTCCTCAAATCAATGGAGAAAATTGTTGACAATTATATTAGAAGCGAATATCTCAAAAGGATACCGCTTCATATAAAACAATTTGCCTACCAACCAGGCAAATCCACAGTGGATGCACTTCACCACCTTGTAAGAGAAATTGAAAAATCTCTCGATGCAAAAGAAATCGCGGTAGGAGTATTTATAGATATAGAGGGTGCCTTTGACAACACCTCAATTAGATCTATAAAGACAGCCGCCGCGAGACATGGCATTGAACTACCCACGATAACTTGGATAGAGGCAATGCTTAAAAGCCGAATAGTAACGGCTTCTTTAGGAGGGGAGGAAATCTCGATGGCTACGGTGAGGGGATGCCCACAAGGTGGGGTCCTATCACCTCTCCTGTGGTCCATTGTAGTGAACGACCTACTAAAGAAATTAACTGACGAAGGATTCTGCGTATTAGGATATGCGGATGACATTGTCATTATAATTAGGGGCAAACATGACGGCATAATCTCAAGCCTCATACAAACTGCCCTAAACAAAATAAATGATTGGTGCGAAAAGGAGGAACTTACAGTGAATCCTTCAAAAACCATCATAGTTCCATTCACTAGACGTAGAAAGATGAACCTAAAAGCTCCACAGCTTAAAGGCTTTACGATAAGTTTTTCGGGCGAGGTAAAGTATCTGGGGGTAACTCTGGATGCCAAACTCCTCTGGAAATCTCATGTGGATAAAATTCTCGCCAAAGCAACAAACGCCTTCTGGGCGTGTCGAAAACTCTTTGGAAAGACTTGGGGACTAAGACCGAAAATGATCCATTGGTCATATACGTCAATAATAAGACCCATTGTCACATACGCGTCAATTGTATGGTGGACAAAAACAAATGAAATCACGACACAAAGCAATATGCAGAAATTGCAACGGCTAGCGTGTCTGGGCATAACGGGAGCTATGCGAACAACCCCAACAGTGGCCATGGAGGCACTCTTGGATCTACCGCCTCTACACCTACAGGTGCAGAGGGAGGGTCTACAAGCTGCCACTAAAATTGCCCAAATCAGGAAATTCAAACCAGGAGACAAGACAGGTCACCTAAAGATACTGGACTTTCTAAAGCCAGATCTGTTTGAAAAGCCTTGGTATATCTTTCCAAGAACTTTTGACTTTCAGAAGCCGTTTGAGGTTGTTATTCAGGACCGCAATACGGCTAGAAATAAAAAAATACAAGCGGATAATAAATCCTCCAACTGGTACACAGATGGATCAAAAACTGAACAGGGAACTGGAATAGGCATACATGGCCCAAATTACTCGGCATCAATAGCCTTAGGAACCCATCCCACAATTATGCAAGCTGAAATACTTGCGATTGAACTGTGTGCCCATGAATGCCTTCGAAGGAATTTAAAGGGAAAGCAGATCAATATAATGTCGGACAGCCAAGCTGCGATAAAGGCACTCGAAGCAAACAGCTTTGAGTCCTTGTCTACATGAGAATGTAGACAATCTCTCAAGAAACTGGCAATGGGCAACAAAATTGCCCTACGCTGGGTGCCAGGTCATGAGGGAATTGAGGGTAATGAAATAGCCGACAGACTGGCTAGATCAGGCTCAAAAACGCCCCCAATTGGACCTGAACCATACTGTGGGCTAACCAAACTACACAGGGGGCTAGAGGTCCAAAAATGGGAGGCAGAGAACAAGGAAACTCTCTGGAATAATACACCAGGACAAAGACAGGCGAAGAAATTTATAAAGTACTCGACTGCAGAGGCTAAAAAGCTTCTTCTTTTGACAAAGAATGAAATTAGACTCATTACGGGGTTGTTCACCGGACACTGCCCGGTGAAATATCACCTAAAAAAAATGAGACTAGAAGATAATGATAGGTGCAGTCTTTGTGAATCGGAAACGGAGACGGCCGAGCACATCCTCTGTAACTGCGATGCCTTAGGCCGACTTAGGCTTAAACATCTGGGACAGTTACAACTGACGCCCAAAGAGGTAAAAAGCAAACCCCTCAGGAGCATTCTGTGTTTCGCTAGCGAAATTGAATTCCTGAATACCTAATTAGTAGGGTTATGAACAAAAGATCAATACTGGTCGCAGTTCTGAAAGGCTCTCGTAGCCAATCGACCCCTAAGTACCAATACCAAATACCAATACCTCGTTGGTTGTTTTGGATGAACAACAATCTGTCTACATACGTACAAACTGTACGATGTACGATGATTGTTCAATGTTAATTCAGTTTGTTTTTATTGATTGTGTTCATGTTTTGTATCTGATTTAGGATATCTAACACCATAATCCAATTATTTGGAAAACTTCATGCGTTTTTTGTTGGTGAAGTCTGGTTTATCTTGACTAATTACACTTTGTCAATCGTATGTGTTGGTCCATTGTGATGATGGTTATGTCTCTAAAGAGAACTCATGCCTGACCATAATCCAATGTTTTTACTTTTGTATTGTGTTTTATTGTATTTCTAGGTGCTCAATAGTATCTTGTTTCTGCTGTTGATTTCCAGACAACAACCTGAGTGAAATAACTCATTAATCGCAGCTCCCAGGATCACTTTTAAAGGCATAACTGAACAAGGTGCAACAAGAGTAAGTTCTTGGTTTCACCTTTAATTATAGACTTCTGTATGCATTGCAAGTGAACTGTATATGATTGTTAAATTGGTGATTTTTATCCAATGCCTGATTGTATAGAAACAGATACTTATAATCAATTTTTCCTTATTCCAAACCTTGTCATTCATACATCACATTTTGATAACTTCATACTAAATAATATAGCTAATTCTCCGATCCCTCGAGTTTTATTTAGTAAGATTAGTACCAAGATCAACCTTTCCCTTTGTCACCTTCCGAACAATCATCTCTAATTGTAAGAGTAAGAAGAATGAATGAATACAGCTATGCATCCAATAATATTATTGGTAGTGGCACAAAAATTGAACATTTTATGTTACAAGGTAGCAAGAGGAAGTATAGGAAGATTTACGAACACTACATATTGGTATTTGAGAAATATCAACAAGAAACAGAAAGCAATGGCCCAATATATCAAATTATTCAATGAGCCCAAAAAGCGCTGTAGTACGAGCTTATTATAATAGTTTAAAATATTTACACATAGTAACAAAGTAACACCAAAGGGAACGAAAATAATCATACCAATAAATATCTATTCATTCCCAAGGAATACAATTCCACACCAAATTTTCCAAAGCCATTACTGTCGTTGTTAAAGAACCATCTCGCAAAATATTGTAAATCGGTGTTGGAAAGGAAACGAATGTTCAAAATGGATATGATATTATTAATATATCAACTAAAGGAATTATTTTTCAATGACACCTTACATTTAATCTGTTCAGCCAAATCTTCACATATTACGTGAAGCATGCAAATAGTTTGCTTTTTAAATGAGATATCTTTAAATTTGATTCATAATAAAAGATTATTATTGGTACTAAACAACATTATAATATTCTGTTTTAGACTGTTGTTATCTTTTCAATACTGAGTTACAGTATTCTGAAAAATGGCACATTAAGATCGTAATGTTCCGACCATATCTTATGATTTGCATTTTATTTGTAGTCCCGTATCTACTACCCTAAAGGCTTCTAGTTTGTACTAAACTGTAAATGCATTCCTTGAACAATAACAATTCATACCAATAAATTTTAAAAAAAGAAATAAAAATTTTTTGTTTTACACAAATTTCGAGATCAAAACAGCAATTATGGTCTGCACAATAGTCGATTAAACCACGAACAATTTATTTAACGGTGTAAATAGTAATATTTGCCGGATATATGAGCTAACTATAATAAAAGTGAATTGCGTCGAAGTAATAACGGATCTTTATTTAACAATAATTTATCTCTCATAATATAAATTTTTAGCCGCAGTTTGCTTCAAAATTGCAAATTATAACGGAGTCTAAATAACAAGAAATAACTGTTGATCTGATGTATAAGTAGGTCTTCTATAAGTTATAAATTCTCTTGCAGATCCGTAGCTCATCGCATTCTGTCAAATATAATCTAAATGTAAAAATGAACCTGCAGTATTATTTATCCATTGTTATAATTATAATAACAACATTTTTTGCTTTAATTGAGTGTAATTGTGAATTTTTGCGAAAAGTTAGCTTTACAGCGATTACCAAAAATAATGGAAACATAGAAGTAGCTGTAAGTAATTGTCAAAATTCTAGAATATTTAGTGAAGATGTAACAACGGGCATTTATATTCAAAACCAAAGTATAATCAATTTACCAAATAATGCGATTTCAAATATGGCACAGTTAGAGGCGGTTTCTTTTAATGGTTGTAACATTGAAACCATCGAAGCAGGAGCTTTTAGTAACAACGTACCAGTGCTCTCCGATATATTTATTGTCAAATCGTACATTCAAGAAATACCCAAAGGAGTTTTTAATAACTTGCCATCAGTGCAAAAAATTCGTTTAAACAACAACCGCATACATATTATTCAAAAATATGCTTTCGCTAATAACATAATTTTAAAAAAAGTAGACGTTTCCAACAACAAATTAAAGTACTGGGATAGAGATTGGTTTGACAAATCGAAAGGAATCGAGAAACTTAATTTTGAATTTAATTTAATTGAGAAAATACAGAAATCTGCATTTAAATATTTAACTAATTTGACATCCATAAATTTCAATTACAATAATATTTCTTCCATCGAATCTCGAGCTTTTCAAGGTATTCGTCATTTGAAATATTTGGGTTTGCGATATAATCGTTTAACGACGTTGCAACCCACAATATTTCCTAATAAGGTTCACATTGATTCTTTATTTATAGATGCTAACAAATTTAATTATATATCCACGTTAACTTTATTTAGAATGTCTGTAAACAATGTGACTTTAGATGGAAATCCGTGGGGCTGTTCTTGTTTAGCTAATGTTGGCTTATGGTTAAGATTAATAGATGGAAGGGTAAAATTTTCCAAGTATTGTAAAGGTCTTGATATTTTGCAGTGTGTTCATTTAGAAGATAAATATTGTAGCGAAACCGTTAACGAAGAGTTAACGCAAACGTATTATAATTCGGTCAAATCTCATTTAACGCAAAAGAAAATTGTAAATGATTATTGTGTACGCTTGGATTAATTAAAATTAATGTACCTACCTACTTTATTGTAATTTATTAAATTTTTGT
The DNA here is from genome assembly GCA_958510855.1 of Rhagonycha lutea. Taxonomy (NCBI): domain Eukaryota; kingdom Metazoa; phylum Arthropoda; class Insecta; order Coleoptera; family Cantharidae; genus Rhagonycha; species Rhagonycha lutea. The sequence continues at coordinate 23,308,102 of OY294036.1, forward strand.
TATACAACAAAAGCGCTGTGTTTTGTGCTATTTTAATTTTATTGTGTGTAAGTAAGACTGTATTTTTGTATGAAAATGAAATATAAAATTGTAAAATATTAGAAAAAAATTGTATGTATTTTAAATAAATTTTTTTAAACAAAACTCCAATTTTTTAAACTTGTCAACAATACTGCATTAATGTTTAAATAAAATGGAATTAATAGGTAATATTGAAATTTACTTTGAAAATCAAAACTGGTTGATTGGATTGACTGGATGATTGGAATATTATGACCTACATACTATTATGTCATGCGAAAGGATTTAAACAGATCATGAAGTTAGTAATTTTATTTAATTTTTAATATTATGTATTTGTATGCAATTCAGCTCACTGGGAAAATTATTATATTTTTAACATTTCAGTTTCGATTTTTCTAAAAACTTTTTAATATAAATTGCAACATTCTGTATGTGACAAATATATATATTTATTTAGAAAAACCAAAAAATGTATCAGTGTCACTTATAAAATACACTTTAAGTAATTTGAAAATGTTTTTCCCGTATGTAACATATTTTGGCGACAGTGTATTTTATAATTAAATTTGTATGACTTTTTGTTACAAACAGGAGTTTCTACAGTTTTTGGTTTTTCTAAAGTTTTCAGATTATATCAAACATTTATGTCATGCCTAATATAAAAAAGTTATGATACGCATTTTTTGAATAACATTTTTAATATAAAATTTAAAGTACCTTTTTTATTCGTTCGAAATTGACACAAAAACAGTGCATTTTTTAATCTAAATAAAATTAAGTAAATCACTCAAAAGGGGTTTCTGTATTATACAGATGATTGTTCGTAAATATCTACAAATATTTTGTCGCAATTAAGACAAACCGTCACACAGTGGGCCAGATTAAGACATTTCTTGCCAAAAGTATAATAAATCGATTTCACGACTTTGGAGAAACAGATAAACAGCAAGGGAATAACTGACGACAAAGCTAATACTTCGCTGAGCAAGAAGACATAATCCCTATTCTTGTGCAATTTGCTTTCTGCATCCCTACAAGTAATTACTTACGTGTTTAGCAACATACAGGGTGAAAATAAATTTACCAATTTTAATTTTTCTTTAACATCAAACTGTAATATAACTTATAGCTATGCTTTGACATACTGACAGAATAGACTACAAAATTTTTTGTTTAAAGAAAACCCAGTTTGTTGGAGCTCGGGAAGTTTTATAGTTTTTGTTTGACATATTTCAAAGGGTGGAGAGCTATTTAAACTTCATGTTCATCTAGCAGGGTTCGAAATATCGATTTGTCAATTTTTACATTTTCTTAAAGTTAGATAATATGATGAAAATATCAGGTGAAAATTTAAAGCCAAAATTCCACAAAATGGCAAAGTTAAAATAGTTATATAAAAGTTATAGTAACTATTGACATGCCGCACTGGGGTCCAAAAATCATTATAACCATGGTCACTCTTTCACTACTTTCCCAAGAACCACACGCCACTAGGAGTGGATCCTCTAAGGTGAGCAAGGCCAAACAAGCATACACAATAATTGACCCCGAGGCTTCCATCTCTGTAGCAGTTTTTGTTTTTGAAAGCGCGACCGCCCTAGGTCCAAATGTTTCAAGGATGATTCGTAATGAAGATTTATAGATTTACATGCCATATCATGTTTAAGCTGTTGATTTGGAATCCACCAGGGTTTCATCCTTCCGTGCCATGCAAGTCTCCTTGTTATGGGTTAAAGCCGTTGCCCCTAAATAATTAGTTTCCTCCAGAACTGACCTCCTGCATCATGGAAGTCGTATGTTAAGGTCATTAGCCCATCCTAATTCCCAAATTGACACGAACCTTTCGCCTTTAACCTTTCGTCATACGTTAACATCATCGTCCTTTTGAGTTCTAAGGTAAGTACAATAAGTATGTGCATTTTCTCCTGGATTAACCTCCTGCACCATATTATGGTGGTCATGAGTTAAGGTCATTAGCCCATCCCAGTTCTTATCTGAATATGAATCTGAAACCTTCCGCGCCATGAGCTGGACATGGGTTAAGATAATCGTCCTTTTGCGTTTTTAGGTAAGTACAATAAGTACGGGAGTCATTTGGTTTCCTTCAGGGATTGACATGAATAAGTTAGTGGTTAGGTTTTTGCCCATTGGGTTACCCTAGTTTCCTTCAGGAGATCAACCCCCTCCCTGCTTTATGCGACCTTCGTCATCGTGAGGCTCCGAGAGTTGGAACCCTTTAGGTTACCCTACAGTCTTATATAGGGTGGCTTCTATCTCCTGCCCGCCCCGAGAACCTAACATTCACCCGAAAGCAGTCCATAATCCTATATAACGCGGCTGCTACCTTTTACCCGCCTTGAAGACCCAATTATAAACATTAGTGTAAACTAGATTAAATTTCAAAAACTAATCTTTAAAAATATCCTCACTTTTTACCATTCTATGCCACAACACTGTAAACTGCCACTTACTGCCGATTAATAATACTTTTATATATTTGGATTTATAAACATATAACATTGCATTTCAAGTTTGTGAACCATATTTTTACTCGATCCTGTATAATAATATTCTCCATAAATAAATCAATATTGTTTTTAGTATTTCTCATCATTTACACAACAATTTCGAATTAAATATAATAATCCAGTTGCAACAATTTAAACACTACCCGATTTTATCAATGGAATTTGTTTTATTAATTTTCCATGACTTTGAAAGTTGAATTCTATGGCAATCCAAAGTTTTATGATCCGATTAAGAATTTAATTTGATATGGTCATTGTCTGTCCTATGGACTGTCCTATGACTAGTCTCCGTTCTTCTCAAGGCATATAAACATTAACCACCATTAACATCAAATCCAGGATACAAGAGCATATCTGAAGGCAAGTCTAGCAAGCTACCTGATGATATAAAAATATTTATATACTTAAAGTTCCTAACACAGCCGAGGAAACGACGCTGTTGTTGGGAGAATAACAGGTGTTAGCCTACTAAAAGAGGATTTTTACAATTGCTTCTAGAAAGTGGAAGAAAAGATTAAGAATTTTCAATTTCCATACCCTAACCTCAATTTAATAATGGTAATTCGTTTTACTGTTCTTCCGTTAATTTCTTACTCGAATTCCAACCAAGTTGTCCTTTGTATGACCTATCGAGGATGTGAAGAAGCTGACGAAACAGTGGAGCATGTGCTCTGAATTTAGCCGGCTCTAGCGTTGAAAGGAAGATCCATGTTTGGGTAGTTCTGACCTAACATGGTCAGTGTTAGTGACACACTGCCCTTTAAGAACCTGATATTAATGAATTCTACATAGTGTCTACAAAATCCTGTATGTATCAAGTCTGGCTTGAGTGCTATTTACATATTTTTCTGTAAGTTGAATAACTATGAATCGTGAATCTGCAGTGCTGTAAATTATCATGAATTTTTCATGATTATTGGTTATTAATTACATACAGCTATCGCTGTATTGTGAACATTAAAGTTTGTGAAAACATAGTTTAACATGCTATATGGATATTCCAAAACGTTAACAAAGAAATATCATGTGTTACGAACACACAAGGAAAATTTTTGTTCAATTGATAACATTTTCAAAATTGAACTTTTTAAAAAATGGAATTAACCATGTAATTTCCCTATGTTTGGATGAAATATTGACATACTATTAAATTAGCGATTTGACATGAATTATGAAATTTTTAACACAAAACTATTTTCATATAATTTGAGAACATCGTCCTGTATATTTTGAACTAATTTAAGATACGCAGATCGATAACAAATTCTACTTATTTTTATCCATTTACTGATTTTCATTTGACACCGTTTGGCACATAGACATTTATCGCATTATCCATTTTTATTAGCGTAGTAGCTTAATGCAAAAAAATTGGATGTAATCTGCAATGTCTGCTACTGAATTACTTCGAAGTGAAGCTATACCTAAATCAAATTTAAGAAAATGTTTAATTCGATAATAATACCTTCGTTGAAAGTTTCAATAACTTTTCTACCTAATTATAGCAACAGTAGTAGTTTTTTGAGACACTTTACAATTATTTAGTACATTAATTTGTAAGTTTCATTTTATATTTTGTTGATTTTTCAGTTTTGTTTCAGTACTTTTTTGATTAATGAAAATTATCAAGCTTAATTACAACTTTTCTAATGTTGAGGGAAATGTGAAAGGTGAATTCGATTTTATGATTAGGATAAAAATGAAAACGTTCTTAAAATATAAATGTGGTTAAAAAAGAATTGAAACTTATTTAGTTTCTTTATGAAGAAAAATAAAGCATTATTTGTGACGCTTTCTAACGATTTCTGTGTTTATTTGATATTCATAGAATATGTAGTAATTACGTTACTTTTACATTGTTAGCGCCCCAACTAGGAGAAATAGACATATAGCGTCACCGAGCGTCACAATCATTGACCTAAATAATAATAATGACAAAAATATGCGGTGTAAAGACATTAATATGGCAATGTATTAAATCTTCAAATCTGTTGCACTAGATATAATCATAGTGAAACTACGTATAAGATAATAATACATTGCGATGTTAATGACTGTCACCATTAACAACCGCATCTTCTTCTTCAGCCTATCCTAGTTCACTTCTGGACCATAGGCCTCTCCAGTAATGGAGGTGTTGATGGTCATAATTCACCAAAACCTCCATTAGTAAAATTTTATTTACTACCACCTATTTAAGTTTTCCTTATTTATGGTCAACGACAATATGACGACTCATGGACCGTCGTAAAACCATTATAAGTCGGCAAAAACAGTTATCTGAATATATTCTAATTATCATACTCCTTATGACTTGACGAATTTCGATACAGATTACAAGTATTCAACAAGACTTGCCTCTACAGTCTACACGATGTTATAATATAATCTTAAAAAGGTTACTGGAACTGTCTCTATGGTTACAGCAGATTTACCAATTTAATATTATGTATAATTAATATCCGCTCGCTCTCCTGGTCCTAGTCGATATCATACGCATTACATAATATACAAGACTGATAAATCAAAACATCATTTTTGTTATAACATATTTTTAAATTCAGTTAATTACTTAGTTTAAATTGCACTTTAAATTAAACTTGAATTTCATACTAATACGGCCGCTATGGTCAATGCAAATATGATACATTGGGCTAATCTAATAATAAAATACTTAATCCAGGTTTTAAGAACTTAATTAAATATGCGTTGGGAAAATTATTCGAACATTTTTCAAGAAAATTGCATTTTTCCGTCAATACGACATTAATTCAAATTTATAAAATATGTCGTAAATTTGTTCCATTCTAGAGAACCATCGTGTAACTGACAATTCAACTAATTTATTCAATATTCTGCATACGACACCAATGATTACAGTAACTTATTTCGTGTTTTAAATATTTGTATGCAAATATGCTTTGTCAGGTAAAATTTATTATTAAAATATTTCTAGAAGCAAGCAATGTAAAATTTAATCTTACCAGGCAAAATAGATATAGTCTTTAAAGCTCTCAATACACGAAATGTTCGTAATCCTGCAAGATTTCCCACTTCCATACCAATTGTAGCGTATCCACTAGTTATAACAACAAAATCCAGCCAGTTCCATGGATTTCGAAGATACGTATATTTATTTAGAACGAATCCTTTAGCTATACTTTTTATTATCATTTCAGCTGTGTATATAGCTAAAAAAATATACCTAAAACATAAAAAGTTAGAATTATTGATTGAATTCCATTATAAAAATTTTTATATCAAATACTACATGGTTTACTTTACAAGACAAGTTTTTAATGGAAGCATCAGCAAGTTTTATATTTTTATGCGTTTTTTTTTCAATAATACGGAAGAAACTCAAAATAAATGTGAGAAATTTTTCTGAACTCGAGAAACGCTTGTTAAGAAAATTGAATAAAATTTTCTCGAAAAGTTTAGCTGTGATCGCATTATCAAGCACAAATACTTTTTAAGCATTTTCTGTTGTAAAGGAAAACTCTTCTTAATGCATACATAATAAAAAGTTAAAAAGGTAAACTACGCTCTTTAAGCTATGATAAATATTATTCAAGTTAACGACTTTATGTTACTCAACAAGTTAACATTATTTTTTTTATGAACGTACTTAAGTATGATGTACAAATTGAATTATAGTAAAACGTTTCAAATGATTTCTATTTCGTCAAAATTTTAGAAGAGTTTTATATTGTTTTTTTTTGTGTTACTCGACATTAATGGAAAATGTCAAAGTATGCTTTGCTAGATTTTGATGTAGCAGATCAGGTGTGTATAAAGGTATCGAAGATTATTAAAGATACATATTTCGTATTTTATTGCAATATAAAAATGATTGGAATTACAATCCATATTTTATAAAACATTTTGTATGTAACTTAATTTTGCAAGGGTACTTCAGATGTGACGGTTTATTTTAATTGACACGTTAATACTATACCAGAACTAACATTTTAGTTACACTTTAAGGTAAACTGTATTATATAATTAAATTGTATAAGTTACTCTGCTAGTACATAGGGTAAAATAGTGGATCTCACAAGGGGCGAGCCAACACTGGACCTCACCAATTTGCACCATTTTTAATATAGGTACCTTTTGGTCATAATTAGTTATAAATCAGCCGAAAATTTAAAATTCGATAACTCAACCAATTAGGAGAAATGATTTCTGTACAAATCCATTTGCATTATGCCAAGGATAACAATGTAAATCTTATGGGAAAATCATGGGTTGCCTATTCGTAATGCATATTAACTTATAAAATATTACTCGCGATACAGACAATGTAAAATTACCTTCAATTTTCATTCTTCAAAATCTATTTTCTCCAACTTGGCTGAGTTATGGTATTTTAAGTTTTCACCTAATGTATGATTAATTATGACTAAGCGGTATATTAAATATGGTGAAAATTAGCGAGTGCCAGTATTGGCTCGCCTTTTGTCAGTAGAACTTTGAAAGGTTTAAATATGTATTCATTATTTCTGTAGAAAAAAAGTATTCTTAACTTTCAGCTTGATTTAGTAACATTAGAAATTTCAAAATTGAGCTTACTGTCATGGCTAGGAAAAATGAGTATTGTGTCACAACGATCTAAATTTAGCACCGAAAACCGGTTACAAGTCACAATTGCATTAAATTTTGTGTTTCGAATGAAATAAACGCAAGAAACCTTTTGAAATGTTGCAGAAAGCCTTTGGAGATAATTGTTTGTCTCATTCAGAAGCGATTCAGAGAACGGAGAGACGGTTAATGACGATCCTCGCTCTGGAAGACCATCAACATCAATTGATCAGAAAAACATATAAAATAACATCGACAGTTAATAAGAAGCATTAGTTGGGTGTTATGCGTCGTTTAAGGGAGTCTGTTAGAAGAAACCGACCAAATTTGTGGAAAATCAACACTTGACTCCTCTATGGTTTGGTCGCTGCACCCAACTTACATACCTAATATTATATGAACGGCCAAACGCCTTATTCTTTTGATTTATATTCCCGAAGCTCAAATTACCACTTCAAGGAAATCGTTTTAAGTCTATAGATGAGTCCTGGAAGTTTTTGAATGCATCAGTGGTACATCTTATTACAGATGAAATTTACAACAAAATCAAGTACCCTTGCAATTTTTCGAAAAATGGGATCATTTTCTCCGCAGAAAACAAATACATTTACAGGAAGATATTCATGTCTTTTACGATCGTAAGGCTACAGGACAATCAATATGTGATGTAGGAGAATTCTTATAGACAGTCACAATATGCCATATATGAATTTAGTTATTTTCCTCTCTACATCCAAAGTTATGATCTGCGTTTACATCAGTTGCTGGAGTTAACATGGAGGTTCGTCTTATTTAGCTGCCCCCAACACTCGCAGTAGCTTCTTAACATTTCCATAGAGTGTATTTTCAAGTACTAGATTGGTTCGGCGTAAATGAATTTTTAATTTTTGACAGCGGATAGGAGTATAAACATTCTATATTTATGCCAATTATGACAAAATGACAGCCTGTTCCTGAAGTATCTTTTAGGAAGGCATATTATGGCTGTCGACAAATAGGTATAGAATGGTTCCATCTCCGCTTGTATTGAGAAACTCCCATTGAATGGTATCTAATGAATACTGAACCCGATGAGGCAGACAAAACAAGTAATTTCACTTGGGAAGATTTTGAGATTCTTTCCTGAATATCAAAATTTAGGAGATTAACAAAATGAGGTCGAAAAAGAGAAAAATACAATCAACATAAAAGAATATTAATTTTTTTTAAATATTTGTAATTTTGACTACTTATAATGAATGGACAGATTTGGTTTTACCACATTTTAGTATAAGATGCAGGACTTAATAAGATGGGCTATGAAAGGAAGTAATTATTATTTTGATTTAAAGTTAATTAGCCATTGTCTGATAGATTTCCAAGAAAATGCATCTACATGTGCCCCACTTTCACCTACACACAAATTAAATACAATACCCTCTTTCATTGGTAGTTGGGTAAAACAACATTAAAAAGTTGTACATAGTAATTATCAGCGATTTTAAGTTTAGGAAATATCCTTTTTACCGCACAGATAAATTGAGAACGATCGGGATTTGAACCTATGACCATTAGATCTATAGCTCCATTCCCTAACTACTACACCAAACTATCTATACATTAATAGATACATTAATTTTGATATTCAGGAACAACCTCAAAATCTTCCCAGGTGAAATTATTTGTCTTGTCTACCTCATCGGTTAACAGAATGTACGGAAATTTTTTTATAAATATTGTAAATAAATAAATTACAAAGAGTACAAAAAATAAAAAAAAAATGAATTATTAAAAACAATATCGGAATAATTTATACAACAATACTAAGAAATCAAATTAACTTCATTATCCAATCAGTGCCTATTAAAATAGACTAACTTCGAGCTTCAATAAACAATCCGCGATCGTCGCGTCGTATGAAAAAAAGTGTAGCGTGCTTTATTGTTGTAAATTTAATTTTCAATTAGAACATTTTGCACCTTATAATAGAATTATCTAATATTTATTATGAACTCTAAGATCTAAAAACGGCAAAAAGGTAAGACTATTCCAAAAAGTTAAATTTATTTGTTTATATAGCTACAAAATAAACAAAGGAAGGTTGAAAACTTCTCCAAATGTTTTCTCGGTAGTTCTCAACAAAAAAAAATTATCAAATTAAAAAACATAAAAAGGGTGATGAAATTGTTGACTTTTGCACCTCAAGCTTCGAAGTTTAATGCCGGTGTGCAAACTAAACAACTAACTTGACCATAATGTTTTTTTGAAAATTATTTTAGAAAATTTTATTTTGGTTTTATTAAGATGGAATGAAAAATTCACTTCTTCTTTTTAGAATAGTGTTAATAACGTTTAACTTATGTGAATTTTGCAATGCAAAATGAATTTCACCACCTATATAAATAAGAGACAAAAATAATTGCAATGTTATTGTCAACCATTTGAGCTTATCATTTTATTTTATATGGAAAACTCATTAATACCAAGTATCCATCATTTAAATAAATTTTTGATTTTATTTTACATCAATTAACTTCTGTGGTTTTGAAATTAAAAGTGAAAATTAGCCTTATTTGTCAAACTAAATTTTTTTATTTTGTTCAGCAAGTTTTCAACATAAAAGTTTGTACCTATATCAAGCAATTTAAAAAATAATGAAGTTAGTATTTGAATAATAAAAAAGGTTATTTATATACTTACTATACGACTCTCGTAGTTGATGAGTAATCCGCGAACGTATAAAAAATTATAGAGCCAGGACCATTCAAAAATATTACAGTTGTTAAATGCAAAATATATTTACTTCCTTTTAGTTTTACTTTGATGTAATTTTACAAAGTGAGTGGTAAGATGAGTTTCCATTATTCATTTCAAATGATCAAGTCAGCTGCATTTTATGGACATTAACACTGAATAATAAATTGAATATTATCTTAACTCTTAACTGATTTCATTCAAACGAATAACTGATATGATAGATAGAGTAATACAAAATTTTGAGAAGATGTGGGACAGACAGATAATTTTATATGGTATAATTAAATTCATATGAAACGTCAAATATGCAAAATGGATTATGTAAATTCATTATTTCCTTGTAAATATCAAAACAGTCAGAATCGTTCAACCAACCATCAACTTTGAATTACTGTTATGTGTATTCTTATGTATCATCAATTTATTATCAAAACTGTTATAAATTATTAGCTCAATATGGGATGAGCCTAATGAAATAAGTAATACAATAACGATCTTTAGCTATTTTGAATCAAATATATGATTTTAAGTTTCTGATACAGAAGTTATCGCTGAATAGTAAATCAATTGAGGCTAGGTCATGGAACATTTTGTAACCCAATAGTGAAGAATCGATGAAAAACGTGACGATTCGGTACCGAAATTTAATGATAAGCCAATTTAGAATCTCAAGTTAAAAATTAATTGAAATTTTGCAGCTTATCTAGAATAATATGCACGTAACAACATTAAAATGTCGAAAATCTACATAAAAACGATAGGTCTAGTCTTTGTTTTTAATAAACAAATTCGAAAGTCATCGTGCAGATATCGAAGGTGTCGAACTCGGAAACAATGTGCTTCTATATACAACAAAGTCTAGAGCCCATATACTTAAATATATCAAAAATAGAGCAGGTTCTAAATGCGTCAATGACAATTGTATTAGTAAAACTGCATTTACGGCTACCGAGGTTGGAAAAATATTTATTTTAATCCAAAAGTTCGTCCCAAGATAAGAGAATGGGCCAAATATGAGATTTCCAAAACCTCTTGTGGTTTGAATTTATACGCAAGGTCAAAATTACCAATACTACTCCAACGTTAGAACAATTGCCAATGTTGACTACTATAAAAGTTTGAATACGAAAGCTAATTGTAATGTTGAATTTTTCATTAATCTGCCCAACTACGAATGGAAGAATTGTTAAATATTCATGATAAATAAATTCAACTGATTTGATCAACGTAAACCCAGCTTTAGCCTATGTGAACTTTATGTTAGATTTGAACTTTGTTTATTTGAAACTTATAATTTAAAAAGTGACAACCTCTATAAAAGTTATTTTTATTCGCTTTTTTATTTTTGCTTTAGGTTAAGCTACATTTTACAGTTTATTGAATTAAATGTACTTAATTTTAACTAAATATAAACACGTCTTTGATGTACCTTCTATACCGGAAATGCTAAAAATAGTATACCGACAGATTTCCTTTAAAGAAGGAAACTGAGGAATAAATGTGCAAACGAGTGAAGTGAATTGATAGTAAATCAATTATAAATTATAATTGCTAGTTTCATTGTTGTAAGTGTCAAGTTTGTAATTTAATTATTAGATAATATTTTCCATTAATAATGTAGAATATCAGCAACTATTATAGCTTATATTATTTCTGTTAATATAAAACTTGATAATAGATACATTATCACTTTCAAATACTTCTGAGAATTTCCATTAGTTCGATTGAGTTGTAAAATTTTCTAATAATGATTTTCATTAAATACTTACTCAGCTTCTTCGATGGTTTCTGCCATGGCTAGGAAGACACAATTGAGCAATATGGTTGCCATAACACAGTAATCGAAGAACTGATTAGTTGATATGTATATACACGCTTTTCGAATCGAATTCCATGGATTAAAAAAGAAGAATGAACTAGTTGCAGTGAAACGATGTATATAATTTTTACGAAAACGTTTGGAGACTACGCAAAATGTCTGAAACAAAAAGAATAATTAAAATCAAACTTGATTGCTGAATAAAACATTATATTTTTATTCTAAGAATAAATTTTATTGGTAATTTGTCTATTATAAATATTATTTTAAATTAAATCAATTTTCAGTTATTTGAATGCAATAAAAATCAAATATAATTTTATGAGCTCATGTAGATATTTTTAATTTTAATTATTTCATATTATGATAAACTATGTTGTTATTCTGATGACCCCAACTAATATTATTTTAGTGAAAACTGGAAGCATCTCTACTCTGGAATAGATAGTGTAAATTTCATCTATTTGAATGGTTCGGAATTGAGATAATATGAAGGTCCCCTGGGGACACAATAAGTCCGAAAATTAATTTAAAGATCAACTATCAAGAATAGCATAACAATTTTATTCTAGAGAATATTTCTATAATAACTATAACAAAATTTAATGGATGTTCTACAAATATGTATTTACCTAAGTTTTGAAATTTAAAGCCTTATAAGTAGTTAAACGTTGTTCAGCTGACAGGGATTGCTGCAATATGTAAACCGTAGTGACACTCATGTATCACACTACCTCCGTTAAAGATCCCATTATTTACAATTTCAGTTTGAATACTGTTCGCTGGATTTGAATCAGTTTAAATTAACACAATGTTCTTCGAGCGTTAGATTCGTGCTTCTATGTAATTAATAAAATGTGAAAATAAGCATTCACAATTAATTAATATTTTATGACTCCATACTCGTATTCAATGGATACGGATTGCCATGGTATTCATATTCTCCAAAAATAACCAAATAGCATATCCTACAACCTACCTATTACTATTAAACACTACTTGAATAATAAATAAGTAAATTTAAACGAGTAAAGCACATACGTAAAACAAAGATTTAAAATCGAAATGTATTATGAAAGGCTTTTAGTATTTTATAGAAGTTTGCACGCTTACTTGTGTTCTAACGCCTTTAAAAATGCATTTGGTGTTCTGGGTTTCACAGGAACAGGAAATTTCAAGTTATATGTCTCGTGAACTGTGAGATATGAATACTTCGTAAATATATGTATAACGATTATGAAGTACCCTGAATTCTAGAGTAGCTTACTATGTATTTTGTTCAACTTTGAGCTATCATTACATTATTAATTTCCTATATTTCTTTGTGGTACATTTAAATCATAAATGAAACCAAACAATAATTTATTTATATCTGGGCAAGCAAAATTTTAGTAACTCTATAACACTACAATTTTGTTGAACAAATAATAATAATTAGCAGTCATTAAAAAATAATACCAGTTTATGGAACAGATCAGCGCAACTGTACGACTGTACCCAATTTACAGATATCAAATATTTCAGTGGCACGGATTTTTAATTATTTTATAGAGGAATGTCATAGCTGTCAAATGAAAAAAAATACATCCATCTTTATTACCTACATTTTTAGCTATAGACATTTATGTACGAAGCCCGGAAATTAATGCATGTACCTGGTAGTAAGTAAAAATATAGAGAGATAATTTTTTCGTTCTTCAAAATCGATTTTCTCCAAATTGGTTGAGTTATGCAATTTTAAATTTTCACCTGATGTATAACTAATTATGACCAAAAGATATATTAAATGTGCAAATTGGTGAGTGACAATGTTGGCACTACCTTTGTTAGTTGAAATATTGAGATTTAGAAATATTATGATAAAAGTTATTCGAAAAAAATTATCAAAAGTTATCGTAGACCATGCTTTTTTAAGCCTTCTTTAAACCGTCATAGCTCGTAACAGTTCGAATTATATCGGTTGCATCTTTGAGTAGCTGACAAAAATTAGTCAATCTTTCGGATCCAGTAGTTTTTGAACTTTTAAAGTGGTAAATTATTGGTTTTATTAGTTCTGAAACAGGGCTTGTCTACAAGCGTAAATCACGCGCCTACTGGAGGGTTAAAGTATTTATTTAATCTTAAAAGGTACCCTTATCTTATGTACCTTACCTTACTGTAAGAAGTACTTAAAATTTTTAAATTATTATTCTGCAATTTCCTTTTTTCATGAAAACTATTTTTATTCAAGAGAATTCTGTTCTTGAATTTAACCTTATTTATTTCAAATTAAACGTGTGGTTGTTGTTAAGGTGGTTTAAATATACTTTGCCATGTGTGTTATAATAAAAATACTTTATAATTAAATTCACAAAACCTGATTCTCATTGAGTTATTTTCACTTGAATAAATTATGCTACAATCGAATCACAATCGCAAGTCTAATATTGCATGTGCTTCTAATTCAATGGTTTTCTTGGATCTTCTTAGATCTTCTTTCATTTCTTTTTATTATAACTGAAAAATTTGTGTTGTGGTTGGTCTTCCATTTTTTATTTTATTTGTGATTATTTGACAATAGTTTTACATGCAATCATATCAAGTCTTTTTCAAAAGTGTGCCAAATTAAACAAGTTGTTCTCACTAACAATTCAAACTTTTATTTTCTCAAGCAAACTCTCACGATGTTGCTTATATCATCGGTTATGTTGCTAAATTAATTTAATTTAATTTATTAAATTCAAAATCACCCAAAGAAAAGTGTAACATTCAAATTGTATGTTACCCTACCGATCTTCTTCTTTACTTCCTTCTGTTTTTATTCATTGCTTTTGCACTACGTCATTTGGGGTGGAATTGATCATACTTGGGGTGAGATTGACCAAAAATAATCCGTATATTATATTTGAATGTAGCGTCAAAGTTGCTAATCTAACTCATTCATATCAACTAGTACACTACTAGTAAACTCCTAGTCGATAAGAGCGAGCTCGGAAATTTGATATTGGCGATAAATTGAAAAAATAAAAAGTGATCAATCTCACCCCCATATGATCAATTCCACCCCAATTGACTGTACCTTGATTATTCCACAATTTATTTGGCTGGATTTATAACATTATAATGCTTAATATAACATGTATATTGTAAAATTACATGCATTAACAAGCCCTTCGGCATAGGAAACTATATTTTATCAAATAAAAAAAGCTTTATAAATACGTAATAAAGGAATTTTTTGCACCAAATAAAAAATGTGAGTGGTATTATACAATTCTGTATATTCAACAAAACCAGCAGTCTGGCGTAAATCAAACACGGATAGACTAAAGAGCGGGAAACCGCGGTTCTAATCCTGATTGCGTCGGATATGTGCTGTGATCTAAAAAGTCCAAAATCGATCTGTGGACTATGGGGAAGGCAACGGGAAACCACCCCATTAACATTTCCCTAGTAAAGTCTTCTTGGCTTAGCCAGGAGGATCGCTAACATCCGAAATCGGATAGGCACCTGAAGAAGAAGATATTCAACAAACTTCCTAATATGAAAAAATTAGTATCAAATAGAAAATGTAAGTAGTACAATGTTTAATAAACTTTGTAATACAACAAGAATTTGTATCCAGAAAAAGCGTTATAGAAAAAAAAAAAAAAATTCTAACAAAGAAAACCTCGGAAAACCTGTAAGTGAAATAATTCAATAATTACGAATATGAAATTGGTTCAACAAACTTTAAATAAAAATTGTGAAAGTTTCTAAAGCCAGTATTTTTCTTACTTTGAAAAACAATTTTTTTAAAAATGTCAGATTCCAAATCCTATTACTTCCTGAGTTATTGACAAAAAGATGATTTTTAGTTTTTATTTTTTCACCATGAATATTTTTGATAGGTAGTACTACCTATTTGTAGGCTCTTTTTTTAAAAAGAGAATGAAAATTAAAAACGGCAAATGAGAAGCAAGAATTTAAAATAACGATTTATCATGCTATTTTGCTACAGCTGGTCCAGATTACCTTAGCCATTTGTGTGATTGATGTGGTGTAAAGGGATTGTAACAAATCCATAATCTAATCAGATGCCAGATAAAATATTTTAGGTTGGTAAACTGATTTTGGATGGTAGTAACTTTCTGTGGTGAATTGTTGTAAAAAGTGGTAAGTTCAGTTCTCACTGTTTACGGATTATTTTGGTTGCTTGCTGCAGAGCCGTATTTTAGCTTTTTGTATAAGTAGCGCTGGTCAATATTTAGGTACCAGCGTGCAATTCAGTATAAATTTAATATATGATTCCTTGATAATCACAGGGTCGTTGAACCTTTTGCTATTGAGGATATTCAGTTATATAATCAAGTGTTTGGAGCAAATGGCGTATGTTCTTTGTACTTTATTATTCGCTGTGTGTGCAAATAAATTCTATTTTGTTATCTCAAATTGGAACACTGTAGTTTTCCTTCTTGTATTTAACTGGCGCCCACAATTTTCATCCTGCTTAGATACTGTCGTTGGCATACGAGAGCCGACTGTAGCGACCTGCGACCGCAAGCCGCACTACCATCATTCGAACCCACAAACCGCGCATGCGCGACTCCGCTTTCAGGACTGCAGAGTAAATTTCTGCAGCTGGCAACCCCATCGAAGGATCAAGAGGCTACTGTAATCCTCTGCAGGAGGACGAGGTTACAATTGATATAATATGTGATAGGTGGCACAGCAGGCCTCCGGTAGTGTTTAGCCACTCGTGCGTGTTAGATATGGCTTTTGGTCTTAGTCTCACTTGAGAGGTGGTACACTATTGTTGACTTGGATGTAAATGAATGAACTAATTTGTGTGGCGCGTCTATGAATGACAAGGGGGAGGAGCTCTCTAGCAAGTTATTGGATATAAATTTTGAAGCCAGTAGTATTATTACTAAATTGCGTATAGTCTTTTATAATGTAGAGGAAACCCACGTACCTTGGGACGCTTTTTACTTTTTGCACACTCGAAACACGTTTGGAAAATTTAATTTTGTAAATATATGCAGAACAAAATAGGTTTTTATTGAACTCAACACTACATATTATTATAAACTCTCAAAAAAATGTATAAAAAAGTGTAATCATTTTTTTAAAATAACATTGCAATAAGTGTCCCAAGGTACATCCCGAGGACTGTATCTTAGACGTTTGGTAGCATTTTTTAGTGATAAATTTTAGTACTTTAATTTAAGAAAGCAACAATTATTAATAATAAGAAAGCAATTACAGCATTTTTTTTGCCTGGATATAGAAAATTTTCTTTTATATTATGAAATTATAAATAGCATCAAGCGTAGGTTTCATTTAATTTTAATCCAGAATAGATGAAATAGACGTAATAAAGACATTAGAAATGAATTAGGAATATTATTTCCAGTTGAAAAACTGTAAGAATATAATGAAAAATGAAAAGCACGTATGAATACAATCGAACACACGTAACTAGCAACTTAGAACAGTGGTTTACAAACTGTGCTACTCTAATAAGTTTGACTTAACAGAAATCTATCAAATGGAAACTTAAATTTTTAGGAAAAGTTTATTGATAAATCTTCTTCTTGTTAACTTCACAAGGGTTGAATTTTAAACTATTTTTGTTTGGTGCCCATGTAAGCACAAGTCGCGTTCAAAAATTTCCAACTGATTTTATAGTTATAAATGTGAGGCACCGCCAATAAAGGATGGCATTAGTTTAACTTTCAAAGTCCATTTAAATTGCTCAGGCCGTTTACACGTGTTCGTGAGTTGTCTTAAACGGTTATTTTTTTGTTAATGTAATTTTTTATCTCGTGATGACGATGATTACTATTAGAAGTAAATGTGCTAAAGAGGGGGATGTAGATGCTTGAATCTGGAGTACTAGCTATAGAAATAAGAAGAAAACTAACTTATATTTATTTAACCCTCGTCAGGCGGAATAGGTACAATTGTAACTTTTAAGTTTGTAAATTGCAATAACTTTTTTTCTAGAAGTCGTTGAGGGCTGCAATTTTGTGACATCTCTACATTTTTAGTCTAGAATATGTAGTCTAAATTTCAGAATAATATCTTCATCCCCTCCCGAAATAGGGGTTTAAGTTGTTTTTACACCCATAACAGGCGGCATAGGTACAATTGTACCTTCGTATTATTTTGTATGAAGATACAATGCAAGAAAAAAAAAGAATACGTTTTTTTTGTGAATTATCATGTTCTTTTATATGATAAAAAAGTAAAACATAAATTATTTTTACATTAGTATAAAACAATGTTTATACTTTTTTTTATATATTTTCTTCGCAAGTAATACACGTTGTCTTTGGTACTGAGTGTTCATTGCAAACGGGTTTCACGCAAACCAGACTAGACTTCCTAAGGGCCTTATCTTATCACCTAAGAGTGATAAGTTTGGTAAAAATACAAGGAATAATATTTTTGCTAAAAAAACATTTCATGTTTTAGCATAGTCTCCTTTTAGGTATATAGTACGCTTCGTCCAACGTTGTTCCAATATTTCGATCCCTTCCAAATAATACGATTTCTGTAAGCCTTCAAAATAGGCGTTCGTTTCATCAATGATGTCTTTGTTAGATTTTATCAATAATTTCTTCTGTGGTGACCTCATTTCGGCATCCTGAACGTGGGCATCACTTGTGCTCGTACGACCACAATTAAAATCAGTGAACCACCTGTGAATCATTTTAATCGATGCTGAAGAGTTAATATTTGTAAAACTTTGTTTTGGATTCCGTAATAGTTTTTCAACTTAAAAAAATAATGTTTTATCAAAACACGAAATTCACCTTTCTCCATGCTTGTAAAAATAAGACAGATTGTCTACTTTCAATGGCAGTCAAAACTGAAGTAACTGACAATCTGTCTAAAAATTTTAATGTGGCCTGGTGAAAGATGGTAGTTGATAAATTTTATATTGGGTTTGCAATTGTAATGACCCTTATTAAAATTTTACCAGACTTATCACCCTGCGCTCCTAGCTTTACGTTGTTTCCTTATGGAGGTACAATTGTACCTATGCCGCCTGTTAACGTTGTAAAATTATGCTGGCTGACAAGGGTTAAATGTGCAGGAGAAAGATAGTGTTTGAAAAATATCAGTAGATACTTATAAAGTTTTCTATAGTATCCATGTATAAATCGATTCTATAGAAATGCTATTGATATTATTGAATTTTGATGTAGTAACACTCTTTTCCGTATTAAGCTTTGAAAGTCGCTTTTACTGAACTAACAGATAATAAATATTGAAGAACGAGCCGTTAGATAAACTTTACAGCCTGCCAATCGATAACAACGATTTTACAAGCAAGTACGCTATTTTTGATCCAACAAAGAAATTTATGAAATTGTTGTATCAATAGAGTGTTAAAAATTAAAGAAAAACTCATTGTATTGGTATAATAATTGGAATGAATACTTGCGTTCTAACAGGGTAATAAGGTTTCTAATAATCTCGTTATGATCGTAATAATGCGTGTAATAAAAGCTTTGATATTCCCATAAAGGAATATGTTGATTACCAAATAGGATTTGGAATCAACAAGTACTAAGTTAAAAAGTATGTGCGCTTTCAAGTGAGCACAAAGTATATTACTTGAAATTGACCCGATTAATCCTATTATGGACAATGTAAAAGGATTTCACGCAGTGTGCTTGAAATTAAATATTTATTTACAGAAATACCCTACATAATAATAAGTGTAATAAGTATAACTTTATATTGTTTGTTAAGCACGACAGACGAAAAAGTTTATTTGTCGCCAAACTCTCGTGTTAATGAGGCTTAGTTTAAAGGATTTCTGAACTGACGTGGCAAAAAGTATCAGTTTTCCTGCCAAAATACTTCAACTCATTTGAATATGGTATAAAGATGCTGTCAAACACAAAGTCATACTACACAATACATCCAATTTAAACGGTCTGCCCTTTTAGAAATAAAAATTGATTGGTTATTAAAAATTAATTTATTATTTATCATTTTTAAATTAAATTATTTTTTTTAAAAATTTAAGAAAGTAAAATATAAAAATTATGTAAGTTTATGAATTAAACCCGAAATTATAGTTAAATGTAACACTTAGGACAAAATGTTTCTTCAAAATTTAAATAAAGTTATATTAAAATCTTATAAATACTAGAGATAGGGGTTTATAACCAGCATTGCATGAATACCAACCATTTTAATTAGTATTTGCGTAACAAAGCAAATATTGAATTAAATGTATATTGAAACCTATATTCATGTCGGCTATTGTAAATTTCTAATGGTGAATTAGCAAATCTTTGCTAATATTATTACATTGTACATGCTTTTAACAGGTTGTTGAAGCAACAAGTTTTATAAGAAAATATGAGCTATGGGCCGTTAAAATTATTTTCATTGATTTTTCTGTTTATTACAATGTTTTATTGCTAATTTAAGCGGACGAAATTTTTTTATTATAGTTATCTATTTTGTTTATTCACATGTGCAACCTATTGTTGATGTAATCCATCTTTTCAAATTATCTTTTAATTAAAATTTAAATTAATATTTTTTTATTACAGAAAAAATAGGAAATGCAATTAGTCCATCTGTTAAACTTCCCAAAGCAATCAAAAATTTGTTTGAACAATTTTTTGGTTCAATTAAACGCCTTCCATTTTTTAAAATCAACAATTTAATAAAATATTTTGATTGTTCAGGGAATGAAGTATTATTAGTGCAGCTTTATTTTTTGTGAATTAATTGAGTTAATTGCACGCAAACCTTAAAGGATTATTTAAAAAACCATAAAAAGTAGGTTTGAATATTGAACGATGCATGATGAGAATTATCCGAACGAAGATTTACTGTAATTGGTGAATTGTATTTTAGTATTATAAAAGCAATTATGCACAACAAATATTTCTCTGCATTTAAAATAAAATAATTATTATCCGCATGATGATTTTAAAAACTAGGTACAACATGATACGAATTATTCGAAGTTATAAACTTTTGAGTTGTCTGCAGAAGTAGTATTTGTGATTTGGAGTAAAGATTTGTAGTTAGCTTCTAATTTAAAACAAGTAGATATAATAAAACTTTACAACTTTGAATGAGTTACTAAATCCCATATTAGCTCTGTAGTGTATAAGCTGCAATGATTTGTTGTACTAACATTTTCAATTATAAAACAAATGTTACACTTCTAGACAATCAACCGCAACAGTATACGAAAGTTAATATCAGTATTTTCCTGAAAGTTATTATATCAGAAAAATTCAATTACTTCTCTCAAGTTTGGGAACTTTCCAATCTGTATAAACCGCTTTTACTAAAAATCAACCTAGGTAAACAAAGCTAAGATAATACAACATCCTTAGTAACATTATAAATAATCTCCCATGTGATTAAAAAGAAAATTGAATTAACGAGTAGCTGAAATTTCTGAAGTAATTGCAAGATAAAATTTAAATTTTGCTGCAGTAATTTTGCTAAAATATTTAACGCTACAAATTTGTAGCTTTTCAATAATTTACAAGTACACAGTATTTGAAAACCACGATTTTCGCAGTGGAAATGGATTAGTTGTAAGCAATTTTAAAATCAATGTAGAATATTTCTAATAATTTTCACAAATTACATTTTAAATTTGTAGATATACCAATTTTTATGTATATATTTACTCGTGAAATTAATAATAAATTAAATTTTAGAATATTATCGAGTTAACTGGAACACAATTATTATGAGAGTAATATTGCTATTTTATTTTGCAATAGAATAAGTAGTTGCTACATTTGGTTTTCGTTCCTTTCTTGTAGGTCAGTATGAATATGGACTTTACCCAGTCATCGGGCCATCTTCTATCCGGCTTCCTGGTTCATTTCCGACACAACTTGTCACATCCAGATGATTTGCTTTTGAGTGACATTGTGGCCGCAACGATTTCAGCTTTAAGAATGTCTGGTTGGTGTTCCATGTTTTCCATATTGCCAGTGTTGATCTGACCGTCTGTTTCTTCCTGCAGTAGGTTTTTGCAGTATTATTTCCATCGTTCAGGAACGCCTTCAAAGGTGGCTATTGCTCGACCTCTTTCGTCATGTATGATACTTATTCAATTTCCGCATTTTTCGGAATCAATTCTGTTCTGATATTAATCAGATATCCTTGGTTTTCTGCTGTTATTATTCTTTGGCTGGTTTGTATTTGACTTTACATCGGCGTCATTTAATTTTCGTTTCACTTTCTCCCAGGGATCATTGGCGTCAAAATTGTCTTCATGTTTATTCAATATAATTTGAAGGGCTTCTTGTGCTATGGTTTTGAACATTTCGGTGTCGTACAAGTGCCATAGATAATTCTGTATGATATTCTTGGGTGGACTTATGCTTAAGGCGAAACTCGGCAACCAGCAGCTTCTCCATCTCTGTATGATTAGGATGTAGTCAATCTGATTTCGATATCCTTTTCCAGGAGATTCTATATGAATAGGTGACGGTGGTGATGTTGGAACATTGTGTTTGCAACGATCAGTGTTTTGCCTGAGCAGAAATTAATCAATCGTTTTCCTCAAGCGTTGCAGTTTCCCAGACCGTATTCTACAACAGGTTGTCTGTGATTTCCCTATATTGTAGTCTGTGTGGTTACCTTTTCATTGAAGTCCCCCACTATCGTGGTTATCTCTTTTATTGCATTGTTTTCATTGTATCCTCGAGCAAAGAGTGAAAGTTTTCTATTTCTTCATCCTCAGCGTCGACGGTAGGAGCATTATATTGATGGAAAATTGTCCCAAATTCAGTTTAATAGCAATTATTCGTCCGCTGATGGTTCGGTATCCTATTAAAATTATTCGTTTTGTAGTAATAAAATCAACACTATCTAGTAATTAGGTCTGTTTCCAATATTAATACTAAGAAGTAATTATTTACTGTTAACTGTTTCAAGTTCTCTTCTCTGTCTTTGTAAACAATTAGGTTCAAAAATTTAAATTTTTAATAAAATCCAAACTTCGGTTACTCTACTTTATTTATTTAACACAAAATTTTAGTTAACAGAAAGAAAAACACAAAGAAACGAACCAAACTAAATGAAATCTTTCTTATTAACATCTGGCCACTTTCTTTAATTTCAAATTTGAACTTTATTCTTAGATACGACATTACATTATTGCAGTGATGTGTATGTTAAATTTTATTATCGTAAATTACAAGTTGTAAAACATTTTTCCACTTAAAAAAGCATTAAAAATACAACAAAATTGCTGTCCTTTGACAAAAAGGATGTAGATTGAACTTGCTGGAAGCTTTCTAAATTAGCATACAGGATAAAAGGATCAAATGGGTAAAGAAAATAAATTATTTTTAAACCAACAATAATTGATCATTATAAATATTCTGCTGTTCGAAGCTGTCTATAAAATGAGAGCTTTAACAATTTATTTTATTTTACTGTCACCGTGATTTTTACTTCATTTATGAATTTTGTCGGCATTGAATGTTATAATACTCGTAGTATACAAAAATTTGAAACATAGAGAATTTTGAAACGTCAAAAGAATTCAAGAAGTTGATTTGATAATGGCTGATTAGAACAAATAATTCGTAAAATTATTAAAATACAATTAATTTATTTCCATTATATAATAAGATTTTCACCATCTTTAGATAGTATTGTAATAATAGGTCATGTTGATGTCACTTTTTATGGAGAAGTACCACTCTTCGGTACAGGTGTACGATTAATATTGACAACACAATTTTAGTGCATAAATTCGTAGCAAAATAATTTACATACTACCTATGGAAGAAACTTGCAGAAGTAAACTGTTATACAAAATTATACTATATAAAAATTGTTTTTGGAATTACCAATTAAAATTTATACATAAACTGAAAGTTAACTAAAAGAAAATCACGATTTCACAAAAATTTAAATCTGGAGATCAAAAACAACTAACTCGGTCACAAAAATAAACATTTGACAACGAAACTTGAGGATTTAAAACAATATTCAAAATTAGAATTTTAAGCGACAGGAATAAAGAAGATAATAAGTTTTGTTTAAAATATTTAAATGTGTTTACAACTACAAAGGTTGTTTTGAGATTTAAAAAAAGACTTTTAAATTGAAATGTTTCCAAGTTTTAATTATTTTTTTAGTAGAAAGAACAATAAAATCATATTTAAATTAACAAAAAATTTGCAAAGAAAACCAAATTATCATTTCAATCTCGTAAAAGAAAATTTCTAGCAACACTGAAAATTGACTACAAAATCATAATATTATATTTAAACACTTAAAAGTTATACGGTTTAAAGTCTTCTTGCTCGGTGAAGTATAAGCTTTGTCCTCATAAATTACTTTACAATTTTCCTGCTTCTTCGAAGTTTTAAAAGTCGATTTAATTTAAATTTTTGGTCAAAAATATCTTAATCTGATCAATTACGCTATAATAATATGATCCTCCATGAAAGTCAAATAACGAAAGTCGTATGTGCTATTATTACAATAATTATCTATTATGTCCAATGGAATAGATGGAAATAATTAAAAGAATATCTCGTTATTTTTAATTTTTACATTAACAATTTGTAATTTTCGAGCAATAATATACATCTAATTATTCGAGTAGCTCACTCCCCTAGATATAAAGTTTATGTATGTACTTCTTGCAAACAACATCTCAGAATTAAGTTCTTGCAACTTTAAGCAAATTGATGTTAAACGAAAACAAACAATTAAATTTAACACGACAACTATAATGGTAGCGGATTATATTTACTAAAATGTTTGTATGCACGTAAAAATTGAGTTTAATACTTTTACTCGAAGTTAACTACAATTCAACCTCGATGATTCGAACAAATTTTGGGATGACGTAACACCAAAGTATCCTGATAAAATTTTGTTAGATAATTTTCTTTAATATTCTAATAATATTATTGTAATTTATTAATGTATTGTTTTAAGTACCCGCGACTCATATCTTCTTCACGCAGAAGGAATAGGAATGCAAGCTATTAAAAATAACCAAAAATTATGTCGTATTGTAAGCTAAGCTTATTTCTTGGGGAGTGCAATTCATTTAAAAGCAAAGAAGCGGAATTGGAAGCTGACTCATTTCTACCCACTCACCCCTAATGACTTTTTAATTAAAAGGAATATATAATTTGTGTGTACACAAGCAAGACAATATGTGTCCAACGGTGTGGAAAATTGTTAATTTTATTTTGCAAAATAAAGTGAAGAATTTATGGTTACAAATTAAGCAAATTTTTATATTAGGATATTTTATATTGGTATAATAATAATTTTTAAATTTTTGATGAATGAAAATTGAAAAAATAAATTTTTCAATATCATAATCCAATTATTATTGTAATAGACAGCAGGTATGCTTTATATCTGGTACATTGTACAAATTTTAGCAAAATAGATTTAAACAGTTTTTTTTAGGAAAACTTTTCTTGAGTATCGGATTTTGCAAGTATTACAGTATGTGAGATAAAACTAAAACCGTGTAATTCAAATAGGGATTATTCCAACACTCGAAATGTTGTGAGATCTTCTTTATATACTATGTATGGCAGACTGATTCTATAAATTGGATTTAGTAAATCTCTAATATAAATCATATAGTCGGTTTAAAACGTCTTGCAACGTTGTCTGATGCCCAACTGCCAACCTCATAGAATTGGTGTTTAGTTTGTTAAAATTTTACAGTTTTACGTACGAAAAGGAGCAAGCCCAAAAAATAGATTTCTAGACTCAACAGACGGCCAGAATAATGTTCTTACTTCACCCGGAGAAAACCGGGTATTTAGCGTTCATAGACAACTTCCTTGACCACTTCTCTAATATCGACCGTCTCTAATATCTAATAACTTAATTATTACGAGACTGAAATGCTTTTATATTTCGTTACAGAATTTTACTATAGGTATGCAGGATCAATTATTTATAAAACCAATTTTATCTGTTCATTGCAGTCGAGAGAAATATCTAAAGTACTGACAGTTTGAATTGAAATTCAATTGAAACAATTGTAGGTAAGAATTTTTGTATATTTTCAAGTGCTGATTCAAATCTCGAGCATTACTTTTGCAATCCATAGCTTTAGCCGACCTTAGGGGTTATTCTCAAACTTATACTTACTTAGATATATGCGTCATTACGGATACTATGAAATCTAAAGTTTTTAGCCAAATTCTATGTTGCTCCCAATGTACGAATTTACATTTTAATTTCATAACAATAATATTATATTTCTTAATTACAAAATCTAACCATATAAATAAATAAATGATTCAAATAACAGTTTCAACTTAAACTGCTGCAAATTCTGTTTTATTAAGATTAATTATAAATTTTGCACTTAAAATTTACATTGCAAAATTATTTTAAATTAACCAGCTTAAATTAAAATAACGGTGAAATTTTGTAACATAAATAAATAATGAAATAGATATCCCTTATGAGTTTACTTTATAGTGTAAAATTACATTATAGCGTAATCTAATAATTTGAGGTTGATTTAATTTATGTAAAAATCAACACGAAAGCTGCCAAACATAATTTTTCATTTTTTAGATTTTGGTAATTAATTTCACTCGATTACTTACTTAAAACACAAAAAGGTTTTTTTTAGCTAAAGTAACTTTTTGATTTGTTTTGTTTCCACGGAAAATACCCATACTTGGTAGCTCATTAAGCCGAATTTGAATTTCAACACTAATTACAGTTGTATTATAAACTTATTTGTTCAACAAGTTTCCATTTTAGTAAATAATATATTTTACGGTAAAGAAACCGTTTTCAAACAAAGCGAAAAGCTGAATTCAATTGCTGATTTAAATTCAATAAAAGCGTCTCTTTACGAAAAGCTGAATTTAAGGATTTAAATAGAATTCTTTCCATTTCTCTATTATAATGAACAATGTAAGCGCTTGGATTATCTAAATGCGGTATACGGTTTATCATATTTTACTGTTAATTTCTGTATTTCACTTTCAGAAGTAATAAAACTTTCAATTGAATTTAAACTTTTAATAAAAATGCTTCCAGTGTGACATTCAACATTTGAGTTCCTTTGCTGTGTAGGAAAGCAAACAGATCGAAATTAGATGCACCAAAGTTTAGAATATATTTTTACTTTCACTAAAAAATAAGAAGATTAAATTTGAATAAAAGGTCATATTCTGATTCTTGTTATGTTGCGGTACCCGGTTCGAACTCGGGAAGAGTAAGAACTTTATTCTGACTATCTTTCGTCGGAAGAAAATATTAGCTAGGTAACCTGCAATTAACATAATTTTTGATAAGTACATTATTACTTCTTGGAAGTCTTTACAAACTAATGCATTGCTGCTACTACTTATTTCCTAAAATCAATATTAGTCTTGTGTGTAATTGAAGGAACTATTGAATTTTTGTGATCAAAAGAATCAAAATTATTCATAAAGCAGGCTATATTTAATCTTTTTTTAACTAGTTTTTCATGCTGCTTTAATATTTTCACATCAATTTATTGCTTCCTCGCTTAATTCTCAATTATTTTTTGTATATTAAATTAAGTGCTTTGATTTATTACAATATTAGCATTACTTTCTTGTTTCACTAGGGGTATTTATGTTAATTTTTAGTTAGATGCTTTTAACTTGTTAAAGATTGCAATTATGCAGATTCACACATGGTATGTCGAAGATATCAGATGGCTGAGCTAAGAAATTTTGCGGGTGCAGTGATTCTTACCCGGAATTATCACTCAATATCGTAAAAACGATCACACCAGGCCACTTCTATAGACAATTATTACTTTTACCTTCCATATTTCAATTTAAAACTTCATGGGTTCAAATAGAAGACCATTTTTAATTTAGTTAACGAGTGAAGTGAGAATTCACTTTTTAGAGTGAAGAAAAATAATTAGTCCCGAGGTGAAGTCTACAATTTATTGTTTTCCCAAGCGATGAAAATTTAACTTTGCTGTAGAGATTATATATACAGACTTGTTCAGTATTAGAGTCTCAAGGGTGAGGTATTTTGAAATAACATTTGGGTTGATTCCTAACGTAAGTAGGCAGAACGAAAGTTAGAAGAAAAATGGCGGAGAAGAAAAAATATTCGTTTTTTATTAACAAATATTATATAAAATATTGTAGTTCTATAAGAATTTTGTTATAAATTCATTACAACGCATTTTTGCTCCATAGTTTGAACACCATCCAAACAGTCTTGAGTTAAATTGTAGTTTGATGTTTAAATTGAAGAACCGTGATTTGCATAGTTTTATATTTGGTCGTTTAAATGAGGCTAAAGCCCGAAAACAAAATATATTTCATCCATTTTGGTGGAAACAAAATGTCCAAACTTGGGATTGGATTAAGAAAATGGCTAATGACATTTCAGATTAATTTTTTCGTGGCTATGTTTTGACATGATCTCGACCAATGCGAAGTAGATTTAGTAAAATTATTTTTAAAAGTAAGTTAAAAAGTCACTAATAGTTGAAGTCATAGAAATATATTATGATTGTACATAATCCATGACATTTGTTACTCTTTTGTTAAAAATCTTCAGATTGGATTGAAAATAATAAATAGCCTAATAAATAATATTTCAGTAGAAATATGTCGTCTTACTTAAATAATTCTAAGGTAACAATTTTCATTAATCTTCTTATACATAAATCAGATGGATATCATTTTGGAATTGTACGTTTAATTTTGACAGGAACATCTCCCATAAATAAAAAAGTAATCCAGACTTTACAGACACCAAGCATTTATTTAAAAACATTGGGGGAGTTGTCCACTAATTTAGTTGATTAGTCCAAACTGTATACCATTTTGTTAAATTTTACTTACAAAGAGAAAAATTTAAAGAAATAAATATAAAAGAAACTCAAAAATTTTGAATTAAAGTAATGTATATGATCAAGTTAAACTGAAATTAGGTACACCATTACAGAATAACGGAACAGTAAAAAGTTAATAAAATTATATTGAAATGTTTTAAGATAAACGAAAATTTGCAATTTTGAGTAAAAGTACTGTTTTAACTCCAATACCGATTAAATAATGGCCAGGATTACTTAAACCTATTCCTAGGTTCATTATAAATTCGTTTTTGGAGTATTTTACGCAATAAATTCGGTAGTATAATAACTCTTGCTCTGTTGCAAACCCTAATAACAATATTTTACTTTAACGTAATTTTTATATAATGAGCAGGTATCTCATTATTATTATCTTTAAAAAACGCAAAATAAATTCATAAATTAATTAATTAAGAAAGAAATAATAAATAATATTGTGCTAAACATGTCATCCATGATTGTCATGGAAGAAAATTTCACCATCAGTATTATTTCAAACCGGTTATAAATGTCTTGGATTTATAGGTACATAATTGTAAAACAACTCCAGATGCTGCTTTTCAACAGAAAACGTTTGCCAAACCCTCACGTAATGACAAAAAGAAAATTGCTCAATTGGAAAATACGACATAACAAGTAACAGTTTAACACCCAACATTTTCCAAACTATATACAGGTACAAAAATTCGAAATTTGGTGGCAATTAATTAAGTTGTTTTATTTAAGGATTTTGTTTAACAGCAATTATTCAGTATACAGCAGTGTTTGCGTGGAAATTCACTATGCTATGCTAATCTAATAAGATTTATCCAATATCTTAGTCCGATCCAAAAATTTATGTGTATACTAAATTAGGTGGTTGCATCCACTTACCAGAATGAGCAAAAAATATCTACATAAAATCAAAATTATTAGATATTAACGCTTAAAATAATATATACGATGCAACAAGTAGAAAATGTAATGCGACCCTTATGATTTATTACGGGAACAAGATTTACACGGTCTATGTCTAATCTCTGTAGCTGTTACCATGACAACAAGGGCAGATGTTATAATTTTTGAAACTGTTGCAGTGTTTGATTTGTGTTGTATAAAATACTGTTCATATATTTACATACGTACGTCTGAAGTGCGTCAAGTATGAATATTTGAGTTCCAATATTTTATTTTCGAATTTATAGCTGAAAATGTAACACAATTTTTAATATGAAATAGGAAGAAATAAATAATCGTATATTCCGATACATCCAAATATAATAAATTATGCATGTAAAAATATTGAAACATTTTTAACGCATTTCAAAAATGTAGCTGAATATGAAAAATTTATTTTAGTACCTGCAATATTTTACTTTAACATTGTTCATCATTTTCCTAGTGTTTTATGTATTTTTGGGTCTATTATATAAATGTGTAGATAAAATTCATACAATAATATGCTGTTATAAGATAACTTTATCTGTGACATTTTGTTTTTTTTACATTTCAATAAAGCGGTTTTCCTCGACATAAAGATAAAAAGTAATACATTTTAAATAATGCCTTGGTCAGTTTGTCCATAAAAAATGTTTTATGTTCAGATTTGCTATTAATACCATCATAAATTTACACTTGATACAATTTACCTTCAATAAAATCTGTAATGAGTCGATTTTATTATTAGCTTTATTGTTGCTTGTTGATCCGTTTTTGTTTTGTTTATGTAAACCATAATATTTACAACACTTCAGTATAAAACGGATTTCAAATGAATGTGAAAATAAATCACTACTTTTTTTATTTAGAATACATGAATTATATTTCTATTACTTTGAACAAAGTTTACATTTTGTTAACTTGCAAAATGAACTAAAAGTAAATATTGAAAAAAGATCCTTTAACATGAAATTTTCAACTTCGTGTGATTTTTACAATATTAAATTTACCTTCGTAATAATATGTAAAATTTAGTAATAAAATTTTATATTCTATGAGTAGAATAAATTGGATTGAACGATTCATTTGCGTTTAATGAATATCCTAAAATTAGGTTTAATTTATCGAAGGTGAGTTACATTAAACATTTAACAAATTTTAATTGACTTTATTTTCGTCCCTGTCAATTTACCGTTCTCTGTTTATTGACACCCTAGAAGTTGATTCTCCAAGTTAAGTGAATTAATTTTATTCTGTTTATTTTAAAACCACCCTTCATTAATAAATGTTCACTCAATTTAGACTACTACAAATCTTCTTAAACGGATTTTGATAGGAACGTATGGGGTAAAATTAACTTAGCTCGACGTAACTTTTAGTTATTCAAACTTCAATGCATTGTACGTGAATTGACCACGTTTTCACTAACTTACATTAGTATACTAGTCGCTTTTAGTTAACTTTAATCAAGAGTTATGGTGTGAAGCCACCTTTTTAAAAGAACAATTTGCATAATAAAAACTGCTTTAAAAATTTTTCTTAACATTTTACGCTTTCTTTGAAAAGTCAAAATTTAGAATCAAACTTAGGATTACAAACTCCCCAAACTTAAGAAATCAGCTATTTCTCCTTTTAACAGCGTAGATTCAGAACCGCAGATACATAATATTATGTACGTTATCAATAAATTACAGAGGAGGGCAACGTTTAGGCCATTATTTATAATGATATAAATAATATTATAAATGGTCATGCACAGGAGTCGAACTAGGAGAAGCTAACACATCCTCCGTTAGACGACTTTCTAAGACACATTATTATAGTAAAATATCTCGTTATATTAATTTAAAATTTTAAATATGGCAACATTATCATGTTTTCAACCTTACAAACAATTGTGATTCGTTAATGCTTGACAATGCGTTAAAGCTTACTTAATATGCGTTACTGACATAGATCTACTTGTGCTGTATGTAGTGATGAGGGTTTGAGCTCATAATAAAGTTCCGAAGTGTTTTATTGGTTAACAGGGTATATTAAATAATTCATTAATCAACACCCTAAAGTACTATATTTACGCATTTCAAATTTAACTTGCATTAGCCGTAATCCTAAATATCACTGCTTCTCTTTATGCTCTTATTAGCTAACAAGTTATAGAGGTAACTTAATATCATAAGTAGACTAATTCATTCCAATAATTATAAGTTTGGTCACGCTGAACAACTTAAGAAAATTTCATCGTGATTGTTGGGCAGAAACACAAGAGACGGTCGGAACATAGTATAACGCCTAAATACCCGGTTCGGGGTATCTGAGTGAAGTAAGAACTTTATTCTGGCCGTCTCCCTGGTTCTTCATCGAGCTGCGTCGTAGGGAAAAAAAGTTTAATGCCATGAAAACCATTTTTAATTATAAATGTTAGTATTATAATGGTCAGCCAAGGCCCACCTCAGGGATACAGCATTGCACGATAGACGGATAAATGTTGACAGAAACACAAGTTCTCACAAAATCAAACAACTTACGTGTATGTATAATCTCAAAAGAAAATTACAAATGATAAAAGTAAAAGCAATTTATTCTGCTGTAACTGACACAAAATTTTAGGCATAAATTATTCTCTTAAATACATATCTACATATCTTTCTGTTTTTTTTGTCTACTTAAACTTTAAAGTAAACTTTAAAGAACTTTATTATTAATCCAGCATTCCTTCATTTTACATAAAGATCAAGTCAAATTTCTAAGTTAAATAAATAAAACATTACAAGTATACTACTTTAAAGAACCAACATTTGTGTATAATTTTTAAAATTTTTCTTGCTTTTATTTGTGTAAAAAATCGAAGGATTAACAGTGGAAACACAAACTGCCCTCTGTGACGCAACCCTTAATAAGAGGGTTGCCCAAGACAAAGATCCAGATCCTGTCGCAATCCGGAGAGAAGCTCTCCAGTTTATGTAGCCACGATCTGGTAAGAATTTATTGGAAGAAGCTAGGTCGAATTTTGAATAGAAAGGTAGTCTGGGGACCTACAATAAAACAAAGGTTGGTAAAAATTGGCTTAATTACAAGTAAAAAATAATTGATTGAATGCGGTGCCACAATTCCAATAATTACAAAGTAAAAAATGCTGTGCCAACAATACACACAGTTGTTAAATAAATTGCAATGTCAAATGGTGTTCCCACCGAATATAAGCAAGTCCTTACGCAACAGTAATATCTAATGGTTACTCAAAAATGAATAAAAAAATCCAAAAATAACACGCCAGTAGGCACGAATTTGAAATGAATAGAAGGACTTACGTGAGCGCTCTGGTAAGTTTATAACTTTTAAGATGACAAGCAATTTTTTCCAATCAAAGGTTAACGTACTGCTTCGATGGTGAGGAATGGTGATGCTGGAGTTAACAGGTAACATCTGACTAATGTTAGTTAACACATTGAACACTGCTTATAGCTGCTGCTGGACCAGTGAAAAAGTCGTTGTCGGTGGCGCAAAGCATAACTGGACCACCCAAATAATGAAACATTCCCCCAAAGTAATCGTAGGAAGAAAAATCATAAGAGATCGGAAATGGTGGCAAAACTTCCGCACCAAACTGCGTAGAGCCTCCAGCCATATGAAATAGCTTAACCGATAAAACGTATAAAATGCGCACGAAGGCAAATAAAAATTCAGAGCTGGATTGAGGAATATTATGAAATAAATTTTTTCAAGAACCAATTGTTTTGAATTATGTAGGTACCTTTTGAATTCACTTGATATACATTAATTACTCAGCTCGATTCATCCTCTACTTCACAGCTTAATTTGCACCTTTTAAAGTGGCTTGGATAGGTTAAGCGACTATCCTAGTTTCCCCTTGACAATATACCTACCATGCATGTTTTTGGAAGCTGAAACCTCATTATCTTCTGCACAGATAAATTATTTAAATCCAGCAGGACTGTGCAGTCCACTCACCATTGTATTTACAGTAGGCAAGATGATAATAGTCAGCAACAAAGAAGCGGCCAAATGACATATTTTTGTAGGCGCATATTCCATCAAAGTCAATAGAATGTAATCATTCTAAGGTAATATAAATTCTTGACTGAATTCATATATTTAACCTCGAAAGTTTAGTGTGTTGGATTTTATTCTAGAAAATGCTTAAATCCTTATTCTCCCTCTTAATTCAACATAATGATTTTCTGGAAAAATCCTCCTCTGTGTTATTTATAGGAGAGCTCTGATGGGTTAGTTCATTTATTACAAAATAAAACAGTTTACTAACCTAGAACAAGGTTACGACCTGAAAAATAAAAGCATGTATCTGATTTGTCACAATCTCCTCAAGTGCGGTCGCAGGGCCAATAACTGTGGCCTTAATAAATAAACTGAGGGTTTGGGGGTAGATAAACAAAGTTACGGGTTTTAATTTTGCTAATTACACGTAAAATCTGAATTAGCATTCATTCGCCGGGTTAGAAATATCAAGATTTTGTAAAATTTAAATAGCTTTTTTAATTACAGAATTATTAGCACCTTCCCTTAAGTTCGAAATGGCTTTGCATATAACAATATTCCTGATTAAAACATCGAAAGCAAATAATATAATAATTTTCTAAAAAGCTCCTCGTCTTACGAAAATTATACAAATTCCTTGTTTTATAAGAATCTAATGATTATTAATAATTATTATTTCGAAAGGGAAGAGACAAAATCCTTTACAAAATTGAAGCACTAAACTAAACTCATTGTTAGTTACAAAGTGTCTTAATAAATGTCACTCTAATTAAGTTTAATTTTGTTTAACATAATTTTGCTTTTGACACTTCTAATATGGTATATAGTATTAA
Organism: Rhagonycha lutea; assembly: GCA_958510855.1. Lineage (NCBI taxonomy): Eukaryota > Metazoa > Arthropoda > Insecta > Coleoptera > Cantharidae > Rhagonycha > Rhagonycha lutea. The sequence goes on from OY294036.1 coordinate 23,342,398, forward strand.
TGTATAATATCGAAGAAAATTTAGACACAAAGATATAACGAGGTTAGAATAATAAAGCCTAAAATGTATGTATAAAGATGAGATACATATCATTTCTGTTTTTTAGGTTTTAGTTACATTATAATGTAATAAAGTAAAAAATTTATTTCAGTGTAAATAAACATTCTCATTCTCTAACATTTTCAAAAGTAAACTTTTTAAGTTGAAGTAAAAAATGAATTTAATTTAAAATTACAGGTCAAGAGATATTGTTTGAAAATAAGATGAGTATATTTCTTTATTATTTCGTAGATATTGAAACCTTTTCTAAAAACATTTGTTGGATGTTTTGCTTCAAAATTAGCATTACCTCGGGTTGTCACTTTTATTTTATTAAAGCTCGTATTATATAAACGCTACAGGTGCTTTTAGCTATTTGATTGGGTGGGTGCCAAAATATCTAGTGAACTTCCGCTACCAGGATAAGCGTATCAAGTAACTGGAAATAATCGGAAATTTATAGGAAAGCAAAAAAAGGAGATTCTAAAAGCACACCAAATTTTTATAAAACTTAATTTATCCATAAAACAATCTTGCACCTACAGATGGATTTACAATTTTACAAATTACAATAATAAATTGTACAGAAATCAGATTTCATCTTTTGATGTTCACAATTTGAAAAGTTGGCTGATCTTGATAATACGATTTGGTAAACAGATACAGATGATTGTAAAAAATCGATAAAAGACAATTTTCCTTTGTTTACACAATCTTTAAATTTTTATACGAAAATCTTATAAATTCAGCTCGAAATAACTGAAAACAAGATTTGATTTGTAAAAAAACCTGTACATTATTAAAAATCGTAAAAGCATACCAAGCTTTCTTTTGATTTTACCTGACATTTTCAACCCAATTGATATTGATTAAAACTTTTATATCAAATATTTCAATAATGCAAAAGTGCCAGCTAATTTGAAAGTAAATTTGTATTCTATCCGCAAAATTTACATTGATTGAAAGTTTCCCAATAAATAAACAAGTTGAAGCTTTTCTCTCAATGATGTTCAACTGTAAGCAATTCCTTATTTACTGAGTTTGACGTAATTTTGTAGTAATAAATTGACGTTCTACAGAAATTGCTTTTCCAAACTATTATATCGTGTTTAAGATATTAAGCGAATGATGTATAATCCTATACTATTGTAGGTGTGGAAAGTTATTTCTTGTTTACATTGTTCTGCTAAAATGTAGTTGTCACATAAATAATTTTAAACAATAATCCTCAAACTTTAGCATGCTTAATAGTATGTCAGTACAGAACCAAGTTTAATGCATATCAATATAAATTGAAAGGAAACTTGAGATTTCTTGATAACTGTAAGATATTATTAAGTTTAAAATTTTATAACGGCGACGAGACGGGTGGGAGAAGCTCAAGGAATAGGACACGGATGTTTCAGCATAATGTTAGGAATTGCCATTGAAGCTCGACATTTCAACTAAAGCATCTCCTTGCAATCTTAATTTATACATGAAAACTCAATAAGCTTTTATTTCCGTTCTGAAGGGAAATTCCACCAAAAACTAAATCTTAATTATTTTGATTCGCTTTTCATGTTTTAGGATTTAATTATTTACAAATTTGAAATAGACTCACTGAATATTAATAAGCAAGATATGTCAATTATTAAAACTAATGTAGTCGTCGGAGAATTTTGGGCACACTGAAGCAGCATCATACAACCTTCATCAATTAATACAGCATCCATGCCTACTGGAACATAGCTACTTCTTTCGAAGTTTTTACAATCCATTTATGGAGGTGGATTAATCTTTACTATCTTCTCTTTTACAGATTTGGGTATGATTTTGCTTCATTTGCTACTTTTCTCCATGTACTAATGTTCTTGCATTTCATCTTCCAGGATATACCCATCAGCCTAAAATCTTTTGTCCATTCCATTATTTTTCTTTTATATTATTGTATCCATCTTGCATCTGTTTAATTCTCCAGCAACTTCCATTATCTCTTCATTATCATATCTATAACACTATCCTTTAATTACCAAAAATCTACGGGTTACTCAGTCGACACTTCTTATCACACCCTCACAATTCTCATACAGTATCTTAATCTCAAAGTAACTTTGATATAGGGGATGACAAGGCTATAAATTCTTGTCAGTTATAAATCAACTTTTATTAAATCGTTTAAATACAGTAAACAGGTCCTGTCAGTTTAATTCTAGATAATCACGATAGACATCGATAGCATCAATATCTCATGTCAAACAGCATGAAAGTTAGTTGGTCAGTTTCTCAAAGAGAAGTATGCGAAGTATGGACTGATTAAAGAGGGTTATATTCAAATATATCTTTATAACTTTCCTTATACATCCAAAATGCATGGACAATGCAGTATCATCATAAAAAACTTGTCTGGAATTACTTCAGGTACCGACCACATGTACTTAAATATGCCTAATAGATTCTGATATTAATAATTTATATTTAAAAACTCAATAATAAAAAATTGAATACCAATTTGTGATCCAAATAACTAATTTATCCAAGTAAATCTGTTCTTGACATATTGAGAGCTAACGTGAAGATAATTTATTTAAAGTAATATTAAGATATTCGTACAGCAACAGCGCTAACGTCTTAAAATAAGTTATCTATAAATGCACACATGAAAGTTATTCAACCTTAAATTTTGGCGATAAATTAGAAAACTTAATATCAGCTGAATTTTGCTACCTCACAAAAAAACGTGTCTAAATTCTAATACCAAACTAAAGCTTAAAATAGTTCACTCTCAACTTTTTGCCAAGTACGTAACGTCAAAATATAACTTTGTACATAATCCATCAATCTATTTAGGAATGCTTTTATTAGTGCCATATTGACTGGTTAACTAACAAGGGGACCTTGTCGACGACTTTTCCACGATTTGCACAATTTTTAACATACCTTTTAGGCAATAATCTGTTATACTTCAGGTTAAAATTGCAGGACCCGGATTTGAATAAATTTTGATTAAATCGATTTTAAAAATCGAATAAATTGGTATTATAAATTAGGTCTAATGAGAAGAATGAGAAGTAAAATACAAGTAAAATACGAAGGCTTCCGATGAATTTGACAGTTTGACATAACCTCGCATTTCGTAACAACGACATATTAAAAATTAATTAATTTAAAGAAATTTTAACCAGATACAAACAATCAATTTAAACTACGATGAGCAAAAAAACCAAATTGCATAAATATCAGGTTAGTCTTGACTTGAAAAGACGAATTTTGAAACAACAACCCACAAAAAATACGTTCATGTACATGGTTGAAATTTTCTGTAATTACACGGTAAGATAATTAATGTAGTTAAGTTTATACGTAGATTCATTTAGATAATTTTTATATAGGTTGTATTGACGTATTGAGTATTAACAACTGTCCATTGCACTTGTTTCCGAACATCAATAATTATCGAATTCTCAACAATATTTTTATAGTAATTGATTATAATATAATTTAATAAATAATTAATAGTAGATATAGCAATTTATTACAATTCTCTGTTCTAGTTGTACATAAATATATATTTAAATAAAATTATTATAATAATTCCTTTGTCGACACCAACGAACAGTAAGTATATACTAGGTAGCCCTTGTTGTACGTAGTTGCACGTAAACTTTAGTTTGCATTCTTCTTCAAGTGCCTATCCGATTTCGGATGTTAGCGATCCTCCTGGCTAAGCCAAGAAGACTTTATTAGGGAAATGTTAATGGGGTGGTTTCCCGTTGCCTTCCTCATAGTCCACAGTTCGATTTGATGTTCGGAAACAAGTGCAATGGACAGTTGTTAATACTCAATACGTCAATACAACCTATATAAAAATTATCTAAATGAATCTACGTATAAACTTAACTACATTAATTATCTTACCGTGTAATTACAGAAAATTTCAACCATGTACATGAACGTATTTTTTGTGGGTTGTTGTTTCAAAATTCGTCTTTTCAAGTCAAGACTAACCTGATATTTATGCAATTTGGTTTTTTTGCTCATCGTAGTTTAATTGATTGTTTGTATCTGGTTAAAATTTATTTAAATTAATTAATTTTTAATATGTCGTTGTTACGAAATGCGAGGTTATGTCAAACTGTCAAATTCATCGGAAGCCTTCGTATTTTACTTGTATTTTACTTCTCATTCTTCTCATTAGACCTAATTTATAATACCAATTTATTCGATTTTTAAAATCGATTTAATCAAAATTTATTCAAATCGGGGTCCTGCAATTTTAACCTGAAGTATAACAGATTATTGCCTAAAAGGTATGTTAAAAATTGTGCAAATCGTGGAAAAGTCGTCGACAAGGTCCCCTTGTAAGTGGTCAACAAGCAAGATCAATAAATTTTGAATAAGTCACTTTACTGCCGAATCAAAACGACGGTAGTTTCTAATACATTTTCCACCCAACTATTTTAATTGCTAAAACATATGAGATTCCATCGAATTGTAATCTAAAATACCTTGCTTTCAGACAAATAAAACTATAAAGTAGCAAGCTGCCTCGTGTTAACTTTACCCACCTTTCGGATTTCGACAAACTAAATGTAATGCATGTGCTTAAAGTTAAAGTATAATAAATTCAAAACTTTAATTAACATTTTATCAATTTATTCACAGTAGTTTACCTGCAATGCTTAATTTTTAATGAATGGCATTCCTTATTTTAATCGAATTTAAACTATTGGTTTTGAACACGCCACATCTCTTTTTTCGGTTTAGCCATTCGTACTTGAACACAAGAAATTCAATTTATTAATGATTACGAGTTTGGAAGATATCGTAAATAATATAGATCACCTCATATTCCATAATAATTAAAAGCTATCTTGGTTGTTGTCCTCGACAGGCAGCTCGGAGCTAGTACCGCGAAGTTATAATATTGTTTCACCGAATTTTCTATGCAATAATTTTAATTCCTCTGAGAAATCCAGATTCTTCGAGTTATGGTTCTAGGGTTAATTCGTTGAATAATTATTAAATTAATAAATGGCTAAAATAAGTTAATCGGAACTAACTAATTTCAAGATTTCTTCGCTTTTACTTTAGCCCAGCCGTTTCATGATCGAGCAAAAATTTGATATTATACACCTTTATTTGATTGTTAGAAATAATTAGTCGAAAGTTTCCATTACTTTTGTTTGTGTTAAACATTCTACAAAGTTTCCAAGAAATGTGAAATCAGTTGACATTAATCTCTCAGTATTTCACTTTGTTAACTTGGACTTTCAGTTTGATTTATTTTAAGTTTATATGTCGTGTTATTTGTGTATTGAAGTTTGTTTGACTAAAATTTGTAAAACCGCTGAATTTGATGTGAAAAGACATCTGCGCCAGCGGCGTCAAAAATTGGGAATAGAAAATTTTGGGATAGCGTTTGAAAATATAAAGATGAGAAACAAAACAATAAAAAATCGGAAGTTGAGAATAAATAAGGACGATTTGATAATAAGAACTGAAAAGCAAAGAAAGAGCGACATTGTAGAAATACTACCAAGAGGTAAGAACACTTTAAAGATACAAAGCATTTGTATAGATTAATGAGATAATTCGGCAAAATATACAAAATATAAATCAATAAACAAATTAAAAGGGTTCTAAGTGCTTGCTTTGATCGTATTCGGTGTTTAATAATTAAAACAGTAGAAAAGCCTGGTTTTAGTTCAAATACAGCTAAGACTGAAATTTGGTATTTTCAATAATAAAAGTTATAAATTAATTAATATCGAGGTATCAGGAGGATTTTATTTATTAGATTTGCCCTTTATATTAGAATTTGACATTTTGCTTATAACTACCTATAATAAATAGATTGTAGCTAGAATGTTATGGCTTTTATCAAGAGGCTTTTGATAAAGCCTAATAAGCTTGTTCGTTACAGAGGTTAATTTAAATAAATTTGGTAGGAAAATGTTATCAAAATTTCACCAAAGGGTAATAATTTAACAGCTATATATTGAAAATTGTAATTTTTTAAATGAACTTACATTATAATCTTCTGGTTATTCAAATTCCAGTAGACATTACTTTAATGTGTTTGTTGGATGCATTGCAAATTTGTTTTAAGTAAATCTAACTCTGAAATATTATTAATTTCCTCTCCAATGACACCTCTGTCGTATTTTTCTTGTCAAATCCAAACTATAAACTGAACGGACACCGGAAGCTTAGTTTAGTTGGATTAGTATCCGGGGTTCATTCAGTTTTAGTGGTTTTTGTATAGGTCCACCTTCGAGTTGCGTGATAAAATTGTCCTTAATTTTTTCAACCGTGTAGAACATTCAACCACTTTAGCGAGCAACTTCCTGCGCTATCGAATAAATTATCAAAATGAAATTTCTTATACGAATTTGACGATAATTACTTATTCGAAAAGCTTTCATATTTTTTAAATGTTTATAGTAAGATAATTGCGTTGTTATAATTATTAATATTAAAATATACTGCCAAATAAAATAGAAAATTAATATTAAAATTGACTATTCTTGCTTGATTGTAATTATAATTAATTAGATACTTGACTGCTCGGCTTGATGTGATAATGACACAATGAATCTAGAGTAACCAAGTTATTTTGGAGTACTCAAGGATTCTAATTGAGTTACTTGTTTCAGTTGGGTAACATTCTAAATCTAAACCTTTCTACAAATTTAAATCAGCTCATAATCTTTAATTTTTAAATAAAATTGATATTGTAAATTGTAGCTTCCCAGAAAACGTTTAAACATTTTATTTTAACATAATAACAAAATGCTCCGCAAAAACGTGTCACAGTTGATTTTATCAATTTTATTTTCATTTAAAGTTTTTTTAAAAACAGTCACAAGACCAAAATAATCCTTTTAACACGATAGTTGTTAAGAAAAACTAAAACAGTTAACTTGTAACCTAACTTCAAATGACATCTTGAAAATCCTTTAATTGTTTCCAAGTTTCATGGTAAAAACTACAAATCAAGTAAAAAGCTCAAACTTCCAGCGTTTTTATTTTAATTTTTACTTTTCTAATTTAGAAATGATTGAAATAACGCACAGGCAGCCATAAATAATTCTTTGAAAAAGTTTCAAATGTTGAAATAATGTTTCCGATTATTTTTATCTATGTTCTTCCGGTTGTCAAGATGTATAAAATACATTTTTAATTAATACATTGCGTATTTAAATATAAATTAAATTAAATTGAAATAAATTTAAAAAGGTTTTGCTGAAACATATTATGGTGAAAGAACTTTTGCAGAAAAAGCACTCAGCTTAAGTTGACAAGATTAATTAATTGACAAAATAACACGAAACATTTTCAAAACTTTTTAACTTGTGAAAAGTTTTTATTTTATTTTTATTAACGGTCTCACAATAATTTAAGGCTGTATTAAGCAAGTACAAGTTATATTAATTTAAGAATTTTTAATAATTAATTATGGTTGTTTCCAAAACAATCATTAATTAGGCAAAACTTGATTGCATAGTGTGTAGCAGTATTTCCTGTTTGAATTCAAAGATGATCCTTTCAAAGGATCAGTTTTTAGTAAATCTTTTCATTATTCGTTGAACTGCTTCTGAAACTCTTTTTATTTTACGTCTTTACCCTAGTTTTTCATTTATTAATCTTATTTTACACATTCTTCTAGTTATTTTTTAATCGGTTATATTGCCAATATGCTCAGTATTTTAATTATTTATCTCTTCTAAATTATTATTTCCTTTTTGTTTACCAACAATTCCATTTCATTAAATAGTCTTCCCACAGCGTTCACTCTTTCGCTAATTGCCTCATTTATCTAACCTTAACATTTACTTTAAAATTGTACCTGGAATTTCGTTTATATTTATTTGATATTACCTTAGATTTTATTCATTTAGTTAATATGTTCCTTTGAATTCCAACTTATTATACTTATTAACATGATATTTTGACATTTTCAAAACAACAGGGTTAACTTATTGTAAATCGTTTTCATTTCAATTTCATTTGCAAAATTTTATCATTCATGTTTCAATATTAATTAATTATGAAATATTGAGATGAGTTGTTTCTTGAAATCGAAGTTTGAAAATTTTGTTTAAAATTCAATTTCCATTTTAAACATAGGTAAACAATTCTAATATTGAAATAACCAAGATCTCAAGTAAGTTTGGTAATCTTCGACTAGCAATGTTTAATTTAATTTCCTAATATAATGCTTTAATTAGCATGATTTGCTAATCCAATTTCAATATTTGGGATAATTACTATTATTATGTAACAGTGAATTAAGATGAGTAAACACACAAAAAACAGAAAACCGTTTGATACTGTAGCAAATTTTTCATAATATCAACAAGTGCGAAAACATAAGATGAACCGAGGGAATTCAAGTTAAATGATCTCTTTTTTCTGCAACGATAAAAGCATATTATTACTTCAATTGCTTTTCAGGCCTACATTAAGATATTCTACATTCTTCTTTCTTCTTTAGGTGCCTATCCGATTTCGGATGTACGGCGATCCCCCCGACTTAGCCAAGAAGGCTGCACCAGGAAAATGTTAATGTTAATGGGGTGGTGGTTTTCCTTCCCCTTAGTCCACAGATCAATTTAGGACTTATTTAGTTCATTGACATTTTTAAGGATTCTTCTTGGCATATTACTCTCGGTGGTTTGCCATTGCCTTCCGAGGGGAGACGGTCAGAATAAAGTTCTTACTTCACTCGTATTCCAACCGGGTATTTAGCGTTCATAGTCAACTCGCGTTAGCACTATGCTGCGACCGCCTCCTATTCTACATTAACAAATGATTAATAATAATTAACAACTTTTTGAGATATAATTAGAATACTTTTATATTCGAGTCCGAAAGCGAATTTAATTGATAAATTTACTGAAAATTTAGCAGAAAATTGAACAAATTCTGAATGTGATTTTGAATGTGATTTTGAACCCGAAAAAGAGATGCAGAATTTACACAATACATAAATTAAGTAATAAACTAGTAAAAATAATGTAGTGAATATGAACTCCTTCATTTATTGCTTGACAACGATAAATATGTTCACGCAGCACATTTAGCACAATTTCAACTTCTACAAGAAATAAAAAGTAAAAAATTGCTATCTTTGCATGGCCATCTGGCATCTGGGCCATCACTACATCATTGTTACAGGTTGGTCGATAATATAATCTTCAAATTGTAATGTAACAAGTTAGTTTCTCAACAGGAAATATACTTATGAAATCGCAGTCATTTTATTTACTTCAATATTATAGATAAAACACATTTGGAGTGATATTTAGAGTAGCGAAGGTAATTGAAAAATCAACGCAATTAAAAGTAGGTACATAATGACGTAATAAAATGGTTTCTTTTTGTATTTTTTATTACGAATTTTGTGTTAATATATTTTATAAAACGAAAACTAAAAGGTTTTTGACAGAAAAATTAAATGATGATGAAAAACAGAAGAAGTATGCACAAGCGATACAATAAGAGATGAAAAAAAAACGAAACAGGCCACAACCATAGAAGAAGAATGGAGCAACATCAAGGGTAGCATACTGAGAGCATCTGGAGAGACAATTGGACAAATGGATAAGAATATTAATAGCGGGTGGTTTGACGAAGAATGTGAAAATATGAGATATTCAAAAAGAAAAGCCAGATTGAAATGGATGAGCTCCCAAAAACCAGAAGGTAAAGAAAGATATAAAGAAAATAGAAGCAGTTAAAATGTGAAAAATGTAAAAAACAAAAATGGATGGAAAGAATGATGAAGGACATGCAAATTTTATAAAAAAATAAAAAATCAGAGAATCAACAACAAAGCAGAAGTGAGAGGAATTAAAGACAAAGAGGGAAATACTAGGTATGAAGAAATGGAGATTAACAACATATATGGATGGAGTATTTTAAATATTTGCTCACTGAAGAGTTAAGAGAAAGTACAATAGATGAGAGAACATCAAACTGAAATCAAGAAGAATCCATAAAGTAACCAGAGTATGAAGAATTCCGTAGGGCTTCAATGTCGATGAAGAACACGAAAGCACCGGGGTTGGACTCCATAAATTTCGAGCTGATGAAAATGATAACTATGATAAGAGGAATGCATGAACTAAGTTGCTGGCATGGAGAGAGGAGAGAATGCCAACAGAATAGAATGTAGCAAAGATGGTCCCACAATACACAAAAAATTGCAGAAACTATAGAAGAATATCATTTCTCATTAATATTGTCGAAAATGATACATACAAGACTGCAATAATGCGTAAAAAAAGATAGGCGATTATCAACTACGATTTCGATCTGGTAGATCAACAACAGAAGATGTAATGTTTATAGCTGGACAAATAATGGAAAAATGCTACAAACACGACATGGGAATCGAGATGTTTGTTAATTTTAAGCAGGCCACTGACAGAGCTTCGAATTCGAACCGGGTATTTAGCGTTCATAGTCAACTCGCGTGACCACAATGCTCCAACCGCCTCTGTTTAGACTTGATACATATACTATTTTTTCTTTCATCATTTGAGGTCGAATCTTTGAACAGGCTTCGAGAAAACGCGGCTGCAGAAAATTTGTATTATATAAAATTGTTGTTATCCCGATGTGTGTGTATTAATAATTTATTGATATTTACAAAATATTGTTACTGTTTTCATAATAATATGGCAACAATAAAATGTTCCCACCCACATAAATAATATTCTGTTAAAGAAACGATAATTTCTAGGTAGGAAAGGTGTAAAGCACTCTATATTCATGTACATTATAGCTTCGAGTTTCAGTTTACATACTTTAGTGAAAGCTTTTTCAACCGTTGTCAATCTTTCGAATATCATCTGTATGTAGTAAAGTATTCAGAAGCTTAATGGGATATTCCATTGAACAAAATTTTCACAAAGCAAGAATCAACAAACGATTTTTAATAACATTAATCGATTACATTTCATATTAGCAAGAATTGAAGTATCAAATTAATGTGTGTTACGCCAAATTTGGTTTTTTAGAAAGCTTTGCATAATTTAATGGAAAGAATTGTTTCAAAATGGAAGAAGACAGTGATATTAAAAGTTGATCATTAATATTATTTTTTCAAATCATTTGATATAAATATACTTGTAAAATAATGAAAGCATGAGGAGAAGAATGATAGTAGGAATTAAACTGCATTTCAACGTTGTCAAGCCGAATTAAAAATTAAACAGAATAAAATGTATTTATAGCCTATATTGTAGACTTAAAATGACGATAGATAAGCGAGAAGTAATAATATAGAACTTTTCCCAAATTGCGTCCAAATTGCCAAATAACAAGTTATTTAAAATAAAAGTAATAATACCCCGAAACAAACTTAAGTTCAATTTAACATTTAACCAATAATAAAATATGCATTCAGCGAATACTAATCCATTTTCAATAAAAGAGGCAATTACTTTATTTTAACGCTAAAATTGCTGCAGATACTGTTTCGACGTTTTTGTTGTAGAGATTTAAATTTAATCTTTCCTTTTAGTTAAGAGGGTTTTAAACTTTAATTCCAGATAGGATTGTGTAATACTAATTTACTGTAGATATTCAGATTATCTCGTGTTATATCATGAGGAAGCTAATATTGTTTTAGGTGTACAATACCTTAAGTGAATCCTAAAGCTACTAAACACCTGCAACTTTATAGGTATCTACGTTTTACAAGACATAAACGAATATACAAAACAAATATAATTTTATATTCATCATTTATTTGGAATTCAAACTTTGGAATCTCCAGTTGCGACGTGAATTAATCAGATATCGATAAAATAAGTTTAAAATGTTCAAAGAGCTTGAAAAAGCTTCTAGAATGTTTGTAGACTTTATTAATAATAATGTAAAAATCCTTAACACTTATTTTCTCCAAGATCAATCATAAATGTTGAAAGTGTCGTGTTAGTTCATTTACTATATTAAAATAAATAGGGAATTTGTAAATAAAATATTGCATAATTAGATAAACAATAAAGAGCATTTATGAGTTTGGAAAACCAATCTAATTGCTTCAATGGAAATAGGGACGCTCTGCGGTCGTTATAAAATAAAGGTTTCTTTAGAAAGTGCTACCACTACTACTGCAGTGCGGCTCAGAGTCGCGTTAATTATTAATAATGAGTACCCGATTGTACAGATGCAGATTTTCTTTGTGAATTTGATTTGACTTTTATTTTAATGTAAATTAATTTATTATGCATAGTACATTTTGTACGTAAGTAGTTTATTATATCTATTGCTAAATCATTTTAATATCCATGGTAAAGTTATTAAATACAATTTGATGTTACATCTTGTGCTCAGTTGTGTATCAAAATTGCAACTAGCGGTTGACTAAAACCCAAGTTGAATCTCTGGGGTAACAGTAGCTCTTGAGGGTTTCCTCTCAAGGCACATTTACATCATCCAACTAGGAAATATCAAAGGATTTGGATATACTTCAATAATTATTATTCGTTATATCAATTAATTAAAAAAATATATTTAAATGCTTGTTTACTGCACAATTTTATTTTATTATGAATTTAATAAAATACTAAAAGTAGATATGTAACTATTAGAATACGTTAAACTTAATTTTGTTTATTTCTTTATATTAATTAATTATATTTTAATAATAATATATTATAAATACCAAGGGTTTCCAGTGCTTTTTTAAATGAAGGCTTCACCCTTCATAAGGTCGTGTGATCTACTATTGTGTAGATAATGTAATTATAAAGTGATGTATTTATTTAGATAGTAGTAAACCGCTGCTGGCGAGTTTGTTGGAGGATATTATAGATTCAATTAATTGCGGTTACAAATAATTGCAGTTAGTACTATTGGTTGGCTGAATAACAAAAGAACGGCAGTGACAATTATATTTTTTAATCCATAATAATTTGATTATAAAATAATATTTGCATTGCTTAAAATTCTGAATAACAAAAGTTCACCCTGATCACAGTTCTATTTTTTTACATAATTAATTTACAGGCGGAGTACTACATAATAGAAAGACTAATTATCATTTATTTACTTGGAATATCCTTTTTAAATATTTGTTCTGATTTGGTAAAAATATCGAAATTCAGACAATTGGAGAAATGGCAAATTCTCGACACAGGTTAGAAGTGTACCTACAGAAATGCTCTGTGATAGTCTATTAAGAAATAAGGAGGATTTCTCAAATTGCAAGATCTCACTGGAAAGTTAATTTTGTACAATATTGAAGGACTGTCACTCCAATTATTCAGTATATTGCACAAAAAATTTAATTCCCAGTACAAATTAAATTCAAAACTGTGGAAATGCAGTTTAATCGAAAAACACCCAAAGTTATAGTGTAGCGTGATATTTGAATAACTCATTTCTTTAAATCAAGTCTCGAGATATTACAAAACTACTTCTAACGGGAAATTCAAGCTGTGCACTTTTAAAAGTACAAGTTCAAGAAAACTTAGAAATTTTCTCAATGGTTAATATTTTTTCAATAATAATAAGTTTTTAGAAAATAAATTATTAGAAGTAGATGGGCTACTCCGGTTCTAGCCCACTTTTGCATAAAAGAACTAAATAATTCCACCACACCAACTAAAATTATTTCAATTATGGGATTATCCTAGTACATTTACTACTATATTTATTACCGCATTTACTAGTTAACTTTTTAGATGAAATTCGTTCAAAAGTGGGCTAGAAAGGCTGTAGCCCCTCTACATGTGGAATGTGTCATGGAAAACCAGTGAAACACTTAAAAGCCTCAAGGCATTCAAAATGTGTTGTATGAAAAGCATCTTCTCAATAATCTTGTTACAGAATTTACAGTATTCATAATTGGTTGCGTTATTAAGTTTATAACAAAGTTCAAAGTTTCACACTCGTACGCTCTTTCATTATGATTAAGTTTTATGAAAATATGGAAAACATTGAACTTAGCTCTTGATACTTGCAAAATGTGAATTCTACAAAGTTATTGAATTGTAGCACGTTGCCTATTAGATTTAATAACTTTATAGACACGGGAGACGGGAAAAGCTGGTTAAAACTTGAAATGGTTTTGCTAATAGCAAATTATAGACGGCAGCACGGTCGTATTCACCAATTGAAAAACATTAGACTTTGTTTTAAAAACTAAAATTTGATTGACTGAAAATAAATTAATTCCTCATCAATAGTTCATTCTATGAACGCAATACCCGACGACATATTAATTATTATTAATATGAATAAAAAATTCGTTGAAAATTTTTAATCATTAAGCTATTATTCATCTTAAATTCTTATCGTTCTTGTCACCATGCATATTTAAAATATAATTTTTCAGCTTTAAAAACCATTAGTTAAACGAATTAAAAGTGACTAATTTAATATACCTTTTCACCATAGAAGCAGGCTTTTATAAATTTCGGAAATTAATTTAATATTATTAAAAGAAAAATTAATTCCTTAAATTAGGGAGACGAGTTCCTTGAAAACAAGGTTATAATGCTTTTAAATTTTTAACTTCAACGATTTTTATCTTTACCAGTGTAAAATTCTCAATTAGCTTCAGTTTACATTTTCTAAGCGCTAACGTAAATTGGTTTTGCTCTGAATAAACACGACATTATGTTGTCGACAGTTTTCTTCCTTTTGATTTGATACGTGACCAAGGATGATCTACGATTCTTTTGCACGGTGCTAGTTGACATTTTTTTGTTATCCTTTATTTGTCTACTTATTTAATGAATGTATTAGATTTTTTCTATGTATAGTCGAAAGATGCTTGACTTCTGCTGAGTGACCAATTTTTTTTGACTGGTTAATCGAATAGTTAATTAATGCAATTATTAGTATTAGTTATGGCAATAGGAACTTTAAATATTTGATGAAAGTTAGATCGTATATAATACTAAATAAGTAAACTTTATGCATATTTAACTAAAATTAAATTTTACTAGTTTAGTTATAACTTATTATAAAAACTTTACAATGAAATTAAGCTTGTTCATAGCATTAGGTATACTATGCATGTATTTCAACCTGATGCTGCAGTCTGTAGTTTACTTAATTATTATTTAATTAGCAGGTTTATGATAGCTTTGTTTGCTCTTTAATGTGCTAACCAATTATTTTAAGTTAAAAAATGGTAAGCGTTGATTTGGTAACAACAAAAGACTAAATGCGATATAGTATATTGTGCTTTAGAAATCAAGAAACCTAACTACACAGTATTGTACTATATAAAATACACTGTATGCAGTCTATTAAAATATGAAGTAGATACTATTTATACTAGATATTTCATCTCGGAATACATTTTATTAATAATGACCAGCCGTCTGGCGTAAATGATAGACTAGAAAGCGGGAAACCGCGGTTCTAATCCTGATTGCGTCGGATGTGTGCTATGAACTAAAAAGTCCAAAATCGATCAGTGGACTACACTCGCCAAGCCGGTTGGCCACTATGTTTGACTATGGATGTTATAGCTGGTTGATGATAAATGATGTCGTGTGCTTTTTGAAGAAATAATAAACGTTGGCAAATACGATGAAAGATGCCACAAGATTTTTCATTTTATTTTGATTTTGAAAAAAAGATGATTTTTCATATTTGGTGCTTGATTTTGTTTAATGTTGAGTTTTCAGGGTTGAAAGGCCCTTATCACATTAATTGAGTGATTAACCCTTCTGGAAAATTTGTATTTTAAAAATCTTTACAAATAGTGTTTTAGTAGACTTCTTGTCGGTGTGGTACCCGAAATAAAATTTAATTTTAAACGATTTTAGAGATTATTTTGTATTATTCCAAGATGATGGAAAATCTCGAGTTGTTTCCTAACCGACAATTTGGAGATATTTTGATAGTATCCTCATGGTTCACGATTTGCTCGATCATTGAAAATTTTTATATTAGTAGAGGGACATTTGGTATTTCGATGGATGATTCTCCTTCTTTTTGAATGGTTAATTTTTGGATGAGCTCAGATAAAATTAGATAAGTATAAATTAGACGAATGTTTGGAGGTTAGGATTAACCTTAATTTTGGTGGATAGTTGTGAATTTGTCTGGGCGTCACGAAAGTTTCTTTCTTGGAATCAGCCGAGGAATACGATGGTTTTAGGTCAATTATCACTAGTACTTTGGACAATAATTTTGAATATAATTGGCTCGTACTGGATCGTCACACTTGGAAAAATAATTTACGTCGTTTTGGTTTGCCGATAAAGGATGTTATCGCAGTAACAAATTTTGGAAGTGAAACCTACACCCTGAGAAATAAAAGGGTACCATAACCTTTGATTTATTTTATAATTTCAGATTTTGTTTTTTATTCCTTTGTATGTGTAAGAGGCAGTAAAAATTTTGAATGGTAAATATCGCCTTCCATAAGCGATAGAAGTGTGAGTTGGGATTTGAAATTTCAACAGCAATGTGTAATTTATCTTTTCTAAAATAAAAAGTTGTTTATTACTATTATTTGAAGTTAGTTATGTTTTAATATTAATTATTATAAATAAATATTTTTATTTATCAGCACCATCTCACCAAATTTGTGTTATTACAAGCGCTTAAGAGCAAGAGAGCTAAAGAGGTTGCCTTCCAGCTATTTGATATCTTTTTGATATTTGGTGGTTCCTGTATTTTACACTATGATGATTGAAGAGAGTTTGTTAATAGAGTAATGTAAGACCTATATCTATATTATATTGGTCAGAATAAAAAATTATTCATGTAAAACTATGCCATAGCGGCAGTCAGGGTTCTGTGGGAAGAGGCAACCAGGATAGAAATATGTTGGCTTCGTGGATGAAGGATAACAAAACTACTAATTGGTCAAACGTTGTTTGTTTTTTGTAATTTATAAAAAAATAGATCCCTTCATTCGGAAATTTAACCAAGAGTAGGACTGACAACAACATTGCCCTCTGATATTTTTA
This sequence comes from Rhagonycha lutea, assembly GCA_958510855.1. NCBI lineage: Eukaryota > Metazoa > Arthropoda > Insecta > Coleoptera > Cantharidae > Rhagonycha > Rhagonycha lutea. The sequence goes on from OY294036.1 coordinate 23,359,371, forward strand.
CAAATATCCAAGAAGAAGATGTCCTTTATGAAATCTTTGAGCAAGTGAATGCTGAGTAGAACGAAGCTAGTAACTGTTAAAACTAAAATTTCCCAGTGAGATCGGATTTTAACAGATTTTGGATTTTAACTGTAACATATTTATACTACATGCACATAATACAAGGACAATTTTGATGGAAAACTTATCACCTCCTGGTACCATCAACCATATTAGTCAATGGTTCTTCCAATACGGACATTCATTGGTTGAATCCTTAAGACGGCGTTAAACTTCAAATGAATAAGTGTTTTATTAGCAAAAAATTTTATTAGTATTGACAAGTAGTAAGTCTGAAAATATTGGTATGGAAAGTTATGTAGTAATTATTAATGGTCACGTTCCCTAATAACTCGAATAACAGGAAACGTATATACTACTTTTGAAAGGGTTTTATTGCTTTGAATGAAAAGGTCGTATCGATATCGTTTTTAAATGCGATATTGTAAAAAGGTTTTTTTCAATAATATGTAAAAAGCTGTTATTTTTAAAATTTTATTATTGTGTGAAAAGTTAAAATATTTGCAAATTATATCTACTAGTAAATCAATGTATTATTTTTATATGCAACATAAACTACTATTAAGTTCACACAACAAATATTATCGGTAAAAGATCAACCATTTTCATTTTTATTTCTGGACTACATTTATTATTTCGGTGTTTTATGTGAAGCAGATATTTAGAAAGTTGGTGTTAATATTAATTGATTCAAGTTCTTCAAACGTCCTTCTGCTGATATTTAAAATTTATCACAAAATGACCAACGTGGAAACTTTATGTGTCTGTAAGCGAACATTTGAATATCAAAAAGTAACCTTTTGCTTAAAAACACAAGCCATAAAATCAATAATAACAAAAGAAAATGTTGGGTATATTTATTTCTTCTTCGGATCCTGCAAATCTTCCTTAATCTCCCAACATTTCCAAACACGTTTGAATATAATTTGAAATCCAATTTTCTCAAATTGATCGCTGAACATGCATCCACCATAAAATGGGTTCGTATAATAATTACAAATTGACGCAATTGATTTCATCCACCATCGAATTTTTTAATTTTAACGCATGTTCAAACTTTTCGGCTCTAAGAATGCAAAATATTATTCTCAAATCTTCAGGGCTAACAAATCTATTCCCACACTTGGATACACTTGTGGGAAAATATACCAACCAAGAATAAGCAAAAGTAGTCAAATTTGAACACTTGGAAAACACACGAGATTAAAGGCGCACCTCACGCGATGCCGTTCCCCGCTTAAGTCCTTTTCTCAATTAATTCATTATAATTATAATTCTTAAATATTCATAAATCATCTAAATAAATTTTTATATCATTTCCGGAATCGAACCTGGTATTTCACACAAGCAGCTGGGCGTTTTACACTCTTGCGCTAGGCTGTTGGTTATTCTATATTTTCAAGAAACATTCGGATTTTTAAAGAACGGAGGTGTTGCTGTGACCTCTTCAGAACTGAAGCCAAATTATAAAAAAAAAATGCACAAAATTGTAAAAATTTAATAATTAGAATATAGAACAATAGATTTTTCTTCCATTAATCTTAACAAATTCTTTAAATCAAATCATCACTACTCTCTATGTAGAGTCCATGCAGTGCGTAGCCGATCAACTTGGTCAAAGCCAAAATGACCTACTCGGAAAATTTTAATGAGATTATGTTTCGTTACCATTACTTCTGGATTCTGGATTTATTGTGGAAGGTACGATGAACTCACACGCACTTAGGCCTCTAAACTGGGCCCATTGTACTACCTCCGGTTTCTCAGTCTCACCCCGATCCTATCACTCTCCAACAAACTAGTCCAGCTGTAGGATGAACTCTAGGATCCTAGCAGGCAGAGTTTCATTGATTCTGACCATGTCGGGCCAGAAGTCCCCCAATACAGCCGAACAGTAGCAAAGTACATGTTCGGCTGTTTCCTCCTTTTCATTACATCCACGACATATAGGGTCATCTACATACCCCATCTTGTGATGTTTATTTAATCTGCAGGGTGTGTCCAGTTAAAATCGCTGCAATTGTACGCAGATTGACTCTGGATAGGTTCAGATCGGTTCAGATAGTATCTCGCATGTTTCCAAGGAGGAACGCATGTTTCTTACTTGGTTGCATGCAGCTTCTTGTACCCATCTGCAAGTATGCAGTTTTAGGGTATGTTGTTTGAGGAGTGCATCTAGAGCTATTCCTTAATTCATAGACCGATCTTAAATTTTGAAAATTGCTTGAATGTTCTCTAATTTCTAGTTTCGCCCTCTAGTGCAGTAAATGAAGACATCCAAGTCGGAAAAATGTCTAGAGCATACACACTTTCAATGGGATGACTTAGGACCAACACCCTCCCTCCAAGGACGCTGATATACTGACAGTAGGAGTAGCGCAAATTTTGTTGTACAAACGTTGTCGTAGTATTAGTTTTTTGTAAATACGTAGATAAGAAATACAGAGTTGTTAATTAAGTTAGTGAAGGCATTCTGTAAGAAAAATATCTAAAAATCCACCTATTGGACATGGATCTATGGGCAAATCATCATTGAATGTCGCGGTTTATTGTTTAAAAAGTTTTTTTTACTCAAAAGGCAATTGACTTCATCAGGATGACATTGAAACGCCTAAATATATGCCAACTCTACTTCACCGTTCTGAATTCAAAACTTTTCTATTTTTCAAATCAATTGTTTATTGATTAAGGAAAATTGTGATATAAACTTCAGAAATAAATTTCTTGAAGTAAACACCACAAAATGTAATATTATTTTGTAAATATCTCAATAATCAGTATTCATTCAATACGCTAAATTTGAGGAACGTTTTTTATAAAAAAAAAGCCCCTACTAACGTATAGTTAAAAGTGTGAATGCTCTAAAAACATTTATAATTTGTCCAAACATAGAGAGTTTGGGTTCTCTACACCTAAGTTTCCTCCTTTACGAAGCATTTTACAAGCCTCCTTGTGGCTTCGGCATTCGAAGAATAAGTTTTACTACTGTGAATAATATATTACGTGAATCATTCAGAATATAAATACTCGTATTATTATCTCCACCACGTACAGGAGATATTACTGTAAGGCAAAGTAACTCCCTACCCTATAGCAAGAGACAAGGTAACTTGGATGAAAAGCGAACCTTCTTCGTAGCAACGTGGAAGGAAGATACTAACCTTGACATTGTCAATTAGTTCCTTAGATGCTAGGAGGAGCCTTAGTAAAGAGTAACATAGAATAGGGGACAGACCATACGGCCTTTTTTATATGAAAACCTGATTGGAAGATTTAACCAATCTTGCACCCTACCCAAAAAAACTGCTAGATGTAAGGTTAGAGGAGGGATGCCTTATCGGCTTAACACATAAATGTTATGCATGAGGTCGGTAACGTCCCCTAACAAATATTTGCAGAGGATATGGCTGGTTTCGCAAAATAGCAGAAGTAATCCTAGGAAATACTACTATGGTGATCTTCTCTAGCAATAAGGGTGTTACTTGCCGTTTGTCAAACTAGCTGTCGGACCTACACTCTTTAGGGATACGTCCAAAAATAGTTTGTAGGAAGCCCTTTGAAACCCAAACTTAATCGTATGTACACAATTTTAGTTTGTTGTAGTTCTTTAAGTTCTGTCACCAACACAGAGTAGGAATAGGCGCCAGAGTCCATGTTTACTAAAAGCTTGAGTTGTGCAACTTGCTTCCGAGTCAAAGGCTATCAGCGTAACTTGACCTTTCCGTAGGATTCTGTTGCGCCATAGATCCACGGAGATATACAACTACCAACAAACAGGAGAAGTAGGTGCCCATAGTGTTCTAAAAGATAGAATTACTCTATAATTTACGGGACGACCAAAGTAGCATTATGGCCCTAACTCATGAGCAACCGCTCATGTTGGAAAGAGCTTAGTGCTGACGGAGTTGACCTTCTAGCAGCAGGAACAATGATCCAATGGGATAAAAAAGTGTGACGAACTTCTGGAGCTTTGGAAGCAGGAACAATTGGAGCCTAAAGCATGTAAGTGCATTTAAACTTAATAGAGGTGTTAGATCACACGATGATGTAAGTATTACCACTACAAATTTGGTGTGCATATGTTCCAATCAAACGTAACTATGGAAGTGGAGCCTCGGGGTATCGTTCATTTGTGGACGTTCCTCTGTCCACCACAGAGTTGGACGCGTCCAATTTGTGGTTTTGCGTAAAGTGATTACCCACGTGTTTGACATTAATTCTAGTACGACCTGCCTGTAGTATCTGACAATGAGAAAGTTTGTGGGGCCATATTACCTAGGGTACTAGAAGGCCTTGTAGCTGGAGGTGAACAGGAAGTCTTGGTTAGCCCCGACACAGAAGTGCAAACACTTCCTGCACTGCAGTTCGCCGAGACCAACCATCACTGAGCAATAGCGATCTTTCCCAAGAAGGAAGTGCTAGGTATACTATATTAAGTTAATTCTATCATTTTAAGTGAAATGACAAAGTTTGTCTTAGTATAAATTGTTTTTGTTTACTCTACTATTCCATTTCTAATAATTAAAGTTTACCAGTTCTGTTGAGAATTTATATTAATGTCTACGAATTACGTTTTTTGTACTTCCTGTAGGATTTTTTACTTCATCACTTGATACAGAACAAATTTTACTGGTTCAAATATAGCCTATATTTTTCATTTCTGGTGTGATATTGAATAGTATCTATATAAAATTTGGTTCAACCGGTCAAAAGTTTAAGAGGGCTTAAATGTTTCGTTTTAACGACTCATTTGCAGAGCTGTTGACATGATTGAGTATGCTGATGACTGATGAGTCTCCAACTCGACTTGCAATTGGTTCGTTTCAGTATCAATTTGTTATTGTACTTACATAATATATTGAAATACTTATTTCATAATTATGATTCATTTGCAGAGTTTCCTCTATTGTTTCCGTTTATTGAGTTTCCAACCAAATTTGTAACGGGATGTTTCCTATACCATTGCAAAATGGATCAACTCTATGTTAAAAGTTAAAGCCGTTGATACGCGAATTGTGATAATAAAAGATATCGTTATCTATCCATCTATCTATTCCATTGAGAGGTATGGTAGTAAATAACCTTTTACAATACTTTACCGGAAATGGTTATTATAACGTTGAATACGCAGATGAAAGCAACAGACTATTTACGGGAAAATCCAAGAGCATCATGTGCAATATGATGTAATGTATTCTTAGAATATAATAAATTGCTGCAGTAAGCAGGCACTTTTGGTTAACATCGCCAGAAATATAATTCATTCTGTTCACCAGAAAAAGACAGCTACAAAGTATGAGAATACTTTAGCCTAGCTAGAACTCTATTTGAATTAGCTTCATTTGTTAAGTATTTGAAAGTGATACTTGACAGTCTTAAAAAGCGAGTAAAACTTCTTGGCCAATGTCGTAAAGCAATGCGATGATTATTGACTTTCGTCTCGAAAATCTCCTTCTGGGTGCATATGGCCAGGATTAGAACTATGCAATACTCATTTATTACTTGGTTAGTAGTCCAGAATTAAACATGTAATATTATTCTCCTTCGACTATTTGCAGAAATTAGTTTGCCTAGATGTGAAGCTAATATATTGTTGTATTTTTTTTTAATGAAGAGGCAGAAAATTTAATTATGGAGATTGTATTGAGTTTTTGTATCATAAAGTTTTAAATTTTTGGATGTTTTGCGCGGCCACTAGGGGTCTCGGCGAAACAGGCAGGGGGCCGGAGGGAAGAGGGAGTTCGCGCGCAACCCACCGAGTGAGGTGGTTGCGGTTTTGCTATTTTTGTGATTTTGAGTATTAAAGAGATTGTTTTTTTTATAAATAAAGTTAATTGAATATTATAGTTAGTATTTATTTCTTTTTAGAAATTAAATTTGGTTTAAAAGTAAAAATTTAGAAGGTCGTGCCGATAAAGCCGCGGACGATAACGTTTTTGGACTGAGCAGCTGGGGGCGAGATTGGTGGCTCGTATTGTTAAGTATTGCTTTTGGAAAGTTTCCGTTTTTTTTCGGAATTTATCTGTGGGCCCATATCACGTCAATATACCTACTAATGTTTTGAATGCGTTTATAAACCTTCTTCCACATATCGCCATGTGGAGGAGTAGGCAGTTTCGGTTGCTCTTAGGATACAAAATAATCTATGAGCATACATGGAATTTTAAGGACGGCTCGGTAAAGGTGAATCTGTTAGGTCTTGATGCTGATGTAATTCCGCCAGATATTTACTTTTTAATATTTTGCATAACATAATGGAAACTTACAAGTTAGATATACAGATAGTTCCAAAAATAAAGCTGGCTCAAGGGTGAAGATATTTTCCTCTGAACTGAAGCTAAATATAAATAAACAGCTAAGCAATAAGTAACTATACCTCTTTCTTCAAGTGGATATTTAAAAGAAAATCAAGGACAAAACAATTCAGGTACTATCAGACAGTTAGGATTGTTCTTATGGCACTCAACAGTCATAAGAACGTATTGGATGTAACTTATAGAATTTCACAGAAATGGTCCGTATATGTTTAACATACTTGGAGTTTTTTTTATCACCGCACAACTGCTCTGAATTCTCCTGAAGCGACAAGACAATGGTTTTCACAATTACATGTTACCTTCTAATAGTTGTATACTCCTGTGACTTCGAGGCTATAACTGACAACTTCGGGTATCGATCTAAAAAGGCCGATACAGGAACCGTATTTTTATCGGTTCAAATAAATGTGACTGTGGCTTCCAAATCATGACTGAACTATCTTCTCTCTGAAGATAATGAATTAATAGAGGTACTTGCGACTTTATCATCAACCCAAGTGATATCGAGGCTGCTTTGGATAAGATGATCTGAGCAGGTATGGCTCTACGAACAAGAATTTTGATGCTTTATGGGCTTCCTGCGAATGCGGTTTAACAGCCGGTGGGATCTAGATGATCGGAACTTAGAATTACCCTAGCTCCACGATTCATATGATGGGTAATATTACAGCAGCTATCAATGAACCATCAATAGTCCAATTACTATCAAGGGTTCCTTAACTACCTTGATGGTCAAATGCCTGCTCCTATTATTGTATTATATAATTCTTCCAGACTTCACACTTTATTGTGTGGATTCCTAAGTGGCCGCAGTTGTGTCATAAGCTTTAGTTTTGCTGACTAAAAAGGACTGCGTTAAAATTAACTTTCCCGAAGGCCTGATAGTTGGAATTTTGTGCAGGAAGGTATACAGATTCTTCAGAGGATCACTGGCGAACAGGAACGTTTTAACTTCCAAGTCGAGACAGGTTTAGCAGCCAACTGGGAGTTAATAATATTTGTGGGGCTTGTGTGTAGAAAAATTCTAAAGATAATAATGATGTAATAGTAAAATTGAAAAATAGCATCATTTTTCATCATGTTAAAAGTAAAGAAAGTAGCAGAATTTTTATTTATAAATGTATCTAGCATATTGCCAATAATTTTTTTGAGAGTTTCAATATGTAAGAAATTTTTAAGGTGAAAGCTAGATTCTTTTAGCACATAGACTGGTTCGTTATCAATCTTCGTTTTCAGCACAATCTGTCAATAGATTTTAATGACATTGCCAAAATAATATTTTTTTGTCAATATACTTACCAAACCAATTTAAATTTACACATGTTTTACTTGTACATAATGAATTTTATACTGAATAAATATTGAAAGTTTGAACAAACATTTCATAATTAATTAATTTAAAATCCTTGTTCATTTAATTTTTATAACAATAACTCATTTTTTCAAAAAAAATGTTAAAAATTAAAATTTATGTAAATATGTTTAAAATGTGGATATAATAAATTTTTAACTACTAAAAAACATACAGCATGAACTAAATTGCTACAACGAAGAATAAGCCAATAGTAAAGTAGGAAAATCAAACAAAAGCAAAACAAATAGCTTATATTCGACATAATACATTTTTTAAGCTATTGTAATTTTAGTCAAGAAATATTTTAGAATTTATAAAAGCATTAGTTTATTGTTTCGTTATGCTTGTGGTTTTGAAAATAAAACATTTTAGCATTTCTGTTTAGTTTTATTTTCCTTTTGCTTTTCTCATGCAGTTACGTAATCGCACCCTAAAATTATTCCACATTTGAATAGAACCAATTTTCACGATATACAGAAACCATTTCCAATATATTAAACGACTTTGTAGGATGAGTGTAAAATATAAATTATGTTTATACACAGCTTCGTGTGACGTCTAAATATATAGTGAGAAATTTGGTATGTTGTGTAAAGGAAGTGAGACCTCACAGATTGAGAGGAGCTAATAAATTATCTTCAAGTTCAATAACTCAAGTATAATAAATATATAGGTATAAAGATTGTAGTAAGTTAATGATTTTTCAGTAGTGCCGAAAAATTAGTGGTGTATAAATTAAGTAACGGAAGCTCTTTTTTTAAGCGTTTTACCTTGCAGTTAGACTGTTGACTTCTTGAAGAGTCGACCTCTTAATTTCTTAATTTCAACCATTTCATTATCTCTTGTATAATGAAAAGGGTGTAACTGTCCGTTTAAATAAATTTAGGCGAATTCCTATTTCAGTCGAAAAGGAAACCATCGTAAAAACTTTACTAGCTTTCAATCACCAAGTTGCTTGTTTAGTGTCATGAGGAAATGTCTATCTTAATTGGTTGTGCTATATTATATTATCCTCAATTTCCAATAAAATTTCCATTCTAAAAATAAAATTTTGATCATCTTTCATATCGAGTAATTTATCTAGATTCTAGATCATACAATTAATTAATATTTAAATTTAATTACAATATTGCACTTTTCGTTATCAAGTTTCTATAGGTTCCCTGTCTTTATCAGAAATCTTGAAATTGTAAGTGAAAAAAACTTCTAATTATGTACTGCTTTTTATGTAAATTGTGGGCAATAAATGTGGAGAACTTGCACGCTTTTGAAATATAAATTTAGTTTTCTTTAAATAAAATTATTTTGGCTGATCGATTGTAAAAGTTTATATTAATTTTATTACTGTTTTGGGTATGTGTATAATACCACGCCATTTTCTAACGTTACTTTATACATAATATTGAAACTTGGAGGGCGGAAATCAAATCCAAATCAAGTTTTAGCAAGTGTCATTTTTGGTAAACTTGTATTTATAGTACGTCACATGTATACGAGCATGTCGTGAATACAAAAGAGTCGATTTAAAATAAGTGCCATCCTCAATTGATATTCAGCAAGTTCTATCATGATATTCTGAAAGATAATGTAGCCAGTAATATCCACAAAACTTTTATTTAGTAAACTTAAATTTTCGGAACTTTATGGAAAGGTTCATATTACTTAGGTAGATTTATTTTTTAGGGACACTGAATATCACTTATCTACTTAAGTTTTAATTATCCACTTCCCTGAAGAAAATTGGAATATAATATTACTAAAACTTTTACCCATTTTGACCTAATTTGACATGTAATTGCATTTAATTATTCTTATGTAATCAACTTTCGTATATGTAGTGGAAATTTGTAACATCTGGAATATAACTGCATGAACACTTTTTAGTGCTTTTCGTGGAGTGTTCCGCAAGGATATTGTTGCAGATATTATTATAGTAGTGTTTCTACAACCTTAATCATTTAAGTGGCCATTTCTAATGAATAATAAATTTTAATAGGTAGGTACACCTTCCACTTAATTTTTTTATTACGTGTAGCTCATAAAATAATAAAACCAAATAGTGGGTAATGTGATTTTAATATCATTTATAAATATTTTTATGTTTTACTCGTATCTGTTTTGTAAGTCACGAAATTCAAATCATTCGATATTCCTGTGGGTTCGTCGTTTGACTTATCATGAAGCATTGTGTACCGCTGGCATACTAAATCTGATGAGTTTATCAGATTAACACGTAAAAGTATTAAATTTTAACTACAAATTTTATGACGACATGCTTATACAATTTATAATAATTAAAAAACCGTGAATATTTAACTACCTACAATATTGTAAATAACTACTTCATTACCATTTTAAATTAAAAAAGAATGTATAATAATTACAAGTCAAAAATATTTAAAGAAATAAGTGATTAAACTATGTAATATACTACCAAGATGCAGAATCGAGTTAACAGTAGAAGAATTCAATAATCTACGTCTGTTAGTGCTGTAAGTTTACTATAAACCTAGATAGTGAAAAATACATTACAAAAGCATGTTTGAACGCAATTTTGGCTAATAGAGCCCTACCTTATTCGAAAGACTAAGACAAGGTCCCAGGTGATATGGCTGTAATTAAATAACATAGTAAGCAACACCACAATATTAAGCATAAAAATAATGTAAACAGAGTTATTGCAAGCGACGTTACTGCAAAAAAATATCCTCAATATTTTTAGAAAGCATTGAGAACAACCACATCAATATTTTAGAACAACACAAAATGCACAAATACTTTTCAGAAATATAATATTCTTAAATTTCGCACTGCAAATATTCGCAAACGTTTTTGTCATATATTGTCAAAAGTTTTAATATTTTAGTTCTGAAAATGTTAGTTTATGTGAAGATATTTTTCTACAACAAATAAATATTTCTATAATAGCACAGTTAAACATATATTTTTATACAAGGTAAACTTAAAATCAATAGGCTTGATTTTAAACGAGGATTGATTTTATTTAGCATTAAATAATAATTACAAAATCAATTATTTCATGTTCTTGTGAATTGATATAAAAAAATCTGTTCCAATTTTCATAAATCATCTATCTGCACGATTTAAATACATAATATGCAGTTTTAGGCATTTTATAATAATAATTCACTTTGCAATTTTTTTTTTATTACATCATGCTAAATGACCACTGAAAGAAACTGAAAAAAAACAGTTTACATAGATAAATTAAGGCAAACACTATTCTGAATTGGAAATCACATCAAACACCAAGAAGTGTAAATAAAGCGATGGTCAGGATTGGACAGGGTCTTAAACATTTATAACAAAGACATTAAGAAAGCTTTTAACTTTTAGTACGTACTTGTTCGGGCATTTCGCAATGTATGAAAATCTAACAAGCCGATTGGGTAAAATTTATAAATTCAATGCATAGTTTCACTTTTTAAGAATAGATTTATAATTTTATGGTAAAATATGATTTGAAAGCATATTAAAGAGCTTAAATCGTTTGGAAATATCTTATTGTTTTTTGCATTCATCTATAGCTGGTGTAGATAGGAATATTAGGAAGGACTGTAATTCCGACTCCAGAATCGCGACAGCTAAAATCCAAACTGCAGTATGTTTTACATAGTGCGAACAAAAAACTTCATTTTGGCTCTGGTTTGTACCTATTACAAACGGGTAATAGTTATTCCACTAATTTTGGTAAGCACAAATTAATAAGCTTTAATGATAAGCACGCAGCAATAAGCGAAAATGGAAAACCAAATGTAAAGATCCTTAATTAATTTCACAATGCTGACCCAACATTGTTGCTAGAATTAAAAGAATAGATAATCAAAGTTTCTCGCGTAGGATCTTTAGAAATGGAAACAACTCTACGATAGAAAATTCCATCTTGAGAGATGGAGTAAAATTTTGTAGAAAAAAATTGTTAAATAATTTCTTAATAAGTTATTGTTCAGTTTACTTTTGTCATATTTTCTCTAGATTTATTACAGTATATTACGCCGCCCCTTACCTTCTAATTTCCTGAATAACATTTTATACAAAATTAAATATTCAGCTTTAAACTGAAATTTATAACATTGATAGTAATTAAAATTCAATTATAGCACGCTGTCAATTCCACAAACCATTACATCACTGTAAGTTTACTCAATTTTTTCAAACCATTTTACAAAAATAATTAATCACGACTGAAGTCAAATTTTAACGGAAATTTTTTACGGTAATTTTAAATAAAAGCCACTATAACTTTCAAATTTAAACGCAAAGTTAAAGCCATCGTTGGTAAAACGGAATCCATTTTGCAGTCTTATGGTGTGGCATTACAACTGTCAGTTTTTCACTTTGAATCAGTTGCTTAATAATTTTAATCATTAGCAAAAAAATTTTGTAATTAAATTTTACGAAGTACTACCATTTAGTATAGGAAATTTGGGATGTGATTTGAAGTTTCGTTGCACTCTGCACGTATGAATATTGAACTGTGTCTACGAAGTCCTCCAGGCGTCTTGCTATATTTATTTTTTATATTCACGATTATTTAAGAATTTTTACTTTTTGTTGGGTCGTAGCACTACTGATGGTTTAATTTTGCGTAGCTTTCTCTGTATGATTTCCTTGGAATTTGCAGTCGTTCAGTTTGTTTTCAATATATTTTATAAAAGTACTTGAATAATTTTATTATCTGAGAAGGCTAAGAGGAACCCTCGATACTCGGAAGAAACTAAATGACCAAATAATAATCCTCAGAATAGGATGGAAAAACTAAATCGGACTGAGATGAGAAAATGGACAACGAATTTAAGAACATGAATGTAAGTAAACTTTTTTGGAAGGTCAATGAAATTATAAGTAAAGTAATCAAACAAGTGAAATGTAGGGGTTTTCATGGAAATGAAGAAAAATAGTTATGAATCCGAAAACTTTTGGAAGTATGATCATTTCTACAATGGTGTGCCCAAATAAAGTAGAACCAAGCAGTGAGTATCAATCCTTATTAGAAAAAGCTTAAGAAAGTTAATTATGACAAGCTAAGTTTACATTTTAAAATAATTTATTATAGTAAACTACAATGGTTGGTCCATATGCATAGAATGGGTAAAGATAGAATACCTAAACAGATACTGGAGTGGAGGCTGCCAGAAAGGTGAAAGAGAGGAAAATCCATTAGGAGTTAGAGAGAGGGCATAAATGTAGTAAAAAAGACGAAAGAGCGAGAAGAAAAAAGAAGAAAGAGAAAGAAAGGAAGAACAAATGTGGAACAACAGAGAAGAATGAAGATTGGGTATCAGAAGACGACGTAGTTATATTTTAAACTGTTTTCAACTTCTAGAGTTACAGTTCCAAGTTGATAAATAATTAATTTTGGCAAAATTTTAGGACTGTCATACCAATTTTAGTCCAATAGATTAACTCTATATGTTCTATTTTTATTTTTAATGATCTATTTATACTAAAATGATTTTTTGAAGGAAAGCTCTAAGGGACCAGAAGCGCGTATGGCTTTGTCATCGTTGCGATATTTTTATCATTGTTTTTTTATACCACTGATGATTTTGATGGATGTGATAACAGCTCTGGTTAGACTATTTTTATCTCACTTGTGGTTAGAGACAATTTCACTATTAACTCTGGTAGTCTGGACAATCAAGGATGTAGGATTTTATCCGATCAGAAAACTTATAATATTTAAAGTTTCGTGTTTATGATATTAGTTTTCTATTCATGACAGTTTTAGCGCAGTTGGTACTTTATTATTTTTCAACTCATTTTCAAGTTTATATATTTAAAATTTCTTCTTCTTCTTCATCTTTTCCAGAAGCAAGTCTCTAGAGAATTCTCTTCTAGTAGGCCTTAGGCCCTGTTAGTTCCCAAAATCTGCGTCGTTTCCTAGGCAATGTTAGTACAATGAGCATATAAATATTTTGCATCCATTAGGTAGCTTGCTAAACTTGCCTTCTGATGTGCCTGTATCTTGGCTTTTGATGTCAATGGTGGCAATTCACTAATCCACAGGACCACCTGCTTAACGTGCCTTCCGAAGCACGCGGAGAATAGTCATAAGAAAGTTTGACTCGCCTCAGGTTTGAACCCGGTGCCTTGCATTCGCATCCAACTGCATTAGCTGCAAGCCAAATGACCGTTTCATTTTAAATTTCGAATGAACTTCAAAAAGTTAAAAATAGCTAACTGAATAAATTTTCTCTTCCTCCGTTTTATTTATATCTCACAAGCTTTGCATTATATCACCAATTTGTTTCATAATTTATTGAACGATAATATGACATCAGATTAAGATTCCACGAATATCTCGCGATCTCAAGCATTGAGTATCAAGGGTACTCACCCTAGTAGAGCATCAAGAGCATCGAAACAATATAACGCTTAGGTATTTAAAAGAATGCTACATTTTACAATTCAAAGTAGCGTAATAACCTAGTCGATCTCTAATCCACTTAGCTGCTACTTATAGGCTTAACAATTGACTAGAAGATTAAACCCGACACGTCGGTGAAATTCACGTATTGATTTATGACAACCATTGACCATAATGTGGAATAGTAATCTCCCGGTAAAAAGCCAAGAAGTGAAAACTATTTTTTACATTCAAAAAGAGATAGGATGAAAAGAGTTTTTAAAACAAACAATATTTACGGAAGATTTAAAACATTTTCGAAAAATAAATTTGAGCAGTAATATAAGAAATCACGAATAAATAAACAACAAAATTTCATTAAAGTATGTGAAATACTTGCACGAAAAACATACATGACTAGAGTAGTTTTTAGTGTTTTAAATGTAATATAAGGGAAAAGTGCGTGCCAACAGGGAATTAAACTTCTAAAATGTAGATAATTTCGGGATTTTGCCTCTTCAATTGCTTGCTTTTAAAATGAAAATAAAAAATTTATATAATTTAGCATCAAATTTGTGTAAAAAATTCAATAAAATGTTCATATCCTAGTCATCGAAAAAATAAGTTACTTCATTCTTTATTATTTATTAACATTTACAAATATAGGATTCCGCATTGCAGGATAAGCGAGTCCAGTGCAGGATAACATGATACGGTGTAGTCGTTTGTATGAAAATTTTAGTAGGTAACAACTTTATTTTTCGGATTTATTTTTTCACATACATAAACAAAAAGCAGACATTTATCCAATTATAAAACAAGCAAAACAGTTAAAAAAAATTATGTGTATACTTACATTTACGCATTAAATATATGTAACAGAAAATAACTAAATACTGTGGTGTAGACTGTAGAGTGCTGTAAATAAAAAATGTTTTGTTATGTAGTTAAGATTGAAATTTAAGATTGATTTATTTATGTGTGATTCTCTAAATTTTCTGTGTAAAATATCGCATATTAATTAATTTGAATTACTATACATATATACGCCATCAATGAAATTTTTAACACAGTACACAGCTATATGCTATATGGGGTAAATTAAATGTTCTTTTTATTTGTTTATTTATTGCACCTGTCATAGCAGTTGGTTATTTCAGTAATAGTTACTTAACACGCAATCACCATAATAATAAAATGTGTTTAACATAAAACTTTTTGTAGTGTAAAATAACACACTTTTTGTAAAGGCAAGCTATAGTTTTTATAAACAAAGTCCCTACTACCCTACACAATTTATTATAATAATATTTTTTATAATGTACAGGGTGGCTCGCCGAAAACGAAATGCTTTTTGCATTTAACCTCATGTGTTCAAAAAACGCGCAGATAGGTCAATTTTGTATAATGGAATTAAGATTCAAATAGTAACTATTGATGTTCATCTAACTGCAACCCTAAAAAATACGTTCCAAAAACAAACAAAAAAGGTAATTTATTCCTAGTCTGTAGCTTTATTGGCAATTGGAACATTTTGCTTTGTAGTAGGGTAGATTTGCTTTATTTCGCATTGTACCTAATTCAGCATATTTTAGAATTTAATTTAATTGTTTTTTAGATTTTGTGTACTAAAACTGAGCACAATATTGCAATTTATGGGTTCTAGTGTTAAGTTACTAAATTCTAAAAAATTTCTCCAAAATAAGGCGAGTATGCCTTATTATGGTATTATGTGGTCATTTGTTTTGTTGTGTATTTAAGATTGAAATACTGACTATTTAACGTGATTCTAAACATTTTCTGTGTAAAATAACCACGTCTGTTATGTTCTTGATGGGCCACCCTTTACATGAATATAAACACAAAAAATGTAAACATTTCAATTACGTAACTGGAAATTTTAATTAAAAATTGCTTGATTAGCATTTACCTTTAACCCTTTTAACGCTTAAAATAGGCTTTCTCAGTTTGGTACTACCATCTGAATTGTGAAAACAGTCATAAATCACGGCAAGAATTTCAGAATAAATGCCTACGTCACGTCATCTCAAAGCATTGAATCGCAGTGTAGGTACGCCATTCAAATTTTGTTAAACTGTCGAATTGTCAACAAGATTAATAATAAAATGTTTACACGATGAATGTTGACAATCACTGAAATTTACAATAACTGGTTAGTTACATCAAGTAAGTAACTGGCAAATAATAATCGATTACACGGTCGCCATCAATTTCCTCCCTGAAATAAGTTTCATAAATTCCCGTAGGGAATAATATGCTCAAAACTCAAATGCGTGATTGAAAGATTCTCGAAGCAATTAGTTTAAAAATGTTGAAGGTTAATGACTCAAAACTGTAACCTATAAATTGCAAAGCGGAATTTAAAATGAAATCATTAAATATTTCCAATAATTATAAAAAAAGTTTAACAAAAGTTTGTTGCTATAGGTACTTTCTGAAGAAACCGCAGAATAGAAAATCACGAATTTGTATTGAATAGTGAATGAGATAATTTCATCGTTTCAGCAGCTGAGGTTGAGCTGCAATGTATGAAACTTAGTTTCTGTAATTTTATACAAGTTTCTTTCGTGACATTCTTGAAAATCGTCTCAGATAAACATGCTGAAAGGCTTCCGATGAGTCTCAAACAAAAAAACAATTATAGGGAGAAGTGGAGGCCAATTAAATAATATATTGACTGACTATTGCTGGAAATCCTGACAGGAGATGCCAGAAGGAAAATATACAAGACAAAATAAGTATCTTTCTTTCAGTTCATTAAACATTTTGATCAAATAAAAGGCTAATTGCATAGATGCTTTCTTTATTATATATTCACTCTTGACTTTTCACTTAATTGACTCGCAAACATTGTAATAATTGGTGGATGATACAGCAATCAGTATAATTGCGACATTTGAATTTAACGACAGAATCTGCAAACTGATGTTGACAAGTAGCTCAGTGCAAAATTGTTACAAAGTAATTTTAATAATTTTGATTAATCTGCTGCTTTAAATTACTTTTTGAAGTACAAAAGTGGCTAATAATAACAATAACATTATTAGAAAATTAATCCCATAAAGGTACAAATAGGATTTATATGAGAAATTTAAATAAATATTCAAAATTAGCACCAATTTTTAGTAGGCCACGAATGTGACTCCCATAGATTAAGCATAGATTTCTATAAAATTTAAAGAATATAATTTCTGAAGAACAAAAAATTGATAATCCTATTTAAGCTCTTTCTTGGCTTTTTCAGTTTCAAATCTTAGTTCTTTTAATAATTGTCATTTTCAATTGATCCATCAATCATTTTGAAGAAGAGTAACCTATTGCCTGCTGCTTAAAAGAATACCTTAAAATTTACCACGGAGGAAATTCATTATCATTTTAACTGTGAATTACCTATAATAAAATAGCTTCTTTAGGTGAATTAACAACAATGTAGGAATTATAAACTGCACGACGACGCCGACGTATGAATTTAAATTTAATCAAGCTCAAACTATTATACTCCTTTATAATATTTGATCCTAAGTTTTACGTTCCAAAGTAATGTGTTATTTAAACATTGAATAAAAATTCATCACAAATTCATGTTAATTAAGTTGTCTTGATTTTATGCTTGTGGATTTATTTTCTAAGGAACATATTTTTAATATAAACGAAATTGTCAATCATCTTTTATTTACTGCGTGAAACGCTACACAATACACAATGCAGTATATCAAATTAATCATAAATATAATAATGGTGTTAAATTTTTTGCAGAGCTAAACAGAGCAAGCTCTAAAGATAAATTTTAGGATCATGTAAAAACTGACAAACAATGACAAACAAGGATAAATGGTGGTAGGTGCTTGGCAAGAAATTAAACCCATTTTGAATAATAATTATATTATTTGCAACACTATTTGCTTTAATTTTCGCGGATAATAGTCTAAATATAGGTTACCATAATACATTTTATACTCGTGTATCATTTAATATCTTTAATATTACTAAAATAAAAAAAAAAATATTATTATTATTACATTAATTAATAAAAGTATCAGGTTCGATTCCTGGCAAAAAACAGATAGTCAATCTGAATACTTAATATCTTTAATATTACTAAAATGAAAAAAAAAATATTATTATTATTATTATTATTACATTAATTAATAAAAGTATCAGGTTCGATTCCTGGCAAAAAACAGATAGTCAATCTGAATACTTATTTATTACAGCATTTCGATAAAATAGTCGAAATTTTTGGGATAGATACATGACCGTATCTTGAAAACCATTGGAGCTAGAGCAAATTGTTTTAACTATGAGTAATATTTAGAGTTAAGAGTTCCATTATCATACATTTTCTGATACTTGCAGAAATTAACTTTAGTTTATATGTAACAATGGCAGCTCTTTTAACTAAATCCGCTTTAAAGATAACTGCAACTTGTTATGATAAAAAAAATTTGTAAATAAATTGTTTGATGGATTACAGTAAATATAGAGATAGAAAGTCACCTTCTATTATAACGTCAGTCAATTTCCACAATGCCTAAACACGGAAGACGTGAAACTGTTACAAATCGGATTTCATTAAATGAGATACCATTATGACATTAAAACTTTTTTAAAATAAAATCATTAAAACACCCACAGCTCTATATTTTTTAATAAAGGTTTACTTTGATTTAAGCTGTTTGTATATTATAAGGATATAATAATTTTGTTGTACTAGGATCGTTGTTGATGCATGAAATTTAACCTATGAAATTTAATTATTAAATTAAATAAGGCTAAAAAAAATTTAAATAAATATTTTTACGTATTTTGGAATTACAAACATTTAAATAGGATTGTTTTTGTGATAATATCTTTGTGTTTATTATATTTTCAACTTTAATTAATTACGTTATTAGCTTAATTTTTGGTATAATTGTGAATGTAACGATCATGGGTTTTAGTGATAATACAGAGTTTTATATTGTATTGAATGGGTGATTGCTCATAATATGGTTAATAAATAAATACATATATTATATAAAAGAATAAACTGACTGACTGACTGACTGATATATCAACGCACAGCCCAAACTACTGGGTCCTTAGAGATGAAATTTTGCACAGAGGTTCCTTTTATCACGTAGGCGAGCACTAAGAAAGGATTTCATGAAAATCCTATCCGAAAGGGATTTATCACATTTTATCTAATTAGTGGTGACGCGCATGAATGGCTTAACGAGATACCCACTGTCGACGTCCTTCAATTTTCCAAAGCACAGCCTAAACCGGTGGGTCTACTGTCCAGAAGCATGGAAATTTTTTTAGAAAGGAAAAGAATAAACTTTTAGAAATTAAAAAATAAAAGTGTGAGATAGGTTAGGATAGAACGAGAACCTCCGAAAAGTTGATTTGGGTTGTCGTTTCTAGCGCGAGTAGAGAGAGAGAAATGAAACGTCAAACGGAATGGAAAGAAGAAAGGAAAATGAGGAAGATACAAAGAGTACGAGAGGTGGAGGTAGCCGGAAATGGGAACTGATGGGAGTTGGAGGATGGAGTGCCAGAGTAATGTTGAAGCCAGGAGTAACAAGCGAGGTACGATTTGGGAGCTGTAGAGGTGGATGAGTGGAAAGAGAGCGTGCAGGACAGGACTGCATGGAGAAACTGTGGACAACATACCAGGAGAGAAAAACCGATGGAGTAGAGAATAGAATATAGAGACGGAAGGAAAAAGGTTTGCGCGCAAAAAAGTGAATTCCACGCTGACGAAGTCGCGGGCAACAGCTAGTTTCTTATAAAAGTCAGCATTTGAGTAGTCAACTTTTATATTATATTTTTGAAGAAGAAGAAATGATTCCTTCCTTTGGAATAATGGTCAATATACTATATAAATTTGTAACGAAAATTTGTTAATATTAATTAACATCAGTTTTCGTTTGCTTTCCTCCTTATTTTCGACCATCTGCATTTTTGCATTTTTTATAATGCACCATTTATTTTGTAGGCATTATTTCTCAAGGCCAATTTATACGCAGTCTTATCTGTTCACCTGACCTACCTCAGCCAATAGAATATTGGCGTGTGGCGTTGCAGTGGAGGTACTGCATTTTTAGACGATTCTATTGAGTCTACCTCGATCTTCAGGGTAAGCCGCATCGATCCGTGGTCAACTTTTAGTTAAAAAGTTCATGGCTTCGTACCAGTAACTACATTTTGTGTACTACGAGATGGGTGTTTAATTCATACGGTTTTACCTTGATACCAGTTTTTATGACTCGAGTATTCCGATTATCTGGAATTTATTTCGTCTTTGGGATGAACAGCTGTTTTTTATTACCATCCATGCGCAGTGTTGTTGTTGATTGCGATCTTCAATTTCTGATCTTCAACCACGAATAGTTAACAAATGCTTGTGCTCGATAGTTGAAACCAAAGATCGCGTTAAAAGTGACAGTGCTCCAGTCGTTTGTTTTGATACCAGTGCAGTGTTGATTCCATTATCAGGCACGGTCTGTTGCGAGAGAAAAACATCGATTGTCATATTTGATTGTGTGAGTACCGACAGATATCTTAAGGTAACATATTTTTTTGCTTTTTCTTTAGTGACTGAGACCATAATAACTGCCTTTGTTATCAAATTTTGATGTATTATAATTATTCTTGCACTGGTGTAATTCTTCATATGTGTGAGGCACTTTGCTATCGTTTTAAGATTAGCTGGACCATTTTAGTCCAGCATTATAATAATTTGTATTTGCTTGTTGATAACACGTCGTATATTCACATTTGCATTTACTTTATCAATAAACTTTGTAATTGTTGGATAACTTGTTTTATTTCGAAAGCTACTAAGATTATTTTACAGTTTCCGGCTCTCCCAACTTGTAAAAAAAGAAAGCTTAGCCTATATCAAAAAGGGACAACACTACTTCTTAACCAGGATTTTCTGGATTGTTTCCATCCAACTATTCTCTGGTTTTTGGTCAGCTCTCCCATTAGGGGCTGGAGATCAGAGGGTGGAAAGTTGTGTTTCAAATTTCATCCGTGAATTTCATAAATGGTATAATACCTTTATAATAATATATCATTCGTGCACTAAAAAACCATAATACCTATAATATTATGTATTACTATTTAACATCATGTGCTTTAGTAATGTTTAAATTAATCACTTTATTTATTTTTTTAATCTCAAGGACAGTAAAAATTATAATACTCGTAAATAGAATTTTATGTATATTAATGATTATGTTAGTTAATCTCAGGAAAATAATGGTTTTACTATAAAAAGCGATTTTATTTCTTCATAATTGTTGTTATCGAGTTTTGTAAGAATACAAAAAGATAGCAATCGCCATATAAAATTACAGATTTCAGATAATAGGTTAATCAAAGAAACATCTTCAAGAAGTTTAAGAAAATCTGTCTAATCTAAAGAATTCTAACGCATCCACGTTATAGCTATCCTAATTATTTTTATATCCACATTGCAAGTTTATATTCATTTAAAAGTGCTAACTTTAATTTAAGCCTGATTTTAAGGTAAAGAAGGGTAAAATCGAGGTAAAATAGTTCTAAAGTTCAACTTTCCCATTCCCAAAGTTGTTAGAATTTAAACGTAATAATATCTAACATAGTAAGCACGGATGAGGTAATTTTAGTAGACAGGTAGTTTATGAAATAAGCCCAAGGCCTAACCGACCGAATTTTCTTTATATTGTTTTGGTATTTCGTAATTTAAGGGTGCAAGCAGACGAACAAGGTGGTAATTTGAATTAATTTGCTTTAAAATCAGTAGGTCAGTTAATCTGACTGACATAAAAGGAAACGTTTGAATCAAATTTACAAAAACCATCATTTGTAACACAATTTATACATAAAACTGAAACATTTCTGAATTTATTTGTAAGGTACAAAATTTGTGACACGCCTTGTGTATAATTTTGATTTTAAAACAGGACCATATTACTAAAAATCGAAGTGTTAACAATAATTCAGTGCATACGCGAATAAAGACGTTATGTTACCTGCAAGAAGAGCCATTTTTGTCAACAAGAGTAAAAAACTCCCACTCACAAAAATCAAATTTTGAAAACTGGGAACGCAAAGCCAGCGAGCAGAGAAAGCAGCCAGTTCTTTAGTGGAGACCAAACGGGGAACATGTGAAGTTCTTTGGTAGATTCCAATTGAGGAACTCGTATCAAGCTTTTGATCCGGAGATCAAGAAGCGAAATTCGTAATTTCACTAAAGTGAATAATTTACGAGAGTCGCGGTTTTTACGTAATTAGTAATTACGGTCCATAATTAGTGGAAAACTGTGTATTTCGAACGTAATAAGGTATTAGTTAATTGAGTACCTGTAATAAAAAAGTGATTATAAAAATTCTGCACGTGTTTTTTTTGAAATTGGAGATTGACTTCACATTTGAGACACTGGCCGCAGTCTGGAACATCTGCTGCTCACAAGACGTAAGAACAGGTGGCGACTACTGACGACTCGACTTGCAATGGCGCAATAAAGAAAGTGAAAAATTACCTAATTATAAGGTAGAGAATTTGTTTTTTATTTTAATGAATCCAAATTAGCAGGCCCGTAGGCAGGGGGGGGGTACTTGGGGGCACGTGCCCCCCCCCCCCGAAATGTTGAAAAGACAAAGAAAATGGAAGGGGAAAAACCGAAAATTTTACATTTTACAAAAGGTTTTTTACAAGTGCCCCCCCTCCGAAATGAAATCCTGGCTACGGGCCTGCAAATTAGAGCAACGATTTGTGTTGTTAATGGATTAATTAAAAAACATTGTACAATTGATTTAAAATTTACACTTGCTACATGAATAATTAGACATCCAAGTTTAGCTTATGAATTTGGAAAATTAAATATTGCTTGGATCTCTGAATTATTGCACCTTAACACATTTGGTTTGGGACAAATTTGTTGTCGATCGCAATTTGATGCAAAGTTTCACAATTATAAAATTAAAAGTTTTTTTTCGTTTAATAAAATGATGTTGACTTCAAATAACTGCCTGATTATTGCTTCTGTGTTTTTCCATTGACCTGCGTTCTACGTTACGATAGGCACAACTTTTGGCACCTGCATGTGGGGTTTCCTAAACAACCGAGTTAGGGGTAGTAATATCAACTTTTGGAATCTCTTAACCCTTATTATTTCGTCTGTTGAATCCACCGACCCTGACAAAGAGAGAAACTCAACTACGGCGTAAAACTGGTAAAACTGGTTCCAAGCAAGGTGCGTATTTTAGTTTTTCTGCAACCAAAACTCTCGGAAGAACTTAAATGAACTTAAACTTCATAAATAAAACAAAAACTATAATTATTTTAATATAGTAAATTAATAATTTGTTTCATTTTTGATTCAAACATTTCATGTAAAATGTAATAAGTGATCATTTAGGATCCTTTCAGACAGAATTTCACCAATTGGATCCACACAATAACAAATATTTAAATTACTATTCATTCTCTTATTTACTCAATTATTAATTTAGCTATTTAGTGAATAAAATTTTTCAAAACACTGTGACTTTTTTACAAAAAGTTAATAAAGGTGTCGAATGTAAGAATTTTAGCTTAACCAGTTCTCAAGCTTAAGTTTAGAATGTGTTTCATTCATCACTGGATGAGTAAAATTATACAATTACTAAACGAAGCTCAAATACTTTATAGAAGTTCGCTCTTAATTACCTGAAGACTACCTAATCCGGAACCTTATTAAAACTAATTTTTAGCTTTGAATTAGAATGACCTTGCGTGATGTTCACCAGCGAGGAAATGAGAGTGTTCTATTTACCTTTGAATATTGAGATCACGTAGTGCAAAGAGAGACTACTACACTATTTGTATTATTTATTTGGCTAGACCTTTATATAATTAAGATCGAAGTTTACTAAGGTGAGTTAGTTTGATCTATTAATTCTTACCACGGTTCATGTTAATGTTCAATTTATTTTACAGTAAAATAAAAATTAAACCCACAAGTGCAAAAGTTAGGAAGACTGTTCATTATAGCTTTTTTCCTTATTAAATTATACTCCCGTATAAAGTGTACAGTAAATAAAAATTGGTAGTAGACAATCATAATTAATTTTATAGTTAAGTTGAGGTTTATACCGATTGCAATTACGCCTTTACCACGATTGTTGGATATGTACGGCCGGATTATCTGTAAGCTTGAATGTAATTAATAGTACCTTTTTGTACGAATGTTATTTAGATTGCAATTTAAATATAAGTATTGAAAACCGCAATAACTGCATTGGTTCATTGTCTAAACTGTAATTAATTTATTGTTAAAAAATAATCATTAATTTTATTTTAATTGTTATACTATTTGTAACACGAAAATATTTACTTTTCATGTCAGATATTACGAAAATAATATGGTACGAATTAATGTAATTAAATTAATATTATATTTATGAGCTTTCAAGTGCTTTCGCACCCTTCGTAAAATTATTAAAATATATCAATTAATTTATTATTACGAATCGTCACGAATTAACAACTAACCAATTTAAATTTTATATTAAAATTTATTTATTTTTATTGTCAGTTTGGACATTTGTATTAGCAGTTGATATAATGGTCTGTATTGTCCCGCATTCTAATGTCATCATTCTTTCATGTTGGTCTTATATTTAAATGCTCCAATTCGGATTGTATGGAGAAATTTCTATGAGATGTAGGGTAGTTACGAAAATCAATTGCAGGTTGTTTTGAACTTTAATGAGGTGATTGGAGATTATTCCTACCATTCAATCGGCACCGTCTACAATACAATTAATGTGTTTTCTCTCTCTACGATTTTGCGCCTTTGATACTTATATTCAAAACCCCTACCTTTTTCACTGATATCTAGCCAACCACCACTCGCAACAGTGTTGATTGCAATCCAGCATTCGTATATGCTTTACTTCTTTGGATTACTTTAAGTTTAATTCTAGCCTTGTGGTTTTTTTTAGATAGGACACTCAGACACCAGAAGAGTTTGCTAGAATTTGGTTTTAGGTGGTTGTTTTTCTTAGAGCGGCCACTCCTGGACCTATAACCTGTAACCTACATCAAATTGGCTAGAAGGCTACTTTTCTGCTCTTTCCATCTACCTACTATTTTTGCCAGGAAATGTTTCATAAAAGCATCTGTTCGAGAGCACTCGAAGAATTGGTAATTTTTAGTTGTTTTATTGACAATTCTTAAACGAAATTCATAATTCGAAATCGTGAAAATTTTGTAAAATTGATATAAATACATGTAATTAATCTGTCTGATGTTGATTAAGTTTAAAAAATAATATTTTGTATTCAATTTTATTTTTTCAAAATGTAAATTTACAGTTCTACATGATTGAAATATTAAATAATTTTCATTTTAATTCTTTTTTCATTATTTTTAATACAAAATTTTCATATTAAAACCTTCAGGTAATATAAATGAAAATATCGTATTCAGCATTTCATATTTGCAGAACAGTAATTAAATTGTAAAATGCTTTTTAAACTAAAACGTTTTGGTAGCGTAATAATTTTTAGTTGAATTAAACAAATAAGTAATTTAATTAAAGTAAAAAAAAAACTTCCCAAGTGAAGGTGAAATAAAAATCAAACAAATATTGCAATTCTTAAAAGTTTAAATAGCTAGAAGCGTTGAATCGTAGCACTTGTAAGCATCAAACCTTCACAGCAAATAGAAAAGTCTGAAGTATCCTATTAAATTGTACTTACACAAAAAAAGGAATTCAAATGGTACCTCTTCTAAAAGAGATTCTAAGCTAATTATGTCAATTCAAATATTAAACCAGAATACAGTCAACACTGTTAGACCGATAATTTAAATACATAGAAGTGCAGTGGGAACAATAAACCCACAATCGATATTCCACAAGATCGTACATAGATAAATAACAACATTAAGGAGACGATTTAATAGACCATAAAACCTTTAAAAATAAAATTTTGTTTTTTCGCCAAGTTACTAAAATTTATTATTTTATCATATAATTTGAAGTTGAAATTTACTGTATTATAGCAATTTTAACTTATCAGAAGAAAATCAATTGAGTTGATATATTATTTATGTTATGCGTATACTACAGCAATTTTACTAATCAATTGCATTTGAATAAAATTCTAATAAAAAGTTGTATTAGTAGGTACTACTGTAAATTAAAATCAGTATTAATATATAAATTATCGCATTACTGCTTGTGAAGAGCAAAATTCCACCGGCGGTGATTGTGGCAAACATGAACGTACTTAATTAAATTTTCCTTAAATTTTAATGCTGACTATATTATTTTATGTGGTATTATGTACCTATTATCATTGGTATAGTTTTCAGTATGTTGTGTTGGTCCATTATATTGATATTGAACAAGTAGGTACATAGTGGATTGCGTGCTTGGTCAACTACCGTGTTGCACGCATTTATAGTATGACGTATGGTAACTAAATCAATATGCAGTTATTTAAATAAATAACTCAAAAATTTCGTATTTTAATAAAAACACGAAGCAGTACCACCTCTGTTATAATATATTACATTCTTCCTTTAGGTTACAACGCTATATTTTGAATATCAAAGAGTTTTTCGTAACCCATTACAGGATGAATTTAATTGTTGCAATCCATTGAATAGCAAAAAAAATTTTTATAATCCACCACAAAGCGGTAAAATCGATTACAGAATTTCCGCTGAAAGCAAAAGTTGATACAAGCTTTGGCGAATTAAATAAAAAATTCAACGTTCCTTTTGTACTGTGTTCTAATATAAAATTTTATTAAACATTTGAAAATGACAATAACAATTTTCCAAACAAGTGCTATGGAATCTAAATGGTACAAGTAAGTAACTTCCAGTTCAATTTTGGAAAAATTACTGCATTGACTGGAATAAGCCATCTGTATTTCCATGATGGCGCATGAAGATTAAATCTAGTACATAAGATGAAGATAAAATTAGTTTACGTATCATAGAGATTGTACTACCTTGTAATATTCATTGATTCAACTAGATTAAATGAAGCAATCACCTAAGTTTGTTTAATTTGAATTTGAATCAACTCTATGCTATTTTTTATTGATAATTTTAAATATTTCTAACTGTAGTATGAGAAAAATTTTCACAATATACCTGATATTTCTAAATTTGCATTATGGTAATTTCCCAAATTTTTATTTTGCAAAGATTTTCTGATCTAATTTAAATTTTACAAGCGTCAACCTTGTTGATTTCATTCGATTCCGTTCATTATTTTCCGAATGTTGGGCATATGAAAAATTTTCTCTTTGATGTAGTAGTTTGCTCCTGGTTTTCTTTACCTAATATTTCTTTATATCTTCCTGTAAATTCTAATTTGGAATATTTGCATTCCTTACCTCCGCCTCACATTATTATGATAGCTTATTTCACGTGTGAAAATTGTTTTGCATTGTTCTTTGTAAATTAGATTTTCTACATGAATTTCATGTCACCAGCAATTTAATTTTACTTTTTTATACACATTCTAATGTTCTAAAAATATTTTAAAAGAATAATTTCATTTTTGGTTATGTTTTTGATTGTGGTTTTGCTGGAGTTTTTATATCTACTCAAATGCATGTGACTTCTAGATAAACAGGCACAATGCAACTACCTGTCTCCTGCTTAAGAAATTTGATGTCTGGAATTATATTTACGTACTATCACAACACATACCAGTGGTGGAGTGATGTGACCGGTGGTTGAGTTACGGAGCGGAAATTCTGGGTTCAAATCGCGGACCGTACAGAATTTCTTAGCTCGGCCTTCCAGTGGACATCCAAACACTGTTGGTGTTATCTGTACAGGATCTGTTGTATCGACGTCATTACCGTGAATGCGGCTGAGTCATACATGTAAAGTTTCTGGGTCAGATAGTCTAACGGACTAGTATAGTCCGTTCTTCATATGAAGCTTCGTTTCTTAAGCCGCCATGTTTTTTTTTAACGGAGTAAGCCTTTTTAATAAATATGACTAAAATCTCTATCTCAAAATGTGTATTTACTTTATAAATTATAATCTTAAAATTGGTTAATTGTTAATTAGTGAAAATAAATTAGTAAAGATAGTTTAATAATTTACGAATGATGGTAATAAAATTAATACTGTATTTTTAAGCCTTCAAATGTGTAATGTATTCTTCATCAGAAATTACATAATAATGGGTAAACATGGAAATATGTTTAAAAATACAAAGCTTAAAAACAAAAGCTTAAAAATACAATATTAATTTTATTACCTTAATTCGTAAATATTATTAAAATATCCTCACTAATATAATCTTATAAATTATGTGTTGGAAATAATTAAGTGTGATATCGTATAATTTTGAAATATTATAATAAATTCGTTCTGTATTGAAATTTAAATAATAAAAAATAATGATCTCTACAATCGATCTTATTTATTGACCTATGACCTTTTAGATCAATAGCTTCACTCCCTAACCACTACACCAAACTACCTGTACAACCTACCTCTAGAAACATATTTCAAAATGAGAAAATTATTGGACTGATGGATTGATAAAAATTGGCAGAAACTAATTTTGTAATACGTAAGAAAGCATATAATTTGCAAGTATTTTAAATAAATTTACCCAACTTCTTGTAGAATAATTAATCACGACCGTTAAACTGAAATAAATTCAGCCGCTTTCAGTTTATTTTTACCTTTATTGATTTAGATAACTCTTAAAGTTATAAGAGATTTTCTCTTGAGAGAAATGTGTTAGAAAACTCTAAAAACACGTAAGAAATTGAAAAATGTAGCTGCTTAAAAATATTAGCTTACCTTAGGTAGGTATAGGGTAATTGTTTATATGGTAGTATTAACAGATTAATTTTAGACTATCTAAACTTATTTTTCTATATTGAAATTTGAATGTTAGATGAATATTAAAAATCCATTTTACGTAGTTTTACGAAGCATAAAAGTATTAAACGCTGAAATTGCGATAAGCAACGGTAAAACCCATTACGGTGTAATAAAATCATAAGAGTTTCTACTCTCACTATTTTATATAGGTGCAGCAGCTTTATATATTTTATATAAAGAGCAGAGCAGCAATTATACAATTACACTCAGTAATATGGAGTAAAAGTACAAGTAAAGTGAAAATGAAAATATACAATAGTTTAGTTTAAACAAGAAAGCTTAAAAGCGTCGGAAATGGACTTCTGTAGACATGGTTATGGCTTGCACTAATGGATAGAGTGAGGAAAGACAGCATTAGAAAAAGATTGGAAATATAAATAGATATAATAATGGACACATGAGATAAATGGAGTCGGAAAGGTGGTTGGTTAGATAAGATGTGGAATTGTAAACCAAGCAGAAAATCAACATGAGATTACAGGAAGAAGATTGGGAAAACCGGCAGAGATGGAAGATGGAATGCCAAAAAGCTGTATAGTGTAAACTAACTCTTAATAATATTGTACTTACTATAAGCAAAGGCTCATTAAATTTACAAAAAAATTACATAAAAAGTCAAATTATAAAAACAGAAACAGATTTTAAACAATTTTGTTGTTGATATTTACTATAATTAGAAGAAGATTTAACATGCAAAGCTTATTATTACACTTGTTGAAAGCATAATAGATAATTTATTATTACAGCAGATGAATGCACCAAAGGATTCTATTTGATATTCATTGCATAATTCTATTCCATGAAATAATAATCTTACCGGTAATTATTTGAATAATCAAAAATGCACAAACACTTTTGAGAATATTACAATACATAAAAGTGTTTGTACAATTATTTATTTTTTATTAATACTTATATGCTTTTAGTAATTACATTCCCATTAATAATTATATTTTATTTTGTTTTAGAAGAGATATAAGTAGGTAATATGGATTTATTTAATATAAATAATTTTAATTAAGAAATGTTTAATTTAAAAAACAAAACTTTTGACATTCTGTAAATGCAGGAACCAACTCAAAAGGAAAACGAATTGGCAGTTATAAATAACTTGGAACGACTTTTATGCATCAAAAAAGTTATATTACAAAGTCTCGTCTCCACTTAAATCAAGCCACTGAAAAATATTTATGATAAAAATTTCTCTATACAATAATAGTAATTTATATTACAATATATAGTCGTTCGTCCTATGTAAACAAAAACATTTTTACATAACAAAAAGCAAACAAACACTGAAAAAATGTAATTTCCTGGTGATAAATTGTGAGCGAGGTACCAATACGAGATCACTTTCCACAAGTTACATTCGTGTAATACTTTCTTGATAAAATATTGAAACCAATCCCGATTAGAACAGAATCTAATGCCTCTAGGGTTTTACCTTTAATTCCGAGGATAGGATTTAAAACCTACTATTTTCTAAATTCAATAATCGGATAGAGAAAAACTATACAGTAAACCTATTTTTACAGAAATTCCAATAAGCAATGATTAAACAATAATTAATTACCTAGGGTCTACACTAACGATATACTATAATGCTGTGTGTAATCAATCAGCAATCAAGTGCTTACAATATCGATATAATTAAATAATCCTAATACAAAATTTTAAATCCTATTATGGCATGCACATACATAGCATAATATCCATAGCATTTCATTTGTTAGTTTTGATAAATAAAGGAACTTTGTCATATAGGATTGGAATAAAAATTACGAATTTTGTTCTTTCTTAAAAGGGGAACGCAATGTAAGTTACCGCAAAAATCCTGCAGAGGCGCTACAATCGAAAATTTGTAATTAAAATATTAATTTTTAATACTCCAAGTAGTGGATAATGCAGCTGGTTTTAACATTCCATTTGTTGGTGATTCAGGCTATTGACGAATAGGTGGCGCGCTATAGAAGTGTGACGTCACAATTTTTACACTATATCAGATGATTATTATCAGCAATAAGTGGAATGCTTAATCAGCAAGTGCATACTGGTTTGTTGATATGATTTCTTATCACGTTTCAATACAACTAACGGAGGTCACGTACATTTTAACAAAAATTTTAATTAATTTATTTTAAATAATACTACCACTTCAAAATATTAATTTGATAACAAATTTAAATTGTATATACAGTGAATCCCATAATAAACCTGGCACCTAATAAAATTGGAATCTTTTCCACGTAATTCAATTATTTTGGTTTTCACTTGCAATTTTGTTAATGTAGTACTACTCCTTGGGTCACGGAAAACACAAAAAAAGTTTGAGAACCTACGGTTGCAAATAGAATTTTTAACTTTTTAATAATTTGATAATAGAAATCATC
Source organism: Rhagonycha lutea (assembly GCA_958510855.1). NCBI lineage: Eukaryota > Metazoa > Arthropoda > Insecta > Coleoptera > Cantharidae > Rhagonycha > Rhagonycha lutea. The sequence continues at coordinate 23,390,773 of OY294036.1, forward strand.
GCCTCAAAATAACTCGAGCACTATAGCACCATTAGTTTTTCAATAAATTTCTAGAATTCCGTAAAAATATTAACAATGCAACGATTGCATTTTTCTGCAGAAACAATAACATGACATTCAGGGCCCCGCGCCCTATTGTTCAAAGTGTGAAAAATACACGGGCGGCCAAAATTAGAGGCGGCCAAAATCCCAAAAATAGGGGTTAAGAAAAGGTCATTTACTTTAAGGTAGGGAATAAGTAGTAGAAATTTAGGAAATTGTATTAAAAAACAAAAAAAAATCGGCTACAAGGGCGGCCAAATTAAACTTGCTCACGGGCGGAAGTACCCCTAGCGGCGGTCCTGATCAGCGGCGGTTCTCGGGCGATGCGACCGGTGCAATCGCACCGGGCGCCATCCTAAGGGGGGCGCCAAAATGACAAAATATTTCGAAAAAATGAATAATTTGGGTTTCTTTTGGAAAAAAAATATATTTTTTTGAAATTTGCAAGCGCAAAAGCGAGGAATGTGGCTTTGTAGTTAATTTTCCTTTCTTAATTTGTTTAAATACTCCTTTTCAAATAAATATTGTTTCTTTTTACGTTTCACTCGACGGGGTGGGGGGCGCCAAAATGAGATCTCGCACCACTTAAAAATCTTGCTAGTGCCGCCGCTGGTCCTGATGATATCACTTTTATATCATTTTAAATCGTGACATTTAAATTATTATTGCCATGGAGCGTCAATTCAAATTTCAAATTTTAACAGACCTTATACATTTCCAAAACAACCCGAATTTTTATAAAACATTTCCATTCCAATATACAGTGCAGTCTCGGTAATCCGAATACACGCTAATCCGACCATTCAGTAATCCGAACAAAAGAAGAAAAACTCAGTAGTCCGCACAAATAGTTATAATCTGAACACAACTAATAAAATGTTAGGATTATAGAATAATATTCGGATTACAGATTAAATGTTTGTTTAAACATTTTTTTGTTTTTTTTTTGGCTCCTTCTTCGATGGTTTTCATCTTTTCTCTTGATTGTCTTCACTAAACTTTCCTCACAACTGACTCGTACACGTTACAAATAAAAATGAAAAATTACCGTAGATATAGTACTTACTACGAAACAACTAAAGCCGTTAATACCAACCGTTTACACCAATCAAAATTGATTGGTACGCAAGTACTACCAATTTTAAATTTTTAAATTTAAATTTAAATATACACCAATCAAAATTGAAATTTAAAACAGCAATCAAACTGGCGTAGTTCCGTAACAACGAAAAGCCGTTTACACAACTCGGGGTAAAACGTTTTTACACACTCGGGGGGCGTTCGGCCGCCTCGACTCCGCTGCGCTCCGCTGCGTCTCGGCTTTACCTCCCCCTCCCCTCGGGTGTAAAATGGCGTTTTACGCCCTTGTGGTGAAAAGTACTATTACACCAACTCGGCCGTAAAGTGCTTTTACACCCTCGGGTGCCTCGGCTTCGCCTCGTCTATGAAAACCCGCCCCATGGTTGTAAAATCTCTTTTTATGGCCTTTTGATGTAAACTACTATTATTTTTTCTAAGCACAGTAGAATATGTATGTAGTAGGTAGTACATATTTATTTTGAAGTTTGTTTATTTCTGAAATAAAAATTATTCTAAAAAATTCATTTTTAATTAAAAGCTTTTATTTAACTTGGTGTGACCGTTGTCCGTCGTCCGTCCCTTGGACTTTTTCGAGGCCGTTTTTAATTAACTTCCCGAAGTCCTAGAGAGCTGAAATTTGGAACATAGCTTTCACTTGCAGCCAATTTTCATATATTAATTTTGTGTCCCAAAATTCCGCGAAATAAGCGAGAAATCGGGAAAAAACTGAAAATAATAAAGCGCATGCGTGGCTGCGCATTGTACAGTTTTAGCATACAGGGTGAAAAGTTACATTACTAAATCGCATTCGCATTTTTAAGGACCGCATTCAGGGTGAAATTTTTTGTTTTAATGATGTATACAGGGTGAAGCATCAAACATCAAAAACACATACCAGATGAATTCTGATAGGATGCAGCAGGAGCTGTATTTAACAAACATGACTTTTCTTCTTTAGGTGCCTATCCGATTTCGGATGTACGGCGATCCCCCCGACTTAACCAAGAAGGCTGTACCAGGGAAATGTTAATGTTAATGGGGTGGCGGTTTGCCTGTCCCTTAATCGACAGATCAATTTTGGACTTATTTAGATCATTAACATTTTAAGGATTCTTCTTGGCATATTACTCTCGGTGGTTTGCCATTGCCTTCTGAGGGGAGACGGTCAGAATAAAGTTCTTACTTCACTCGAATTCGAACCGGGCATTTAGCGTTCATAGTCAACTCGCGTTAGCACTATGCTGCGACAGCCTCCCACTTAATCAAATATGACTAAAAAATTAAAAATAAAAAGTTAAATAAAAAATTAAAAATTTTAAAAAAACCTTTTATTTAAAATTAAAAAAGTGCACTAAAAAATAAAAAATAATTTTAATAAGAATAAACAAAACTTCTTGAAAACATCAATATAAAAGCGTGGGGCTCTCAATTGCTTACTTACCTCTAAATAAATAGCCCCACGCTTTTATATTGATGTTTTCAAGAAGTTTTGTTTTTCTTATTAAAATTATTTTTTATTTTTTAGTGCACTTTTTTAATTTTAAATAAAAGGTTTTTTTTTTAAATTTTTAATTTTTTATTTAATTTTTTAACTTTATCCAAGAATTCGAACTTCTTTGTAATCCGAATGAGGCTAGGTTTCCATTAGTTCGGATTACCGAGAGCGGCGGCTCTAGCAAGATTTTTAATTGGTGCGAGATCTCATTTTGGCTCCCCCCCTCCGTGGAGTAAAACGTAAAAGAAACAATATTTGTTTGAAAAGGAGTATTTAAACAAATTATGAAAGTGTTAGCTATTTTTAATTCTTGAGGACCAAAACGTTCAAATGAGGGTGTCTTTGGGACGTGAGACGTAAGAGGGGAAGGCAAGAGGTCATTCTTGTGGTCGAGGGGTTGCGGAAGAACTCTTGGACCATCGGGGGTTGAGAGAAGACACGTTTGTTATGTAAACGAATATTGATATCTGATAATTGTTAATAAATCGAAGTTGAGTTGAAGTGAATTTTATTTGAACTTGAGTTTGTTCTTGTAATTCGAGTGTTAGCTTTTAAAAGAAAAATTAACTACAAAGCCACTTTCCTCGCTTTGCGCTTGCAAATTTCAGAAAAATATTTTTTTTTCCAAAAAAAAACAAATTATTAATTTTTTCGAAATATTTTGTCATTTTGGCGCCTTAGGATGGCGCCCGGTGCGACCGCACCGCACTAGAATCGCCGCTAATGGGGAAGGAAAAGTCGAACAAAGAACTTGAAAGAAGGAACAGAAATTTTAAATTATGTCAAATTTCAAGATGGCTTGAATCCACAAAAGCAATAATTTTCGATACTTCTAATAATAATTCAAAATAATTTTGCGCACCCGGTATATGGTATAAAATAATTAAAATAAAGAAAAATTTATAGTGAAATATTTTAATAATATGTTCTGTTGTTATCGACGGGTGACGTAACCCATCGTACCACATGACATTTGATAAGCACTTGCTAGTTGCTATCGTGGTACAGTGCGATGTTAGCCTAGGAAAGTGTTTAAAAATGTACCTACCTACTACCCTCTACTACCAATAATGCTACTACATGAAAACTTATTTACAAAAATGTCTATAATTTTGTTCACGGATAAACATGTAAAATATTTGTTTAGAATTGCAATTTTTAAGAAGTAATTTTAATTAATAATTTATAATAAGATATTTTAGAAACATCTTGAATGATTTTCTCGTCACTTTGTTTTCTCTTTTCTCTTATTAATCTGTGGTTTTCTCTATTTCTTGCTACTTGACAACAATATATGAGATGGTAACGCAGTTACCATTTTTATTTGTATTTCAGCGCCATCACTGAACAAGCTACCACACTTTGCAGTGTATTGCAAATGATGACGTAAATTTTTATGTAAAAGTTGTTATTTGTATAGAACGTCCTGTCGTTAATGTTAACAATTTCTACTTGGTACTAAGTATATTTGTTTCTTTTCATGCTGGTTTGGTATTGAATATCTTAAATTGCATCCACATTGAAAAAAATTATCAATCTGTAATTTCGAAATTTTTTTTATAAATTGAAATTATGAACCCAAAAAAGCTTAATACCAAGAATATTGTTTATAGAATAGTATTATCTCAACGAATTTGCTATATTTTAAATATTAAAGCCTGGCGGTTCCATGTAAAAATAATTAATTGAGAATCATCAGCGCCATCTTTTGAGATTTTTTTAGGCGCTGCCCTTTTAAGGCTGCTGCACACGATGATAAGTGACCTATACAAGTTACTAAAATTCAGTACTAAAAGCAAGTAATTTAGATGATAGTTGTGTTTACATGGCGATAGCAGCTTGCTCAAGTTACTAGTGTTTTAAACAATGAATTCGAAGTGTAAACGTGTTGCCCTTATAAAGAAAGGCAGGATAATATCACGAAACGCTGGAACGGCTGCTAAAACAAATTGTTTATACGGGTTTAGTTATCAGGTAAGTGGAAATGGGGGTAGCCACTTGCTTCAGTAAATAGGAGTGCTTTATAAGGTATTCTTTTTCTCTTCAGTCCATAATCCTTCGACAGGGTGTGGTGAGGTTTTTAACAAAGGCTTTTCATGGCAGATTACACCCCGGTGGTTTGCCATTACCTGTCGAGGGGAGACGACCATAATATGATTCTTACTTCGCCCGGAATCGAGCCGGATTCTCTATATTAGCAGTCTATGCGCTATATTTTTTATTTGACTAGCTATTGATATCGACGCCGACGGTTCATTATAATATTATTTTAAAATCGATTTTTTAAGCACTTCGGGATAAACAATTGTGGTGATATTTATTTCAGATTATGCTATCTAGTCTTGAGTAACCGTCATTCGTATGACCATAATAATTATTCTTTTTAATATTTTTAAATAAATACATTTTTGTAATATTTTTAAACAAAATAATAAACAAATTATGCAATATAACGAAAATTTACAAAGCAGATGCGTTATTCCTAAGGGTAGTAGTACTTATTAAAGAAACGAGCTGTACTTATTAAAGTAACCAAACAAGTACTTAGCACAATTGATATTTTTAACCAATAATTAAATTTTGTTGTTATTAAGAAATGGTAAAAACGAAAGAGAATACTTTATTTAAAATTTGTTGAAAATTAATTATTAGGAAATTGTGACAAGAAACTAGAAAATTTTTGATGTATTCTCTATCCTAGTCCAGAGGTAAATTTTTCCTTAGTGGTTGGCACATGACTTAGGCTTGCGCTGAAAACGTGGAGGAAGAATCCGTGACCCCCACTTCCACCAATTCACACAAACATAGAACCGAAATGACGAATATTCGTTTCTGCACATTAGCCACTCCCAACCACTAAGGAAAAATACAACTATGCCTGCCTACGACCGCTTTAAAAGGGCAGCGCCTAAAAAAATCTCAAAAGATGGCGCTGATGATTCTAAATTAATTATTTTTACATGGAACCGCCCGGCTTTAATATTTAAAATATAGCAAATTCGTTGAGATAATACTATTCTATAAACAATATTCTTGGTATTAAGCTTTTTTGGGTTCATAATTTCAATTTATAAAAAAAATTTCGAAATTACAGATTGATAATTTTTTTCAATGTGGATGCAATTTAAGATATTCAATACCAAACCAGCATGAAAAGAAACAAATATACTTAGTACCAAGTAGAAATTGTCAATAATAACGACAGGACGTTCCATACAAATAACAACTTTTACATAAAATTGGCGGGCCATCCATTACAATAGAAAAGCGTGGGTGGAGAAGTGTGGCAAGTATCCGAGTGTTGGCGCTGAAGCTTCAACGAAAAATTTATAATTTATTTTAATTACAAATAAAAATGGTAACTTTGTTACCATCTACAACGCAACTACCCAAACAGATCGCTAGGAGTCATCTAAAAGATTCGTTTTGATCAATTATTTATCAAAAATTAAATATCTCATAAATAGGTACAACACTCACAATTCTAGAAATTTTAAGTTAAAATCTGATTTGTAAAACATATTTGGCTCTTAAATTTGTGTTAGCCGTAAACCCATATTTACAATGCAATAGTGGCTATTGGGGTATTGCAGCTACCTTACCCGTAACGCTATTAGATAATGTACTTGACGAAGAGATGAATAAATTGGCCCTTAAAATGCAATGAAAACTACACATGAGATGTTTCAAAAATATCTTATAATTTTATAGTTAATAAATTTTTATTACGTTTTCGATTTTCCATAAAGGGTATTTTTTAAATACAGTAAAATTTATATTATAGTTTAATTTTATTATAACTTTTATTGTACATAATACTGACGCTACTTCTTGAGAAGTCAGTTTGCTATACTTGCAGAGTTGCAAAAATATATCGCGATTATCGCCTAGTAACAGAATGACGTCATAATTGTAAAGAACATAACTGCATTTATATTATAATCTTTTATAATGTAGGTAGGTACTACAACACAAAAAGTATTTATTTCTAAATTGATTTTAATTTTAATAATTTTGTACAAGATGGCCGAAACAATGGTAATTCCAAAATAATATCAAAAATAAATAAAATTATTATTTTTATTTTTCCAAATTTCTATAATTTAACAAGCCCAATGTAGAATGTAGACCGGGGGAGTGAGTTATTACTTATTAGTACCATCATTTGGGGTGGAATTGATCATACTGGGGGTGAGATTTATCAAAAATCATCTGTATAATATATTTGAATTTAGCGTCAAAGTTGCTAATCTAGCTCGTTCATATCGACTGTGAGTACACTACTAGTAAACTCCAAGAGCGAGCTCAGAAATTTGATTTTGGCGCTAAATTAAAAATATAAAGGGTGATCAATCTCACCCCCATAATGATCAATTCCACCCCAATTGACTGTAAAAGTGACTCCCATAATAACCCGGGCACCTAATGGAATTGTAATCTTTTCCACGTAATTCAATTATTTGAAAAGAAAACAGCTTAGGTCACGGAAAACACAAAAAAAGTTTGAAAAAATATGGTCGCAAATAGAAATTTTAACGTTTTAATAATTTGACCGATTAGGCACATTGTTTAATATTTTGTGGGATACCCATTTTGTTTGATAGCATCACTCAAACGTTTGGGCATATTAGAAATAATTTTTTTCAAAAAATCTTTATCAAAACAACTCATTCCTGTTATAAAGGGGTAGTTCTGATAATGATAAGTTAAGACCACTGTTTTCTTTTTAAATAATTGAATTACGTGAAAAAGATTACAATTTTATTAGGTGCCCGGGTTATTATGGGAGTCACTGTATATGCGCCGTTGTTTTAACCTTCGCATGGCATACTGGGGTCCCTGGGACCCCACGATATCTTAAAAAGCCTGTAGAATGTTCTAATATTTTTTTTTTTGGCAAATCGACACCTTTGTAATTTAGCATCATAACCCTCTCGACATTTTACACACTATGCTACTGTTAGTTGTGGTATGCCCTTAAAGTTTTATATGATTTAAGCGAGCTTGGGGTCCGTGGGACCCCAGTATGCCATTTACGTAACTATTTTGTTAATATGAAAATATTTTTTTTAGTCATTTTGGCCTTTGATAACCATAATTTAGTGAATTAATATTACCTAAATTGCTAAGTTTTTAACTTCAGATAATTAATTAATAAGATATTTCAAAATATAAGAGTTTATATTTCATTTACATACGTGCGGAGTGCGATGATTACATTGAATAAATCGCAATTTTAAAAATGTCATATTATAAGACTTTTGTGATAACATTATGATGATTTTTTTTTTATTTTATAGAACCATATGTCTAGTTTATAGTATAAAATAATTTTCGGTTAAATTCTTTTTCATTTTTGTGTAAATAAATTATATACTAAAAGGTTGCTTTTGATTGATGAAATTTGCCATATTTTACTAAATGTCGAATATAATTAAAAGTTTTTCTTTTTTAGGTGGATTATTTATACTTTTCAGTGACAAATACACTAGTTTAGTGTTTCTTACAAAAATCAGTCTTAAAATTTTATTTTCTCTCTTGATTTAATCCCTTTTACCGTTGGGGTCCACAGGACCCCAGTATGCCATCTAAGTAACTAAAATATAAGTATGCTATGCGAAGGTTAATGTGTGAGAAACTAATTAATTAAAAACTTTGTTAATTATTTTCTTTACAATCTTCCTTGTAAATTCGACCCATGTGTGATCGATAACTTTTCATATGGGTGTTGTGTTCAACCAATGGTTCAACCCAGTTGAACTACGTCATATTTCTTTAATTGCTCTTTGTTTGACAATTTTAGGAAAAGAGGGGTGTGTTGAAGTCAGTTCCTTTTAAATTATCGAAGAGACCACTACATAGTGAATATCGTTATTTTTTTATCGAGAAAATCTCTTAATATAAAAAATTCAAATATCGTTACCTACTCGTATATGTATACATTTTATAAAAGTATATTTATAGTTCAATCAATAATATCGAATCTCGTTACATAAATTTATAATTAAGTGTTTTCATAATTTGATATAAATATCGAACTTTAAAATATGAAAAGCATTATTTTTACTTTGGTACTTATATTCTTGAATATTCAATTTTATTGAAGAAAATTTATTGCTGTGGTTATTATTATCAACATAGAGGGGTCCGGTCCGATGAAATTAAAATTGCAAACGAATATCTAGAGTCCTAGAAAAAACAATCCAAGTATGAAGTATGTATAAGTGATTTTATTTGTTAATGTTTTTTGTTTTTATTTTTATAAATAGTAATAAAATTAAAAAAAAAGTGCTCGCCAATTTAGTGTAGAGTTTCTAACATTTCTGTAATTGCTTGAACATTTAGATATTGAGTGATAATGAACTTTTATTTTGATTTTGTATAAGTTATATCACACTTGTTTTCTCGTAATTACGTGCTAGATTAGTTTATAAGTTGTCATGTAAAAAATTTGGGTATATTCATCTTGAAAGTAACTGTTGGGAACTTACTGAAACGAATCAATGTTTTCTTCTAGTTAGTATGTGACAAAGCAGGATAGCGCTATACTATACTGTTATGAGAGAAAGAGATAAAATAGTTTTAGTTGTATTATCGAAGTAAATAATAAGTCCAAAAATATTTAATTACACTTTATAATCACAATACTTTTGTGCATAAAATTGACGAGCACTAATTCGAATTAGACTGTGTTCTTTTGGTTTCAAACACCCGAATTTATATGATTTTTACGGAAAATTGGGAATTGCAAGTGAGGTCGGCTTTTAGTTATAAAAACAAACAAAGTACTTATTCTAATTAATTGCCTTTTTGGGTAAATAAAAAGCATATCTAGGTCGATTCCATTTGAATGACTTCATGTGTTTTCAAAATGATACAAATTTTGAGTGTGACTAATATTGTGGCGGGGCACTTTTCAACACATTTTATTTTATGTTCAGGGAGTCAAAATTAACATTGAACTTTAGAAAACTATAGCTAAAGGCTAAACGTGAAGTCCCTGGAACAGAAGTCGGTTTAGGCTATTTTTTTCGTTAATTTTTTTAAAGTAGAAACATTTTTCATAAAAAACAAACAGTACAGTTAGTCAAAATAGACATTTCACTTTGCAAAAATTCGCATTGGATGCGAATTATTGCAAACTTTGCACTTTTTTTTGTCTATTTTGACTGGACTAAGTAAGCACATTGGGAAAATGGCATATTTTGTGTAAAAAATTCTCAGCTTTCAGAAAATAATACCTTTGAAATAAAACTTACGATAAAGCGCTTCGTGAAAGCGCTCATATCGTAACTTTTACAGTCACAGGAGTAAACGTCTCCGCTCGGCTACAAAGGGTAACTTGAAATTCAGTCTATGCCCTACGTCCACCTTTTCACTTGTAAAATCAACAATTTTATGAATTTTGATATGAACCAAACGGTATTTTGTTCAGGAAGGATGGTACTTTAAAAAAATACAATAAAAAGGTAGATTTTTCCAATGCGTAGTATCCTTAAATGATCACTGCTATTAACCATTACGATTGCGCAGTTCTACTTCTTTGGAAAAGTGGTAAATTTAAAATGTCCGGAGGTCCCCCATGTCTGAACGTGCCCCACTCTACCTACCTATTGGTATGTGAATAAACGGTTTCCAACAACTATTTTATTTATAATAACGCTATTAGACTCTTTACTTATCTCATATTTTTATCCTAAATTCTAGATTTTGTTTATTATATTTCTTTTGTAGTTGTTGGATGCACTACAATTTTACTGGTGTGTTTGTATATATTTTTTTAAGCTTAGTAGGCTACATAAATTTTCTTTCAGATTTATTCTCAACCGTTATGTACTCGTATTTGAGAAACTGCAAGCTAGTGAAAATGAAATACGTCAAGGATATCTTGCAGACGTAAAACCGTCGTCGCATGACACAAAATTCCGTCGTTGCATTTTTAGTATAGGGCAGAGGGGTACATTATTTTTCTGGGTGCTAACAAACGCGACTCTATAATTTTTAATTTACATTCTGTTACATACCTTTGTACAGTAAAGAGTTAATTATATTATTTAAATTATATTATTTAAATTATATTATTTAAGTTATATATTACTTAAATTATTATATTTAAATTATTTATAATTATTCTCAATTAAAATTATTTTTAAAATAATTTAAATTATTTTTAAAATAATTTTCGTCAAATTTCAACTTACAATTTCGATTACAAGTTGTGCTAAAAGATTTTTAAAACATTTGTGCATATTAAATTGTGTGAATTCTGTTCGTGCTGTTTTGTTTTAAGTGTGTGTTTTGTGGTAAGTGGTGCGAATTATCTGTTTTGTGTAAATTTTTTGTTTTGTTCTAAATTTTGTTGTGTGTTTTGTGGTAAGTGGTTCGAATTATCTGTTTTGTGTAAATTACTTGTTTTGTTTAAAATTTTTTTTGTGTTTGTGGTAAATGGTGCGAATTCTGTGTTTGTGTTGTTTTGTGTTAAATTTGTTCTATTGTTTTAAATTTTGTTTTTTTGTGTTGTGGTAAAAAGTGCGATTTCTCTGTTCTGTGATAAACTTCTTGTTTTGTTTAAAAAATTTTGTGTTTTGTGTTGGTTGGTGTCGTCTATTGAGTCATGGCTAGAAATCCTGTAAGCAATCATAAACGCAATGCTCGTTCCCGAGCAGCCAAGAAATGGCGAGCAGAAAAGCAGAAAATTTTAAATTTATGGTATGTTTTTGTAATCCCGATGTTAAGTTGTATTAATTTTTACTTATCAGGAAAGCAACTAAGATGTTCGATAATAGTTCGCCTATTGTTAACAACAATGGCGAAACGGAGAGCCTCGAAGAAATTCTTGATGAATCGTGTGAGGTTGAGATGACTTGCCAGAATACATCTTCAGATGGTGTTGACGATTGCGTCGAAACACTACTACAAAGGTAATTTTTGTATAATCCCGTATATTTAAAATTTGAAGTATTTATGCTAGCGGTTGAGTTTAAGTTATCTTCAATACTGAAGTTGCACATTTATGTTATATCACAGACATTTTTTAATTTTCCCAATCAGATGAAGCTGTTGTTTATGATATGTTAAAATGTATATTTTTTTCTTCACAGGAAAGCAACGGAGAGCCTCGAAGAAATTCTTGATGAATCGTGTGAGGTTGAGATGACTTGCCAGAATACATCTTCAGATGGTGTTGACGATTGCGTCGAAACACTACTACAAAGGTAATTTTTGTATAATCCCGTATATTTAAAATTTGAAGTATTTATGCTAGCGGTTGAGTTTAAGTTATCTTCAATACTGAAGTTGCACATTTATGTTATATCACAGACATTTTTTAATTTTCCCAATCAGATGAAGCTGTTGTTTATGATATGTTAAAATGTATATTTTTTTCTTCACAGGAAAGCAACGGAGAGCCTCGAAGAAATTCTTGATGAATCGTGTGAGGTTGAGATGACTTGCCAGAATACATCTTCAGATGGTGTTGACGATTGCGTCGAAACACTACTACAAAGGTAATTTTTGTATAATCCCGTATATTTAAAATTTGAAGTAGTTATGCTAGCGGTTGAGTTTAAGTTATCTTCAATACTGAAGTTGCACATTTATGTTATATCACAGACATTTTTTAATTTTCCCAATCAGATGAAGCTGTTGTTTATGATATGTTAAAATGTATATTTTTTTCTTCACAGGAAAGCAGCGGAGAGCCTCGAAGAAATTCTTGATGAATCGTGTGAGGTTGAGATGACTTGCCAAAATACATCTTCAGATGCTGTTGACGATTGCGTCGAAACACTACTACAAAGGTAATTTTTGTATAACCCCGTATATATTTATAACATTTGAAGTATTTATGCTAGCGGTTGAGTTTAATTTACATTCAATACCAAAATTGCATATTTATGTTATATTACAGAAATCCAAAATGGTGTTCCAAAAAATACGAAGGAAATACGTTCATTTCAAAACGTTTACCGTTAGAAAAAGGATTAATGTCGCTGGAAGATTATGAGGATATCAATAATTATCCGTTGAGTATAGAGAAATGTGAAAAAGAACCGTCTCCTTTAGAAGGATATCGCATCGTGGACCTTGGTTATGTGTTGGAATGGTCTTTAAAGCTACAATATGAACATTCTAAAATTTGCACACAAGGGAAACTCAAAATCAAAGAGGAACGCCGGAGAGAACTTGGTCTGGTCAGCCAAATAGTTTTCGAATGTAATATGTGTGACAAATTATTCCGTTATATGACAGAAGATCCAAAAAAATCCGTCCTGAATATAGCCGCTGTTTGGGGAACTCTTGCTACGGGCAGTAGTTATTCGCATTTAGACGAATTACTTAGCACAATGAACATTCCATCAATGCCCGACAAAATGTTTTATAAAATTGAAAATGAACTTGGAGATGTAAGTATTTTTAAAATATTTTTTCATTATAACATAACTAAATGAAGTAGTATTATTCAAGATAAAAAGATAATGCTTTGATAAATAATTATCCAATTATACTACAAATTAATAACACTCATCATTTATGATACAAATGTAGTAATTAATATACTAATTATCTGAATCTTTATTTTATAGGAGTGGCGTGCATCATTGTATAGATCAATGGAGGCAGCTGGAAAAAAAGAAAAGGAACATGCAATTGCTTGTGGAAACCTTACATCTGACGGAACTCCATGGATTACAGTTTATGTTGATGGTTCATGGAGTAAGAGGTCCTATGGTAGCAATTATAATGCGTTGTCTGGCATGATAGGCATAATAGGCCAACACACTGGTGAACTTGTATTTGTTGCTGTTAGAAACACATATTGTAGTATATGCACATATGCATCAAATAGAAAAGTGGATCCTAAAGAACATGATTGTTTTAAAAATTGGAACGATTCAGCACCTGCTATGGAAGCAAACATGGCTTGTGAAGGGTTTTGTCTTAGCGAAGAAATGCATGGTGTACGATATCAGAAATTTATAGCGGATGGAGATTCATCCGTATTTGCAAAGTTAAAAGAGAAAGTTCCTTATGGAAAAGATATCGTAAAATTAGAGTGCACCAACCATGCATTAAAAAACTATGGTAAGAGATTGCACAAAATTAAAAAAGATACCAGCATCAATTGCAAGGGCAGAAAATTGCTAACTGTGCTAAAAATTCAACATCTTCAGAAACGGGCAAAATGTTCAATATATGAACATTCAAAAAGTGAAGCTAAGGACTTGCAATTATTAAAAAAAGACTTACAATATGGAGTACATCATGTTTTTGGCGACCATAAGGAATGCAGGATAGACATGTGTAACAATTTAAATGATGTGACTGCAGACAAAATTTCAGAGTTGAAGATTACGAATATTTATTTTCATTTAATGGGTATGTAAATTATTTCTTTAATCAAACCATTTAAGTTTATTTCCAAATAATTATAATTTTAGGTGCAATAGATTTACTTATAAGAAAGGCTCACCTATTACTTGAAAATGAAAATAACTCGAGAGCGGAGCGGTTGATGAACATCGTTGCCAGATTTAATATGGGCAAAAGGTTGAATCTTATAAAACGAGGTTCCTATCAACGAAGGGTTCACCTTGCTGGCCTTCGCCACAATCGCAGTTTTAATTGGCATTACAGCCCGTGGAAATCTTTACTAAAGAGTAGTCCAGGTAATGTAAACATTACATACACATATTATTGTGATAGAAAATATCTACATGATGACAATGTTACATAATTATTGTAATCGTAAAGTAACAAAGTTAATCTTTGCTCAGGTAAATATTTTAAAAAATACATCGCGAAGAACACAGGTCAGAGAGAGAAAAAGGCCCGTAGAAAGCTGTTTGATGATGCAGTTCCCCAACAAGAAAAAGAAAGAAAAAGATCCACATTCAACCAACACAAACGTAACGTAGATTATGGACCTCATGCAGAAGAACCCGAACTAGATAATGACATTGTGAAAGCTGAAGTCGATGGACTTGTAAAGAAGTTAAAGGTACCTATGTTTAGAGATTTCCGTGTGTCTAATTTATTTTCTAACATTAGTTATTATGTTGCAGGTGGACAAATCTGAAATTCAGAGAATAGAGGTAGCTTCAAGAGGACAATTTGGGAATCCTACTTATGAAACTGAACGACAGTATCGTTTGACAGCTTCTTGTTTTGGTTCTGTGATGAAGAGAAAACCTTACACACCTTGTCACAATATGGTAAAAAGGTTTCTGAAGCCTAGTGGGTTCTCAACTGAAGCTACTCAATATGGAATTGCAAAAGAAAAAGTAGCGGTACGTTTGTTCGAAAAAAAGAGTGGCTTAACTGTTCAGTCATCGGGATTGTGGATAGATGAAACAAGTGGGTTTCTTGGAGCTTCGCCAGATGGTAAATTTTGACTTTCAATAAAACTAACAATTGTTTTACTTCAGATTGACATTTTGCAGGTTTGGTTATTGAAGAAAATGCGATAATTGAGGCGAAGGCTTTGTTTTCGGCATCTCAGTTAGCAGTTACTTCCATGACTGAGGTAATAGAAGAGTTAAAAAAGCAAAAGAAATATATTTGTCTGGAATACAAGAATGGGTCAATTAGTCTAAAAAGAAATCACTCCTATTATTATCAGGTAAGAGAGCCAAGCTAACATATAATAAATATAACATTATAACCCAACAAGGTTATTTTTTGATATTTATTTATTTTGATTCTTATTATCATTTGTTCTAGATCCAAGGACAACTCGGAATTACAAAAAAATCCCATTGTTACTTTATAGTGTATGTCAATGATACAATTGAGCTGTTTATAGAGAAGATCGTGAGGGATGTAAAATTTTGGGAAGAACAGATGTTACCAAAGCTTTCCTATTTTTATCAAGAATGCATTGCTCCTGAGATAATTAGAAGAAATATTGAAAAAGGAAGGAAGTGCATAGATCCCCCCTCTATATTGGAAGAGATTCGAAAACATCAAGTTGCACAAGGAAACAGAAAGAAGGGGAAACAAGACACCAGTAGTAAGACAGCACTTCAAGCTAATATTGAAAACGATAAATAAAAATGAAACTGTTACTGCTATTGGTAGTCAAGGGTGGATCGAGTAGCTCTTGATTGCCGATCACTGCAGCAGTTTTTTTTATTCAAACATTAAAACAATCAAAAACCATCGATATCAGGATAAATAAATTAACAATCAACAACATGGATTAGGCCTACCGGGGAAACCATGAAAAAAAAACGCGCCTTATATTCTACCTCGTATTAGCGTTGATTGAAGAACTTTATAAGATACGCAGCCATACGAACAAAAACGTGTCGAAAAAAATGGGCCGAGATGTAGGTGACGTTAGCGTTGATTGATAGAATAGAATAATTCAACGCTGAGGGAATATTTATAATTATTGTATTCTACCAATCAACGCTAATGTCTACATCTTGACCCTTATTTTTGGACACGTTTTTGTTCGTAAGGCTGCCTATCTTTTTAAATTCTTCAATCAACGGTATTAGGTGGTGTGGAAACGAATACAATAATACTACGGTTTTTAAATCAATAAATTTTTTTTTGGAATAATTATTGTTTTATTTATTTTTCTTTTATTCAGGTAGTGGTGGACTATTAATAATAATTACAGATTAGCTTACTCCTACGTTTCGCTAATCTATTGAAAGCTTCATCAGGAAGTACAAATTTCAGAAAATAATATAAAATGGCAATTTAAAAAATGATTGAAAAAATTAATAAAAAAAATATAATCATTTTCACAAAAGCGCATAGCCAACCCTAACTATCATTGGTGAATCGTGGCGCTTATTTTAAAAGTACTCTTTTAAATTTCAAAAGTATGATAAAAGTCTAATAAGACGTGAGTTTCCAAACCAACCAATTGTACATATTCGAGATGCCTATTTCCAAAACCGGCTAAATCCATATTAGCATTTTTTCAGGAAATCAGAAAAACTGCGATATAAAATGTATACATACCCATATATAAAATGTTTGGTTTATAATTTGGAGGCTTTTAATTGGCTGCTGCGGGTGAAAAAGGGGTTAAATCGTAAAAGTCGATTATGAGTAAACGCTTGTTAAAGAAATCGTTGGAAAATTTCATGTTCGATTTTAACATATTTTTGCTTGATTTTCTGCGGAAGTTTTTTTTGTATATTAATGAGATAACATTAAATATATGTATTTTTGTGATATGATCTTCAACTGATTTTATTAACGGGAATTAAATAGCACATTCTTTTTTTGGCCGTCTTTTAAGTGATAACTACAAAGCAATGAATGTTTTGTTGGCTGTCAATCTGCTCTTATCATTAAATTAATAAAAGCAATTTCACCTCATTTAACATACTTTAATTTAATTTATCCATTTCTCCTGTTCGTCTGGGTTTGCGGGTAAAAAATTTGCATATTTTCTGCTCACTATAGTGATTACACTGGGGAACATTACCATTATATAATATAGAAATAATTAATTTAATTAATAAATTTATCAGCTAAAACTATAAACTAATGTTAAATATTTATAAAAGAAATGTGAAAACATAACCCCAATTTACTTCACATTCACTTTGTAACGTCTTTATACACTAACAATTACTGTAAACTAGAAAAACTCATTCTTTAATGTCCCTTGTTTATCGCTATTTGCATTAGAACCCTTATTTTACTAATGCCGATATAAAAAAAGCAATAACAAATTTTCTTATGGCAGTTTGTAAGTGTATTTTTTGTTAATCTTGGAAAGATTTTCAAAAACAAGCGCGCTTCTGATGTCATCTTACGTCGTCTATAAGCGCGCCACCTATTCTCCAATAGCCTGAATCACCAACTAATGGAATGCTAACACCAACTGCATTATCCACTACTTGGAGTATTAAAAATTAATATTTTAATAAAAATTTTCGATTGTAGCGCCTCTGCAGGATTTTTGCGGTACCATACATTGCGTTCCCCTTTTAACAGTTATATTTGCTATTATGAAAGATATTTTATCTTATTTTGAACTTTAATGATTTTGCCAACATTCACAGAAATTACTGTCGCGGATTCCTCTTAAAAAGCAGCATAAATATACTTTTCTATACATAATTATATTTTAATTTAGAACAAAACTGGATAGAGTATTTCAAGTTAGTAGTTAATCTTTTGAGTTAATCTTTTGATGTTGATTAATATCTTGCTCATTGTGTATCTGATGCACAGAGACAATCCCTTTTGATGTCTTAATTTCTCTTTGGGTTTCTTAATAATTTACAACTTTTTGTCGATTCGTTAACCTCAAGAATGTAATTCCTTATTTGCTTTTTATATTTAACTTGAATTTTATTCGATACCATGATTGCTGCGGTATTGTATTAAGGGATTGCTCCTTTTGATAATTTTAAACATGAAAATGGTACATAAAGCAAGCAAATTTATATTTGAAGTCAGTATGTATTCTCAAAATTAAATAGAAGAAACTGATGTCATACCATTAAAGCAAATTAAAAGTAGTTTTGGAGGAAAATTTACTTTCCTTCGTCAGAATTTTTAATTTGTAACAAACCCACAATTTTTGGTAATCAAGGTGAAGGCAGCTGTATCCTCCAGTCAGGCATTTTTAAACATTATTTTATATCAATTTATGAAAATTATTTGTGAGTTGCACCGAATTTTTTTTAATTCATTACCTACGACTTTTTTTTTAGTTTGCACACGCACCTTTTACAACAAATTTTGGTTTTGATACGATAGTTTCTGGCTTTGTGTCTGGTTTATTGCGGGATGTTAATTTCAAAATCCCATGTTCCAGAAACATAATTGATTTTTATTAAACGTACATTTCTCGATATGAAACGTTATGCTTTTGCTTCGTATAATCGAAAGCTATGGATGCTTTCTTGAAGAACAACAGAATGTATTTATTTTTGTTACATCTTGAAATTTAACATTGTATATCATGTAACATTCATAACATTAATACCATCTTTATTTGTATTGTAACATTTCACTTACTTCGCCATGGGAGCGCAGATGACCATGAGTTCCTTTAACATTTTTAGCTATATTTCCTGCTATGCAATCGGAGCGAAGAAACATGAATATTTTCGAATGACCCAAAAGAATTGGAGTGATGACCTTAAAAAATTAGAGTGAAGAGAGTGAGTTAATTTTTAATTGCTTGAACTAATTTCAAAGAAATAAATTAAAATCATTTAAAAAAGCTTTCTTATATTATATCCATTTGAAATAAATTTGTTAAAAATGAAAGAAAATGAATCTGTAATAATATTAGAATGAATTTTAATAAGATTTTAGATAAACGAACAAAAGGGAATTCAATTTAATGTAAAATTAACATTGAACAGTGAGAAAGTAAACGAACAGTATTTATAAATCGTTATCCTTTATTTCAGCTATATCAAAGTCAAATCAACATGCAGTATAAGTTACACGCTGGGTTATAATTTCGAAAAAAATCTTTATGGTTGAAAACCAATTCAGTGCAATTCTTACTATTATTAACCAAGTTAATTAAATGTTTATAGCACCACTTATTGTGATAACATGCAATTATACTTTTAATACGTTACTTTACTCTCGTACTAATATGCTGAATCTGAGTTTAGTAAAGCAACAGACCGTCATTAAATTTTCTCTGTGTAGTGTTGTAGAAAGGCTTGAAATTTATTACAGGTTTCAAATACAGAATTTTGGTATTCAAATGATGTAATTTATTTAAGCTCTACAAAATACATGGTAAAGATAAGCATTCAAAATAACCTAACCACCGATAATTGCTTTTATTGAACAGTATCCATTCGGATTATTCCAATTGTTATTTTAAAATGTGTTCAATTAACGATATTAATGTTTGATTTTTATTTGAATTTCCCCCAGCTATAAACAAACAGTTTTATTTGCAATATAAAAAGTAAATATTTATGTTGGTATAGAAATTTATATCCCATTAGGTTTTTAGTTCAATGCACGGATTTTTCTTCTTTTCCTGTAAGAATGTCAACGACCAACAATTTGATCTTTTGACATAAACCTCTTAGATGTTTGAAAGAATTTTTTGTAAAAAGTATTTCTATAAGAAAAAATTTGCAACTATTCAAAGATAAGTACATTATTATAATATCCTTTCGTATTTTAGATTTTGAACTACTAGAATAGCATAAAACAGTTTACAATACATTATAAATAATAATAATGTTGGACGGCATAATTTTACCAGTTGAATTAAAAATAAACATTTGTTTTAGTAAGTATAACTATTGTATTCGTATAACAATATCAAAGATTATATTTTTTGGTTTTGCTTAAATTTTTGAAATGTTTTCAAATAAAAGTTTTTCATCGCAGCATGTTTGTTTATTTGCCTTCATAAAGTAGACACAACGTGGTGGTTCAATATAAAGTACACAAGGAATATGATTTTGCAATATAAACAAAAAAAAAACCAACATAATCAAAACTTGAAAGAAATCAAAAAGCTTCCAAATCAATAAATCACTCCCTAAAATAAGTCACTATTACAATCACGATGTTTTTCTTGTATTACTGTTAAAACATGCATTTCCATCAACACTAAGGGGAAGGCCAACTTTGGTCGTCACAGATCTGCACCACTATCTTTATATCTTTACAACCCAATTAGAACGTCACTTCATGAAAGTTTAACGACCCGGAATTCAGAAAATTTTGTGAAAATAATTTTTAAGGAGCAATGTAAAATTCAAGCATTGGTAGTTCAAATGCATTTCATTATTATTTCCTTCTTAAAAAATCAGTCGACAACTGCTCGACATAACCTTAGATTTACCCATTATTTTATTTATTAATTTGAGCATTATATCTTTGCTTTGTGATGTAACAGCTTGCAATCCTTTTTGTAACAGCACAAAGTTTACAAATACTACATGTAATAATGGTTACACGATAAATGAAAAAAGAAATTTAAAAACTCATACTGGTGAGAAACCGTTTGCCTGTAAAATTTGTGACTATAAAAATGTGCTCAAAAATCATCGTTAAAGGATCATTTAAGAACTCACACAGGAGTAAAGTCATGTGCTTGTGAGTCTTGTGCCTATAAAATGTGTACACAAATCAAATTTAAAACGACATTTAAAAATTCATAATACCATAACTGCGATATAAACAACATAATAAGTACCTAATACTTTGATTGTAATTATAATTTGAACTCGTTCTTGACACATTCCACTTCTTGATTATCAATATCTTTAAGTGTGCATTTAGATTATATGCAATGTGCATACAGTTAAACCAAAATTAAGCATTATTTTTATGTCACAAATCTTACAGGTAAACGGTTTCTCACCAGTATGAGTTTTTAAATTTCTTTTTTCATTTATCGTGTAACCATTATTACATGTTGTATTTGTAAACTTTGTGCTGTTACAAAAAGGATTGCAAGCTGTTACATCACAAAGCAAAGATATAATGCTCAAATTAATAAATAAAATAATGGGTAAATCTAAGGTTATGTCGAGCAGTTGTCGACTGATTTTTTAGGAAGGAAATAATAACGAAATGCATTTGAACTACCAATGCTTTAATTTTACATTGCTCCTTAAAAATTATTTTCACAAAATTTTCTGAATTCCGGGTCGTTAAACTTTCATGAAGTGACGTTCTAATTGGGTCGTAAAGATATAAAGATAGTGGTGCAGATCTGTGACGACCAAAGTTGGCCTTCCCCTTGTAAGTATATGTAGAGAAAGTATGTCTATGATGACGCCTTCCTGATAGCATATTATACGAGTAATTTGGAAAACTTATAAATAAACCTGATATTTTTTGTACCATAATGTTGGTACATCCTTCAAAACTGAATTTGTATAATAATAAAAGATAAACAAATCTAATTCAAGAACGACATGATCCAACCAGAAATTTATTACTAATAGCGGCTGTTATCAAAAGCATTTTCGCCAAAAGCATATTTTCTATAAAAAATCAAGATAATATTCTATTGAAAAACCCACATTTATTTAGATATTGAAAACAAGAATGAATTTGAATTGATATGAATATAATCCTGAATGTAGCAATAATATCAAATAAATAATCCGGATAGGATCATACCCCAAAGCCACTATTTGCTATAACAACATCTCGTAAATCAAATAACGTGAGTGTAATACTTAAAAGTGGCTTTAAAGCAAAACTGATATATTTGATAAATACGTAAGTGGTGGGTAACTAAATCCTAGTAAAACTTTATAGAAGTGTACACTTTTAAGCTTAAAGACGTTTTTGCATGTTTAAGAGTTAAAAATAAAGTTTAGCCATATTAGATCATTTTGTGGTTCACGCAACTTTTATTTCATAAAATTAGAATTTTATTAATTGGTAAGAGGTAGAAACATTAAATAGCACATTAAAATAAAATTATAGCGTAATTTTTCGTTTAAAGAAAAAATAATTTTTGTAACGATTTTCTTGAGGAATGAAGAAGATTGCTTAAAAATCTGAATTGCATTAACTTTAATTTTAGTTAAAATAATAACCCAATTGAAAGAAAAAAACTTGAGTTTGTGTTCCAAAAAAGGAAAATTAGACCCTCACTAAGCGAAATACTGTACTGAATGCCGAGTGAATTACATCCGCCTGTTATGCAAAAATATACTTATTCAATTTTTGCATTATCAAACATATAATAATTAAGTTCTTGTATCAATCATTTTTTGCGGAAATTAATATTTGGCGTTCATACAAAAATCTTTGTGAACTCTTTTGGTATAAGATTTATTTTCAAATAAATTACCAAACAGTTTATATTTGCAATTTATTATCAGAACACAAATGACTCGAGGAAGCTTCTCAGAAATGCTGAATTAGACCATTTGTTAGTAGACAAATGACCGAATGACAGAACTGACGGAAGACTTTAGTAAGAAATTCTCTTATCCAGAAGTTGCCGAATATGAATACAAATAATGTATTATAGAAGCAAGGAAAATGGGAAGTAGAGGGTGCAATGTTATTTGAATTCTCATAACTTTGATGTATTGATCATTCAATAAAAATATTACGGCAGAATATTCTAGGTAAAACTGATAATTGGATTTATTTTGCATTACTATTTAATTTTGATATGTTCTTAATCCTTTTACAAACCGATAGATTTTTTAATGTCTTCTAAAATGAGGTAATTTGATCCCTAATAATAAAATGTCACTTATTACAAGATTTAATATTTAAGAATATTTCAGAACTTTTCCTTACTTGATGAACAATGTGAAGATGCAGACAAACGAAAAGTATTTTTTTATCATTCAAGAAAAATTGTAACAAAACTAACATCCATAAAATATAAATAGTAATATAAGTAACAGAATTTTTAAATCTGAACCCTTTGTTAAATTTACTAAAATTCAGTAACTAAATTTTTCTTCTTCCAAAGATGACTTTCAGATTTCAACGATTCATGTCAATATCGACACTTGAGAACAGTTTGAGAAAAGCTTTACAAATGTCTCTGTGGAGTATGAAAATCCTAATATTCAAATAATATCTGACAAACTATTAAAATAAATATTAAAAGGAGCAGTTAGTTTATTTTCAAAACACAAATTGATTTTTAAACGCCATACTTTATTACTGATGTAACAGTCCCTGCTAGAGAGTAAATCCTAATCCTAACTCTTTCATTCTATATCTATAATACTAAAATGTATCTATGTATTTAAAATCCAGAATAAACATAGAGAAAATTTACTGATTATAATAATGTTTAGATGAAAAGTCCTTAATACTAAAAATTAAAATGATAAAACATAATCATATACTATAAAGTCAGTTCTCTGAGGAGCTCAAATGAAAGCGAAACACATGTCATAATTTGTATACAAATATTATTTTATAAATTACTGTTAATTCATAATAGTTATTATAATTTTTATATTAATAATAATCATTACATTATTTTAGTGTATTATTATTCAATTCAATTACTCTGATTGTCAAGACTTCCATTTCATTGCAAAATGAAATCGTTCGCTGTAATTTCACGGAAATTAATTCCATGGAAAAATTTTGATTTTAACAAAAATAAGAACATTATTTTTATATTAATTTTTTTAACATTGTTATAAAATAACTAGTAGTTATAGTACAATCAAATTACATTCAAATTACCGAACGGAGTTATAAATCAGAAATATTAAAAATTTCATCATACTACATCAATTTACTCGTGGTATACTAAAGGATTTCCAAATAATTGTACTTTCAAGAGCATAAAATTCTATAGTCAACGTAAGTTTAATATTGACTTTTTTATTACAACTTTCTAACCCATTTATCCGATTTCTGAAATCAATTTTGTTTCGCTCCTGAAAAAGTAAAGTATTCGGGTTGATGTCCTTAGAGAATACTTAAATACTATTTTAGTTAAGGAGCTGCTACGTAACCACTGACCTTAATCATGAACTTAACATTATGTTTTAATATTAATGTTTCTAATTGAAAGGGTATGACCGTGTAAGCATGCAAAAACTGCCCCCAGCGATTTTTAAAAATCAAAATGGCCGATCGATTTATAATCGGAAAAAAACATTTTCCTGAAAATTTCAGCTTTCCAACCCCTAGATTTACGAAATAATAGGGAAAAACGTGTTTTTTTGTTTTTATTTTATTGTGCCTATTCTACTGAGTATTTTCTAATGAAATTTTTTTTGGTAAGAAATATTGATAAGAGACTTTAAAAAGTAATTTTTTTGAAAAGTTACAACCATCCCCCTTTTCAAAAAAAATTCCAAAAGTTTTGGCCGCTTTATTTAAACATGTTCCTTAAAAGTGTCAATCACGAATTTTTTTTAAAAAACTTCCCTATGACCTTTCTGTACATGGTAAAATTTTCAACTTGATCCATTTGGTGCAACACAGTGAAAAAAAATAAAATAGATACGAATTTGATTACAAGGGTATTTTATACATAGTAGGATAGTACGTATAATATGCATTATATTATTATACATTACTTAATATATAGTATTTTAGAGTATATCTCAGAATTTTATTACATATTTTAGAATGAATTATGTTAAAGAAAAATGCGTTAGGTGCAATATTATCTACGGAAGGCAATGGGCTTTAAAAAAACTATTATGATTTATGACAACGCTGAGGCTGATGATGATTCTTAATAATTATATATATGCAATGAAATAATTCGGTCATTGCTTTGCAGCTAACGCAGTTGGATGCGAACGCGAGGTACCGGGTTCAAACCCGGGGAGAGTCAAACTGTCTTATGACCCATTCTCCGTACTTCGGAGGGCACGTTAAGCCGGCGGTCCCCCTGAGTTGACGAATTGCCACCGTTAACAAAAACCAGGGCTACAGGCACATCTGAATGCTAGCCTAGCAAGCTGCTACCGGATGTAAAACAACTATAGTCCAAAATCGATCTGCGGACTACTCACCAAACCGTCTGGCCAGCGTGGTGAGTTATGGCCAGATCCTCCATAATATGGAGAGGCTAATGTCCAGCAGTGGGCGGAAAAAGGCTGATAAAGAAGATGAAGAATGAAATTATTTCACAAAAAATATATTGATTCGTTTTCAACATAAGTAATGAAAAATTAAATATTACAAGATAATATAATAATTATAATAAAAGTAACTAATTACAATATAAGAATTTTTCTAATAAAATTGTTTCAAATAACATCGATAATCTTCGTCACTGTCATCATTCACTACTGCGTTCACTTCTATTTCTGTAAGCAAATGACTCAATATCTCAGCTGGTTTTATTATTAGCCAAATATCGAGCATGAGAAAGATAATTATATAATAGCTGCAATGTGAGAGCAGAACATGACAGTGCGCTTACCATTATTACAATCACAACAATATCGAGCAATTCCGGATATTTCATGCGTATTTGGTTAATAATAAATAATAATCATTGCCTTCCGTAGATAATATTGCACCTAAAGCATTTTTCTTTAACATGATTCATTCTAAAATATGTAATAAAATTCTGAGATATACTCTAAAATACTATATATTAAGTAATGTATAATAATATAATGCATATTATACGTACTATCCTACTATGTATAAAATACCCTTGTAATCAAATTCGTATCTATTTTATTTTTTTTCACTGTGTTGCACCAAATGGATCAAGTTGAAAATTTTACCATGTACAGAAAGGTCATAGGGAAGTTTTTTAAAAAAAATTCGTGATTGACACTTTTAAGGAACATGTTTAAATAAAGCGGCCAAAACTTTTGGAATTTTTTTTGAAAAGGGGGATGATTGTAACTTTTCAAAAAAATTACTATTTAAAGTCTCTTATCAATATTTCTTACCAAAAAAAATTTCATTAAAAAATACTCAGTAGAATAGGCACAATAAAATAAAAACCAAAAAACACGTTTTTCCCTACTATTTCGTAAATCTAGGGGTTGGAAAGCTGAAATTTTCAGGAAAATGTTTTTTTCCGATTATAAATCGATCGGCTATTTTGATTTTTAAAAATCGCTGGGGGCAGTTTTTGCATGCTTACACGGTCATACCCTTTCAATTTCAAATTTTGTTGGTTTAACTGCGGACTTCGTTTTGTTTCATACTAAATTTCTTATTCAATTTTGACTTAAAAAGCGTATTGCTCCACTAAACAAATATTTAAAACTTATTAATGGAGTTAAGTAATAAGCTCACTAAATTTAGAACCTTTTGAAAAATTGTTTTTCTACACGTTGCGTATAAATAAGCCCTAATATAAGCTTCGTGCTAATTACACTGATGAACATAGTAAAATATAATCTTTTATATCCTACTTTTATGATTATTATTACTTAGCAGACAGCTACGATTTTTTACGTATAAAGATAATTACTTACAGGAAAATATTAAAGTGGAACGTACTATATTCTCTCAAAATTAAATTCATTGTTTTAACGATAATAGTGTAATTTATTTGTAGTAGATACAGTTTTTGTTCATTAATATAATTAAATTAAGATACAAATAATATTATATTTATAAAATTCTTAATAATTATTATTTTTTCACGAGTTAAAAACTTACAAATTTTAGATAATATGATTACGGTAAGTTGGTTACTATTAGCCCAGCAAAATTATTTAATGAAATTGTTTAAACTTCAATATAGTTAATGGTTCATATCCTATTACAAGAATTACGACAACTTTATTATATACGCCATTAATTTAATTATTATATTACAGCCTACAAACTATTTACTTCCCAGAGATTTAAAGTTAGTTTGTGACATGAGTATTTCATATTTAATGTAGTGGATACATGTCTGTGCCAGGGGGTTGCAATTTTCAAATGTTTCTGAAGTGTTATATTTTAAAACAATAATTCTTTGATAAAAACTATCAGACATTCATGGAATAAGTACTACTTTTACATAAATATAATTTGTTTAACTCATCGGGTTAAGTATACCTAGACCAGTTTACAACCAGTCATAAAAATTAAACTGCTACTTCAATTGCTATTTTATTTATCTTAACTATGGGGTATTTCGATTGCTATATAATTTGTACTTAATTTATAATTTATGCCACATTTGTTATTTACAGAAAAAATTATTAGCATCCTGTAGTCGTTTTATCATAAAAAAATCTAGGCTGGTTAAAAAGTGTATTAGTAAAAATAAGTGCAATAGCTAAAAATAATGTGACAACTAAGTAAATTACACTAGAAAAATTGCTTAGACCATGAAAATTGTTTTAGTTTAGAGCTAATCTGACTGTTACAAGAATCGCTTACCTTAGAATAAGAGCAAGTCCGAATAATATCGCAATCATAAATGTATACGCACCAACAGAGGAAAAGAGTAATAATACAAAGGAGGACTTTTATGTCAATGATGTTTAATGATGTTATTAAACAATGATAATAACATAAATAATAATGAGAAAATCCAGGTTTAAATGGCAAGATGGAAATCAAATCGACCTTATTCTGATATCAAAAAAATATGTAACCAGTATTCGCTATGTGCGTGGGTAGAGAGAGGATACGAAAACCGATCGAAGCGTTTGGAGTGGCCATAATAGAAACGAAACGGGACTTATCTATTTATTAATTATTATTATTATTATTTATCTATGGCTTATGTGATTAGCATACACATCAATACACCACAAACCTCTTAAACAAAGTTTAAATTTAAATTTCCATTAAAAATATTTAATTAAAACAGTTTCTATTGGCATTTTACACTACGTGTAGATGGCGCTGTAATACAGCAATATGGTGGAGCGAGGTAGTATCACTCAAAATAAAACATACGCGTGATAGGTTAAATATGTAGTTTATATATTGTATTTTGTGGTTTTTACATTGCTGATGATGATTTTATATCAATTTGGTATATACTACTTAATTAATAAATAATAAATAAATAAGAACTACTATCCGGGTTAGTTATCATTAAAGACACTACGTGGCGCTTCAGCAAGTGTAAAATGCCAATTGCTAAGGCAGTCCCAGTGCATTTTCTTTATTGAGCCACTAGAGGGCAGCAAGAGGAATGCACACAGCGAATAGATGATATCAGATCCTATAAAGGAGTGAGCGTATGGTCTCCTACCATTAGTGGTTGTAGCAGCAGTAAAACAGAAGCTTCAAAACATCAAAAAAGTTGCAGTTGAGATAGGCGATCGAAAGGCTCAACGATCATGAGACCAAAGATAAAATATGTCATGAAATTAAGTAAAGCAATCACAGATGACCATGAAAAATACGATATTAATGAAGACTTGAAAAGGATTGGAGCTGCAATGCAAAAAGCTTTTAAAAATATGATTGTGTATACTTAGAAAAGACCACCAAAAATGTGGTTTGACCAACAATGAGATACAGAAGTGGAAAATAAAAGAAAGGATAAAGAAAAATTGTTAAGATCGGGAAGCAAGAAGATTTGGATCAATACATAAGAGCTAGAAGGACTGTTATATTGACTATGTAAAAATATATACATATATACGGATTTCTACGGCTGGCGCCGCCTCTCCGTTACCAGCTTCCAACTGTTTCTATCCTGACATAACTCTTCATCTATATTTCTGGAATTCATCGCCCCATCTATATATCGTCCCTCCGGCTTCTCCTAGGCCGTCCTCTCTTTCTCCGTTCCGGCGGGATCCATTCCAATACTTTTCTTGGCCATCTACTTTCTCCCATTCTTTTTGTATGTCCGAACCATATCAGTTGTAAAAATAAATATAACAAATAGATAGAAAAAATTAAAGATGAACATGGATGCCCAAAAGATAGCGAAAGTAAGAGAACTATAGAGAAGACAATAATATACTATGTATGGTTGACCTTATAAGATACAATTTTACTATTCGTTGGGAAAAGGTCTAATAAAACAATTTTATAATTGCCGACGTTTCGGGTCCGTTTATTGGTCCATTTTTGATGAATTAGAAAGTTCAGTGCGAGCTTGTAACCCAAACGTTGGAACTGGAAATTTTAATTATGCTACTAGTTGGTTTGCCGAAATTGTCTCGTGGAAGGAAAAAAGCTAAAGTAAGTTTTTCTGTTTTTTGAATTTTTCTGCTTTTTTCCTGTTTATTTGTTACTATTCATTATTCATTTTAGTATTTCAATATTATTAATCGATATTAAAATAAAGGAGGGTGTCAAACTTACAGTTGTCTCCAAAGAAGGTTAGTATATTATAGTTAATTTATCTGTACAATAATTATTATTACATTAATTATTTTTAGCTTTGAAAATGGGCCAATAAAAGAGCCCGAAACGAAAAGTAAAATTTTATAGAGAAGACATTTTTGAAGACTATTGAACATTCAGGATGCGGTCCCACAAGCACACCAAAAAACTATGTATGAGCGAAGAGGAAGAACAATTTATTAAAGAAACGACTAACAAAGAAATCAGCAAGAAAATTAAAATGGAAAAAGCTGCTGGATATGCGATAGCATATTTGGAAGAGCGATAAAGTATAACGGCAGAAAACTACATGATAAAATCGAAGAGCTGATATGGAGATGTAAGAAAATGCCTCAGGATTGACAAATAGAACGGATAATACCAATTGCACAAAAAGGTTGATATGGGAGATTGTCGAAACTATATTTGACCAACTATTTCATAATTACATCAAAACTGTCATTATGTTACACTGCAGCATTTTAAATACTATTGATTTTGCTTGGCGTTTTCCCTTAATATACTATTTTAATATTTTTATTAATAACGTTTGAGAATTTCATTTTAATTTTAATGTTTTACGCTACGTAATAATATAAAGTTCATTTTTCCGTTTGTTCGTATGAAAGATCAAAGTTCACTTTTCGTTTTGTATAATGTTAAAGTTTAAAGATACTAACTGTCTTGCTTTATGAAGAATTTATTTTTTAAAATTCAGTGATTAAGTTTGTAGCTTTATAACTATAACGTCCAATTTTCTGTATTTGTCCATTTTGGTTCACAACTTTTGATTATGGTTTTCTGGAAGTGCAATTCGAGCGGTTCTCATACTTTTTGTCATTATTTATCAACGTGATAGAACCCATGTCGTGAGGATGCTTTTACTTTCTATTCTCACAGTTGGTTATAATAGATGTTCCACACCTGGTCCTGGTTTTTCATCAGTTCTCACTTAAACTGTCCTCTTTCGTTCGAGATCACCATCTTATCAGCTGTGACATTATTTAATTTTTGAGGTTCAGCTCATTTCAACATCGAGGGATTCTATTGTCGCAGCTGGAGCAGGAACCATCATCACATCACTATACAGTCTCTATTGATGAGGACAGCACGGACAACAGCGGTACGGCCAGAAGACCATTAATTTGCTCTTGTAGTAGCGTGATTAGGAGATCAGTTTGCCTGACTAATTTACCATCGCCATCGAGATGCTACTGTTCGCAGGTGAATTGATTCTTGTCTAATAATTATAAGCATTGTTTGTTATTTTTAGCATTATATCTGAAAATTCAATTTGAACTATAAATCATTGATAATACAGATGTTTCAAATGAATTGACAATTAACATTTGATTAGTAAAATTCCCGCCTGAATTGATCTTTGATGATCTTTAACTTGTCATTGTGATGTCGAAGATATAAACCGTGATTCTGTAATATTGTGGCACCTACTATGTGTTATTGTCCATAATAATATTTGATAACTTTACCTGAAAAACAATAAATTTGAAATTTGAAATTAATTTAAACTACAATAAATTGAAAATAGAGTTTGTGAACAATACTATTTAATAGTAAAACTTCAACCATTTATTGTAAATTCAATTAAACTTGATTAAAAGTGATCCAGATTGGAGAAATTAGTTATAAAATATTGAAATAGTATACCTAAAGGCCCATTCAGACGATCAATATATTATATTGTCAATAAAATATTGTCAATACTGTTAATAAATATTGACACAGTGCATTTGACTCAGACAATAAATATTTATTGACCCTCACACGTTCAATAATATTGATAATATCAATAATATATTGACAATAATATTGATCGTCTGAAGGGGCCTTAAGGGTGGGCGCAAACAGATTTATGTATTTCACTTGCGATTCCATTGGTATGTAATTTTTTTAACGATTTTGATTGATGCAAATGGTAAGTTGCGCAAATTGTTTGACTCTCTAAATGCAGTTAAATAAAGTTTACATAATATAAATTGCGTAATAGTATAGGAATTCCTTTGAAAGCATAGTTTAGCATAAAATTAATTGCTTTACTGAAACCATACTAAAACAGTTAATTATCAATTGTCTACAATAAATTTACACAGTGCTAATAGTACCTATCTATTATAGCTTAGTAAATTTTATTTATTATCAGGTTTATCTTACCTTTGACTAAATTGGTTTCAAATGCATTAAACGTACTTTCATTGTACTTCATTGTTGCTTGATATACAGTAAATTGTATATTATGGTACCTACCTACCTACCTAGAATCACAAAAGCTCAAGTATGACTGACAGGAGAACACTGAAATATATTAAAAATATTTAAGACAAAAAATATACGTCTCTTTCTGCTGAATACTTTGGAGTTTTGACCTCTCCAATATTTTTAATATAATATTTCACCATTTTCGAGTTATTGGAAAAAAAACTGGCTTAAGTCATATTCAAGCTTTCGCGATGGTTAAGACTATGCCTAATACGCACTTATTTTTATAGTCGATGAAAAAATTATAATAGCAATTTGAATTTTATGTTATAAAATATTTGGCGTTGAAATAGAAAGATAATAAAAAGCATCAAAATTCAATTGGGTGTCTTTAATAACCAGAAAGGAAAACAAACGATTTTCTTTTTAATTTAGATTATACGGATTCGTGTACAGAATATTGAGTTAAAGTAAATTTATAGCTTCATGTACAGTTAATATTACACATAACTACTTGGAAATAACTTAAATTAATGTTTAATTTATCGTCTCCAGTATTCGTATCCTATATTTAGTCATTAGTGGTAACTGTAATTAACTTGTCCTTTTTTCAATTTTCGACAAAATGGGATTATTACATCAGCATCATTTGTTGTGGATATGACACAACCATTCTCGAATTCAATGTTTTATGCATGAGGTTTTAAATAAAATGATTGTGTTAAACTCACTGGAAGTTAGGTGGTTAGTAATTGAAATTTAAGCACGTTTACTGAAATTACGAATGTTATGAAAATAATCTAAAATCGATATTCTGTTCGGTTTTCAACCTTTTTATTTCTAATAGCAAAGTTGGCTCTTAGTAGAAGCAGACTAGAGAGGAGAAACACATTTGATGAGTTCTATCGCTATGCATGAAGGGTAAAATGTAGTAACACCGGTGGTAAATATAAAGTCAAGCCCTGTCATGTTAAAAAATCATTACAGAGCGTGACTTGACACTTTTAAATGATACAATTTCCTTTCATAATTTATATTTTTTTTACTCTAGACTTGACCAATCAATAAAATATTGCTTCTAAAATTATGTTTTAATTACTTCATTCAATAATATAATTTTATTAAGTAATTTTAAAATCAAACATGCTTTTGAAACATGTACAGATTATAATTATCAATCTATTCGTGGTCCATATAATGCAACCCGATAGTATAACCATATCTGGCAATTTTTAGAGCTGTTTTGTTAATATTTTAGTCAGACATTGTATTGACATCAACCTAAATTGTTGAGAAAGAGGGAGGAAGTTTTTACAAATTCTGAGGAAATTTCTTGGTAGAAAAAAGGTAAGTAGTTCTCACAATACCCGTGCGACTACAGAGACGAATTAACGATATGTGTCAAGAAATATTTAAATTCATGTAATGTTAAAATTCAAAACTTTTATCGTTGTAATTAATCTGATTGATATTTAAACTATATAAAATCAACTAATTGCAATAAAGAGTAAACAACAATCAGGTTATATGACTGATTGTTAATTTCTTTGGTTCGTTAGTTGGTCAAATAATTGACAAACTTTGTTTAATTTTGCAATCGTTTAATAAGAACAAACTACACAAACAAATTCTCGAAACCTACATTGAAAAGACATGCCGTGTTTAAAATGCTCCGATTCTGTTCAATGATGAGGTTTATCACAAATTAAAGTAAACAAATAATTGAAACAGTAGTATCTATTTAGATTTTCAATGTTTGTATTTGCTTTAAGTAAAAGATTGCAATTTGTATAACACAAATAAGAAATCAAAATAATCCCACACACTTTATGGCTTTGTGTAAGTTTATGTAAAAATCTTAAAATAAAAAAAAAGTTTACTAAAATTATACAAATATGCCAAAAGATTTTTTTATAAAAGCCGAATGAAAAGATAAAAGGCAGAAAAATGCCTTTAATGTATATTTACTGAATAAAAATAAAGTTTTGATATTATACGAGTAAATGATAGCCTACTGAGACATGACATTCTAAAAACATTCTCAGATTTTGTTGATTTCATGTAATTTTCATTAAAGCTCAAAAATTGTAAAATTTACCGTTTCTGTTGATTTTCTACGTTATTATGCAAAGTTTGTAGTATAAATCAGGTATGAGGCGTATCTACATAGGGATCTGAAATATAACATTGCAATCAATATTTACAGCTACTACCCAAAATATGCAGAAAAATTTCGTTTTCAAACGCTACAATAAATTTTAATTTTAATCGTAGAAGTTATTTATTTAATGAAAAAGTCGAAAATAAACTTTTCAACAAAATTATGTACTATATAACCTACCAAACTTATAAGACAACGACAACACAGGAGAATAGTTAACAAGAATGTTCTTGACGGTATTAAAGTTTCATAGGAATTGCCTTTGGACAGTTCAAAGCATTGCAATAAAGCTTTAAAGTCAACTCGTGTTACAGTACAATCTGTTGCAGTAAATTTATAACAAGCGAAACATTAATTTAGCTTCCGTATAAAGAATAAGATTAGCCAAATATCCCATTAAAACATTCACACGCGTTCATTGTATTTACAGTTCAAATAACTTTAGGTGGCTACGTGGAGTTAAGGGGGTGTTTTGGAGGTGCTAAAATTTAAATTAGTACCACTACTCACGAGGTGGAAAATATACTTAGGTTTTGTATTTTAATACCCTCTTTTATTATTATAATGACCTGAATTACCATTTATCGCATAACGTTTGCACCAGTGCCTCGATGGTTCACCTGATAGTCGTAGACTATTAGTTAAGTTTATCCTCCAGATCCAGAACCGGGTCGCACTGGCGCATTACGTCATATATAACTTTTAAGTATTTGATGATGTTAGGCAACTAAAAAGTAAATGAAAAAAATATCAGTTTCATTATTTTGTGTTAATTAGATGGAATCCTTATGATGAGGATCTAAATATCTTAATATCCTAGGTATTATAGTATAGTACTTCACCTCTAAATTTTCTGTAATTTATATGTACCCTAACAGAATGAACTTCGGTGAATTAGCACTATCTATAAAAAAACTAATAGCAACAAAATTCATTTTATTACTATTAAGAATATTATAACTTTTTTAAACTTCACCCCTAGTTTTGGGGTTATTCTACAATCTGGCATGGAATTCCATTTTGATATGTTGTAAGTAGACAACATTTTTATGAATATGAAACTTCAAAAGATTAAATAGTATTTTAATTTTTAATTAAAAATATTAAAAACCAAACAATTCGACATATTTATAATTATAACATATATTCAAACAAGAATAATCCAAACAAGATTATAAAATAGCCAATAGGGAGGTGAAGAAACAAGTAATACATAAGAAAAACTTAAGCTGGACAAGGAAATGCGATGATATCGAACAATATATCGGGGGAACTCGAAGCTTGGAAAACAATCAAGTCTGTAAGAACATCTTGTAAGACGGGAATCAACTTGGGAGGCATAGGAAAAAATGAATGGGTGCAACACTTTAAAAAACTATTACAAGAAAAAAGACCGACATTTATACAGCAACAACACCAAGAGCAAGAGATAACACAAAAAGATCGAATACATCTAAGGGTTGAACAGGTCCAAGAAACAATAACGGCTACTAAACTAAAGAAATCACCGGGACCAGGAGGAATATATCCAGAATTTTTAAGAAATGGACCAAAAAAGCTGATAGAAATGCTGAGATCTTTATACGAAAGATGCTTAAATGGGGAGGAGACGACATACTTTATACCCTTTTTTTCGCGGACGACCAGATTCTGATAGCGGAAGATGAGCAAGACCCATGATACAATTATATAAGATATGCTAGATCAGAGTTCCACTTTGGTACGCGAAGCGCATTTACATAGCGTGGAGACCGTCCCCACTTAATGAAGCATATATGTGTATATGGAATTATAAGCTGTCTTTTGAATTTTTTCGTATATTTGAGAACATAACACAAAATATAAAGTAAATGTATAGAAAAATATTAATTTAGTACTTTCGTGGTTGGTCTGACAAAAAATTTTTAAATTTGTACTATTTAAAAAGCTATAATTCCTAAAATGACATCATAATATGAATTTTACACTCGCGCTCATGGAAGGTCGAACACCTAATAAAAATTTATTGACAACAAAAAAAGTTTTTACGCATTTGTTAAATGGGAGAAATAATTCCTCGATAGAAAATATTTACTATTTTAAAATTCTAAGGTTGATTTAGTTTTGTTTCGACCGTAGAACATAAAAAAGGGTCCTATGGTAATAAAAACCGCACTAATCCATGCTTTTCATTCATTATCTAAATTTGTTTTTTTCTTAATTTGATGTAGACAGCCGACAATAATTTATTTTTGTGGTAAATATTGATTTATTTAACTTTAATTTTCTAATCATACATTTCATGTCACCGTTTTAACCGTTTTTTCTCTTTAATATTGCAAGGATTTATTTAAATGTTATACTTTATTACCATTTCATAATTTAGAATCGAACTTTTAGCAAGAAATAAAAATTTAAATAAGATTAAAACCAAAAAAACGTCAAAGACCTGTATTTCCTATGCAATTCCTATAGTAATGTGCAATAAACGGGCTCCACGATCTGTAGAATACGTACGTCACAGTGAAGGTCATATGCGCAAGAGCATATCTTAGTTTATTGTATCATGAGCAAGACCTTAGTTATATGATCAGAAAGCTCCAGGAGGAGTACACGAAGGCCGGACTTACTATGAACCTGATTAAGTGCGAATATCTGATTGTTGGAGGTAATGAATTCAAGGACCTGCCACTTGAAACAGGTGCTATAAGAGGAGTAACCAAATGTAGATATTTGGGAGTCATAATGGACAAAGAAGGTAACAGTAATGACGAAATAAAAGAAAGAATCAACAAGGGCAGAAAAGCGATAGGGGCATTGAACTCAGTCCTGTGGGAAAAAAATATAAAGAAAGAGACGAAAAAAAGGATTTATAAATCTATAGTCCGAAGTGTGATGATATATGGCGCAGAGGTGTGGGATGTCAGCGCAATCAATAGACGAAAATTGCTGGCCACAGAAATGGACTGCTTGAGAAGAAGTTGCAGAAGATCCAGAATAGAAAGAATAAGGAATGAAGCTATAAGAAGAACCATGAATATGGAAACTGATATAGCGGATGAAATAGAAAAACGACAACTGATATGGTTCGGACATACAAAAAGAATGGGAGAAAGTAGATGGCCAAGAAAAGTATTGGAATGGATCCCGCCGGAACGGAGAAAGAGAGAACGGCCTAGGAGAAGCTGGAGGGACGATATAGATGGGCGATGAATTCCAGAAATATAGATGAAGAGTTATGTCAGGATAGAAACAGTTGGAAGCTGGGAACTGAGAGGCGGCGCCAGCCGTAGAAATCCGTATATATATATTTATTTTTTATTCAAAAATACGAAAAATCTCATAAAATGACAAACTATTTTCTAGAATTAATATGTGCAACAAAAACTACAAGTTAATTTTCCAGGCCATTTTTAAATTAGTCATTTTGTAATTGCAGCAGCTGGAATTTTCCAGCCTTACAAGTTAAAATTATAAAAACCTAAATATTCAACCTTATATTTTCAATTCCATTTTAGACATATTATATTTTGCAGCATCAGTTGTTGCTGAATTTGTAAAATTAATTAACTCACAGTTTACCCACAGCTAATCCTCCAGCGTGGCTATTTAAAAAAAGTTTTTATGTTACCTTTTAATGATTTAAAATATTCAGTGTATTATTTCTTTAAATGAACCACCGTTCATTATTTTAATAGGTAGGTACATATTTGAATGAGGCTTTAAATTCCCAAAAGATTAATGTATTAATTTCAAATTTATCATTACCACAGCAACATTTTTTAATAATCAGAAAATATTCTATTTTCACATAAGGTAAAACACCTACTAGTTGAACAGTTTTGAAAGTAAAACCTATTTCACTCTAATTTAAGCAAATAAAATTCGATTAATTTGATTAAAATATGTTATTTATAAAAATATAGATAGTTTGTAACGAATTTTGTATTCGTTACTTAAATTTTACAGCACCGTGTATATATTTGCATTTAGCAATAGGTACGACGCAGACTTGCGACGTTTTACAGCGCACGTTTGATAAGGGGACGGGTACGCCATTTTGAGCGAGTACGACGTGTTTTCGAACATCGGTAATTATTTACCAATTACTTTATTAGAATCGTGTTAATTACACCAGAATCTAACTATTCACAATAGTAACGACGTCTACTACGCTTGGAAATTCTTTTTTGGCTTGTCGTTGTGAGTTCCTGGCATAGCAAGCAATTTTATAACATCGTTTTATTGTGCGTACCATTATTTATTATCAGTGCCTTATCAATATCGCCATATTGCTCGTACAAACTTATTGTTTGGTGGTTATCAGCATCTTATTCAACCCATTATCAAGTGGTACTCGATCATTTAGTGCATCCTGCTATTTTACAACTCTGTACTGGATAGTTTTTTGGTTCCGGAAGTCGGACTTCGCCACAGTAGCGTCACTACCAGTTTTGGAAATCTACTGCTTATCAACATCTCCAGAGCGATTGCAGTTGACGATTTAATTACTAAAGCAATTGTATAAGGTAGAAGTTTGTAAACCTCCTCCTACAAAGATCTTTGGACGTGAAGGTAAGATTTTTATTTTAGTATTTTAATTTCGTCTTTCTGCAAGTTGCTAAGATTACTCAATTGTGGAAGGTATTTGCCTTAATTTTTTTAACTGGATAGTTTCGACTGGAAGTGCAGTCCTTTGACTGATTTTTCATATTTACGTAATTTACATCATCCAGATCCGTCGTGAGTTGAAACCTGTACCAAAATAGTTTTATTTTGTAATAAGTATTTATTATATTGTTGTTAACTTTGATTGGTGGTTTGATTTTCAAGTGTTTTCTTTGAAGTCAATTTTCAGGGTAATTCACCCCCTAGCCTACCGTCAGAGCTAAGCTGTCAAAAAGGGCAACATTTTAACAGGTAGCTCTCTACCTGGTGAGCAATAATCGCTTCCTGGACCACCATAACGGTGGGGAAAAGGAGGTATAAGATTATTAGTTTCAAGTTTTGCATATAATATCAAAGAAAAAAGGAATAATTAATAAAATTATCATATTTTTACAAGGTTTTTAAAATATACTTCAAATGCAGCTGTAATTGAACAATCTATTTTGAATCGCAGCCGTAATTGAACACTCCGGTGGTGGTTGTACTTGAACACGTGTGAAAATAGTAAAAATCAAACAAAAATCCAATCGATATTCTAAAGATACATTTGGCAATATTGATTTATTTATGTATGACAAACGTAATGGACAAACGTGATCATTTTATGTTAGTTTTTTCGAGTTCAATTTCATAACCTAAAAACTGTGATTGCGCGGGTAACTTTCCATGGCAAGTTAACAAAAATATAATTATTTCGATTTATAATTTAAAAAAACTTATAGAAATCAATTGCTAAATCATCAAGTAATTATAAAATACGGATATTACTTATTATGAATATTCCGTTTTTGCATTAATACAATTTCAAAAATCTGTTCAAGTACTAGTTCCATTTCTTGCGGTGTTCAAGTGCTGGGTGTTTTACCTTATTCGTTTTAAAAGTTTTACAACAATAAATTCCCTCATTTTTTTTTTAATTAGGTAAGTTTATTGTAACTATACTCCGGTAGTCATAGTTCTTCTATTAATCGCTATATTAAATCTTATCAGTAATATGATATAGCTTGATATTAAGCTACCACCACCATTATATATAGTAGTAGCTAAATCGAGTAAGTATCGGAATAATTATTATTATAAAAATAAATACGTTATAATTTTTGCTAATTTTGTGCTTTTCAAGGACACTGTTCGCGAATTTATCAGCCCAATAGTTTTTGTCAAAATTAATTATCACTGAATGGATAAGACGCATCTCGCTGGATGGTAGGATTATACTATGTTTGTGTTTTAAATCATGTTAATGGCGATAAAGTTATAAATACGTCAAAATATTGAGTAACTTTGTGCAAAATAAAAAAGGTCCGAAATCGAATCAGTAGCAACAGTTGGATAATCCACAAAAACTCCGAGCAAGTACAAATAATAATTATGAAATTTACAATTTTAAACTCAAATCTTAAGAAAGAAAGGCGGTGAAATTCGAATCAGTAGTAAATTTTGGAGCTTTTCCAAAGGAACCAACAAAATTAGAGAAGTCTAATTAAGTTAACGAAATTAAATAAAACTTGAACCAGTGGACATTTTGTAGATGGAAAATATCATATACATTTGTATCATTTTTTTATCAAATTTTCCATGAATAAGTTTATATAGATACGTTAATAAAACGTAATGGAATATTACACATCGGAAATTTGAAGTCAAAAGAATTAATTTTTAGTTTTTACTTTATGTGGTAAGTTTTTAGTTTTAGGATTGGTTAGTCAGTCGGTCAGTCAGTTAGGATGTAGCTTGAGTCAGCATAACGGAAGCTATGATGGACAGTAAAATTAGAACTTGTTATTTAGTTTATAAATATTATTCAGTGCAAATAAAGAAGAACATTTAATTAATATCATCATTATTTAAAGAAAGGTATACCAATATAAACAAAAATTTTAAATTATTAAAAACTGCAAACCTATGGATGGTTAGAATACCATTTAAATGGTGATATTCGTTAAAATTCTAAAAGCTCTCGGAAAGGTATACATAATTGATTTGTATAAATTAAATATAACTTTTAATTTTTTTTTTCAAAACAAACATAAAACCAAAGAACAGATAATCTCCTTCCATTAACTTCAAAGTCTACTTTAGTATTTCAATTAAAAGCTTAAACCATAGAATACATATTTTATTAATTAAAACACACAGTTTGCAATTATAAATTTTCTTGAGTGGTGCTTCCGTGTTTTGAGTAAAGAATACCGTCAAGTGTGATAATTTAAAGAACACAAAAGTATTCAAAAACGTGATTTAATGAGATATGTTACGATACAAAATGAACAAAAAGAATTGGAATTCTCTCGCTGCATTGCGGGTTAAAAAAGTTTGCGTGCTGATGCCTGTACTGATTGCGCTTTGCGTCACACAAACAGAGCTGTTCATTTTTGTCCTACTCTGATTAACCATAATACTATTGGGTATTCAAATTTAAATTGATAAATTTAGGTAAGTAACTGTAAACGCAATCTAGCTACGTGAATAATTCCTTTTTACTGTATAGAAATAAAATTTTCGTTCTAAAAGTCACTATAATAATAAGAAATAGAAGAATGACTTTTTGAATAAATTAAAATGTGTAGTACTATATCAAAAATTATTTTATTAGTTAAGAATTTGTGATAATATCTTGCAAATAAAATGACCTCTCCTTTATATTTAATTAAGTGAGTAAATGTTTAGTGCGTTACAGAGGAAAATTTAGAAAACTTTCGGAAGGAAAATGCAATCAAAGCATTAGCACGATATTAAAAAATTTACAAGAGTTTGGTAGTGAGTGGTATTAAAATATGCAACAGTAGTTCAACCTTCGTTCTGTACCGTCAATAATATCAATAATCAATTATTTTTACCCGAGTGCAATGGGTACAAAACAGTCTACATTATGCAATATAAGGCATCTAATAGTAGATTTATTCATCAATTTAGAATTGGTTCGTAATATGAACTACCTATATTATGTATTTCTAGTCTTTCTATTACTAGTATTTGAATGCAACGATCTAGTAAGTAGACATTTCTGTTACATTTTATAAATTAATGTAAAATAATATATCTCATTTTCAAATTCGTTCAAGGTGTATGAATAAGTTGATAATTATCATATTGTATCTCGATGCGTTTCAGGCAGAACGATGTAAGCACTAAAAAAAATTTTAAATTATCGTAGTTTTGAAAAAATTACTGTTTGAATAAATTACTCTGGTTAAAACTTGCAAAAAAAGTTTCACCTTGGGGAGGAACGTTTTTAAAGCTCTTTATTAGGATATTGTAAAATTTACAATATATAATACGCTTCGTCCTGAAACACGTCGACATGTTCATCATAATAGAATGTATGTATGAGCTGGTTGTGAGCATTCTCTTTTTTGATTTTCCTTAAAATTAAGAAGTATATTATGTTATTAATTACGATTTAATTTTAATATTAAACTTTTTCCAATATTTTGTCACAAAAGTAAAATGGGGAATATTTTCAAATATTCAGTCTTACTATTTACCTATAATATAATAATCAGGCATGTATTACGATATATAGTCACGTCATCAACCACTTTCAAGAATTTCCTTGTGTGCACCACTGATAAGATCTAATAAGATCGAAACACGTGTATGCTGGTATGGACTTCCTGTAAGTGATTTTCAGTTTCTAAAAGATTTTAAATTTGACTATAAATAACAATATGATGAATTCAAGGTATATCTAAATAGAATATCATACGATACCAATTAACTAGTTCTTAATTACTTTCTTACCATATTTATATCCATCAGGATTTTGAACGCAGTTATATTAATTTAATTTACCTGAAACAAAAAGAATGTTATTAATAAAAATTCAACATGACTCAATATTTAGTTATGGCAAAATGAGATTTCTAACTCGTATTATGAAATTACTAAACAAATATTTATTTACTTATTTATCAGTAAACGTAATATGAATTTAGTTGTAGCATCCATGCTTTAATAAAATAAAAATACATTGTAGTAGGTAAATATATCATCAAAAAAGCATTGAAAGCATATCACAACTTTCAATTTTATACTCTTGTTTCTTTTACAACCTTTTCTCGTTTATCAGTAAGCATCAGTTCCATCAGGTCCATTTGGTTTTGATAAAACATATTCTCACATACCTTTTTACCTCTCATTTAACAAACTTTATCTTTCAAATTGAACCAACAAATTTATTCAATTTCATGTTAGTCATTATATCGTGTATTTTTATCGGAAGGCAATCTTGAAAACTAATAAGATTATGTATACGAAGTATCAAGTAGGTACTATATTCGTATTAATATTATTTTGATAATATTGAAGATAAACTTTTTTCTTATATTGCCCTTATATTACTATAATATATTATAATTGGGAAAATATAACTTATGTTTATCATGCAATGCTGTTTGATTCAATAGAATTTAAGTAGCATTCGTTTAACTGCAGTGACAATACTTTTCTCTGAATACAGTAAATTTTAATAGTAGTTACTGCATCCTATAGTATCTACTACACTTTACTTCTCTACCATAGGAAATACTTTACAATTGGAATTACTTACCATAATATTATTTTTATATCTTTATATATCCGAAAATACATTGAAAAAGGTACTTTTCTATAGTAGGTACTACTATAGCATGTACTTCGTTTTATTCATACTACCCATCATTGTTATATAATCATCATCATCGTAAAATTAAGATAGTGTCGTTGTAAAATCAAAATTGTTGAACAAACAATAATAAATTACTGTGGATAAACTTTTATAAACTTCTTTTTTCTCTAAAACGAAATGATTTACAGTTTATCCTAAAATAATTAAAAAAGAAAATTAAATAAATCTACCCCCCTCGCAATTAAATCACTGCCAGCAATTTATTGTAATTAATTACTTAGTATTATTTGAAAGCATTCTAGAGGAGATAACTCGTCCCACACCAATCAGTAGATAAATAATGCCAATTTGAACGAACGAGAACTTCATGAAAGGGAAGAGGATTCTGTCCGCAAGTTGGTTAGATCTTATCACGATAGTTGTTAACATATTACTTAAATAATTACATTAAAAATAAAAATAATGCAAAATAAATAGAATTAGGAACTTTTATCAAATTGGAAAAGAGTTTGTTAAATATTAGTGTGCTGTAAAAAAAACAGATATACTGGCATCGAATTTTAATTGAAAAAAAAAACCATTAAATACTCTTCAGATGAAAGGACATAAAAATACAAAAGACATTAAGAAAATTATAGCTCGTGTTGAAAGAAAACGTATTTATTTCTAAAATGCAAGCATCATAAAGAATAATATTTAATAACGATGAACACGAAAGTTACTAAATTTTTGCAAATTCTACTTTTTTAAATAGTTTGATTTTAAAAATCGCACGCATCAAGCGATTTTTATGATGACAAACTCAAAAGTGGTTAGCTTGTGGTAACGACATACCTCACATTCCGTTTAATCAACGATAAAGCAGGGCTATTAGTGTTCGCTAGGCTACATCGATCCACCAGGAAAAACTGTGTCAAAGTCCACGTACGCTATACCTATATAATATCTACCTAAGGTTAAATTTAAACTAACACCTTTT
Source organism: Rhagonycha lutea (assembly GCA_958510855.1). NCBI lineage: Eukaryota > Metazoa > Arthropoda > Insecta > Coleoptera > Cantharidae > Rhagonycha > Rhagonycha lutea. Next base: position 23,434,697 of record OY294036.1, read on the forward strand.
TAAACACAACTGCAAATTTTAATTGGGCCTTTATGTGTTTTACACGTTCCTTTAAAAGGATTAGGTATACAATAAAAAAATTTTGTGAAAACTTTGAAGTTTGATGTTTTAATTCTTCCCACATTTTAAATTTACCCAACGATGCTTTATAATTCAAAAATTAATTAATTTAAATGAACAGTCAACGATAAAAGAAGTTATAATATAAATTGTTAAAAGTTATTGGGTTATTAGGAAAATCTATAGCTCTCGCAGGTATAAGTAATTTAAAATTTTGTGTTTATTACTACTCCAAAATTGTATTCCAAATATTATTAATGATTAATGTACAAAGTTGATTGTTGTCGAAGGTAATCAATAGTTAACAAAATTGAAAACTAAGTGTAAACTTAAAAATATTCTGTCTAAAATTAGTTAAATTAACAACGCATTTAAAACTTTACCAATCAATTTTAACTTTTGATGTTACAACATAATTAAACCCAGCAAATCTAACTTTTACTAAATAAACTTAACTAATTAGGCAATAATTTCAAAAAATTTATGGATAGTTTTATTCTATACCTTGTAAATGTTTTACGTTTTAGCTTGAAAATAAAGATTTGATGATAAAATCAGTTTTATATAACGTGGTGAGTATCTATCAACTTTAGTAATTAAGAACTAAAACATAAGAAGATTTTGGATTGCAAAGGACTGAACAAGTTAGTAAGCACAAACAGTTTCGGGCTGTTTGTTTGTATAGCCAATGTTGGAAGTCTGTCAATATGGATCAATTCGTTCAACCTAGAGCAAAATAATAACAATAATGTTGTAATGTATACTCTCGCCGTTCCGTTTACCTAATTACATTACCGATATACGCAGTTGCACTCAATTACCACTAGAAGTTTATTTAATTCGCTCTGTAACATTAGAATTACTGCAAGTTCATCAATCTCCATGCTACTACCTGTTTGGTAAATCCTATACGGTGACGTAATTTTTCCCATACAAATAGATAAAAAGAACTTAACTCATCTTCGAAAGGCTGTATCTCCGAAGAGGTCCATTTTGGGTATATGATGAATTAGATTCAATCTGAGCAATATTGTCCAATCGGTTCTATAAAACTCAACTGACTCTTCGCAAGAACATTAACAAAAAAAAAACATTCATTATAATTGCAGATTCAAAGATTTTTGAATTCCTACAGGTCGTGACAAACAATTTTACTCATAATGTAGCTTGTGATTATGCAGGTTGGCACAGAGCCGAATGATTATATCACTTTTGCGCTGTTCAAAATCATTAAAGATAAATCAACGCTTCAGCACTTGTTGAGTTTTTGAATTGTTCCAATAAGATGTAACTTTGCTAGGAAGTTACCTCTAAGGAAAATTTGTTATTTAATAAATTGATTATTTATTGGTTTTATGGTTGGTCAAACTACGAGTACCTAATAATATATTAAATTTAACCTCGGCATATAAAATATTGCTACACTCCTGCTAATATAATATTTAGTTTTGAAAATTTCTTCAGAGTAATTTTTGTTGTTAAAAGATATACCGTCGTATGACAAGAAAAACTCATTAAGTACATTTCAAGACAACAGAGATAATGAAGTTTAAACATTTTTTATATCTGATAAATCGTATTTAACAGCAATTGTTTTGATATTTAAAATGCTAATAAATCATCATTCATATTATAAATTGGTACATAATTTTTTTTCAGGCAAGCATAACCATAAAATAACGCACCTATTAGTGAAACATCTCGTTTTTGTCGAAAACTGCACTTAATGAGTTTTTCTTGTCATACGACGATACGATATGGCCCACGAACTATTTTTACACAGTAAAACACATTATTTTTTCTTACATATTCTCCAAGAATTTCCATAATCGCAAATTTTTAAATACCTACATATCATCAATTGCTACATATGGTTCAAATGAGGATGGATGGATAAATGAAAATAGAAAAATATGTGTTGTGGTAAATACATGTTATGTCAAAGCATAGACAGTAAAGAGGTTAAATTGAATGATCTATGTTATTCTGTCAGTATTACAATGTATAAATTAGCTTTTGCTTGGCTTTTACATATTACTGTATGTACAGGATAAAGTAAGCAATATACCTCAATTTGACTAGATTAAATGTGAAAAAATGTTTACTATATTAAATATTATGAAGTTCCTTTAAAAACCTTAGAACAATATTTAATACATCAGCTTTCGGTTTTGCCATAATTTGTTTATTATAATTGATGATACTCCAGAACAATTTTAACTTTCTTAAAGCACTTTTTTATGCAGATTTTGAATCTGTATTTAAGGTCAAACTTGAAAATATTGACAACCAACTTTGTTATTTTGTATAACAAGATTGGTTTCCATTATCATCACAGTTGATCGGAACTTCTTTTCTCTTCAATGGTTATTAGATTATTACAACTTAACGAATTCTGGGTATAAAGGTGTCTACTTGGAGCATACACTTCTTTGAAGAATTGGTTATTTTTCTATTTAGTGGTTTTTTCTATTGAACTAAGAACCAAAAATTTACAAAGGGAATGTTGTAGATTGATATTGGAATTTTAATTGCATTTAAATGTAATAGTGTAATTATGATTATTAAGTTGGTAGGTCGTACCACAAGGCCATTATCTCTGTGAGGTTGTAGTATGTAGAATGTAGTCAATTGCAGTCAGTTGCACAGTTAAAAGTGTAAGTAAGTAATTAGTAAATTATTAAACGTGAACTTCGGTCATTTGATTGTATTGCTTAATTTGAGTGTATTCTGACGCGAATACACAACATGGAACAAGTACAAATGTTGATGCAAACAACTAACGAGCACTATACACTATGACAACATTAGTTTTCTATATCAGAACTAAATAGTCATAAATAATGATTTTCTGTTTAATCATAATATTTACAGAAGTAAATATCGTTCAATATGTCAACGGCCTAACCGTATGACCTGCTAAATTCATTTTATATGTCGTAAAATATAGTGGTAATTAGTGCGTGGATTAAATTGGATAGTTTTACCTAAAATCTTTTTGGTTAATAATATATCAGGTAGGTACTTAAGGTGGACAAGTTTTATGCTTTACCTTCCGTAAAAAGAAAATTAATGAAGGTAGAATAAGACATCAAGCAAGTAGTTTCGAGTAAACTAAAGATTAGTAACTACATTAAGATAATTACTCGGATATTAGCATAAATTTTGTTTAGCCAAATCGCTAAACTGATCGAATAGTTAAAGATAATGGTTTTTGATAATGTCAAGCTAACTAATATTGTAAAAACATTACAATTAGCTGAAATTTAATTGCTTTACATCATTGCTATTATTAGGTTTTAGAAATCTCAATCTACAAGCGTAGGACCGAGCCCTTAATTATTATGTATTACACAGAAACGCATAGTTTGCATAATGTGGTTTGCTAATCAACAAATTTTTGTTTTTATGCTTGCCTTTTCTATATAGAAATTTGTTTTCTAAGGTAGCTCCTAGTAGCAGATCAACATATCGAGGTAGTTTAGAACCGTGGTTCTAACTCTGGTCATACCTCATATCAGATACACTGATGCACATTATACTGATAATTGTGATCTAAATATTATTCTATGCAGTGATATATGGATTTTAACCTTACTATACCTAGTCTGTTCAAAATATACACCTAAGCCCCTCCCAAAGATAGCTCGCGATATCCGAATAGAAGTTTCCTGTTTCTTGAATGTTGAAACTTCCGTTGCACTAACTACAATAAACTAATTACACTAACCCAAGAAACGCTCACCAAAAAGTTAAGCTAATGCTGAGACACGTGCATGTTAAATATAAGAGGTTGGTAGAAGCCAACTTCTATAGAAGCCTGGCTTCTAGATGGAAGCAAATTAACAGAGGTTGTTTACACATGAAAAGACGAGCGAACTCAAGAGGCTAGTGTTTCCGTGTTAGAGGAGGAACGACGGTCGATCTTAAAGGTCCCAAGTGCTGAGTAAGATAAGCGTACGGAGAACGCGAGTTTTGCCCTTGATGAATTAACGAATTATATCACATTGTATTGGTGAACCTATGTAGGATTTATTTGATAATTGTATTTGTATTCATATGTAATGAGTTTCACCGATGTACCTACTGTGTTTAATAAATCAGCTTTGATCATTTAATTAATTAACATCAAATTTTTTTAGTCGAAATTACAATAATAATAGGAAGAACTGCTAAATTTAGAGGAGGAAGAAGAAGAATAAACATCACTGAAAATCATGCAAAATTCGTGTTACATAATTTCTTTATCTTAACAGGTAAAAGAGAACGTGATTGGTCTAAGATGGACATTGTCAACTAACTAAAAATTTTACAGTGATAACGGTGATGATTAAAAGATTAATCTGTCTCTCTGATCGAACTTTAGAAATCTAGAACTTCTAAATGGGTATTTACTATTACCAACCCGCAAAAAAAGTTTACGCACCTCTTCTTGATAGTCACCAATCGAATTTAAACTAATCAGTTACTTATAAGGTCAAGGCGGCCGATAGGTCGCCCTAATCTTAAAATTACATTTAAAATGATTTGTTCTTACACAAAACGTATAATCTTTTAACATACGTAGATCTTTTGTAGTAAGAAAGTTTTTTATGTTACCTACTCTAAGATTAAATTTGTAATTCACAATTAACCAGCTTATTTTCATGTTAGTTGCGAAATACATAATTAACTTAATTAACTACACTTTCCTCTTGGTTTCACTTGTGCAAAATTAATATGCAGAAGCTTGAATAATTTTCTTTTTGTGAAAAGTAATAAGTACGAGGAGAGATCAATAAGTTCGGTAAAAATGGGTATAAGAAAAATAGTTTTTAAAAATCCAGAGAGTGGATTTTTTTCCGATTTCGATTCGAAACTTCTAGGAAAGTTTTTATTTTAAATAACATTATAACAGGAGGTGATGAGCAGAGATGCATTACTATGACCCCAAATGCAAACAACAATCTATGCTGTGGATAATAAGGGAAACCGCCACCTAAAGTTCAAACTTAACAGTGTGCTGGCAAGATTAAGTCTACAATTTTTGGGATGCTGAGGGAATTTTGCTAATTGATTGGCACAATTCCTTCTCTATTTTTATTCAATTTTTTTAATAAAAATTCTATTCATGTGACTCGCGTGACCACTATTATACTCCGATTGCCTTTATGCATCGTAGTTCTAAGAATCTCTAACCCTTAACGACTTTCGACAAATTTAAGTGAAAACTGGCTAATATTCTGGAGCACCCTATATATTGACTTATTTGTTACTCAAAAGCAATAATAAGAGAATATTAACTAAACTGAACACAAACAGTATAAAAATCTAAAAATACCTAACAGAAATGCAAATAGCTGTACCTACCTAAATAAACTAAAATTGTTATACTTACCTACTCCTATGTATTATGTTGTGTGTCCTTGAGAAATGTTTATATAAAATGAAAGGTTCGCAAAAGGGTGACCCAAAATGTACATAAATGCTATAAGAATATTCATTGAGGTCTCCTAAATGTTTTATTTTCCTGTACAAAATAAACTAGTTCTAAATAATTGGGTACTTAAGCTATGTTTCAAAATTACTAACGGAGAAATTAGTTTTACGTCAGCAGTCCCCTCTCGTTAAGCTTTTCTTTGCAACTCTGCAGTAAGAAACTAAACTAAAATAACAGAATTCTAAAAGTTTTTTGTTAGAACTTATTAGTTCGGAAAACTGAACATTTTTGTTTTTCTAAAATAATTTATTATTAATGGATTTGCGGTTTATGTAATAAAATCTGGTAACCACATCTGCATTTGAAAATCACAAGAAATGCATTAAACACTTGGGTTTCTACAAAGTTTCACAAATACAATAAAATCTTGCACTGTATTTTATTTACAAAATGTAGTAAAATGTTAGGTCAGTATTTCTCAATTCTGTTTTCTTTACGCCCCCTCTTTCCATATAAAATTAGTATTACTCAGTTTATATTTTATCCTGTTTTATTTTCAAAAACTTAATATTAAAAGTAAAAAAAATTTCAAGAACTGGTTATTTAAGTACCTCAACGTGTAATAAAAAGTGTAAATATAAAAGCTGTCCTTCGACAGCTCTTGAAAGTATTTAATTACTTCTAAAAAAGTTAATTTTCATATAATTATTTGTGTGTTCACGTTAACATTTGCTTTTCGTTTTGGATTGAACCTGTTGAACTAATGCACAATTTTTAGAAGTTCATATCTACAGGATACTGATAGAAATCATGCCGTTAGATCTCAATAACGAAATCTGAAATAGTTACATAGATTAACTCCTTTTATTTTTTGAAGTTTTTTTCAATCAAATATCATAAATGCAGATTTCAGTTTTCAGTATGTTAATGTGGACCACTAGAGATATGAGATTTTTTGAAAATTGTTTAGCATCATAACCGTGCAACTTTGGACTGTCCACGTGCACATGTAAGCATGTAACCCTCAAATCCCAACAAAAAGAATTTCTATCTTTATATTATGATAATGCTCTCCCGTGCTCTCCACTGTAATAGGTTATAACTATTGAAGGCCTTTTGAATCTAGAAGAAAAGTAATTGTTTCAAAAATGTACAGCTTTCCTTCTTTAAAATGTAGAGGTATGTAAAGACTTTATTTATTCACTTATTTTTTTATTTTATTTTATTTATTTATTTATGTATTCACCCCTTTTAAATTTAGTAATAAGTTATTAAACGGATAATAATGAAATATTAGTTGTAGTTATTAACAATATTATTATATAATATCATTTATTGCGTCATTTAATTATTAATAGTCCACTAAACCCGCAATAAAACAATAAGCTTATTAACAATAAAGCATTATCTTAATTGTTGATTACATTGTTGTTAACTAAAATTGTTAAAACTACCTAATTGTTAGAACTTGTCTTCTTATTCTTGCATGCAGTGGTTTTCTTGAAAAATTGCATTTAATAATTTACCATTGATATTAGATTTTCTGTGGAGATCAGTTTGTAGATTTCTAAACTAAAGTTGTAACACTTTTAAATTTTTTTTTCGGAATTGAAAAATGATTGAAAACAAGATTTTCATGAAAAAATAGCATAAAAATTATTTTTATTATATCCTATAAAAAAACAGGTCTACATGCACATCTGAATGCTATCCTAGCAAGCTGCTACCGGATGTAAAACAACTATAGTCCAAAAATCGATCTGCGGACTACTCAACAACCCGTCTGGCCAGCGTGGTGAGTTATGGCCAAAAAACTCCATAATATGGAGAGGGGGAGAGGCTTATGTCCAGCAGGCGGAAAAGGCTGATAAAGATAAAAAAGGGTACGGTTTTACCAAGATATATCGGTACCATGGCACATATGAAGGGTTATACGAGAATAATGATCCAGAGTAACAAGTATTATAATATTTCGCGGAAATGCAACTTTAACAATTTAAACTCATTAAGGATCAATCAAATAATTTTTATATAGGACTGGACCATTGGTATATGTGGTACTAATAGTGTATTTTTAAGCAAAATTGGACCCTGATCGTTACTCGGCCGTGTTCCGTGTATCCTTCATATTATGTACTACTATCATTGGTACTACTAATTGATTTAATTATTAGAAATTTGCTCCTAAGATCATATTAAATAACATCCACAAACACAAAATGTTACTGTCATATTTGTAACGGTTATTCAAGAAAGTTAAAAAAATTTTAATTCAAAAGTAATGTATTTATTTCAGCCCTGTCCAGCCTGTCCTAGTTGTAAAAGTTTTCAGATTATTGCATTATAGAGTGCCTAACCTATAATTTAGCTTTGAACTGGATAGGTCGCATGTTATATTGAATACTATAAATTGTATTCACATACATCAAGAACTTAAATAATACTCTACACTTTCTAATTTATTATTTAAACGAAGATCATTGTGATTGATTAAGTACATAGTTTCGGAGAAATAATAAATTTTTGGAAAGGTAAATGAAGATTTCTCTTTCTATTTTCACTATTCTTCATAAGCTTTTGTGGAATTACAACACACCAAGATTATTATAGTATATAATAAATGAATCGCTAAGTGCAGAAAGGGAAGTACTGACAAATTTGTCGAAATTGAGCTATACATCATGTCATATATTTTCGACATAGCCGATCGTTTGGTGTAGGAATAAAAGTTCTATCATCAAGCGTTACTTAGTTAATCGTCATTAAAATATGCATTAGGTGCAGAAAGGGAAGATCTAATGCAATACTTTCTATTTATTAGTAATTTCCGTAGAAAATATCGCATTATCCGGGCAAAGAATTTGAATACCTTGACGCATGATTGTGTTACAAAAATTTACCAGCTCTTCAAAAATCACAAAAATCCTAATTTGAAAGTGACGTACTGGTTTTACACAATGTTTATTTTGACTTTGAATGAGTATATTTTATGTTTTATAGAATACAATTTTCTTTTGCTTAAGTTTTTTACATTGTTTAAATTAAATAGCACCATTAAGTGCAGAAAGGAAAGTACTTCAATGAACTAAATATTTTTTGGGGGGCGCAATATTGATACAATTAAGTTATTTTTTCACTTTTTCTATAGCTAAGAGCCATTTCTAAAATGTTTGAAAAAATTGTGCAGTTGAAAGCTATGGTTAAAAATTTATACAGTTTAAATCGATTATCTCAAAATGTAAATTTTGCAGTACTTTCCTTTCTGCACTTAGCGATTCAAATATTAGGTATGCTAAAAAGTTTCGGGCCTAATTAGACAATAAATGATATTAAAGTCGATTATCTCTAAAACTACTTATCTGATCGCATAACCATTGGAAAAATGACATTTTTAGCTAAAAAAACAAAAGTAGAATCATTCGATTCGGCTCCTGCAGTTGTGAAAAATTGCTGATTAAAGATGGAAGTAAATAAAGAAAAAATTCGCTACATTTTACAATTTTTCTTCGATCAAAGAGAAAGCGCTGCGCAGGCTTGTGAAAAAATTTGTGCTGTTTATGGTCCAGATGCTCTATCGAAAACAGGAGCAAAACAATGGTTCGCGCGTTTTCCTTCTGGAAATTTCGATGTCAAAGATGCACCAAGCTCTTGTCGGCCAGTCATTGAAAAAGTTGAGGAAATGCTAGAAATTGTGGAATAAAACCGTCATGTAAGCACTGTAGAGATCGCCAAGAGTCTAAACATCAATCGCCAAACAGTTGCAAACCATTTGAAAAATGCTGAATTCAAAAAGAAGCTCGATATTTGGGTGCCGCATGATTTGACGCATAAGAATTTGCTCGACCGAGTTTCCATCTGCGAATCGTTGCTGAAACGTAATGAAATCGAACCATTTTTGAAGCGGAGATGAAAAATGGATTACATACGACAACGTTGTGCGCAATAGATCGTGGTCGAAGCGAGGTGAAGCTCCCCAGACGGTGGCAAAGCCCGGACTCACTATTCGAAAAGTGATGCTGTCTGTTTGGTGGGATTGGAAAGGTATCCTCTATTATGAGCTGTTACCAACTGGTCAAACGATTGATTATGCACGCTACTGTCAACAATTAACCAGATTAGAGCAAACAATTCAAAAAAAGCGGCCAGAATTGATCAATAGGAAGGGTGTTGTGTTCCATCATGACAACGCCAGACCACAAGTATCTTTGGTGACCCGACAAAAACTGGAATAGCTTGGCTGGGAAGTTTTGATGCATCCACCGTATAGCCCGGACCTTGCACCATCAGACTATCATTTGTTTCGGTCTTTCCAGAATTCCCTCAATGGTGTAACATTGGCTTCAAAAGAAGCCTGTGAAATTCACTTGGCTAAGTTTTTCACCGATAAACCAAAGAAGTTTTACAGTGGTGGAATAATGGTTTTGTCCGAAAAGTGGTAAAAGGTTACCGAACAAAATGGAGCATATTTAGTTTAAATAAAAAATTTCAAAACATAAAAATTTTGTGTTTGAAAAACTATCTTATTAGGCCCGAAACTTTTTAGCATACCTAATATTACCCATTACATGTTCTGTATTTACTCGGTAGTTACTTAATATTTTTAATCAAAAACTTCAAACTCTTTGAAATGAATGAACTACGTTTCGAAAGCCCGAATGGTATTCAAATAAATTCAAAGAACCCAAATGTTGATTTAATGGTGGTTTTATATTGTTATGATTTTTGGCTATCAAAAACTATTTTAAAGGCCGCTGTACTAGTTTTATGCCGGTAGCTGAGTTCTTCTCTTGGTCAAGGGTCAGTGGATTCAAACAGACGAAACAACAAAGCAGTAATTCGACATCAATATTGTTTATTAAATAAAAATACTCAATTGCGAAAATTTGCATCAATTTATAAGTGGCAATAAATCTGCCTCGAACAAATATGTAAATAATGTAATGATTAAGAATCCAAGCGACATTTAATTCCTCAAAAACAGAAGCTGAACCTGGATACTCAATTATTCGTGTAAATTATAATGTGTAAAATTCAAATTAATTGTACAAACGTTTTCTAATAAATTCATTTATGACACAATTCGTCGCTTTATTTTGAATTTATTAAAATAAAATAAATTTCTACCTTATAAATTTTCAAACTGGTAAATTTCCACTCGATTCAGTACGCCACTGAAGATCACATTCTCGACGATCGTAGTTGCCATTCTTCTCACTTACTTCGGGAGCCGCAAGTGTTCAGACTGCTACCGGTAAAGCTGCGCCAACAATTGTGTAAAAAGTGCCGATTAAACTTGTCTTCCTCTGTTAATCAACTTTTTAAATCGTTAAATAAACAATTCTTGTCCTAGACAACACTCAGGTAAGTAATCTCTTGTTTATCGATTTCGCTTCGATCATCAAATGTGTACATAACCTCTAATTTTCAGAGCACATGTACAATTTTCAATAACCAATTTTCTTGCAGATATTTGATTAACAAATACCACGTTGCATTCGCGATACACAATTTTCACTAATTACGCGTCGTACGTAGTTAATTACTACGTAATTACGCGACTCTGGTTAATTGTTCACTTGTGTGAACTCACAAATTTTACTCTCTGAGTTTTTTGGATCAAGAGGCCTCGTACGAGTTCCCAGTTTGATCTCCACCAGAAAACTCAACTTCCTTCCTTCTTTCGCTTGCTGGCTTTGTTCCCCTCGTATTCCAATTTTGCCTTTTTTGAGTGGGAATTTTTATTCCTATCAGCTAAATCGACTCTTCTTTCCAGGTAACATAAAGTATTTATTCGCATACGCATCGAAATATTATGAACATTTTGTTTTTAGGAATCTGGTAATATCTATCCAGCATAAAATTATACACAGGATGCGGCACAAATTTTGTATTTTACAAACAAATTCAAATGTGTTAGTTGTTATAATAAATGTATTAATTTTATAATATTATTCAAATTTTTAATACATTTTTTATTACACTATTCCTTTTAGCTATCAAATTTCTTCAAAACTCCAAGGAGGATGTTTTAGTATCTCAGTGTAAAATATTTTCGAATTTGATACATAAACAGTACTAATAAAAATCTTATAACTATAACAGTTCTTAAGAGGAGTTGTAACAAAATCTGTCCTCTGAAAACGAAACCTTAACGAAATTTAACAAACAAAAGTTCAAAAAAAAGTTCAAAAATTCAAAAATTTGTTATACGGTAAAAATTCACTAAGTATATTTTTAACTTATTTTTATCCCCCAGTAAAAATTCACTAGGGAAATTTTACCCCCTTATTTTTTTTTACTGAGGGTAAATTTTCTCTTGGGAAGTTTTACCGGGAGGTAAAATATTAAGGGTGTCAATATTCCCGGTTACACCGGCTTAAACTAACTAAAGTTTTCTGGAATCAGGTTATGTAGATAGATTGTGTAATGATTGATTATAACGAAATAATTCTCAATATTCAATCGATAGTACAACACAATAAATACCTACTAAAAGATTGCAGGAATTCTTCATTAAAATTTAGTTCATCCGTTTATTTAAAAATTCGTACAAATTTCGTTCTTTGCAGTTTCGATTTGGTTGCTTATACTTATAGTAAATAATTATTTGTTTATAAAAATGAAATAAAACAATATAATATTGCTTTCTTATAACAATAATTTATTTATAATAAATAAATGTATTGAAAATTTTTTAATTTTATAGATGTCGAGTTTTAAAAAACTGCGATTCAATTAAGGAGGTCATAACTGCTATGTAAAAAATCGATTGCTGGTAAGCACGAAATATTATAATACATGCAAAGAAATGAAACCAGATCTACGTATACCAAAATTAATAAAATAAATTAGAAAACGTTTAACTACGTTTTAAGAAGTAGTGTAAAAGGCAGTGGCGGCGTAACCTAATTTTATAGTGTATGCAAAATAAATTATCGAAGGCCCTTCCCCTATATTATGTATATGGTTGAAGGGTCGGACACAAGATTGGCTGGAGAGTGAGGCATTTTTTTCTGAAAATTTAGTGCAAAATGGCTACTGGTAGGGCTATAAAACTTTTTATTAATTATGTATAATTTTGCGAGCCCCAAAATCAAGCGCGAGGCCGTACGCGGCCGTGTACATCGCGTATGCCTTAGCCGCCACTGGCAAAAAGGTAAATGCAAGTTATGCTAGAATTATTAGTTTTTATTAAACATCTGGCCTTTAGCATAATACGAGTTAGGTACATGATGTATGAATATAATCCTATATAAGTAGTACATAATAACATAATATAATAGTTCCAAATTTCCAAAAATATTATGTAGAGTTTATAATAATTTACTTACGTAATAACATTACTTTAAATTTCAATTATTGGTGCTGTTTCTCTTTAGTCTAGACATATAAATAATTGTACGTTCATTTACTGTTTGAAGCTTAATAGGATTAAGGATCACGTTTCGAATTTGAAAAGCAGTGGGTTACATATTGAACAACTACACTTTTATTTCTAGGATTTTGTAAATGCCAAAAAGCTTCTGTTAAAAGAGTCTACTTTGATAGTTTCCTCAGGTCCATCAATGAAACTGTTAGCAAACAACATTACAACATTTGTTTGTGTTAGTTTTATCTTTTATTTTACTTATTTTCTATTTATCTTCTTAATCTTTTCACACCGCTCTCCATTCTTTTAAATGCTCTATCCAATGTAAAAATTATTACTTTACATTTTACATCATAAAACGTTTTCCTTCTATTTCCATGAGAAAACTAAGCCCTTCTTTTTATTTTAATATAGGACTAATTTGGCGACTGGATATGAATGCTATAATTTTTTAACACGCAGAAAATGATGGATAACAGTGATTTTAAAACAGTAATAGCAATAGCTATCCAATAGCGAGGCTGGAGTAACCTACGATATTTTAGAATTTTAAAGAACTTCAATGCAATAATAGCTTAACAAATTGCAAAAATATTCTTGTATAAAAAAGATTCAAAAGCTTATTTCATTCCGGCACCAAAATTTACTGTCGTTACATAAAAGTTACCATTTAATAACTGATTACATAAACAAATTGTTGGTATTCGTTTTCATACCAATATGATTAAATAATTATTGGACTTCTACATTTAACATCCAAAGCAAAATTATTTAATTAAATGTTAAAAAGAATCCAAAACTTATGTAGAAAATAATATAATCTACCTTATTCAAATTCAAAAATTAATTTATTGTACATGAGCATACCTAGAATATAAAATATAAAGCGTGATGATATTATATTACGGATTATAAATTAACATATTTCTATCTAAATAAATATTATTGCGGACTGATAAATTTATTCTATGGGAAAATAAATCCAAAATCGATAGAATCCTGGTCCAGTGGTATCAAATGTTGAGAGAATAATAACATTACTAGGACAGTCACCCTTTCCTTGTTCACATCAACGTTCGCCAATAACATTATTTAGACTGTCTAATTTTCAAACAAAGTTCTTTAATGCAATTTTCCGTTTTGCTAAAAACTATTTTTACATCGTTCTAACGATTTTCATGATTTTTTCTATAATACTTTAGTTGTAACTTTTAACATTAAATTTTTGTTCAAATGACTTTAATAACACAAAATAATATGGGTACTTAATTTTAATTGCAGGTTTAATTGTGAAAACTAAAATCATAAAAGTGTATAAAATTGATGGTTTAGTTGCCTTGTGAACAAGGCCAATATTATCTGAAATCAGAAATCAGAGAAATAATTTTTTTTTAAATATTTTTTCAAGTTTCAATTATTTATAAGATTCTTGAAATCAAAATACAATCCTAAATTTTATCCAAATGAAATCTAAACACAGTTGGATTTGAAAGGTTTGTTTGCAAATCATAACACATTTTACAAAATTAAACGTAAGTGAAACGAAATAAATTAATGTATAACTATTAAGTTTAACTCTGCATGTAGATATTATTAATAGTAGTACGTGTTAAATCTACCCCTATTTGAATAAAATTTTACAATTCTTCCTGTAGTAGTTTAAACTGACAGTTAAATTAATTTATTTCACGTTTTCGGAAAGTTTATTTTTGCAAAATATTAGGTAAAATATTGCAAAGGCCATAAAACAATTTAATTATAATTTTCTTACGTTAAAATTCTGTTCACTTATAAATAGAAAAATCGAATACAGTAATACAGATACTTGGGTACGCCGATGAATGTTAATTTGATCTATAAAATTAAATAGCAGCTGATAGCAAATGTTCATCGGGAAGTGCTTTCTTATTCATTATGTTGTGTCTATATTTAAAACCTACAAATTAATAACAATAGTGGCTGGTGAATAAAGTAATAATTATACCAGGTGCCTATTTCAAAAGTTTCACCATAGTTTTCAACTATTTCTATTTCCTAATAAATCAAAATCATATCGATATAAAAGGAAATATAACAACTGACCTGTCAGAAAAGTACTCCTCTTCAGCATCACCTGATCACGTTTAAAATATTAAATAGTAAGATACCTATTTGTTCTACTTTCTCATGCAAAAGCTTTAAAAATTAATTTTCAATGAAATTGATAGGTTTGTTCAATATGGCAATATAATTAATTTCCTCATAATTAACCAACAATTAACAATTATAAATAAACAAATTAATATAGATTTTTGTCTTAAAAATCTGTTAATACAAATAATTTTATAGCTTTCTATGTTGCTTATTTTTATTTAATTAGACATGGGGTTGGATGGTCGAAACTCGTTACACGATAAGAAAAAATGTGCGAGATGAGTAAAATTTAATTATTTACATTTACAAAATATCTTTCAAAACTTCAAAACAAAATTTAAAAAACTTTGTTTCTGTACTGTAAAAGGTTAGACTTGTAATTATGTCGAGTCCAAACTTACAAAAGTCTCGAAAATAATAAAGTAACTCCGCTTAAAAATACATTTTTCGAAAGTGAGTTATCAATCCGTGATATTTCTTACAATTATTTATTATTGATATTCCATACAATCTTTGCAATAAGTTTAGTTTACTTTTCCCTACAAAATAAGTTTACTCTTCCCTGGACATTTACGGGTTTCTGTATTAGAAAAAATTTGTATGGTATGAGATATCTTCAGAACAGTTGGTTTTTACATCTATAACTTGATTATTTTATGTAGTTTTATAATTCAGAGTAATTCAATTTAATGTTGCGGATAAACCTTTTTTACATTCATCAGGATATAAACTTGCAATAAAAACAAATTACAAGATAGTAGCTTTTCTTTAATGGCTACATTAATTTAATCTATGGGTTAAAGTGAAATCAAACTAAAACACAAATAATTATTTGTACAAGACTGAAAACTTTACACTGTTTTGAATTTAATTTAATTTATTTGAATAAATAAATTATAGCCAATTAGAAACAGTTACAGAGATCATACAGACAATATTAAAATATCATTAATAGATAATAAGCAATACAATTTGTTAATCTGAATTACAATAAATTGATGGTTTCTGAAATACAATTTCAACTAACAGTCTACCACTATGTCTATGTCACTGAAATTTATAAGTTTCAGTATAAAATTTGATAAAGGTAAAAATAAAGAAATAATTATAAATTAAATTATTATATAAATTATAAAAATAATGATAAAAAAGTGATAGAGTTAATGTTGATTTTAATTTGAGTGGTAATTTAATAGAACAAAAATTAGGTAAAAATAAAAATTAATCGAATAAAATTAGGATATTAATAACTAGAATATCACTAGTTAATAACAATAATTCTAAACCTAATTAGATAAGTTCTGATTTCTTATCTTTAAGCTTCTAAATACAATATATTTTAAACAAATGGACAGTTTATTAGATATAAAACTATAAACAGTAATCTGTCAAGAAATTATTTCAGCAAGACGACGCACATTGTTGTTATAACAGAAAAGTTTATTCAATATCCGTAATATTGATTGAATATAAAAAGAATTGCTTTTCATCATCGTCTCGATTTACCCAAATAGATTACATTTTGTAACAAGTTGGGATATAAAATACACGTAATATATCCCATCTATTCAATAGATTCATAGATTTTCAATACAATTTATTAAAATATCGTTTTTCTTAATCATAATTATATCAAATCTTAGTTAATTATTAATAAATTTAATAATGAATTATAGTATTGCCGAATATAAGTTTAGCATCTTACACTAATTTACAGATAATAATGTGAAAAGTGTAATTTATTTAAAATTAACAAATATTTTACTCAAGTTGTCAACTGTAAGGTGAAGTTAATGAGAATGCTTAGAAAACAAAATTAGTATCTGCATGGAGCAGACTTCATTAACGATAAAAAAGTTAAAGAAACATTACACATTAATTGTATAGTTAAAAAGTTTACAAATTATTTAATAATTAAAGTCACGGCATTAATTAATTATTAAATATTATTATAAACGATGAATTTTCAGGAAAAACAGTTTTTTTAGTATCATCACACGATGGAATTTTCGCTATTAAATGGTTCTAATGTTCAGCAAACAAATATTACATTAAAATCTTTTTTATTTAATGACGTAAGAATCAAATAAAATATCACTTAATAACTAATGATAATATACAGAGTTATTAAAATGTAAAATCATTATTTTATGTAAAAGTACCTGCTATTGATTTATAAATAGGTCACGTCATATCATAGTAGTACATATTATATTGCTGCTAACATATAAGTATTTACTTTTTATATTCGTATCGTTATTGTAAAATAAAATGTAAGTTATGTTTTGGGTGTCCTTTAAATAAATATTTTAGTATAATGATTACCAAAATCTGATTGAATATTTTATGTCACATATAAAAATAAAACTTAAAAAAATGTATGAACCAAAAACTGCAGGAACCTAGTCAATTAAACAATAGATACTCGATTTGGTTATATTTTTATTTATCCAAATGCTTTTTTGATGCATAAGTGGTGCTAGGACAAAGTATCACAATTGTTATTGATACAATGCAAACTAGAATTCTTCGAACAATTCAAGAGATTAAAGCTTTCTAAAAGTGGTGTTCTTAAAGCTATACCATATGGTCACCCATCTAATTGTAATTGCGAACGACTATTTGCATTGGACTATATCGCGTCAGATCGTCACATAATAATATATCGATTGTTAATTTATGATGTGAAACTCTATGAGAACCATTGAATCCTTAGTTTCTTGTTCAGCAACATCAAATCCAAAGATTATCAGAAATGAGCTGAGCGAACAACAACTAGGTACATAAAGGTTTAAAGCAAATCCAAACCTTACCATGACTAATTGTCGAATTCAACAAGTTGACGTTTTTGAATAAAAATAAAATGCTGCTGTCTCAAATCATTCCACTTCAATCGTCAATATTTCTATCTCCCCAAGATCAAGACAGTACTAATATTTAAGAGCCAGCAGGGTAAATGATTTATAACTACTTCAAACTATCCTGTGTGTCAGTTGTATCCATAGTCTTATTTCACTGCGGTTATGCTTTTGTAATAAATATTCAAGGAACTCACTAAAATTTCATTTACTTTCTTCAAAAAATCCACATTCACAAGTAGGCTACATAACGTATTTCAGATGTGGTGAAGTTAGCACTGACTGCCATTTTTACTTGTTACTTATGCATTTCTCTACTACTTCAAAAGCATTTGAAGTATTTCGCAAGACTTCCTCAAGGTTCAGTACATGTAATATAACATATTTTATTCACTCTTCAATTTAATACAATATTACAATTGCGGTGAGATGCTCATAAGTTACCCGATTTATTGTACCGTCGTTAAATTGTCGTATACGAACACCAAACAGGATTGGTTGTCGTATATTTTCTAAATAAATCAAACAGGAGTATTGGTTGCTCTAAAATTTATAATTATGTTCTCTCCTGGTTCATAAATTGTTATAATAAAATATAATTTAGTACCAATACAATTTGTAACAGTACTACATAAATGTCCATGGTAAATTACGATTCATTTCCAAAATTGTTTTTTTTTATTTCATTTTACTTGAAGAAAGACTGTCATACGAGAACCTCAGCAAAAATATTTTGCTAGCAAACTGGGTGTCTTTAAGGACTTCAATCGATATGTCTCTATTTTTATATGTTTATGACAGAACTTGATATTTATTATACTTGCTCGGAGGGGTCATTAAAAAACAGGCATATCATGATGTGTGCATACAAAAAACATTTTGTATAAAACTATACTCTTTCTTGAAAATCATCATACCGTACTAACAATAAAGCTCAATGGACACCAATGCTAATGCCTGTATTTATAGAATCTTACCTAATATTGGCGCAATATAACAGCAATATTGTATACTACATGGGACATATTGCAAAAAAAAATTAATTATACAAAAATGTAGTTTAATACAATTTTTACGACATTAATTTATCCACAAATAACTGGAAATATACTTAACAATTATTATCCTTAATTAAATTTTAATAAGTAGGTACATTGCAATATAATTACGCTAAACAGAACTATAAACTGATAACGTTATTTTGTAGCACGCTAACAAATTGACGTATACCAGATCAGTTTAATCGTGTAATTGCAGGTGATACGAACTTGAATCTCACTAGCTGCGATTGATGGTACACCATTTCCTGTACTAAATGGTTTACTAAATGATTTGCTTTAGATAAAAGTTAAATATGTCGACACTAACACGACTACTTTAACAGAAAGAGCTTTTCTGGAAATAATTTATCATGTCAAATATGGAATGGTGTTGTTTTTACAAGTTTATGTTAAGTTATACAACATAAGCCATAATATTCTTATTATTTTATTTATAAGGTACTTGTATTTACATAAAGTTTAATTTGTCAACTCTATAGAAAGTTTATGAAACTTTGTACATTTACTTCTGTATATTCTGAAAAATACACACACTACGTATTCTGAAAGCTGAAAAACTGAAAGCATTATGACATTTAAAACTCCCCATCATAAACTTAAAATATGGAATCAGAATATTTAAAATGTTTTTGAAAATGCTCACAATCATCCGTATACTTTATTGTGGACATGGATGTGGAGAAAGAAAAATGTAATTAAAATTTTTACAAGGTCGCAAAATTAATTGTAGGTCCCAATTGTAACCTTACGAACTGACGACTGACAGTTTCAATGCGCCAAAGCTAAGACAATTTTACATCTCAAATCTCACGCACCTACGACAGAATGAGAAAAATGTAAACTTTAAAATCGATTATTGCCTAAAATAATCGATATTTGACATTCACGCTCACCTTAAATGCTTCAAACTAATGCTATCTATGAAATTCCGTAGAGTTTTAGCTATGATATCTTATGTGCCCTTCCAGCGTGCTCTAACCTATCTCTACTTTATTGCTAATTTACCCAGAAATCTAAGCACTTAGAAAAATTGTTCACTTTGTTCTACACTTTAGTACTCAACTGAAGAGGTTAAAAAGCTTCTTCTTTTATCAAAGACAGAAATTAGACTCATGGCTGGGTTGCTTACTGGACATTGCCCGGTGAGATATCACCTCAAAAAAACGGCACTGGAAGGAAATGTTAGGTGCAGACTCTGTGAATCGGAGTTCGAATCGGCCGAACCCATTCCATACAGCTGCAAGCCTTAGCTCGAGTTAGGCTAAAATATTTGGGACAGACACAACCGACTCCTAATGAAGTGAAAAGAAAACCTCTCAGGAGCATTCTATGTTTTGTTAGCAAAATTGAATTCATGAATACCTAATTAGGAAGGTTGTGAACAAAGGATCAATACTGGCCCCAGTTCTTAAGTTAGCGATCCTTTCCTTAAAGTTCATTGTCCTCTTGTCCGAGTCGTGGTCCTGATCCGAATGTAGAGAAAGATTTTTAGTTTGACTCAGCTCTGACCCTAGAAGCGGCTGTGCACCTTCAGGTAGTCTATCCCCAACACACACATAGATAATCGAGGCAGCGATACAATTCATTTAAATATTATGTTATCTAATTCCTACAGAATTATGCCAATTTTTATTTAATATTTTTGTTTACTGTGATGGTATTGTGTTGAATTTGTAACTTAAAACCCATATTTTATTGTTATTTTGATTTGAAAATTGAATTAAATTAAACATGCAGTTCAAGTTTTAATTTAGTTTGTTGATATTTGTATTTAGTTATGCGATATTATTAATTTTGAAAAACTGCGACGAGAGAAACGCATATAATATTTACATTCTAATGGATATTGCACGTTAATTGATTTTCATAGTAACTCTTGCGTATTTTTATCATTTTACCATAGTAAAATTGAATGTATCATGCAAATGGTTTGCACATTTGACATGAAATACCTCAAATTTAAAATATTCATTATACAAGTTTAAAATTTATTTTGTTATTCACATAAAAATAAAAAAGAAATTTAACGTTTTTGAATTTATTTTAGTTTAAATATAGTAAAATTATTATGCATATGAAAATTTCGAAACAATTTTCTTTGTAATCGTTTTTCAAGATGATGGATTACAATTGTTAATTTATAATTTATTAGAATAAATTTGTTTATAAAATATGCATTATTATGCAAAATTAATTGAAAATATTGTTGTTTAACAAAGTACAAATATTACGAAATCAAATTGTTTATACAATAATATTGTTTGTTTTGCAAAATCCAAAATTAATTGTCACTACACGGAATAATTACATTTATGAAGTCATTGAACTCGTTAACGTAGCCCCGGAAACTGAAATCTAAATCTTTATAGACCAACTTTCTAAGTTCAAACTTATTGCACTAACTCCACAACTCCCTTAAAACATTTTTGAAAAAATTTTCTTTATCTGTGTATACGGTGATGAACTGCTTTGTATAATATTTTTATGAAATTTACTGGACTTATCGAATTTCATCTCTTCTGAAATCGACTGGAAATAATTATTTCACAAAGTTGCAGAAGTTGCAATTCTTTAGTTATGATATGACTTATGATCATAAAAGTAATTGCAAAAGTTGCTTAGAATTGTTTTCCTTTCTTGCTAATTATATATTCTCAAATTTATTCGAGTCCTTTGTACACTCTATTAAGGAAAAGTAAAGGTCCTAGTTTACAAAAACATCGGTTCCAAAGCATCACAGTAAATGTTATTTTAGTCCTTGATCGAATTTGTTCTACAGGTTCAAGTGTTCATGTAAATTTACTTTATTAATCATTTAAATTAATTTGTTCTCCATGTAGAATTAAGTTAATAATAGGTTTAAACTAAAAACTGAAATTATACAAATTTTGACTGGTTTTTGTTATCATGATTGACGCGTTACCTGATGTATGACTATTGAACTTTATGTACTCCCAAGAAACCAAATATTATACAAAAGTTTTACAATTTGTAAATTTATAATCAGAAGTTTTGTGTTCTATAAAACAAATAACACGTTAAAAGTTTTTCCATTTAACGAGATACGTTTCAATCATATAACAATTATATGGTAACGGAAATTCGATCAATTACGCAAAATTATAATTTTATAAAATACGCGAACTTTGACGAGCCATATAAAAAAGTAATTGATATTCAATACCTTATTGGCTTTTAATAATGTTTTGTGCAAAGTTAGTTGCATAAATTAAATTAAAAATCCATATTCCCTTCAGTTGATTGATTATTTGTAATCTGAAATTTGAACTGCATCAATTCGCATTTTAAATCGACACACGCACGACGGACGATTAAAATAATATTTCAATAACAAAATAAATATAAATTATAAAACCAGATTAGAACATCCAACAGAAAAGCCCGTTAGAAAATATTTCCAGCTTTTAAAATACATAATATCCGGATGAATAATAGATTGCCTCAATTAAACAAAATGTGTTGTGTTTCATTCCGAGGAATATAAAATGTGGTGGAATGTAAAATTAGTTGGTTTATCTACAATTCACATTTAACGATTTATTAGCCGCGAATCCGCTAATCAAATGGAACCACGCACAGTGTTACCGCTTTCTGGCTGGAAGCTTGAAAACATTGTTAACATTGTAGAACAATTTCATATTTCTAGTTCTGTTGCGTCTATTAAACTTCCTCTAAAGGAAATTTTAATATACCTAGCTAACCCAATTTCCATTAGTGTGTTGATAAAGTGAATGCTTTATAAATAATTTTACTCATTAAATTTCATACAATGCCAAACATACAAATATGCTTACATACCACCATCTTTTGCCCTTTGGTATTATAATTCTTCGTCGTGTAAATAACTGCAATGAATGTTTTACAAATGTACTAGCCTTAATTCAATAGGTACAAAAGACAAACAAACAAACAAACATAATGAAAGTTTATAACGTTAAATTTTAATTTTAAATATTACATTCGTATGTATAATAAGACTTAGAAGTGCAATTTAGATACCTACATTATATTTTTTGCATTCAAATTTCTAAGTACCTTGTCGTTTTATCGGGAAAAATTCAAAAACCGTATAAAATATGCTTTACTACCTTACAACCTATAAAAATTGTTCAATTCTAATACTTTTGGAAGTAAAAAATATTCAAACGTATTGAACTATAAAGTATAAATAACAAATAGGTATTGCACATGCTAGGAAATATTACAAAATTGTCATTTTTAATGTTGCTCCGCTTCAATTATTGTAACATCGAAAGTTAAACTTTGCTAATGTGATTATGCTAAATGGAACAAATTGGTGTTATTGAAATTATTTGGTGTGAATATGTACATAGTGTATGTGTGGCCATTCAGTTCAAAGAACAACAGCCATGTTCATTAACAGCAGTTAACTGCGTCAGTAGCTTCCATAAAATATGTTTGAATTAAAAGGATCAAAAAAAGGTGTGGTGTTCAAAAGATTTCTCACCGCGACCCGTGATTATTCAGAAACCAGTCAAATATGTTTTTTAAAAGGTGTTAAAACTTTTTAAATTTTTGTTTGAAAAATGTAAAAATTCTATACGTAGGTATATTTTGTTATTCTTATATTATCAAGTTTGTCCAAAACTACTTTGAACTGAATATTGAGTTACCACTGGCTATAGGACAGCCCAAAAGCGTCTATAACTTTGTTACAGAAAAAATACTTCAACTACTTTAAACAAATTGAGGAAGACATAATATTATATTCTCTCAAACGTCAAACATTTATTATTTTTTATAAAATAAATATATTATTTTCAGTAATTAAATTATCTTAAAATTAATATTATAGGCTTTCGGCAGATACCTTCCATGCTCATCAGGTGGTTTACTTTACTCGGCTTATTATTTATTTAAAATTTAATTTAATCATTTTCACAAGGTAATTTATATCTTTAATATTTTTAGTAAATATCTTATTAAGACATCAACAGCCAATTTGGTAATATTCAATTTCGTTAAAGTGAATTTCCATTAGCTAATTAGTTAAGTAACCAAAAAATCGTTGAAACAAATACTAGATAATATACAATTGGTTAGTATCAATTTCGAAGGTTCTGTTTATTATTTATAATAAATTGGTTGATATTATTAATAAATTACTTACTGTTTTATTAGTGTGGTAAGTGAGGTTATGGATACTTATGGAAAAATCTTTATCAGGCGAAGCCGCAGGTTGAGTAGAATACTTTTCTTGAGCGAAAAAATTATAATTAGGTAATTTATTATTTGTCAAGCAGGCATGTAAAGACACTTAGAAGTCTTTTTGGAGGATGGTTTTACGTCTTCCAATATAAACAGTGGTGCCCAAAGTAAAAGTCAAAAATTACCCCCTCATTGAAGAAAGAAATAAACGACCAACCCTTGTATCGCATGCCAGGTTGGGCCATTTGGGTACGACAATATTGTAAACGTCATGTAAATTCAACTTATTCATTATAATTTTTCGAGTGGAAAATCACATTTGAACTTAATTAAATAAAATTATGTTGTACCTACTCGTATATAATTACTTTTAGAAACGGAAGTAAATTTTATTATTTCAAATCAACACAGTATAATAGTAATTGAAAAACCATGATGATAAACACGCTAATATTGAAATTTTTGTACGAATAAGTTTTAAAAATGTAGAAAAACACCATGACGACCTAGACTAGATAACCAGCGGCAATGCAAATCACTGCATGCAATAAATTCTTAATTACTTGTAGTACAAACTACGCTACAAAGAGCCCAAATACGTTAAAGTCCTGGCTCATGCTTTTCTTGTATTACATAATTATATACTCTCAAAGGGACAGGCAAAAAATTACAGCTTCAATTTATCGCCACAGTATATAGTAAAAAAAAATAAAGGCTATAATTTATAATGTAAAGTAGTTTCTTCTACGGAAATTTGGTGCATAAATTTTTAGCAAGTATCTGCATCTCCGGAATTCATTAAAACATTCGAGTCCCAAAATACTTCTTAACTTGCAGCTTTTTAGTTTTAGTAAAAACACTTATTTTTTTGGGTTCGAGATGTTACAGACTTTTTTGATAACATGGTGTATTGATCAGTTGTATTTTATTTATCGCGCGGTCCTGTATCCTATTATATTGTTAACCACAATTTCAAAAATTTTACACGCACATTTTTTGTTAAGTTAATGTCATATTTTATCATATAAAATGCTTTCGTTGCCTGGGTTATACTGGTAAATGTAAGTTTCTCACAATGGCAATAATTTTTAGAGAATAATATACTAGGTGCAAATTTAAAGTAGATAAAACACAAAATCGTTAAAATTTATTTCTTCAACAACGACATAAAAATATAGTTTGCCGCAGTGATATCTTTCCATCAAGTTTCTACTTCAATATACTACAAATGATTACTTCGTTTATTTTATAAATGTTTATATTAAATTATCTTAACTAATGATTAATTTGCTAGGAGAAATAATTACCAAATACTCTCATTTAAATTCATTGATTAATAAATGACTATGAGATTACATCAATTAATCGATTTAATAATTAATTTTTACGTCGTATCGGCTCAGTATCTGTTTGTTCCCCAAAGTATTTTTTTAGTACATAACTGTTTTTGGGATTTTAAATAATACTCTCCAAATTCATCTTCATTTACTTATCTATTTATTACAGTTAAATTACCAACAGAAAGAAAGCAGGTCTCCTGCTTCTGGTTACAGGGGCTAAAAGTATTCATATGTTAATAAATGTAACCGCGCAGAAAGGAAGCAGGTAATTGGAAAGGTATTCTAAAGTTCCGGCCATAACTTGGTAGACTGAACAAGGAAACCTGTTTTTTTTCGTCCTTTTATACAAAAATTAAATATAAATTTTGCTTCCTTTCCCATTTTTAAGTCAATCGTACATGATTGTTTGATTCTTAATTCTTCTATGTCCATTTCCATGTCATCTTATTATTTTTTCTTTGCTCATAATATACATTTCATAAAAAAGATTTCATCGATATAAAAACAGAACTAAATTTATTCCAAGATTTGAGCAGATCTGGACTAATTCAAAATAGATAACCGAACAGTTTTTTCGGAGCTTTAGCTTCCCTTAAAATATCTCTCCATTGCTCCTTCTCAGCATCTTCTCAGCCATTAGGTTTTCCTATTTGGGTAAGTTCTATTTGGTCAACACAACTGTAAAATAGAATACATCTTCGAAATCCTCCAAGAGGTCTCATTAAAAATATAATGAATACTTTTAGATAATCCGACTCTTCTAACATGCTTAATTCGTTTCAGTTTTATCGATATTACTTCATTGGAGATTAGCAGTTGATGGGTAAAGTTGTACGATACTAAAATCCCTTCCATGAGTCAAATACTATGCCAGCAATCTTCTTCAGCACTCTATGAGATATATTCTAAATTTGTATGCATTTATTAATTTAAATTCAAGGCATCTCTTCACGTAGAAGCTGTTTATTCTCATCTTGTTTATAAATTGCAAGAGATATTTAATCTCTCAAAAATGACAGATAAAAATTCATGGTTTACATTTAAACTTGAGTCGGAAGCTTTTAAAATTAATATAACAATTTCAAATTAAAGCAGTTTATATTAGTTAAATACTTTTAAAAAGTTTTAACTGGAAATAAAACAAATAATTAAATTGAAAAATTTGTCATTTGAGACTGTCTGGAGCAGAATATGTGAACATGGAAATCCAGTTGCGGATTTAAAACTTTTCTACTATTAGACATATTGTCCCCAAGTAGTATAACAAGAATTTATCATGAAAACTTCAATTAAAGAATATATTTTTTGTAACTCTGCACATTTTCTGCGCATATTAAAAGGCAATTTACTTAAATTTAATAAAATTTAAGCAAATTTTGATTGACGAATTTACATAATAATCTTATATTATACGTAAAGTGAGTGATTGAAAAATAAATTTGTTTTGTAAAACTTTTAGCAACTCATTAATAAAAATTGAAAGCTTTGACTTGACAGTTTCTGGCTAATTAGTAATGTATACACCCAAGTATTGAAAAATTCATTCATTTATAGAATATCTATGTACTTTACAGATAATAATTGACATGCGATTATTAACCATAATTTATACTTTTCTTATTGGATAATATGAATACATATTTACAAATGGTAAATTTCAACCAAAAAATTATTTGTATTTGGCTAAATCAGAGCTCTCGCCCAATTACTTTAAATTTTATTTAAATCTTGAAAAATAACCACGAAAACTCAATTTAAGTAAATTATTTCCGTTTTACTTAAAATTTGTATAAGTAGTTACTATTATTTGCGTTTATTAATTTTTATTCGTACCGTCCTTTGTTACATTGCTTTCATGGAAATAAAGTAAAAAATTTTATATAATAAAATTTTGTCTGACTTTAAATTTTGTTTTTGTACTATAGCATGGCATCACAATTTTCACAGCTTATAAAATTTCAAACATTACCATCAACTTTCATAACTCTTTCTCAACGGCTTAAAAAATAAACAATACCTTTCAGTTTTTTCAACACACTACTCAGTAAAATGGTACATTTATATTAAAGCAGAGTCTCGATTGGAATTTCTTGAAAAGATTTTAATCAAGCAATTTCAGTAAAAACTTTTTCATTTTTGTTTTTTACTTTCTACACAGAAAGTAACTCCTTGGAGATTTAAAAGAAATATTTATAAATCTTGAATGTTTACGCTACATTACCCCAAAGTTATAAAAAATGTGATAATGGAGAAGAAGCACATAACTTTGTTTTGTAATGTTTTTATTTGCTTATTAGCATTAATTGTTTTCAAAATTAGTACTACGATTATAAACCAAGAGATTATAATTTTGGTACAACAAATCCGATACATTTGGCAGATATTAGAGTGGTGCCAGTAATTCTAACTAATTAATGTAACGACGAAATAATGCGTATTTGAATTTTGCAGCACTCGATTTTCAGGAAATTGCTTTTAAATTTTTTTAACCATTAAATTAATATTGTGACTTAGGGAGTTCCTAATTAAAAATTATATAAAATGTTATTCACCATTGTACTGATGAGATTAGTGTTACGGTCGTTTAATTTAGGAACTCAGCACGCTGGAAAATTTGTTTGGGTTGTCACCACAACAGCATAAGCGTTACTACTTTCAGTTGAAAACTCAGTTTCATTTTGGTAGTGCATGATTTAATAATTCCATTGACAATTAAACATATAAATCACCTAATATCTCGATTTTACATTACTATACTTTGTTTACCAAACATATGCACCTAGGCTCCTCCTCAAAATGTATTTACGACAATTGTAAAGGAAGTTTCAAAATTCGAGCAATAGAAAAATTGTATTCTATTTTTTTGAAAAAGCTTAAGTGCATTATGTTGGGTAAAGATTAGATAGGGTATAGATTTAATAATGGCAGTCTTCATTGTCAGGTGCTTGAATTATAATAACAATTGAAAATTACAGATATTTACTATGTTATCCAGAAGCTGTCGTTGTAATACCGAATTGAGTAGTGATTGTACGTTATAACGGTTGATGAAACAAACATATCGGCTATTACAATAACATCAGATGGCCAAACGGGATAATATAAGTAACTATATCGTGATTAGGAAATTATAGTTGCCATTGTGTGATAAAATGTCACACCTAAATGAAACACCTAAAATGTCCTTCCTCTCAAATAAGATGTTACCTTTGCAACCACCCAGAATTTGGTCTTTTTTATGTACATCGATCGCATAAAAACATTTCTTAATTTCAATAATCTGCCATATAACCATTTCCCGGTTACAGCTGGATTTTTAAAATTTATATTGCAAAATGCAATTTTGGTTCAATATCGGTTCCAAAATGTTGTGTTCGATTTAAATTTTTGTTATGTTAGCAAAATATTGCAATCTTTTAGTATTGTGGTGATATTTCTTGATTTTAAGGGTGCAAGCAGACGAACAGGGTAGTAATTTGACTTAATTTGCTTTAAAATCAGTGGTCAGTAAATTTGACTGACATAAAAGGAAACATTTGCATCAATTTTACAAAAACCATTATTTGTAACAAAATTTACACATAAAACTCATACATTTTGAATTATTTGTAAAATACAAAATTTATGTCGCATCCTGTACATCATTTGGTAATGAATTAGAGAGCGCCAAAGTTCTAAAAGCAAAGTGTTAATAATAATTCAGTGCACACGCGAATAAAGACGTTATGTTACCTGCAAGTAGAGCCATTTTAGCTAACAAGAATAAAAGTTCCCACTTCAAAAATCCAAATTTGAATAGGGGGAGACGAGGCCAGAATGCAAGAGGAATAGAGCGGTCAGTTCTTTGGTGGATCCCAATTGAGGAGCTCGTAAAAGTTCCTTGGTGAATCTCAGACTGAGAACACGGAGAGTTGCTTGGTAGATCCCAAACAAGGAACTCGTGAAAAGTTCTTGGGTAGATTCTGATTGAGAAACACGTAGGTTTCTTGGTTGGATCTCAATTAAGGAACTCGTATCAAGTTTTTTTTTTGATCCAGGAATCAAGGAGCGAAATTTGTAAATTCGCAGTAGTGAATAATTACGTAGTGATTAATTACGTACATGCACTTAGTGAAAATTGTGTGTTCATCGCGAATGAAGCGAGCACAAGAATTCCGGTAGCGGACTGGAACACTTGCAACTTCGAGGGTACTGGACTACGTAGATCAACACATGGTCGCCAGCGCGTCTCCAGTGACGTAATCAACCGAGTGAAAATTTACCAAAGTGAGAATTTGTAAGGTAAAAATTTGTTTTAATTTGATAAATTCAGATAAAGCGACAATTTGTGTTGATGATGAATTTATTAAAACTTTGTAAAATTGATTATAATTAACACACGTTTACACGAATGATTGAAGTATCTAAGTTTAGCTTCTGTATTTGAAGAATTAAATGTCACCTGGATATTTGAATTGTTACATGACTGTACACATTTGGTTTGTGACAAATTTATTGTCAATTGTAAATTGATGCAAAATTTAGTAATTAAAAATTTTTCGTTTAATAAATTATGTTTGCTGTGAATTACTATCTTATTATTTCGTCTGTTGAATACACCGACCCTGACAAAGAGAAAAACTCAACTACGGCGTAAAACTAGTACAGCGGCCTTTCTGAAAGTTTTTGATACCAAAAGATCATAACAGTATATTAACTGATGTAAAAAATTATTTCCAAATAAAAAAGTTATAAAATATTTCGGATCATATTTGGGCAATCGAAATCACACTATAGTACTCGCAATATTATTATTTTCCTTTAAATTATGCAAAATTAACTAGAAAGTTTATCACAAGCTTCTTTACTATGAATACAGAAATAAATTATAATTATGAGATTTCACTGAGAACACGCAAATTGTACATATATCTATTACAGAATTTTTAAAATTCTTAATTGCTAAATAACATGAATGTAATTTAACCTACCTTCAATATAGCACAGGTAAGCATTCTGTCGAATGCAAATGATACAATTTATTTCTTATACGTCTTAATCAGTGTTGGACTAGTCCAACGGGAGGCATAATATCGATATCCTTCACAGACCTACACATGCGGACCGAAGATGAAGCATACTATTGGATGAATTTTAATTTATGTAAAAAGCTGCTCGTCACACGCCGAAACAAGTTAATGTTTTGGTTAACAGTTTATTTTGTATTATCAACCTTAAATTTGTGTTTGCTTTCTATTGATTAAATTTTAAAATGTATTTTAACCTTTCAAATGTGCGTGCAATGAAAATGAACTATTACTGCTAATTTAATTAATATGCTTTTTTTATATTTAAATAAAATGGTATAGTACAATGTAAGGTTCTGCTTATCTAACGTAGTGTCGGTTAAAAGATGCAAATATTATGCTTATTATGTAAAAATAAAATATTTTACATAAACTTAGTAAATTAAATGATATTATGACTGAATACTTGGGTATGCAAGTTAAATAGGATTCGTCTTGTATATTAAGAACAAAAGAAAATAATTCAGTAACAAATTTTGGAAAATGAATTGGTTAATGGAGGCACCATCAAAATTAATAGTAGCTTTTATTTTAAAGCTACGTTAAAGCTATTTGAACATAAGGAATTCAAATATGCAGTACTTTCGGTCCAAAATATTAAGAATTATCGTAGATTTCACATAGTTTTTACCATGGTATGCGTATATTATCACTTTGCACCGCATCCTCGTTAACGTCGATCTGCGCCTATCAAGATCAACCATCGCACCCTGGTCTGCACTCGTACGTACATACCTAATCAGTGCTACTCTAACACTCGTCTAACACTAACCCATCGTGTTCGCCAAACTTCGTTTACATGTAGAGTTACTAGAAAGAAAAGAAGGAGGAACTAATGTGCAGTAACGAAAACTCGTACAGACGTGTTTATATTATTGATGTCAATTGGTGGAATTGGGTGTCACGCAGTCTCTACTGCGCCTGATTTTGGCTACACCTTTTTTCTTCCTGTAACGTAAGTCTACTAGATACAACCTTACGATAACAACCCTTCTTACATTGATTATACCTATAAACCTGCTTGCTTCTATTAAATTCACGTGTCCCTTCACATCCTACAGTTATAAGTATCAGAAAAAATTAACATTCTAGGTACGAGTTTACTTAATTCAAACGATCAAGGAGTATGTAGAATATAAAAGATTCCAGTCTTAACTTATTTTCTTTAAAGCAGTTTTACATTTTTAATCTGAATTTAAATGTAAATGAGCTAATATAAGAATGTTAATAAAAAGGACTAAAGGTTTTTCTATGTTTGTACATTTTTCTTTTATGGTATACCAAAACGATGACTTAATAATAATAAAGACTTTATTCCATGTAAAGCAACAGTGGCATTTAAATAAGTTAAAAATACATTCTTCTATTAGTATAAGAAATGAACCAACAAGTAGGTACGAAGAACATGATTTGTGTTTGGTCAGATTGATAGTTCATGAATCATGAGTAAAGCGCGATGTTCAGAAAGACGTTCGTAACAGTGGCTGCCAACGCTTCCACTCATTCGAAAGATGTTATACTTCGAGTTAAGAATTTTATATCCAAAAAGAACGAAAATTGTTTCACAGCGAAAAACCGACTCTTCTTGTTGCTCCAAGCTAACAGTTTATATAGGTATAATCATATGTTTTACATTTTATAACAACCCATTCTCGTGTATACTACTTTGTGGTTATTTAAATAATATACTTATAAATTTAAATGTTACATTTTTGTTCTGTAACTTTAATAATATCAGAAACTGTTATGTCGTTGCACTATAGCAATTTCAATTAATGATAAAAATATTATACTCTACCTGGGTGTAGTAGTATGTAGGTACAGTAACGAGTTTCCTTGAAGTTCACTTTATATACGTCCTCGGTGCTATTAAATATTTATTTTAAGTATGAAAACGTTTTCAAATCTTCAGTCAAACTAGGGCTGCTTATATAAACAGCAATGCTACTACACCGAGATTAATATATATTATGTTTCAAAATCAACCCATAAATTCAATAAAATTGGTAACTAAAAGCTTTTCCAAAAGCACTTTGATAAATCAAGAGTTTAATTTAAAAATACTTATTTTAACATGTTCAAGTATTTTTTAATGGTTGCCTATATTTAAAATTAAGGGGTCAAGCTACTTTGACGAGGTGAAAAATAATGGTTTCTTTGCGAAAAATCGGCTTTAATTTGTTTATTAACCAAATTCGTGTGTAATTCTTTAAAGAATTTATCTGAGAAGCTACGCAGTTAAAATATGTCACTCTCGGATGAAAACTAAATGCTCTAGTTGTGCTGCTGGTCGATTTGAAAAATGTTGTTTCGAGAAAATTGCGTTTAAAGTTTTAAAACGTGCTTGCTATAAGAAATCTTTAAGATACGTGCATGTCAATTTTTTATCGATTTTTATAGATAAAGTATCATTTTATCTTGTATTGAAAAAGTATACCGATTAAGGTACGAAAAAGCATTTTTTTAAAGTAGCCTAACCCTTTAACATAATGATTTGTTAAACTTTTTCGGGTTTGGAAGCTTTTCTCTCAAAGTAACAGCTTTATCTTCATGTCAACTGTCAATCATGGTATTAATTTCGATAACTTATCGATTAATTGATATTTTAAAAATATATCTTTCTTTGATTAATCGATAAATATGTAGTCCTAGCCAGGGAACGATTTCGAAAACTAAAACTAAAAGAATGAGGTAAAAGTGTAACTCATAGATTGAATCTCCCTCCTTACTTTCGTATGAATTTTTTCCTTCTGCAGTGGGAAAACTATATTTTTTGAGATATAATATTTTGTTACTTCTTGAAGGAATTTGTATAATTATATCCGAATATTATTATGTAAAGGTATTAAGGTATTTGTGGAAGCTACTTCAAGTATTTATGTATGTATTACTTCAAAAATCTACACCTTAAACCATTACCTTTAGCGTAAACAAATGGAAATCAATAAATAGTATTGATAAAACATTATATGACAAATAATTACATATATTGTAGTTTATAAAATAATAAAAATAAAGAAAAAGAATAATAAATTCAAATGCATTAAGAAATCGATACACAATAATTTTTCTGCTCTAGGTCGTTGACTTCCGGTAAGCACTTAAAATTAAATTTTTTATTAGGTTGAAAGGGTAAATACAAAAACGCAAATGCGTACTTCAAACAAATTATTTATGCACCTGTAATTATTTTACGCTGCCTAATTAGCAATAATAATAAAATCACATTGCTGGTCACAATTTTTCCATTATTTTGAAGTAGTTTGTAAATTTTACT
Organism: Rhagonycha lutea; assembly: GCA_958510855.1. NCBI lineage: Eukaryota > Metazoa > Arthropoda > Insecta > Coleoptera > Cantharidae > Rhagonycha > Rhagonycha lutea. The sequence goes on from OY294036.1 coordinate 23,468,470, forward strand.
ACTACAATAAATAAAAGCAATTCACTTATGTAAATTGCGCTATCTTCAACTAAGCATTCAAGAATTATGTTCAGTCGATATAAAGCATCATTACGGTACGCGTAAACAGGCGCTTATAACTTGAAGTTTAATGGTCACTTTCTTAACTCCATTAAACTACTCACAGTTTAAATTCCACATTTGTAGATCAAATAATGAACTGTTCCTCTTACTATTAGAAAACCACAATCTCAAAAATTGTTGATTTTAAAAAAGGATAATTCCGTATGCAATATTAATTTATTGTTACTAAGATTTAAAAAAAAAACTAGAAAGATCTGATTTTTCATTCTATTTTATTCAATACTTACAGGTCATCAGGTATCCATGCCATCAAGTACGTTAAGGTCATAATTGAAGTATATTTCATTGGCCCCTTCAAAGTCGAATTTTTGAATAAAATTGGTATCAAAAGGTTTGAACATCCATTATTTTCGCTTGAGTCTCAACCGTGGTAAAGTTATTTGTGAAAACTTTGAGAAATAATTATGACCTCCTTCAAATTTTTTAATAAAATTGGTGTCAAATGTTTTAGCTTCAATAATGCTTTAATTTCCATTGCTTGAGTCTTAACCGTTTCGTAGTTATTCGAAATGCGAAAACAATAAATTATTTAAAGAAGAAGGTAATTTATAAAAATTTAAAGATTTAATAATAATAAGAAAATATGCTCTTAAAACCGGGAAAGTGAAAAGGGATATTGGCTGCCTGATAAAGCGTTAGCGAGACGTATGAAGTCGAAACATGCAAAAAGCTTAAACCCTGAAAGGAAGAAGAAGAAGATTTAAAATTCCTCTTATTGGATAGACAAGGCATTTCGATCGACGACATGAGTAACATTGCAAACGTTGCAGAAAATAGTTAAATACGCCTAACAACAAAAGGATTTTCTGTATTATATGGCATGAGGAAGATTTAGAGCAAAATCACCCAAAGAATGGAAAACTTCAGTACCGACAGCCAATTCCCAGCAAATTTTCAATCTCAAATTTATAAAAAGTTAATGATCATTAATAATTTTCAATGTGTCGAAGGTATTACATGATTTAATTTTAAAATCTAACCTTCAAATTGCAAATTTAATAATGCTGTGTTTACTATTCAAAAACAAAACAGAATAACAAAAGAATTCTCTTTAGAATTTCTATTCAGCAACCAGCTTTAATCAGGTTTCCTGGTATAATTCAGTGATTCATTAAAAACAAGATTTTATCACCACTTCAATGACTTCCAGGCGCACATTTTAGTAAGTGGAAAATCTTCACCAATTAATTTTTGCAAATGTTAAGAAAAGATCAGATTTAGATATATTATTATCTGGACTAAATCATCCATTTTTATTTAGACAATGAATCCAATTCTTATTTCGAATAACTTCTTGATTTTTTGTCATTCTTCTGAGTCGGATTTCTTATCTAAATCTAAAAAAAACAGCTGCAGTAAGGGAAAAGTTAAAATTGTTTTTAACAATGTTTTGGTATTCTAAATGACAATTCCGCAATGCATTTAGTTGAGATCCATACATTTATGATTATTTATCTAAGCGTTATAATTTATATTTTTGGAACCATTTAGTTAATTTTAGGTTGGAATGGTTTTATTTCTCTAGTTTATTGCTAAATTGTGCTGAAGATGCACTAGGTTCTCATTGAATAAGATTCCTTGTTTAAAAAGTAAAGGTTCGAATCGGTAGGACGAATTTGTGAAGAATTTATGTTCGATATTAGAAACGACTTTGATCATTTCCATTTTTGAACTCTAACAAATTTATATACTCTGCACTTACAAATTGAAGGATTATGTAAATAAAGCATTAATCATCCACATGTAACTATTTAAAGATTTTCACTTTTTGATGTTATAATATGGAAGGCTCATTTCTTAGTCAATTTTAGACCATAGCCCATTTACAGAAAATATTGATAAGTAAATGTCAAACAACTTAAACTTTTCACAACTTTTCACTGATGAGATCTAAAAAGATCGAAACATGTCTGTCGTTGTTGTATTTTGGTTATAATTGACTTATGTTCGAATTTTTAAAAAAAAAGTAATAGCTACTTTATGCCTGTTAATAATTAGGACCGAAAAGTGTCATTTTATGCCCGCTCTAACAAGAAATTTTTATTGTATCATTGATTTCAACAGTAATCTATAAAATAGGACCTTTTGAAATGTTCATTGCTTGATTACTGGCGCACGGTTCAATTTACAAACAAATTACAAGGGAACAAAATTGTAGAACGTTTTATTATCTATTTGTAAAATAATTAACATTATTTTCCGAACGATACTCCCCGAGATATTAAAACACTACACACGACACTACATAGTTACCATGCTTATTAAAATGTACAATTTCTTCAGTAAATTGTTGATTTTTAATTTTTTTAACAATTTTTCTTGAACACTGGAGTCTCTAAAATTTAAATTTTTACTTTATTGAACTTTCAACTATTATAAATTATTGGATATTCTAGATCTCTTTCGAGGTTAAATTTTAGAAGTAGTAATCCAGAAGCACTGCACTGGGCCATTTGAGGTTATTTGGCATTAGAAGGTCGTTTAGGTTTATCACCTCGAGCTTCATCCACCTCATGCTTCATATCATGCAAAGGATTACCAAAATTGTTTTTTTCTATTCCTCTATGGTTCCAATAGAAAAGGTTTTAAACTATTTTAATTAAAGTATTAAGAACAGGTTAATTTTGAATGACCAACTTACTTTGGGTTCTAAATCATTATTCAGCAATTAAATTTGATATTATATGTAAATTTCGTATCTGTGTGCGTGTTTTGAATTGTTGTTATAATTTTTTTTATTCATTTCCATTGTTTTGACATTGTGGTTTTGGTCTCTGCATTTTATTTTATTTATGAGATATTACATAACTAGAAGCGTGAGTTAATATCGTGTTCATAATTTGTGCACTTATTGATCATTTTGTAGTATATCCTGAAATTGGTTGAATTAACCAAAACTATAATAATTGATATCTGGCTTATGCCTACCGTGTTTTATTTGGTAAAGAAATATGCGCTTATAACACAATTTCTTAAATGCATAATTATAGCTTGCATTGAGCAAGCTATATTGCTATTATTTATATTTATAAGTTATATTCCTTATCGATGCATATAAAGGAGAGCCCTCACTGTCTCACAAACTCACTCATCAAAATTGGGATTAGTTTTCTTAAGTTAATTGCTTAAAAATGTCGATATATTGAGTACAATGGCAGATCCAAATATCGAAATGTTTTAGTATTTTTGAAATAAATTATTTCAAATTTTACTCTGTGCCACTAAATTTGCACCATATCATCCCGTATTGAATATGTCATTATTTCGTATTGTGGTCAGTCATTTCACATGTTGCCAAGAAGGCAAAGATTATACTTACAGTTTGGTGCATAACTGAATCAAACTCAAATTTTCTAAACTTATTAGAATAACTTGTTATTTCATATAGTTATGAAATCATATAATTAGCATAATGTAACAACTTCAATGACTCAGTTTTGCACAGCTAAATTCCCATACAACATCTTGTGATAACAAATCTGCTTGTTTTAACATTTGTCAACATAATCAGCATACAGATCATTAATATACACAAGACCGTTTTGTCGGATATGTTTAACCAAGAGTTTATTCCAATTATTATTGGTTTTAAATTTACAATTACTAACGAGAACAGCTATTGTGGGCAAGACAGAAGTGCAAGATTTCCATGAAAGAAATGAAGGTGGCAGACCAAACAAACGTCTCCTCAAATTTTGTTTGTATTTCCATATGTTTAATATTCCGTGAAGTCAGGCGAAGTTTTAGCACAATTGTTGCTTATTTTAATTTAATGATTTAATTTGTAAATGCGTTGCGACCATGGTACATAGCAAAAAGCATCGACTCAGATTTTCGCAAGAAATACCTACCTTTATAAAGGTAGAAAATAAAGTTTTTTAATATTTCATAGCTCGTTTATTATAAATAATTTTCTTTTCAAGACATCGTAAAAATACAAAAGTTTTCTTATGGACCGATACACAGTTCAGCAACGTATAAAATTCGTCGCAATTTATCTAAAATGTGTTTTACCTTTGATCCCCAGTTTTTATAGTAAAAGGAAATCAGTAACAAATTTTATTGCCACCCTGTCCAAGCATTTACTTGAAAATAGATAGAGTAATTTAAGTGGAACTTTAAAAGAGTGAGCGTATACAATAACAGAAAAAATATATCAATAATAGAAGTGACCAATCTTTACAAAAAAAATGTGAAAAATGAATTAACGGAGAAAGAAAAATGAACAAATGGGGAATGTATTGCTAAGTATCCAATCAAAAATAAAACACATCGTGTGGAATAAACGTAGTAAATGAAAAAATACATAGTATATTTTGAAAAGCATTGAATATTCACGTACATTATGTACATACGTAGTACTACATAGTTACATGGCGGAGGGAATAGTTCAACACAGCAGTGAACTCGAGTAAATTAAACACGGTTAAAATGGAAATATGAAAATGCTAACCTTTATTAGAGAAGACGGCTTTTGCATTTTTATCTCATAAATTTTTTTTTAAATTTATAGAATGCAGAAAAAGCTTTATGTTATTAAAAATTTATAGAATTACAGAGAAAGCTTTATGCTACTAATGAAAGACTCACGACAGTATGATTTAAGAATTCCGATAAAAGTTATTTCAAAAGAAATAATGTAAACCAAATGCAAAGAAATAATCAAAATCAAGATCTAATTATTATTTCTACCATGATAGATGCATAAATAAAGATTGTCTACCCAATTAAGTCACGACTTAAATAAACATAATTTTAATATTAGGTATAGCTAAGTTCGAGGAATGAATTGCAGTCAAAAAGGTTGTTGATATTGAAAATAAACATGAATCAATAAGTTATTAATCTGTGAAAAACTCTTGATTAAAATATGGCAATACTTTATAATTGATCTATTAAACCAAACTCGAATAAATAATATGATCAATTCATTGATATTCTAATAACAGCGAAATTGGCTCACAGTCCAGTATAAATTAATTATTGAAACATTACAAAATGTAGAGCACCCAATATTAATATTTCAGGAAACTTTAATTAAAGTAAAAACTCAAAAGTTATAAAAATAAATTTTACCATGGCAATAATTTGAATTATGTACAAAAGAATAGACAACCTGTTGTAACAATCAGCTCTCATATTTATAATGAATCGTTTTCCAATTTGCAATTTATATGTTTAAATTCATTAGGGAGCTTTCAATCAATACACGAAAAAATGTTCAATATCAGAATAAATTGTGTATATTTTAATGGGTACATTTAAAAGTTAAAGTTTATTGCCTCTTAAGTTTAATCGTTTTGTTCGTGAATATTTTATTTTTCTTCATGTTTTCATTACTGCTGTATTAATATTTAATTTTCGATGTTGTAACCTTTGGTTCAACCGACTAAGTATATTTTGCTTATATTATTACAATATTGGACAAAGGACAAAAGCTTCTATAGAATCTTTGCACTGGTATACGAAAAATTTCAAAATTAGTTTATTTTTGAAATTTTGTTACTAGTGGCAAAAATGTTTGTTGAAACCTAAATTGACTTATATTTATTTATAATTATAATATTTATTTTACTTCCTATTAGTCTCAGAAGTAGCTTAATTTATTATAGAAATAAGTAGGTGATAACAATAATATAAAATGTATGACACCCAGAGCAGTAATGTATATTATTATGAAATGTATAAACTTACCTCATCATATATGAAATTGTCAATTTCTTCCAAAGGTCTTCCATATAACGTCGAAGGAAATGGTTCATATTTCACTGGAAGGCGAGAACCGTCTTCTACACTAAGTTTTCTTTTAGGTTGAAAACCATATTCGCGCACAAGTTGCACAGTCTTTTTTTCTAAACGTTCTAAAGATTCTTTAGTGAAAGGTTTCACTTGAGCTTTACCACGTGAAGAGTTTCCCACACTTATAGGTTTAAGTGGATCTGAGTATCTCTTTCTAGTATTATTATATTGTGACACTTCGGTATTATACTCAGGTCCACAAGGATAAGATACCGGCCTTTTCACCTGTTTTACAGTTTGCTTTGTATCTGAATCTACATGTTGATATGCATCGTCTACTCCACATGTGTCATCCAAAGAAAAACTTTTTTCCGGTATCTTTTCCAAAGATCGTAAAATATTTTCAGTTTCATTCGCGGAATGTGCATTGCTATAAATTGGTAGCTCTAAGGGTTGTAACTCCGGCAGAGAAGATGCAGAATCCAGAGGCGCCTCGTCCAATACGCGTGGCGGGCTAGACATTATTATCGATAACGGCGTCAAAGAGCCGGGGAACCCGGTACGTAACACGTCATCCCCAAAGGCTCACGATGGACTGCGTCCCGGCGTATCTACTTGGCTTGCGACGGCGCGTACCAGCGGCGTTACAATAGGGTTACATTAAGAAACGATCGATGATAAATTAAATTAGAATCATACACTTATAATAAAAACAAAAAATCTTAGTGAATAATTCAAAAGTCATTTATATGCTATTTTATTAATACTCTCCTCGTTAAAATGAGTTCCCTTTAATCAACGATAACAAAGAAAAGTTCAATTCTTGCTTTTGAAACATACCTAGTATAAATGTCTAAAATGAATTGTTAAACTATTGATTACATTTTTTTAAACAATGGTGGAAGTGTATAATTTTTAATTTAAGAAAATAATAAAAATTTTTACTGTAAAATTACGACCACCAAGCAACAAAAGTTTAAGAAGCTTTCCATTTCTATATTAGCCAGCTACTATAGGTTACACATGTCAACCTGCTGTAAATTAAAATGTAATGTAAAATAAGTTAACGTTCGTTTTAGTACCTACCACAACGTATAAAACTTCTATAAATGTTAAGGTATACAAAATTACAAAAAATTCCACGTTTGTATTTCCATTTAGGGACAATATTAAAATCTTTATTATTATAGTAGGTGTATAATTTTATTGCTTCCAGAATATTGAAACCTGATCTTTCAGAAGAAACAAAATTCCATTTATATTGAGTTTCGTATAATACCAAATGACATCTTTGAATAATTGCGCAAAAATTCGAATTTGTAACAAAATTCCTCCTTGTCCATGTCACAATTTTCTGAAATTAATATCCAATATGCTTGGGATATTATTGTTCAAAATACCAAAACCTAATTTCGATATATTTATTATTGGAAAATATCTTAATCGACGCTAAAAATGTTCAACTAATGAAATTTAATAAAATGGACCAACAAACGATATTTTTCTACTACGTAAATTGATTTATTATCTGTACGAAATTTGAAAATTAAGTTAGTCCGATTTGCAATCAAAGTCAGTTCAAAAATTTAAATCCTTGGCAAATTTATAAACGAATTCAGTAATTCAATAGCGACGTGCTACCGAGGAAAATTCTCAAGTCGATACTAAATATTAGTCAAAAAAGCAATAAAAGCTCAAATGTAAAAATATCAAACATATTTCCAGTGACAAATCCAGATATTAAATATGGATCGATATGTAGACGAAGTAATGTAGGCTGCAAGACTACAGTAAAATTTCTTACTCAGCTGCATTAGCAATGTCAACAAAAATGTACAAATCAGCATGGCAATTTACTATGAAAGAAGGAAATTTCTTGAATTTCCTGAATGTTGCTATATATCATGTTTCTGATAGATTTAGGAATCCATCTCAACCTGACACTACTATCCTCACAAAAATAAGACGGATATATTATAAAATTGATGCAAATTTGGCTGGAGACTCCATGAAAATGGTGTCAGGTCACAGTGCCTATGTAAAATCAATTTGTTGTGCTGCTAGAATATGTGAAATTTTATAAATGTAGGTACTTGTGCTGAGTTCGAATCTAACTATTATTTATTGTTTTCAATAAAAAGTAAGTTAATTTAACTAATTAACAGCTTGTAAGTGTCTTGGCATGGATTCTATTAATTTCCTACTTGTAGATTCAAATTTTATACCATTCTTTGAAAATATTGACTTTCGAGGTTTCATTTGAAGAAATGGGCCTCTGTGGTACTTTTCTCTATAATTCCTGCTACAAATTCTCAATGGGATTAAGATTTGGTGACTGGGGAGAGATTTTAAATTGCTTTCTTAAGCATTCCTTCACAATTTAACAGGTATGTTTGGTACCATAATTATGCTGAAGCTAGTAGACGTTTAGTAAAACTCAATTTATCAACCGTAAGTTTTAAATTTTCATTTAAAATGTTAAAATATCAAAACTTGTCCATGGTAGTGTCGATAAATTAAAGTATAAAATAAAGATATATAATATTTCCTCTTCGTAATAAAAATTCTCCATAGTCTTTTACAAGTTAATGGCTTTTACTTACTAACTAAAGAAATTAAGGGTCTACAACTTAACATGAAATCCGTACCACTACAAATATGTAATTTGGTAGCTACTGCCCGATTCCCTATGCACTACACTAACTATCCGTATACGCAAGGATACATTATATTATTAGCAAGTTAATGTGAAAATAATTTGATAACACGCCCCCCTTAAAAAATATAATATTAAGAGGAATCCTCAGAGTTGGAAAACACACTTTTATAATTATATGCTATATTGCTTATTACTCAAAAAAATTGCACAAAAATATATATTTTTAAAAGAGATCACTTAGACGCAGACCGTCTTGTTTTTAATTTTCTTAAATTCGAATTTATATTCTTTTTCAAAACATTTGAATTTAAAAAAATTAGGAACAACACGGTTTGCGTCCAAGTGTCTTCTTTTAAGAAAAAATATATACTTTACTGCAATTTTTTGAGTAATATGCAAAATAACAACGAATTACGATAAAAGTGTGTTTTCCAACTTCGAGGATTCCTCTAAATAGTACCTAACATAATTATTAATAATTTTAAAAAATTTCATAAATTACTATTAGGAAGCGTATATTATATTATTATGATAAGCACAACTTAAATTGCATTAAGTGAACCATAAACTAAACGTTGCACTCACAATTTGCAATTTAAATTTTTATCAACATATTTGGTGCACTAGTAACTTTATACTGCAGAATTTATTAATATTTTTCAAATTTATAGTTTGTGCAGAAAATAAGCAGTTACGATACTTTTATGGCTCTTATATGGTATAAATAATGTAAGAACTTTATTGTTCACAATTTCTTCTTAACACATTTATATAATTTAATTTAAGAAGTAACATTCGATTTATTGAAATTATTTCATATTAGTTGTAGAAGTTTGTTTTATCTCAAACTCTCATTCCTTCCAATTTAAAAGTTTAATTCAAGATCTTGCAATCTTTTAACTATTATTTTTTTTAAACATTAATTATAATATATTGTACTATACCAGAAGCCTTTTTATAAATTTTAATGAAATAAAAAGAAATATCGGGGAAGTTTTCAAATAAATCTGACTACCGGTCCAGACGATATTATTTTGCGCCGGCTAGCAATTGACTCTTTTACTTCATCTTTATCTCTTCAATGCCGAAAGATGCCTTATTCATATTTAAAATACAGAAAATTTAGAAACACAACAAAAGTTTTATTTTTGGAAAAGACAACTTTCTGCACCTTTTTAAAATTTAAATCACAATATCTACAAATCCCGATCAACTCTTTGCTCGCTAGTGCAAGGGAATATTTATTCAATTCAAAACAACATCCTACCCCTTGCACATACGAAAAAATTCAAGAAAAACAAAATCTCAAAGACAAAATTAACAACAGTTTTGGTACTTGGTAAATTTTTATTGGTAGTAACTTCACCATGTCACTGCCATAATTTTCTTTACCGATAAAGTACGATAACCTTCAAAACAGAAGTCAGATCAGATACGACGCTCGAGAACCATCAACCCATTCTTCTTCTTTTCAGGTGCCTTATCCGATTTCGGATATTAGCGATCCTCCTGGCTAAGCCAAGAAGACTTTACTAGGGAAATGTTAATGGGATGGTTTCCCGTTGCCTTCCCCATAGTCCACAGTCATAGCCCATAGTCCATATATTGTACCTACTGTACTGGATCGTTTTTATGAAAAACATATAAATTTAATAATCGGGGAAGTTTAAAAAAAAGAACGATCAGCAAAGACAATACAAAATTGTTGACTAGCTATGACTCTTATTTGTTCTTTAACTTGGAACTCTGGAAAAGACAATTTTCCGATTCACCACTTCCGACTTCCAATTTTATACCACCGCAATCTTCGTTATCGACAAAAAAAAATCTAATCTCTAAGAAGCAAAAGCCAATCCAGATTATGACGCAATGTGCTCCAGTGCGATTAAATTATCTTCAAAAAATGAACTTCGGTACTATACCGAAAAACTAATCGTAAATTTTGTTTACCTTCAGGGAAAACAAAACGAAAATAGCTATACTCTGTTTACCCAACAGATGCACCAAGGCTCCTCCCCAGAAATTTAAGCCAATGAGCGCATCAACCAGTTTTACACGCTAAAAAAATTTACATAAAAATTCAAATGATTGTATGACATTAAAAATTAATTTATAGGTTAAAAAAACTATGACGTTAGTGTTGTAAACTGGAGTTTCAAAATTCGACCAAAAGAAAAATTCTATTCGAATATCCCGCGCGTTTTTAGGGAGGAGCTTCGGTGCACCTGTTGGGTAAACAGAGTATAGGTAAGTGCGATCCTAAAGTCAAATTTTACGTTCCAAAATTATTATTTAAAATTATTATTTAAAATAATAATTTAATAACTTTCAGTATACAAGAATAACGCAAATAATCACTCAATTACTTCCGGAATCAAGTTTGACTCCAGAAAACCCTTAACTAATAATAGACAAAAATTCGTACGTCTTTTACGTACGTATATTGCCTTATTCCATTGCAAAATTCCATAACACCAAATGAACGGGATGTAATTCCGCTTACATTCAAACAAGAAATTGCATCAAACGTGCTTTGGAGTTTTGAAAAGGAGATTTCTATGATTGGCAACATAGTAGCTACTGCAATTTTACATAACTAATACGAGTACTGTAATTAGTGTAATTGATTTGAAGGACGATGTACCAAACGAAAACCTGTCCTCACCAATTCCTCCACCAGAAGCATATAAAACAGATCCGATCGATAACCATAAATTTATTGATAATAATATAAGAAAAAAACAAAATTTAATAAATAATGTATTTAAATAATGTATTTATTAAATTTTTAATACTGACAATCAATTTCAGTGCTGCTAATGTGAATTTTCGTACTCCCCCCCATCTACCCCTAATTGCCCCTGTGGATAGAGACTTTTAAAATAGACACCCTATATGCAAAGAAGATACTGTGATTATTGAAAAGAAGGTAATCATTTATATAATACATTCACTTGCCATATTGATTATTTTATAATAGCATATCAGTTTGCGATGTAGAAGATGCATGTTAATAATGTTTGAACTACAATATTATTTTACATTGGGTATCTTGGTTTAAATATATTTATAGAAAAAGTTCAAAAAACTTGTTGAAAACTTTGTTTACACAGAATAAATATCACTTTAACCAGCTTAATTTGTTTATATAATGCATACTGCTTCCGGAAAGTGCAAAGTTTTGCTCAAGGTTAGAAATATCTATATACGTACTAGATATCATAATATATGAAAAGTCATAGTTATAATCATATCAGGATGACTTCTTCGCATAGAAATTCCTCAACATTTCTTTCCCAAGTTAAATCACTTTATTATAAGTAAAATTTTAAAATGTAACGTTCATTTTACTTTCAATCGCATTTTAATCAGAAATTAACTAAACTTTAACAATTAGGATTACGGAATTACTTTATTTCGTGTTGCCCTGTAGAATTAAAGACGATTTCTGGAATCAAGCTAGTATTTGTTTATTTTGTGTATTTTCATTTCAGTAATCAAATTGCATAATTCAAAATTTGATTATTCATATCTGCGTTGTTCAATTTCAATTCTCAGAATCAACTCACATGAGTCAAAGAAGCATGTATTTCCAGCTAGACTCAAACACTTCTGTATGAATATGTTAATTTATTTTAAATTACTGCACAAAATCTGTGACATGGGTCTTATTTGCCTTTTCCTTTTCCATATAATCTCCCTCAACCTCCATGTTCAATTATATTTCGACATTAATTCAAGATGTAGCAAGAACTTTGGCTTCGGACACTTGTGACTAAAGATTTTGACAAACTTGATATACTTATGCATATAGAGCAGCGAAGTATGGCAATAAAGTTATTATATCGTGAAATAAAATAAAAACAGGTTATTTAGGAAAGTAAAGGAAATAAATTAACAGGAAAGTTAATTTCAAAGTTTGGAGTTTCGCAAACTGTTCTGGTTAAAGGGAATTTTGTTCAATGACGCTTGTTATAATAATTATGGTGTTAGTTCATATTTTGCAATTTTGACGCTGATGTCGGAAGTTATATTTAGGGGAATCCCTTTATTCTTTTGTGTCTATCTTTATCTCTGCGATAATCTACTAATTTGAAAATTAATTAATGAAGGTTTGTTACTAAAATTTGTTATTGTTTAATTTGCCCATTACTGGAAGGTCTGACAAATTTTAATCAAATTATCTGTATATTTTAATTTTAAGTGTAGTTTTTCCTCATTAATTTTATTCGACACTCCAGTACTTCATTTAATTTAATGTAGTTTAGTTGTAATTCAGCTTTACGATTGTTATACCAAAATTATTCGATGACTCTCTCCCTAATTTTAATCTCTCGATTCATATGTTTCCCTCCCGCTGCAGCAAAGCTGGAAACTTATTTATTAGGTAGGGTCCATTTATATCGTAACAAAGATTGCTATGCAATATTATTTATTTATATGGTATCTTGTAAAAATTATGGCTGAGAACTTTTATAAAACATAAACGAAACTAATAAATGAAAGTGTTAATAAGTCAGATTAATTCCATAGATATGATGTTCAAATTGCTTTGAAATGTAACGCCAATTAAGTTAATGTATGATAAATAATTAAGTTGAATAAGTTATAAATACAAAAGAAAAATTAAGATAATCCAAAGTAAACTAAGAAGACCGCTTAATTATATTGCAAAATTACATGAAGGTGCCGATACCTGATTCGGATGATTAAACTAATAATAAAAGATCTGGTAACATAAAGGTTAATAAAGTTAATTGATTAATAAATAGATTTTAACTTTAAGTAACGTCCTTCTAATTAATAACAGCAGTCTGCTGTGCTGCAATACATTTCCTCTTTTTTTAGTTATAGCGCACCGTTGAGCAAAAACTACTTTTTATTAACTATTTTAAGGCTGCGGTTTTGCGCGTGGGTGGCTTATGGCAATTATGCTAATATCTGGTCACATTGCATTTGCTTACGTTTGAAAACTACAAACTTTTAGGTAATGATTTTAACGCCATTAGAAAGTAGAAACTTTGTTCTAGGGTGTGAATTACTTTTTATTATAATCAGAACACTATAACTATCCCAAATATGCTGTTGAAATTTGTCAATATTAGTGATTGCAAAGTCTGTATTGAATAATTTTTATTGCTTCAGATATACCGATTTTTACTCTAAAAATCAATTCACCATTAACGGGCGTTGACGTCAATGACCGGACAATGACGTTAATGGCCAGCTTAAATGGGCATTGACGTCATTTCCCGGCCATTGACGTCAATGCCCGATTTACATCATTGACCGTAACATATATAATATGAAAGGACTAACAAGCTCGAGCTGAGTTAGGGCGACCTAACGACTGCATATATACGGGGTAAGAGTTAATATTATTAGCAAGCTTTAGGACTCTATTGAAATACCGGATAGTCTTCAATCTCAGTTTTGAAACAAAACCAACTAATTCAGCCCTACTGCAAAATCAGAAATGATTCTATATTTTGACAGTCACACCTGTAGCTGTAAGTAAGTAATAAAATGTTCCCTCCAAATTCATCTAAAAGTGCATCATTTACGGTTATTTTATTTTTATATCAATCAATCAACGGCTTTTCCATTCCTGTCGGAATATTGCCACTTCTATTGAAGTCTTTGCAATCCATTTCACGAGGTGGATGAACCCTCTTTTGCTACTCGTTTTACTACAACTTTTCACCACAGCGTGTGGATGTCCGCCGGAAGGCCTGGGCTAAGAAATTCTGCGAAGTCAGTGACTTGAACTCAGAATTTCCGCTCCGTAACTCAACCAGCGATCACATCACTCCACACCGTGGTCTTTTTTTTATTATACCAGGGAAAATTATTGGTTTTTGTTTCATCAATTCCAAGACAACACCAATTTTGTATTGAAATGGTATCTAGTTTCAATCTCCTTGAATTTTTACCTTTTACCATTGCTTGATATTGCTATTATTTCCAGAGTAAAATAAATAAATTATGTCATGTTTGTTTTAGTTTTGTTTGCGTAAAAATGAAAAATAGATTTTCTTATATTAAACATTGCAGTTGCATCGTATAGTTTGCTATTACATTTACAATTTCCGTTTTTATTATTAGTATTATCGGTCCACTGGGTTTTGTGTAGTTTTTGTTGCACTGAGCGGTGTTTTACAACGTAGCAAAAATATTTCTTTGGTAATTGAATAATTTTCTTTTTAAGTTTTAGACTTTGAAAAATGGTTTACAAAAAATAAATTTGAATAATTGAGACTTGAAGACACTTTAGGGTGGGAGTGTTACATGTTAAAATTGTAATTTTGATTCGAAACACATTTTTAATTTTCTGCTTCCAAACTATATTTTAGAATGTTTATAAATATTTAGGGCCTACTTCAGAACCTACAGTTAAATTGTTATTAAACATTTTTTTTTTTAATTTTTCTCTAAGTTAATTCATCATAAAGAATTTTTACACGTCTCTAATTAGAGGTACACCTTATAAAAATGTTTTAATAAAATAAGCAATAAGTTTTTAGAACTGGAAAGAAAATTCATGTTAAGTATATCACACAAACGCTTTTCCTACACGCTAAATATAAATTTAAAAAAAAAACCATAAAAATTCAACTCGTAACCCTAAATTGTATTATAGTATACCTAGTCTGTAGGAGTTTTATATTTGAACTACAAATATTTAAAATAATGGTTTTAATTTCTACTAATCGTTAGAAATGTTTGAAAATTATGGACGAAAATGTAAGGTATAATTTTTACGATATAAATAGAAAGTTAATCAACTTTTTACTAAAAGTTTAAAGTTACAATAAAGATTTGTGAACAGGAAATGGATCCAATAAACGGATTTTTACATTTTATTTGAAATTTGACTCTAAAGACCCCAGCGAACAGTGATCTCCTCTTTTAAAATCAATTTCAAAGTAATATGAATTTTATTATTGTTCAAAAACATCAATTCACTTTATAGCTCAACAAAAAATTTTAATTATAAAAAATACTGGTAATCATTAATCAAATTTGTTTACAGCATTTACAATTTAATTTTAAAAATCGGAACTACAACTTCTCTAGAATTAACTTGTAACAAACTTTAATGAGAAATCTTGCTGAAATGAAACTAATCGAAAACTTTTAGTTAAATAGGATATAGGATATCATCTATTGTGATGAATTTAACGAAATAAAATTCAATTAGTACGACACTCGACAGTATTTATTATATTTAATTTTTGACGTTTTACTAATGAAGTTTTAAAATTATGTAAAATTATTTCTTATTTAAAATTTCTATAGTAAATCTTATAAAGTATATCAACCCCTGGTGGTTGAATCCCTTACTACCTTATATTCAATCCAACAAATTGAAATACGACAAAAATTTTAAAAACTGTTACAATATTTTCGGATAAATAATTAAGCAAAACTGTTACAAATTTTTGGGAATTGTAGAAAATATAATTTATTTCATCCGATACAATCTATAATAAATTTATATTAATCATTTTCATTTTATTTAGTTAGCATATTAAATAAGTGTTTAAATTCTATAAAATACGATTATTTTGACGTGCGTGATAACGTCGGTGTGCCTGCAATGCTCGCAACAACGACAGTGACGTGCCGTGACGCAACAAGCGCTGCAGACACCGCACAGGATCGATATTATCCCCCCTTACCTATTTACACCTGTATATGTACATAAATTATTTGTGCAAGATTACAAAAAGTTAAATACAATAAATTAAATTTAAAATATTGTTTCTGAATATTTAGATTTCATTTTTGAACATAATTTTTTAAACATATTATCCAAAAGAAGGAAAATTAGAAAATTATTGATTAATGCAAGCCTTACCAAAACTTTACAACGACTTAGGTACAGCGAATTCTATACTTTCTTTAGAGATTTGAAATTATTCAATAAAATTTTAAAAATTTCGAAAAGTTCTAAAAATATCATAACTTGGAAAATAAAATAGAACAATAATTTTGAAAGTAGCCAAACAAATTATTTCTTTAAAATTTGATGTCTGGATAAAGATTAATGAGTAACATGAAAAATTACCAAAGAAAATACGGAAATTTAGTTATTTTTGATTGATTGGCAGCAAAACCGTCTTGTACAGTAATATTAGTAATTTTTATTGTATAAATAAATATTTATAATAATGAATAAATTTTAATAGTTTTTTAACTACCTCTACGATAATGGGTAATGTAATATAAAGCTTTTTAAAATCTACGTAAATTTAATATGTGTTAAAACTGAATTTTAAATTTAAATTTTTAATTTATTTTATCGAATTATGAGTTTATCAAAACATACAAGCATGGCGCCATATAGTGTTATTTACGAAAAGCTTAGTATAGATTTCTATTGTAAGAAGAATTTTAAAAAGTGAAATATTATTGTTGCCCTTTATTTATGAATCTTATATTTTGTACATTTATTACAAATAATATGGATTTTTAGCGTTAGTTTAGTATAGATCTTCATCAAGACAAAAATGATTGAGAATGATTACAGTTATTGTAGTTGTAGATATTAGATATCCACATAGATGGAACCTCAGGTAAATGCTTTTTGAAATATTTATTGTGTGTCTATTTCCCATTCTAATTTTGGCGTTGAATCAACTTTCATTAATTGAGAAACTTGAAAAAATAACATAACTTTTAGTGATATGTCTATAGAATCCCTATAGTTTAAATGTGTGAAATTTCAAGCCAAAAAGTCCTACTCTCCGATAATAACAATAACAACTTTTATTTCCGACAAATCATAGATAGATTCATCAATACACTCGACGATTCAACTTTGAATTTTTAACAAATTACTGAGAGATTGTATTAACGTTTTCGCACGATATAACACTTCTATGACACTTCTTACAATATTTATCAAGGTAAAATATCTATATAATACAATCAATACAGTTATTAAAAATTTTATGCAGGATTGTAACTCAAGCCAAAATTCTTCGAATGCGTAACACTTGGAATTCAAATTCTCCCAGTAATATGGCATGACTGAAAATGACTATCATGGTATGTACAATGCCTTTTAAAATACAGGTAATTAAAGAAAAATTTTTGAATAGATTCCAAAGCTGATTTTTGGCATCAGTAGATAGGGCACCCATATAATCATTTCATATTTCAGTACATCATTATCGTCAGAAATAACAGAGGCCTGAGGTTAGAGTTCCGTGGAACACAAAAGGTAGGAATGAATGCTTTGAACTTGCACCCCTTGATCTACAAAATGCTGCCTTTTAAAAAGGTATAACTTATACAATTGCACGAATTTGATATGAACTGTTGCATTGCAAACCTCATAAAGTAATCCATAAAAGACGTCGCAAAAGCCTCATTAACATGCGTAATGCACTTCATAAAGCAAGACCAATCAATACCACCAATTACTACATTTATCAGAAAATAGTTTGAATTCTTAAAATCCTAACGTAAATTATTAGAATTTATAAAATTAAGGTTTGCGTTGTTCTGAAACATTAAGAGCACAAGAAAGAGAAGGATGGTGTATATTCCTTTTAACAGCTAGATCAGTTCGAACCAAATTGGCGTAGGACATATCAGCTATTACTAAATCAAGTCACTGACAATGATAACATCAGACCTTAGTCCAAGCACTCCATAAATATTTCGTCTTTTGTTAATTTTAGTTATCCACCCTACATCACTATAGTTCCACACAATTTTGGTCACCGTAAAACACATTTAAAAAACATCAAGCTTGCTGCAAATGCCCTGTATCATTTTTGTATATGTAGGAGTTTAAGAGTGGTCGGAGCATAACAGTTAAGTACGTTGACTGTTGACACGAAATGCCCGGTTCGATTCCGGATAAGGTAAAAACTTTATTCTGGCCGTCTCTTATACAGAAAGGAGGGGGACCCCTACTGTATACGTACTATGTCCCAAGAAAACAGTATTCGCAAAAATGATAAGCAATTGCTCATCATGAATGTTGTCACGACGTCCGAATTCGGGCAAAACGACCAAGAAGAAGAAGAAGGAGTTTTAAACCATTTTGTTACAGAACTTTTTTTTTTCTCTTTTATATCTTTTTGTAAAAAAAAAGTTTTATAAACGGTACTTTATCCAGTAATTTACGCATAGAGTTACCCAAATTATCGCCAGATGTCTGCGGTAGCGAACAAAAAAACATTTGTTGGGACTGGACAGCTTATCCAAACGAATCGGCTCGAACAACAGAAGCCGCTGACCCAAAAATATTTGAAGAGGTCCGGGGAAGAACGATGTAAATCCATTTTTTTGGGAATTTGTATGTTTTCCACAATGTGAACAATAGGGCGCGACGGACCTGTCTCAAAGCATGCTTCATATTATATATTTTAAAATGGGTTGGTGATATGCAACATACCTGCAGTAGGCCTTTTATGGCTTGGAAATTCTTAGAGATTTTGTTATTTATTTTGACTACAGCTGTCCTGTTATTGTTTAGTTCCGTGACTGTGTTTATGTGCTTTTCCTGTTCTGTTTCTGTTTTTCTTTAAAATTGGAGATATGCAGGAGTGTTTCCATTCGTCTGGTACCATACTCTTCCTCTTTTTATGCAGTCCGTATAAATGTCTGCTAGCAATTCCTTAGTCTGACTCGTGCTACACTTTACCAATGCAATCGAGATGCCTCCAGGACCCGAAGCTTTATTGTTTTTCATGTTTCTTTAGAGCTTTGTCAATTTCTTCTACAGTAACATCATTTACTTCTTCTGTATCGTCTTCTAATTTTTGTTCTCAAATACATCTATTTTATATGCATGTCTTTCTTCTAGCAGCAATTTCTGGAAGTATTTCTCTCATTTGCCAATTGTTATCAGAGGCAGATCTGTTCCTTCGTGTTTCTCCTTGTATTCAAAATTATCCTCCAGGCCATTCTACTTTTGGTTCCTCCTATCAAGCTGTCCACTCTTTTGCAAGTGTTTAACCACTTATTATCTTTTGCTTTAATTACCTCTCTCTTTACCTCGGCACGTATCCTTGCATATCTCTTTCTATCTTCGGGGTCATTTGTACTTGGCGACTTATGGAACACTTTCTTCTTTTCTGCAATGATTTTTTCTATGTCTTCCGTATGCCATCTCGATTTGTCCTTCTTGCTTGTTTGATTCTTTTCTCTCAGTGCTTCATAAGCGGCTTCCTGAAGGCAATTTTTTAACATTTTTTTAACAAAGCTTTGTTGTCTTTGTACTAAAGTCTAAGTTTATAGAGAAATTATGTTGAATCCTCAGTCAATGCCTGAGGCCTGAGGTTCGATTGGTTATTTTGGCATGCTATTTGGGAATCCCCAGAGTCCCCTCGCGGTAGTCAGGGAAAGAGCACATATTATGCTCGGAGTAAGAAGTGGTCAGATCCACATTCGGCACCTCGATATACTTTGATGTTATAATGAGTTTTATAGTATTTTTTAGAAAATACACCAACAATGAATCTTGAAATTTTCAAATCATTATAATCTGGATTTGTACAATTTGTGACTAGGAGGAGCCAAAATGTTGCGCAGTAGGGTAAAGTGGGGTAAGTTGACTAGGTTAAGCAAGAATTGCTTTATCAGCGTAACTATTAGGTTTTTTGGAAACTTTTTGCGTGGAGTATCAAGGTGCATGTTTATGCTACATAATACATATATAATCGAAATAAAATATTTATTAAGAATCAAAATTACAATTTTACAAAATGTTGGAAATTAGTCATTTTACCCCATTGGTAGTGTAAGATGACGAACATATTGGGGTAAAATGACTAATTAACAAAAATCGCATATAAACTGCGCTATACCATTAAAATTGCTACATTCTTCGTGCCACCATTTTTGGCAACTGTTTTGCAACAAATCGGTATTCGGGGCATCTTAAACTAAAATAATAATAATTATTTTAATATGGGACAAAGAGTATAATATTTTTAAGAAAAAAATTTAAAAACCATTGAAGGTTATGTTGACTATAACTCGTCAACTTACTCAGGCCATCTTGCCCCAAGAGGTTGTGTTTGATAAAATTGTTGCAAAATAAATAATTCCTTTAGTTATTTTGAAATACCCAGTGTAATCCATATTTTAAGGCGTGTAGCTTAATGCGTATACTAATAAATTATATTCTTACCTTTTAATTTAATCGAAAACACTTATTTTAAAAGGTCGTATTTTATAACTCAACATGTGATTTAACATAAGTACCTATATTGTTAAAAGTAAAAATTGCAATTAGTCATAATTTTCTGCACTACATCGTCTATGCATATGTAGATGGAATCACGAGTAATTATTTCTAATATTATTATTAATACGATTTTAAAGCCGTTAGTATTCTTACCCCCCTCGTCATCTTACCCCAAGTTCCCCTAGATGTGGAGGTAGAACGCGTGATACCCAATTTATATTATTTTAATAAGAGATTTTTATTCCGCTTCTAAAGATACCTAACATTTGATCTTTAGTTCTTTAATTACTGTTAAAAACTCACTAAAAAATTCAAAATAGCACAATTAAAAAATGTTAGTTGCCTTGTTTGAATTTTATTTCAATTATTTTTTCTTGAAAACCAATCATTTCCAACAAGTTATTGAAATAACTTGTGTTTGCGTTCATTGTTAACCAAATTTATTGTAATATGTGAAAGTAACTTTTTGGAAATTATTGGTTTTCAAGCAAAAACAATTGCAATAAAATTCAAACAAGACAATTAAGATTTTTTAACTACGCAATTCTGCATTTTATTAGTGAGTTTTTAACAGAAATTAAAGAACAAAATATCAAGTGTTCAGTGGCGTAGCTAGGTGGACAAGGGCCCCGGTGCATAAAAAAAATCGGCCCCCTCCCCCTTTTTCCACATGTTTGCATTAGAAATTTAAAAAAAAACAGCTCAGGGGGCCCCCAAGGGCTCCGGGGCCCCGGTGCACTGCACCGCTTTGCCCTATGGTAGCTACGCCACTGCAAGTGTTAGGTATCTTTAGAAGCGGAATAAAAAATCTCTTCAAATTGATACCATTTTCATTCTTATCCGTTATGATGGGAAGCAGGAATTAAAGAAAAATCAATTTCCCATGCTAATTTCCGTTCAGATTGGCGGCTGGTCACCCTGTATAGAGATATATGTGTACATATTTTAAATATTTGTTTTTAACCTATTTTTAGGAGATTGTGTATGTAAAAAAAACATTTATTGTCGAAGTCAAAATCGTTACCTAACAAATTAAAAACAATTAATCTAAAAATCCCCCCCCTGTATACGTTGGCTATACGCTATCTATTTACCGAAGCGTCAATTTTCTGTTGTTCGAAACGTGCAGAACTAACATCACTTTTCCCCCTATATAACAACCACGCCGGTTACGAGTAGTAGCCGTCGTGGTTGTTGGCTTGTATGTAATTAGCATTTCGAAAATTAGATATTAAACATTAGAAGAGATGACACTTGATGTTCTATCGGAGTCACCAATTTAAAGAGATGGTGTTGTCCTGAAGAGATGTTCCTAGATCTGAATTTGAACCCTGAAGTAGTTATTAATATTATGAATACCTATGCGCGTGCTAATGCTGTCGATGTAAATAATAAAATAATTCTAGCTGCAATACACTTATTAATTTGTAAAGTAAAAAATTTCAAAAATTTTGATATAATTATATGAAAAGTAAACTAATGTGCCCTCTGCCTAATATTTTTTTAAATAATATTTGTTTCAAACTGTATTATAATAGGCAATTTTAGTAAATTATACAAGGAAATGAGATTTAATTCAATGAAGTATTGATTCCTTCGTATTTAATTTATAATCAATAAGTTATGAAAAATTAAGTCGTATCATTAATATAACAATTAAATGTTGTTCGTTATGTATTACAATATTAATTTGACAAGCATTTTAAATTGTACATGAGAATGAGATAATGCAGATCTCAGTTTTGTTTGGTGCTGCAGATCTGCTAGCATAAAATCTAAATATAACTAACGAAAATCTCAGTTGTGTTCACAATTAAAAATTAAAGATCAAAAATTTAATCTATCGGCGTTAATAAAACATAAAATGTTTGATTGCAATGATTGATTGCATTATGCAATAAGAACTGAGTAATAAAATCAAATGCACACTATAGTTTATTCAAAATAAATTATTTTCAAAGTTTTATTCGATTACAATGTGTATATTTAAAAATCAATGTGTGCGCGACTAAAACGATGTCAGATCGATACGATAAACGGCATACTATGATTGGTTGAAGAAAATCAATATAGGTAGACCGATTTTATCGATTTTCATGAAGCATATCTGCAACTCCCTAATAGCATTTTTGTCGAGCGTGTTGAATCAAATACAGCGTTTTCTAGTGAATATCGCTTGTTAAAATTGGTAAATATGATATAATTAATTACTTAATTCTGTTATTAAAAAGTTGAATGTATTATTAATTTTTTACGCATAAGATTTATGATTTATATTCCCAATCTGTTTGTTTTTTATTTTATGATCATATTCTTGCATGTGCACGACGATCTATATAAGTTAGCAGTATTCCATAGGCTTGTTGTAATGAGTTGCGCCATAAAAGTTAACACTTTATCCTAAAATGTACGTTGCATTGTAATAAAATAAAGATTATCGATAGAATCAAGTAGATTCTAAAGTTTTAAACTATTTAGAAGTGAATTAATGATTGCAAACTTGATCATTTTAAGCATAATTTCCTGTCGCCCACCTTTTTACTACGCCTATGATAAATTTGAACGAGAAACGACAATTTAATTTCAGAAACGCTCATAAAATATTAATGATATTCAATTTATGAATTTTATCATTTTAATAATCGCTTTTCGTACTTCAAGCTAAACGATCCACTACTCAATAGTTTTATTGTTTACCTGGTTAAATAGTTTATGCAGATTACTGGAAGAATAGTTTCAAACTAAATTAGATTGCATTACGTTCCCTACTAGCAAATTGGAACTCAATAAAAATGGCGATTTTTTAACATTGGATATTTTACAGATGTAAAAATGGCCGATTTAACAGAAAATTATCAATTGAAATGGCACTCATTTGGATCTCATTTACATTCCTGCGTGACGGCATCTCTTCATAAAGAAACATTTACAGATGTTTTTCTTCATACGATGGATGGTCATCAAATTTCAGCACATCGATTTGTTTTATCAGCAAGCAGTCAATATTTACATGAGATATTAAAAAAACAACAGAGAATAAATGCCAACCTACCTTTGTTGATTATTTTACCTCCAGAAATAAATTACAGAACCATGAAAACTTTAATACAATACATGTACAGTGGAGAAACAACAATTTCAAAGGATATTTTGGAAAATGTTTTAAGGGGAGGTGATTTGCTAAAAGTTAAAGGGTTATGGAGACCAGAAGAAGAAAGGCAACAAGAAAAACAGTTGTCAGAAAAAGATACTTCAAAATTTAGTACTACAACACATAGCAAAACCCCAAAGATTAAACTTGTGGATTACAAACACAACAAAAATATTACAATTAATTCTAATAAGAAAGAAACCCTCAAAACTTCAACTACTACTACCCCTGTAAATCAAACTAATGCAAGAATGATTGAAATAAACCAAGAAGAAATTGGACAAAGTGTAGAAAGTTCAAATGCCAATTTGTTGGTTCAAAGTAGCCAATTAAGCGCACAGGAATTCAGTACCAATGATTCTATTGCAGAACATGCTTCTTCCTCAGACGACAATTTACAATTTTTAGTGATTAAAGAAGAGCCCATAGAATGGAGCGAATTGGAAAATAGTGAAATGGAGATGATAGACGAGAGTGAAATGTTTCAAGATGAGATGACTATTAAACCAGAAGTAATTTTAGATGATTCCAACGACAATTCCGAAGAATTATATTCTCCTCTCACATGCGAACTGTGTTCAGAAACATTTACTTTACCTGCAGAGTGGGTTCGCCATATACAAACACATACTGATATGTTACCTGCTAAACGTCAAAGAAGAGGAAAATCAACAGTAAGTATAATTTTGAGTTCCCATCCAATTTTTTAACAATTTAAAAAAATTTAGAATACATTTTGGGATATTTTGTATTGGAATTTTAGCTATTTTCTTTACAGTTGAATAAAAGAATACATTTTTAGGTAAATGTTCAACAAACACTATGCTAAATTTTTTTAATCCATTAGAATAGCAAGAGTGCTTACAAACAGGTTCGATCAGATTCTAATCAAATTTTAATCAAGATTTTGTTACAAAATTCCGAAAATGTTTTCAATTTTATCCATAGTAAATTTATATTATATCAAGGGACTAAAGTGCATCATGCAAATGAACTCATAAAGTTTGGTATTTTATTAAATTTGATGAATATTTCTTGAAAAAGAAACCTCGGATAAGGGCATTTTATTTTATAAAAATTTAATTTTCTATCTAACTATCCCTTTTTTGTAATGACGTTATCGACCTTTTTTTAAGTGGCAAATTAAAAATTAGAAATGTAACCAGAAAAATTAAAAATTGTTGATAAGGAAATAAAATTATAAATAACAATCAAATTATCTTCTATGTTTGATAAAATGTCAACCTTCTTTATGTCTTCAGCATGTCCAATTTCTCGAAATATACATAAAAAGAATTTCAAAAATTTGAAAAATGCCCTTGCATCAATTTACAATAGGTAGTACAATACAATATTTTATTTTTATAATTTATTTTTATAAAATAAAATCGAGGAGGTTTTTCCAAAAAACCATTCATTGCAATTATTTGTTTATTTTACTCCACAAGGGATTAATAATTGTCGTTATTTTAAAATCTTTCTATTCGGAATTAATCAAAGATTAAAAGTGCCACTTTTAGATTGAATAATTTGACTGTTCATTTTTTTTTTATTATTTTGAAATTAAAATTACATAGAGTAGCGTCACTTTGTAATAACTGGGCGGAGCTAATGTCCAGAAACGAAAATTCGTCCTGTCCTCCATATTTGCAACGAAGAAGTGTCAAGTTGAATTAAGATGCGATTTTAAAGACGGTACTAAACCTTTTCCAAAACAAAAGACACCCTTTTGAAACCAATGAAATATTAATTTCTTTCTTGAAAGAAGCTTGTTCGTAAACTTAGGAGAACAAGATTGTACACTCAGGATGGGTTGTACCAGGTACCATCGTCGGATAAACCTCGTTCAACTTTGAACTCAGTTCAACAACGGTTCAACCAATCAACATGGCGAAATACGGGGATTTTATTTAACCATGTTAATTAGTTGAACTGAGTTCAAAGTTGAACGAAGTTTAACCGACGTTGGTTTATTTTAAAGCAATTTATTTTGAAGTTTTATGTCTTTTTGAGATATTTTCCATGTGAACTAATTTTTGAAATGGTGAGAATATATTTATCTTAACAAAAATATTTTAATTACTTTGAGATGATTTCAGTTTAGTTTAACCTTAGATCACTAATCATTCGTCTCACAGACGAACAGACTCGGAAAGCATTCGACATCTATGTATATTTCCGAACCTTCCCCCCCCTCTCAGTACCTTTCTAAATCAGCAAATTAATGACCCACGCGTACGCACATTGCGTGTGCATGTCAATTTAATCTATCTATTTTAAAATAAACACACGGATGTGATGTGGAAGCACTTTTCCGAGAGGTCGTGAAGTATGTCATTACGACAGTACTAAATGTGTTGAGGATAAACCTTCAATCAAGACCCTTCGCGAAGTCAAAATGGCGCAACTTAACTAGTTGCCAAGAATTGTAAAAATTCGAAAATAAGTCAATTATAACCAAAATACAACAACGACAGACATGTTTCGATCTTGTTAGATCTCATCAGTGACGTACAGTTGTAAATTTGGTTATAAATTGACTTTAAGTACAACTGTACGTCACTGATGAGATCTAACAAGATCGAAACATGTCTGTCGTTGTTGTATTTTGGTTATAATTGACTTATTTTCGAATTTCTATCTATTTTGTTAGTTTGTGAGACTCAGGTCTGTAGCCAGAGGGGGGGCACGTGCCCCCCCTAAATGTATTCAATTTAATTGCGAACCACCGAAAATTTTACAAAAGGCATTTTACAAGTGCCCCACCCCCAAATGAAATCCTGGCTACCTATAAAATATATCAAAATATGATTAATGATCTAGGATCTAGGGTTAAATTATTTATTTTCTCTAACAAAGAGAGCCCACCACCTCGTCATCATCGATTCCATCACAAGCTTGACTAGAAATGAGAGTGACGTAAATGGCAGCGCACAACGGCCAAGCGTTTGGAAAATAAACGGGCTCTCCTAATTAGGGGGGGGGGGAGAAAATTTCAGACGTCTTTTATGGATTTCTCGAATTTAGTTTTTTTAAAGAATAATTTTGTGGTCAATATAATGTATAATCCAGTTATAAGTTCAACAAAATACCTTAAGTGTCGTCCATAAAAGACGTCAATTTTATCTCCCCCCCCCTAGTTAGGGGAGTTTACATAGTTCCAAATAAACATCCCCGTGCGGAAACTTTCTATTTTTTTGGATTTTTTCAATTTCTACCATACTTACGCCCCCCCCCTAGTTAGGGGAGTTTACATAGTTCCAAATAAACATCCCCGTGCGGAAACTTTCTATTTTTTTGGATTTTTTCAATTTCTACCATACTTACGCCACAAATGAACCGAAATAATGCATATTCATCGTAAAAATTGAAAAGAAGCAAAAGAAAAAGTTTGGGCACGGGGATGTTTATTTTCCAAACGCTTGGCCATTGTGAAACTTGACGAAATCGGTGATGACAAGTAGGAAGACTCTCTCTCATAGCAAGTTTAAAATATTTTCACTTTACTATTTTAAATTTAAAAAGATCAGGTCCGAACTTTTGAAATATAATAAATTATTTATCAACTTTTCAAATTGTTATAAATGTTTTACAATGTAATAATTCACTACCCATGTCTGGGTAGCACTGCTGGAGTGGATTGGCTATCAGATCATAAAACTCAAAAAGATTAAAAAAAACATTAGCACAAAAAAAAACAATAAGGCGGGCAAAAAAATGTTCAGACTTTTTTCGTGGAGGTGAGAACAAACTTTTTAGAATATGCAAAATAAAAAATATCGGACGATTTTAAATTGATATTTAAAGCTTTTAGAATGTTTTATACAGGGTGTTCCTATCCAAAAACTGTATAATTTCTTGTTCAAAAATTGATATAAATTATTATCTTGTAAACATAATATAAAATTGATAAATTAACAAGTTAAAAACAAAAAATTTATATCTCATTAGCTAATAGGTTATTATTACCTTCCTCAGATGTTTTAATTTAGAAGATTTTAATTTATTATGAGATACAAATTTTCTTGTGTTTTAGTTTAATATTTGAAGCTATATAAATATTTAATATATCCTTAATATTTTTAGAATTCTCAAAGTTCGGATGAATTTTACGATTTACCCACAACAGTATAAAAGAAGTGCACCTAAATAATGCTAATGTATTTTTAATAAAATTTAGGAATATTGTAGGATAACTAGGAGGCCTGTAATTTATGCGCATATTAGTTAATTTTTTTTTAAATTCGTGTTTAATTTTCAGGAAGATGAAAATGCTGCAACTTTTCCTCCACTAAAATGCGATATGTGCCATCAACATTTCCCAACGCCTGCAGAATGGGTGAGGCATATACAAAATGCCCATACAGAATTTGAATTGCGTATATCTAACAAATCCAGTCTAATGAAGCCAATACGAATCAGTCGACACTTTGGGACATCTCATAAAATATGTGGTATATGCAGTAAAAAGTTTCCTTCTCATGCCTCCATGCTAATACATAAACGTACTCATACAGGTGAAAAGCCGTATATGTGTGAACATTGCCAGAAAGGTTTCAACGTAAAAAGTAATTTGTTGAGGCATTTACGTACCTTACATGACAGAATCATAAATTCCGATGAAATTCGAAGTAAGGAAGGTGATGTTAGTGGAAACAGCAGTACTTAAATTTAAAATATTATAGTACAAAATATATTTATATTTTTATATAAAACTTATGTGAAAAATTAATATGTAATAATTAATTATGTAACATTGTAATATATTAGACCGTTTAATCAGTTATTTACTAATAGTAATAAGTGAAATTAAAAAGTCATGACATACAAAAAAATTTTAAACCAAACAATTTTTGTATTATAATTAAAAATTTAAAATCTTACATAAAAATGAAAAAAAAAAATTTCTTATAAAATGGAATTAAGTAATTTTCTATTTACATAAACGATTAAAACAAAAACATTTTAAATTGCGATAAAAGTACAAAACTAAAAGTGGGTAAATTAACCAACTGTTCGTTTCGCAGCAGCAATAGCTTTATTCCAGTTTATTTTGTCCGATACAAATGGTCCATTATGTACGATATGAATTTTCATTGTAGGAACAAATTTTAAATGTGGCACCAACTAAATTAAAATTAAAGGTTACAAAGTTTCTGCTAGAAAACACATTGACTTACCTTTGGTGTAATAAAAAAATACTGTGAAGTGTTTGATTGACTTGTTGCATCGACCAATATTTCAAATATGCGCCGTTCATTATTGGCATCCATACCTTGATTGATCTCATCAACACATCGGAAAGGTACTGGAGTCAGTTCTTGTAAGGACAACATGTAAGCTGCAGTTGCCACAGCTCTTTCTCCACCACTTTGAATAACATTATTTAATTCTTGGAGGGGCTCAGCATCTCGATACTTTACTTTAATGCTTAAACCATATTCAGCAAAGTTTTGTTCATTTTCACCTAAATATTTTAAATTTGTAAATAAAAAATTAAAATTCCTTTTCACAAAAATATTTTACCTTTACAAATACTAACTTCTCCAGCACATCCCATGTGATTAAATGCAGCACTAAAATTTTTATTAATTTCGTTTATCAATTCTTCCAATGGCTGTAACCATTCTAACTTCAAATTTTGCATTTCTGTATTAACTTGATCAAATCGACTGCCTGCATTTTCTATTAAGTCTTGTAGATTAGCAATCTGTTGTAGCCTGGTTTCATATTCTTGCAATTCACCAATATCGGCAGTATTTAAACAGTCAATTTTAGCAATAATGTGTTCCTTTTCACCTTCAAGTTCTTCTAAATTATTTGGCAACTTATCATAAAGATCACGAAATTGACGGAACCCCTTATCTGCTGGTGTGCAACCATTTGACAATTGTTTTGCTGCATTGAGCGCTGCTTTTCCTTCATTTTTACACCGAACAAACTCATCTTCAATACGAGCTAAAGTTGCTTCGGCAGTTTGACACAAACGCTTAATATCATGAGACCTATTTTCCAATAAAGTCACTTGTTTACGAGTTATACCTAAATTTGTTTTATCCAATTCTGATTCAAACAGCAAACTCGAATATTTTTTAAGGGACTCCTTAATTTTACCTTGAAAATCCACCAACTTTTGAGTTGACCTCTATAAATTTAAAATTAAACAAAATAAATAAAAATTAATATTGGGTTCTTGCCTTAATTTCTTGATCAGATTCTCTACGAACTTGCTCTACGGTAGTGTTATCTCTTTGTATATTTTCCAACTTGTTACGTGCTACACGAATTTTACTATCGAGATTTCTTAAATAATCGAAAGATGCTTTTAATTGAAGCAAGTTATCTCGTAATTGACCCTGTTTTTCATTGAACTGAGCTACCTAATAAATAAAAACTGTTAACATTTTGTTAAATTTGGTTTAAATCCTTTAAAAAAGCAAGCATACATTGTTGGTATAAGTAACTGAAAGTTAGAAAAAAAGTGTTCACATACTTGTACATCCAGTGCTTTAAGTTCTTCATTACACTTATGACATTCATTACGAACATCAAAAATTTGTCCTCTAATATTTTCCAAACGTTCTGCATCTAAAGTGATTTCCAAACTTCCACTCGAAGAAATACCCATTTGCCGGGTACTTTTCTGGCCGGTATATCGCGAATAAGATGAAGTAAAGTGATACTTATCTGAAATAAACTAAGGTAAAACAACTTTGTTTGAATACATTTCTAAATACGTACCACTGAAGAAGTTGGTAATTTGTGGTGGAATATTTTCATAGTGTTGATTAGTAAGTTCATTACCAATTGGAATATTGTGGATATGGTAAGTTCTGCACAAATACTTCATAATTGGTTCTGGTCCAGTAAATAACGAATGGGAATAAGCAAACATACCATACTGCCTTAATTCCTCAATGGGAATTTTTGGTTGAAATGAATACAGTCGAGTTTCATCATTGGCAGAATGAAGGATATTCACCTTCAATTTTTGTTGCTCACGGAGAGAACGAATTAGCAAATTCATGTCTTCTTTTAACACACATGTAAATGCCACTCTATCTCGAAAAGGAATAATATTTTCGATAAATATGGCATGTCGCGGATTCAGCACATTCAACTAAACATGAAAAAAGAAATTGCAGAAGTTACATAGGATTTTTACTAAATACTTATGTTTCAAAATAATTTCACTGACAAAATCGATAAATTTAATTGAGACACTTTTTGTGCAAGCACTATCCTATAAAATAAAATAAATTGAAGTGCTAGAGGAGTCTACTATAATTACGAATTTAGGAGACTTTCAATTACCTTTATCACATATTCCCTGATTAAAAATTTTCTAGACTTTTAGAAACTTGATAGAACCAGAAAACCAAAGCTGTTTTAACAAAAATTAGTTTTGTTCCTGTTATCTTGGCTTTTATACCGCTGAGCGGTTTACCAGTTCGCAAACGCTAGCCGATGCTGGCGTTTGCTTTTTAGCATTTTAAATATGTTTTTACCTATGCCGAGTCGCTAGCCCGACGAAGAACCCACACTTCGTGGGGAGAGACGGCCAGAATACTTCACCCGGAATCGAACCGGGCATTCAGAGTTCATAGTCAACTTGCTTGACCACTATGCTCTGACCGCCTCATTTACAAATTAGTTTTGTAAATATAAAATTAAATGACTGGATTTTATTGTATCAAATTTGGTAGTACAGATCACTCATTTTTAACTGACAAGGGGAAGGCCAACTTTGGTCGTCACAGATCTGCACCACTATCTTTATATCTTTACAACCCAATTAGAACGTCACTTCATGAAAGTTTAACGACCCGGAATTCAGAAAATTTTGTGAAAATAATTTTTAAGGAGCAATGTAAAATTAAAGCATTGGTAGTTCAAATGCATTTAATTATTATTTCCTTCCTAAAAAATCAGTCGACAACTGCTCGACATAACCTTAGATTTACCCATTATTTTATTTATTAATTTGAGCATTATATCTTTGCTTTGTGATGTAACAGCTTGCAATCCTTTTTGTAACAGCACAAAGTTTACAAATACAACATGTAATAATGGTTACACGATAAAGGAAAAAAGAAATTTAAAAACTCATACTGGTGAGAAACCGTTTGCCTGTAAAATTTGTGACTATAAAAATGTGCTCAAAAATCATCTTTAAAGGATCATTTAAGAACTCACACAGGAGAAAGGTCATGGGCTTGTGAGTCTTGTGCCTATAAAATGTGTACACAAATCAAATTTAAAACGACATTTAAAATCTCATAATACCATAACTGCGATATAAACAACACAATCAGTAATACTTTGATTGTAATTATAATTTGAACGTCGTTCTTGACACATTCCACTTCTTGATTATCAATATCTTTAAGTGTGCATTCAGATTGTATGCAATGTGGATACAGTAAAACCAAAATTAAGCATTATTTATGTCACAAATCTTACAGGCAAACGGTTTCTCACCAGTATGAGTTTTTAAATTTCTTTTTTCCTTTATCGTGTAACCATTATTACATGTTGTATTTGTAAACTTTGTGCTGTTACAAAAAGGATTGCAAGCTGTTACATCACAAAGCAAAGATATAATGCTCAAATTAATAAATAAAATAATGGGTAAATCTAAGGTTATGTCGAGCAGTTGTCGACTGATTTTTTAGGAAGGAAATAATAATTAAATGCATTTGAACTACCAATGCTTTAATTTTACATTTCTCCTTAAAAATTATTTTCATAAAATTTTCTGAATTCCGGGTCGTTAAACTTTCATGAAGTGACGTTCTAATTGGGTTGTAAAGATATAAAGATAGTGGTGCAGATCTGTGACGACCAAAGTTGGCCTTCCCCTTGTGAGATATTTCGGAAACTTAGAGGTAAAATTGAGTTAATATGATGAAGTAAAAACCATTTAAAGGTTTCAATTGATATGATTATTAATTACTAACTAAACTATAAATAACTTAAGTCAAAAATTATATATAAGTATTTCTTCATGTTTTCTGTACTAAAAGTCCGAAAAATCTCAAAAAATTCAGAAAAATAAAAAATGACCCTAGAAATAATATAAAAATAATAAATTTTTAAAATTCGTTCGCAATTAAATTCAAAAAAATTAGAACTTTGCTACTACTCTGAAAAAATTTGACATCACTCTTCTTTGGAATCCCTACAAGTTAAAGCAAAAAGCATCTCGAAATTCCGCACGTTACACCTTCAAAAATTATGAATTTTGAATGTGATTTAAGTACATGAATGTTAGGAACAACTGGTAATAAGCTCCATAGCCTAGTTATTCGAGAGCTTGGCTTATGTACTGTGGATCATAAGTTCGTCTCACGATTCTGGACATTTTTATTCAAACTTATTAGTTTTAAAATGATCTAGGGGAATTCTAGGAGAGTTGGACATCACGAGAAAAGATGGGCTTTCATTCATAATTTAAATTAATCATTTCCAAATTACTCTTTCATTGTATTAATGCTCATAAATTTTAGTTTATGTGATTTCTTTTGTTACTAACAGATAGACAGAGACAAACCTGGGATTCTATTAAAATTATAATTATCTATATTCTATATAAATCATATCCACCCCAAATTCCACTGATTTTTTTTTAATGTCACCCCTGTATTTTTGTGAGTCATTTTATAGATTTCTACTTACTATAATTTAATTTAATCCAAAACTCATGAAACTTTTAGATAAAATTAAACTAAATTTGCTAATGGAGTTTCTTTTTTCTTATTTTAATTTCCCCAAATTGTAAAATTAAATTCCCAAACTATCCATAATATGCATATTTGAAAGATATTAAACTCCCCCACTTTTCCAGAAAAATGAGAACGCCTTGACAAGTTCAAATGATACAAAATTCAAATAAATACCTCTAAAACCATAGGTTCGTAGATCTCTCCTTTAAACAAATGTTTGTTGTACCGCAACCACTGCACTGCTGCATAGGCATCACTATCGTTTCTTTGTAACCACTCCAATCGTTGTTGCTTAACATTTTCCAACTTTTGCAAGTCATTTTCATATTTTCGTAACTCGTAAGACTTATTAGTTTTCTCTATTTCCAGACTATTTTTTTTATTCATCAGTTTGTTAATATTACCGGAAATGCTTTTTAAGTTTTCGTTAGCCGCTTGAATTTTTTCCTTTCTTACATTTTCTTCAAAAGATTTGATCAATTACATCACTAGACATATTTATTTTATAACTTACCGTCACCTTGTCGTTCCAGCACCTCAAGTTTACTGCTATGTAAGTTAGCAATTTCGTTGTTAATAAGAGCAACTTCTTCTTCTCTTCGTTCAATTTCTCTAACCTTTGAACTCACGTCACCCAAAATTCGAGTTACAGTACGCCGTAAATCTCCACATTTATCTAAATTGCTCTGAACTGAATTTTCACTCTGACGAATATCTTGATCCTAAAATACAAAATATGAGACCAGACAAATAAAAAACTTGAAAAGCAGACCTTTGCAGCAACACTTCGTTGGATATTATTTACAGCCTTTTTAGCATTTCCTAAAGCATTCTCTATTGGTTGAAACGATTCCTTGTGCTTATTATATATATCTTTAGCTTTCTTCCTGTCTTCTTTAAGTTCTTCAATTTTAGCAGCAACATCTTCATATTTTATCCATGCAGCTTTCCTCTCAACATGTTCGATCTGTTTCATATATTTGTCCTTTTTCTTTAAATTTTGTACCTTTCCCTCGATTCTTACATTAGCATCGTGGAGTTCCTGCAATTTCTGTTTATTTTTTTCCGTTGAAACTTCCAGTTCTTTGTGCTGATCGCGAATTTTAATCAACTCCATTTGTTTTTCTATCAAATCATCCCTACAAATTGCAATTTGAGTTTGTTGCAGCAATTGCTGCTTATTCATTTTGGCGAAATCTTGAACACGATCTTGTGGTAGAAACTGACATAAATTATCAACTTGTATGTTGAATTTCTTTATGGAACTTTCCATTTCTTTTAGCGATGCCTTTTTTCCATTTAAATGCCATACAGATTTATCGTTCAAATCAAACGATCTCTGAATTACAATGGCACCGTTTCCCTTCTCACTTTGTAGATGAATTTCTATCTTCGCTTCATCGCAGTTATGTTTAACATATTCTGATATCTAAAATAATGCTTTAATTTTTATCATAACAGTAAAACAACCAGAAACATACCTTTGTGCCACGACCGACTGTCTTTGGATTACCACCAAGTCCCAATATAATTGCAGCAACAATAGTAGATTTTCCAGTTCCATTTGGACCTATTATCATATTTAAATTAGGTCCCGGTATCATTTCAACATAAGTGTATGTTCTACAAATTAAAAAAATTGTCAAGTGTTAGTCATAATCGTGTTACAATATTCTTCAACTTACACAAAATTTGTAACAACAACTTTGATAATTGAGCCTGCTTTAAACATTTTAAATGCCACTACATAACAAAAATACCAAAAAGTAAACACTAAACAAAGTATAAAACTTGGGTTAACGGCAGCACAAAACGGCAGTTAAAGTATAAATTTTTGACAGAAAACCGCCTACTAGAAAATACGAATACAGCCGATTTCACTAAAGTACTGTTCACCGGTTCACTGTGTTCATAGACAGGATGCAAGGAAATAAATATTACCAAACCAAAGTAACCAATCACTGCAGGTGTTTCAAAAATTCCTAAATATTATTTTTCTAAAAATTAACCCAAAAAATTGAATCAGAAAACTAGTTTTGACACCAGTCAGCCCCCTTTTGACACCAGTCAGCCCCTTTTCTGAAAGTGTAATTTTTTATTGTTCACAATAAATTCATAATCTTAAAAAAAATTTGATTTTTCAAAAAAAAATCACCGCAAATAACACAAAGATTTCGCACGATTTTGCACGAACCCCTATTATTTTAAATCCCATTATTTAATTATGCTCAATTGTTCTCAAAAGAATTTGTTTAAATTTTGCAAAAAGAATAACCGCAGAAAATGCGAAATTAGATTTTGCGTTTGCTCCGTTTTTATAAAAATGCAATTTTTTTTATTGTTTCCAAGTTTTCCTAAAGATTAAAATATAAAATATGGTTTGAATTATCGTGGTTTGAAAATGTTTCTGCTTGATTTAGTTTTTAGCAACTTATTATTATAATGCATTGCGAATCATATTGCGAATCATAATTTTGCATACACTATAAAAATACAAAATTTGAGTCAATCAGACCTGATGGGAAGCCATGCCAAACGTGTTTTGAAATTCATTGAGCAAACAACGTTAAAATTCAATAATCAGTAATTTTTGTCATTTATTTCATCAATTTGTAAGTAAATTTTTTATATGTACCTACTACTGGGATCCCGGCAGGTAAAAGTACTTTCCGTAATCCCGGGATTTAAGACCGGGACCCCGGGAATTCTTCATACCTACTCAATATTTTAAATTAAAATCCAATTGAATTTGAATTTTTGTGTTTTAGTTTTTAGTTGGTATTTTATTTTAATTGGAAGTACCAAGTACCACAAGCAGTGGCGTAGCTAGGGTAATTTGCGCCCGGAGACAAGACACAAAATCTGCGCCCCTTCTCGTATCGAGAGTCTGGAGACTCACTGGGGCCGGAGTTTATTTAACTCATTTTTTCATTTTGGCGCCCCCTAAGCTGTGGCGCCCAGGGACATATGTACCCCCCTGCCCCCCCCCTAGCTACGCCTCTGACCACAAGTACCAACTAACCCAACTTCTTTGGATTAGTAAAATATTAAATCGTATAAGGATAACCCCCAATTTCATAACATTTTTAAGAACTGTTAAAGTTAAATGGATGAATTATATTGGTCTATTAGTACCAACGGACGTTTTCTATTGGTTAGTTAAATTTAACGCATTTTAAAAATTTTATAAAACCGGGCGTAAGTAAGTATGTTACCAATATGATTGAATCTTTATGAATACCAGTGATAATATTTATTTTAAGCATTATGTGGCATTATGTCATCAGATCGAGAGAAGATTTCTATTCTGAAGGCAAAAATGTTCCGTAAATCATCACTTAAAAATGATGATGATGTTAAGAATATCATAAAAGAAATAAATTATAATATCTTTAAAGTAACTGGAAATAGATAGAAAACAGGCCCGTAGCTAGGGGGGGGGGGCACGTGCCCCCCCAAAATGTATTCAATTTAATTGAACCACCGAACATTTTACAAAAGGCTTTTTACAAGAGCCCCCCCCCCCCGAAATGAAATCCTGGCTACGGGCCTGATAGATAATACAGGGATGTTAACGTTACCGTTAACGCATTAATGAACATCCCTCCGCATTAAGGCGAAGCATCACCACGTGACTAAATATTGGTGTAAAACGTTCTTTAAAAAGATTTGTTAAACATGTTTTTCAAGAAATATTTAGATATTTTTGGAATTTTAAAAATTCAGCTTCGTAGCTCAATAGAATGATCGTTTCTGTAAACTAAAGTATTACAATAATTGTCTTTATTACTACATTTGAAAATAAATTTGACATTCCTTTTTTTGAAAATTCTGAATATTAGAATTCGAGATTTCTTTAATATCGTATTACTAAATAGAATTACCAAAAGTTGACAGTATCAAGAAACAATTATTCTATTGAGCTACGAAGCTGAATTTATAAAATTCCAAAAATATATAAACATTTCTTGAAAAACATGTTTAACGAATCTTTTTAAAGAAGGTTTTACACCAACGTGGTGATGCTTCGCCTTAAGAGCAATGTCCAGTGGTACCCCCCTATACAGTGTGAATATTTGTGTTTTCTGTCATTTATTTCGAGGACGTTACAAAAATTTAAATAATTGCTAGCATTACAAAATCTTTCAACACTTTTTTATATAAACACCCTAAAGGAAGTTGATTTATTTATTTGAAAACCATGTTATTCGAAAATTAGAACATGGGAATCTCCCCCCCCCCTTCCAACCGTAGTTTTCGAATTACACGATGTTCAAATAAGTAAATCAATTTCTTTTAGCGTTTTTACATAAAAAAAAGTTGAAAGATTTTGCAATGCTAGTAATTATTTAAATTTTTGTAACGTCCTGGAAATAAATGACATAAAACACAAATATTTACACTGTATATGGTTTATTTTTTATAAAGATTCGGTCATCATTAACCCTACGTTCGGGGAGAAGCTACTTTCGTAACTAAGTACACTTCTTTTTTTCCTTCTTTCGAGCTTCCAGTCGCTTCCAAACGCTTTGGCTCACTAGTAAAATATTTGTAGCGTTTCTAACGATTGAAAGGGGCGGAGCCAAAGCGTTTGGAAGTTCGAAAGAAGGAAAAAAGAAATGTTTGGTAGCATATTAAGTAGCTTCTCCCCGAACACAGGGTAAGTGGTAAGAGTGAATTTTATTTGATTTTAAGGTGGCCGATTTCTATGGGGATTTTCTACTTAACCAGAATTTATGTAACCCCCACTGCATTTCAATAATACTATCGCCAAAGCTACGAAAATTTTACAGGTTGTTCCTCAAAGCTTCCCGTGAACATATTGAAATATGAGACAATTATGTGTATTAGTTTTCGCGTAATGATGAGATTTCGCATACGCATGCGCAATACGCGTCATCGCCTTATTTATTGAATTATCAATGTAATAATTATCTTATACGCCTCATATTTCAATATGTTACACAGGAAGCCTTGAGCAACAACCTGTAAAATTTTCGTAGCTTTGGCGATAGCATTATTGAAATGTAGTGGGGGTTACATAAATTTTAGTTAAGTAGATAATCCCCATAGAAATCGGCCACCTTAAACCTTAGTGACTGGACAGTGCGGAGTGCGCAGTTAATGTGGAGGGAGAACGCGTGACACCAAATTCTATATTGTGGTTAACACGGTGGTTAACACCAACATAAACCGAATATAAATCGAAATGACGAATATGCGTTTCTGCGACGCAGTCACTACGAAAAAAATCTGATGTGACACAACACATGACTTTCCCATTTAAAATAAAAGAGGTTTCAGTGGAGGGATTTCAACCAAATTCTAATCAGTTATTTACACCGTTTGTTGAAATTAGTATGCAAATTTTCTAGTCAATTGGTACACGCGTTTGGTCGTAACGGTAGTCGAAAAAATGTCCATACACACATCCAGGCATTGTTCCAAAATTCGTTCACGATTAAAATTATACATTTGAATCGAATTTCAAATGTGCTACTGTAAAAATTGTTTCAGTGTTCTGCGCCTTTTAAATATTCCATATCTACTAAATTTATAAATAATTGAGCGGATTCAGGGCTCAATTAAATAAATTCCTGAGTTAGTGGCAGTGTACCTTTAATAAATTAAGGGCGATCGTAAGTATATTCATCAAAGATGAGATTAAAAATTTGCCACACAAATACCAGACTCTTACACTATTAGTACTCAATTCCCATGATACTATAACATTTATTCCATTGCATTTTTAATAAAATAAATAAATTAGTAGATTTACATTTAAGAAATCTATGTCACTCACAAGCTATAGTCCTCTAAGAACATTGTACAATAATTGTCTGTAACTATGCTTTCAAAAATCATTAGAATTTCTGATGAAATGATAATAATTGGTTAAGAGCGCTCCGGATTACGCGACTTTCTCTGTCTACGTAGGGAACGTTTAATTAGATTTTTATATAAAAAAAGTTAATTTTGCTTTTGCTATTTCATTTTTAAATGTATTTTGAATCGTGGATACTCTTTCAAATTTGAAAAAAAAAATAATTTTTTTTTTTTTTATTGAATTTAATATTATTCGAAATAATATTGAGTATCCACTATTTGTCTCTATATATTATGAATAATAGATCAAATTGTTTACATAAAATATTTGCGTTATAGCCTACAGAAGTTCCTTTCGTAATCAAAAGGAAGGCGTTTGATTGGTTTTCGACTGAGAAAGTCACGTGATCCGGAATGCTCTTAATAATTATGGTGATTTCTATATCGCTGTATATTTTAAAGTATTCAACGAAATAGCTTCAATTTTCTTTACTGCCAAATGGTAACTATGCAGATTCCAAAAATAAAAGAAAATCTGAAAGTTATTTTGGTTTAGGAAAACACTTCAAAACCCACTAACAAGGGGAAGGCGCGATATTCGGGAATCAGATTTTTTTTATATTAATCGTACTTAAACATCAGTACCCCGACTTTATTTTGTGAAAGTAGTAAATCGCAAAATTCAGCCATTTTCGAGAAAAAAGCGTTTCAAGTAAAAGGTCGATCGAATCCCGACAGAACCAATTTTTTTTCTTTTGTTTTTAATTTTTTTTTCTTTGTTTTGATACATACTACACTACATACAAGGATAAAATACACATAATTAATTTTAGATATATTTTACTATGCGATAGAGAGATTTTTATGAATATGAACGAAGTATGTTTGAAATTAGCATATTAAAAAAGTTTTGCAGCATAAAATAGAAAAAAAATTAATAACGTGTATTTTATTTTTGAATGTAGTGTAGTATGTACCAAAAGAAAATTTTAAAAATTAAAAAAAAAAGAACTTGCAAAAAATAGCTAATAAGGGATTTGATCCTGTTCTGGTCGCTTCATTGTTCTCAATCCTCTGTTCCTAACACCTCGGCCAACTCGGTTATTGCATATTTTGTTATTTTGCAAGATATATAAGTAGCACTTTTTATCTTGTAATATACTGAACTTGACACACTCTTTTTTCGACAATGGCTGAATTTTGCTATTTACTACTTTCACAAAATAAAGTCGGGGTACTGATGTTTAAGTACGATTAATATAAAAAAAATCTGTTTCCCGAATATCGCGCCTTCTCCTTGTAAGATTGATTCACCCATCTTGCACCACGAGTGCAATATAGTTTCATGCTATCTTTGTTAGGCCCCTCTTAAATATTATTTAAAACATTATCAATAACAAATGTGAGTTCATAGGCAGAGTTAAGTATAGTCTGTAGAGCTAGAGAGTAATGCAGCAATTTTGCCTGTACTGGCTAGTATATTATGCAAATGTGCACTTTGAATTAGCAAAAATCAAATATTTTTATAATTTATCTACTTATAAAAAAAAACTCAAATTATACAACACAGTTATTACACAATTCCATTAAAATTTCTTTAATTTTCGTAATTGTGTATTTCTCTTCCTAGCCATTTTTCGCACTCTTCTCCAATATTGTAATGAATTTGGATCTAATTCTTCTAAGGGTGGAGGTGGTCCAATTCTTATTTTCCATAACCAATCTGGATAATCGCTATTGGCACCAAGTTTTACGTCTTCACCTGTTTTATAAATATTTGTACCGCATGCATAATTAACCAATCGTTCGGGATCGGTTTCCACAGGTAAAACTTTTTTTTCTAGTACGGCACCTACTTTACCTAATTTTTTCTTCTTCAAAGCACCTCCCATAACACCGCCACCTGAAAATAAGTTTTCTATTACAGCAGAACTTTATAATGAAATTAAAATTACCTCCAGGAGCTTTTGCATAATCCATTTTTTGAAATGCATTATACAAAGGTTGTAATATAACTTTTTGTCTTGCAAAAATTGAATAAATGCAAGAAATACTATTCATTTTTACTGAAGCAAAGTTTATTATTGTACCAAAGTCAACCTTAAACCATTTAAGGAAACTTGAGGTTCGTTCAAACAATTTTGGATGATTTTGAGGTTAACTTAAATTAAGTTGGGTTAAGTTCCATTTTAGATACAGAGTGAAACAAATATTGAAGTACAGAGGTGGTCAAGGTCAAACGAGACGCTATTATTGCAAGTTCCACTGTGCTTATTTTTATAAATAATTGATTGAAATTGAGTATAATGGAAACACACTGTAACGTTTTCAAAAACCCAAATAAAAGATTACTTGTCTAAAAATGTTCAAAGCCCTGTATATTTTAACATAACCACATTTCACCAGTGGCAACACAACAATAACAAATATTTGACAATGTAAATAACAAATTTTCATAGAAAAAATGATTTTATACTCATGCATTTGTATTAAATAAAGAGCCTACTTAGATATATATTTTATTGTAAATGCCAATTAGCAGTAATGCAACTTCTCTCGTAAGTTCCATTTTATTGAATATTATTAGCTTAATACTACAGTGGACGCAATTATCTAGAAATATTTTGTTGTAGGAGAGAAAAAAGACAGCAAAATTTAGTAACCCTGTTACTAAGAAAATAGTTCCTACAGAAAAAAACTTCCTAACAATCGAACCTGCATTACCGGCTTTAGATAATGCTAGGAAATTTTATAGATCTAATAGTACTTTAGATAAAGGTTGTCTTAAAAGCAGTAGCAATGTTTTACGTTCCTCAGATTGCATTTCTTTACATTCTGACTCCGATGGCTCGATACATGTATTGCGAACATCGGAAGAGAAGGAAAAGCATCCCGATCGCATAAGTTTAGATAGACGTGGCCTTACGGCGCTTCCTATTTTAGAAAATGAGGCTAAGTTAAGATTACTGTCACTGCAGCACAATTTAATTAATAGTTTAGAAAGTTTTCGACATCAAGGATTTACCTATTTGGTATTTCTAGATGTTTACGATAATCAATTAGACAAAATACACTGTCTCGATAGACTTCTTAATTTAAGAGTGGTGTTAATGGGAAAGAATAGGTAAGTTGTTTTATTCAGCACCTATCAGTTTTTGTGCTTATTTACTTATGCACTGTTTTTGTTTGATGCACAAGTATGATGTAAGCATTTCTCTCGATTAGTGCAATAACCACATGTTTTTATTATTAGTCTTTTGACCTACAAACAGTGAATTAAATTAACTATAATTTGAGATTCTGCTACTGCATTCTGTAGTATAAACTTAAATTCTTTTATTTCTTGAAACTACTTAATTGTAAATTTCTAAAATATAATGTCCATAGGGATTGAGAAATATATGGAATTGAAAATTATATGATGTTATGATATGGTACCTATTTTGTACTAGATCTGTAGATTCGTGTATGAAAAGATAGCACACAAATAAGCTGAAAATAGAATTAAACCTTGGAATTAAAGATAATAAGCTATAAACTTGTATGAATTTTTGTTTTGGCATTTTATAAGTTAGCTCAAAAGTCTCAAAGAATCTTGTGTCCACGTCTCAAGATATTCAAGGTCAAAGATAACACATATCGGTTTTTTTGTAGATATCTTGTTTCCTTTGCTCTAAATGACATTTCGAGTTATTAGTAAAGTGGTAGAGCATAAAATTTTCTACAAATTTGGTTTTAAGCAATATTTTATACAATTAACCATTTTTGAGATAGAGCGCAAAAAGTGGGAAGCGCTTGGAACCATTAAAAGAAAGTAATAATCTAATAATTTTAAAACCTCGCTATAGAAATCTAAATATTAACCCTCTGACCCTCAAGAGTCAGATTATAAGTAGAGCACGGATTCTAGGCAATTTGCCTTTTTGTCCTTTATTTAGGCAATTCAAAATTATA
This sequence comes from Rhagonycha lutea, assembly GCA_958510855.1. Taxonomy (NCBI): domain Eukaryota; kingdom Metazoa; phylum Arthropoda; class Insecta; order Coleoptera; family Cantharidae; genus Rhagonycha; species Rhagonycha lutea. The sequence goes on from OY294036.1 coordinate 23,511,858, forward strand.
AATACAGAAATGCCGTTCAAACGATTTTGAAAATTTTGAACCCTACTTTTATTTGCCTAAATGCCTATTTTCGATGTTACTGACCTAAATTAGATTTTTAATGCCTAAAATGCCTAAACCAATGATTTTTTCCCATTTATGTTACTAAAAGTTAAAAAATAAAAATAGTTTTTATTTATTTTTTTAAATTTATATCTCTCAGTCAGTGGCGGATTTAGCACTTGAGAAGCCCCAAGCGCAATTCATTTTGAGGTCCTCTTCTCAATATTTTCACTGCCCCTACACCCTACCCTACAGTGTGCATTCTACGCGCACGTTTTACTATGTTTTTTACGCTATATCAGTGATATAAAAAAGCTGTATTTTGAGGCCCCCTTAATTTATGATGCCCAAGCGTGCGGAAATCCGCCACTGTTCAAAAATTAATCTGAGTTGTTATGAGTTCTTGCATTTATTTATCTTGGTGAAGTCAGCAAAGATAGAGAACTGGCAGTGGTCGTTGAGTCAGCGCTTCGTATCCACGCGTATTAATAAAACTGTGGAAGTTACTTTAGCCCAAGAGGTGGCTACAGATTTCAGAAATTCCGAATGGCTTTAAATTAGTTAGCTACCTTCTAAATACAAAACCGTAAATGACAGAGGTTCTCCGGGTCTGATTAGGGGGGGGGGAGGTGAATTTTTCAAAAACTCAAAAAAAATCGTAAATTTATTTGTTAACTTACAAAGATAGTAACTCCCCAAATTAGTAGCGCCATTTGCAAATAGATGAGATAATTAATAACACCATCTATTATTGAACGCTTACATAAAAATTTGTAAAATTTATTAAAACATAACACTAATTTATTTTCACGAATATTAATAATTAACCAATTTTAAAATTTTTTATAGTATTTTCCATCCCTATATAAGTAGCTCTTATATCGTTATTAAAAATTTTTTAAATATTATGTTTATAAGTTTCTATAATGAAAAATATTATAATATGGCCTAAAAATCCCTAAATTGTTAATTATTGCGCCTATTTCAATGATTTTTATAGCCTAAAAGTGTGCCTTTTTTAACATTTTTTACGTCCTAAAATCCGTGCTCTAATTATAAGAGATTATATGACCATAGGAGGAATCTACAAACGCCGCCGCCGCCTCGGACGGTGGTGTCAATGCTGATAAAGCTGTCAATGCTAAACATGGAAGTTCCACTGATGCTAACTTAAAGTATTACTGGTTTAAGACCTACAAAACCACTTATATTACTTATCACAATATTGCAATAATAACTTCTTACATTAATATTATACCAATCAGAATATTGCAATATTATGTCGTTTCGACGCGGGCACTTCTTTAGCGGTGCTAATTAAATATCATTTCTTAACATTAACCTAAGCTCGACCGGTGGATCTCTCGTTTTAACGGTTCCTTCATTAAAATAAATCGGTTGGCTTGTCCTTTTTCAATTTTTCCAAAATCGTACTATATTGTACAAAATTTGTAGAATATAATTAAGGGCCAGTTTATCAATCTCTAGTTAGTGTCCCAAGCAAATTTATCTGACAAGTAAATTTTAATGGCGCTAAAATGCCCCTTTAAAGGGCTTTTTTAGAGCCTTTAAAATTTACTTGGAACACTAAATAGAGATTGATAAACTGATCCTTATACCCAGTTTACGAAGCTGTATCTACTTATCTGTTTTTTATATTTTATTAAAAATGAATTAAATTTGATATGTTTCCGTAGGTCTTATTTATTTTCACGTTTTTAGAAAAATAACAAATTTTTAAAAAAATTATTGGTGTCTCGTTAATGTATTCGTACGCGTCACTTCTACTGTTGAAACGAAAACTACCCTCTGAGACGCAACCCATAATGAGAGGATTGACTCAAAACAGAGATCAGAGTCCGTCGCAATCTGGAGAGAACCCCTCAAGTTTGTTTAGTCACGATGTTAACAGGATAGCCCTCGATTTCTGCAGAGGCTGAGCCGTGGATTTTGAAATAAAAGGTTAGCCTGGGGGAACTCCACAAAACGCAAATGATAATAAAGTACTACTTTAATTAATAATAGAACTTGAGAGATGCTATTACAATTCCAATAATTGCAATGTAAATGATTGTGCAAAATAATGCACATTGTGAAAATGGAAATACGATAACAAAATGTGTTCCTATCGATAATAAACAAGTCTTCCCGCAACAGAAACCTCTATGGTTACACAAGAATGAGCATAAAAGCCAAAAATAGCAAATCAATATACACGAATAGGAAAGAATAAAAAGTACTTACATAGAGCTCTTTTAAGTTTACAATATGTAAAAGGTGACAGTAGCTTCCTTCCAATCAATTTCCAACGTGTGGCTTCAAAAGGTAAAAATTTTAGATCTTGTTGTAGATTAACCGATTACACCTGACCGCTATTAACGCGAACAGAAAGAATACTGCTTGTAAATGTTGACTTGCTTGACTGTGAGAGAGATGATGATGGCGTACGAAGTTATACAGTTGCTCGATTGTAGAATACTCCGAGGTACCAAACATGGTGTTACCAAAAGAACAGAAGTTATTTTGTAATTCGAGGCTATGTTGTTATTGTTGTTGTTGTTGTTGTAGAAATATACAACACCCAAATGGAGAATGGAATCGGATTCTATCTTGCGCACTAAAAACTGCGTAGTAGATCGCGCACAGAGAGTAACTCAATGCTTCCAAATGTTTACAGAAGCAACTAAAACCATCTCTCAGAGCCGGAATAACTTGTCACAAACGAACTGGCACGAAAAACAGATGTCGTTGAACCAAAAATATTTATCTGCACAATCCAAATCGGCACTCATAAATCGTTGTGACCAAACAAAGTTGCGTCAGTTCTGATATTTAGTGGTCGAGTAATGCCGGTATTTCAATATTCCCACGTTCAAGCGTTCAAGTTATCAAAAATTTACCCGCAAAATGCAAAAATAAAAGATTACATTAAAATAATAATGCTGGGCTGCATCGAGGAATATGTGAAATGCAATTTATGCAAGAACCCCGTAACAAATGCAAAAGTTTGTTATACTGTCGAGCTAAAGCCTTTAGATTTTGTGAACCAATTTTTAACCAAAATTCAATTATTATTATTATTATTAGCATTACATTCTTTGCAGAATTTAGCTGTCCTTTCGGACTTACAAAATCCAATTTTTGAGGTGGATTAGTCCTCTTATTTACATTTAATTATTTACAGGTCCTGGTGTGTTTTAGCATCATTAACAATCCTTCTCCAGGTTGCGCGTTCCAGAACTTTCTGTCTCCATCCTCCTTCCCCCATCCTCTCTAGGTCTTCCATTACACTATCGTTCCATCTTGTCTATGTCGTTCCCCATCAGGCTTCCATGCCATTATGGTTCTTATTACTTCCTCTCTACTGGTTCTCATCACGTGTCACCACCATCTTAATCTTTGAGACTTGATAATTCTCCTTCACTTTTCCATCTAACTTCCTGCAGTGCAGCCACCCCTATCTTATACCTTAGCATTTCTTTTGTTACCTCCTTTAGTTTTCCAGGCTTTAGTAATGTTTTTACATTCCATGTTGCAATTCTATTTACTTCCTTTCTTTTACCCTGTATTTTTTTCCCCTTTTGTCGCTCTTCCCATCTCTATTCTATCCCCATTTCCCATTATCGTTGTCCTGTTTCTTTGCTTTGTTGTGCCATTGTCCCAGTGCTATTTTCTGGAGCTCCTGTCTGGAACGCTTCAGTTGCTCCATCTTCCTCTTTCTTTAGTTTTTTGTTAATTTCAGTTTGTTAGTTGCCTTATCCCATATATACGTTTTGTCTTGCTTATAAAGTCTAACCAAAATTCAAACAGCTTTTAATTTCATCATTACAGTTCCAAACATGAATGTTAGTTGTGAAGATTTTATTGGTTTTTGAGGGGCGCATACAAAAGTTTACGAACGTACACTTTCACAGATATTTTTTGGAAATGATCTCATTCAACTTGTGTGATCTCAAAGCATATTATGTAAGCTTATTAAAGTCTTAACTTCCTTTCTGCAAAATTACAGTATTCCGTACTATATAGTAATTATGTATGGTAAAGTAAAAGTAGCGTGATTAAACTGAGATATTTAACATTGTTGATTTAGGAAATGAAAGGGAATTTTTAGTTTCAAAATTAATTTCCGTTTCAGGTTGAAACAAATAGGTATCATGTCAACGACCTCGATAATTTCCAATTAATTAAACTAACATCTTCTCTAGCATGCGAAACTTTTCTTGAAAATCATTTGTTATATTTTTAATTTTAAGGAACATTCGTCATGCAATAAAGTTATTAATAGTAGATATATATATATATAGCGTTACTGTACATTTCTCTTACATTCTGTATCGAATTACAATAGTCTACAGAAGCAATTTTGTCTAAATTGATTAGTATCTAGTATCAGTAGTTGATAATCAAAAATTAGGTGACTGATTAATGCTGCATACATTATAATTTACCAGTAGCATTCATATTGAATTTTGTACATACAAAACAATATTGCAATCGAGTAAGTTGAAAATTAATAATTTCTATTCCTAATATTATACTAAACTAAGTACTGCTAGACCGAATTGAGCTCTTTGGGCTGGTAAGTATTTGAGCTTTGGATGGCTATTGTAGACGAAACTGTAGTGTAACTTTATTGTTAAGTTTACAAAATTAATCTGGAAGCACACTAAGCACATAAATGTATATTATATATTACCTTTGTGTGAACTAAATTTGATATAGTAAGTAGGTATATAAGTGTTTGTCAGGTATTGTGATTTCTCATATATGTATGTTCTCTAGGGATTTTTGCATTAATCCTTTGCTTAGAATAATAATCAAAACCACACCTTCCTATAATTATAAACGTATAATAGTACCTACATGTTTTTAAGAAAAGTTGTATTTTAGAATTAAAAAAATAGATGGTTTAGAAAATTTAACAAAAATTGAAGTATTGGATCTTCATGGAAATCAAATTTTTCACATTAATGGTTTATCAACTTTACATCAGCTGAAAGTTTTGAATTTAGCGGGGAATCAAATTCGCACAGTTGGTGTAACCGATTTACAAGGCTTAACATCTCTTCAGGAATTGAACTTGAGAAGAAATCGACTGAAAAAGTTATTGGGATTTGGAGAAACATGCAGCTTACGGAAGTTATTTCTAAATAATAACGAATTACAATCGTTAGTATAAGTTTTCATTATTACTTTTAATCTAATTAATTGAAAAATTTTGAATCTAGAGTTGAAGATATTTCCAGTTTGGCTAAGGCAGTCAACATTAGAGAAATATCTATTGAAAATAATCCGTTGTCGTTGGGCGGAGATTGTGTTTCTTTTCTCGTTTCTTATCTACCTCACCTTAGTAGTTTAAATAATATTCAAATAACTGACCAAGTTCGAAAAGCGGCAATGGCTTGGAGAAGGAATAAAGAGAGTTCTAACGCTGCTTTTATGGATTTGACAAGCAATGTTTGTTCAAATATTAGAAGAGAAGAAGTTATTTCAAATGCACGAACAAATTGGGAATTGCTTAGGTCACAAACTAAGTGTTTGGCTGGTAATTCGTCCAATGCGGTTACAGTCTCCAAAAATTTAAAACCCGATTGTGATTTTATTCTGACGTCTTTAGCAAAACCAGAATTGCGAGTTCACATTGCTCGTTCTAAACCGATTACAATAAGCAGTGCTGTTCCCGTTTTACCCAATAAGAAATTTATTTCTAGGACACTATCACAAGATACAGAAAATTCTCAAAATACTTCGTCTTCAAATACTTCTAGCAACGAGTTTTTTCGTTTGCCACCGATTTTGGTACCGATTATAAATAAAATCGAACACAAAGATGACTTTTCTGGCTCTAAGGCTTTATCGGGTAGTTTATCTAGTATTGGACCAAATATTGATAGTTCTGTTAGTTCCTTACTAAGTAATTCTGAATCGTGCGATTCGAGTAGTGATGCAAGCGAAACTAGTTTTGCAGAAATCGAAGAAGATAATAATGTGCCAATCGAATCAAAATTATGTAGTGAAAAGTCTGAAATTAACGAGGATGGGTAAGTTTTTAAAATTTTAACCCTGATGTATTTCACGATCAAACTAATCGATGAATTTTGTACCAATTACACACCGCAGCTGGTAATTGGTATCATACCGACCTTTTAGACAATTTTCGTGTTTAAAAAGTCGATTATGGCTATTTATAACACTCTTCATGCTGCCATGTAAGGCTGGTAGTTAAATTTTTATTAATTATTGCAGAAATTCTTCAATTGCATGTAATTCCCCCGTTTCCAAATGCGACTTAAAAATAATAAGTCCTTCATTAGTTCTAACATTGGACTCTGCTAGTAATATTCCAAGCAATACTTTAGCATCAAATGCAGCTAGAAGAAGTTCCACATCCGAAAGTGAAACAAGTAATTTAATTACAACGAAAAAACTGAGAAGTGTTAAAAGTGCTGTTAATTTAAAAGTTGCACAGTCGAAGTTAAAAAATCGTCCTCTAACATGCAAATCAAAAAGAGATGCTGCAAATAGTGACCAATCACCGGATAAAGTTCGCGAACAAGGTAAAGTTGTAGTTTCTTCAACATTTTTAAATATTACCTTTTCTAATGATTTCTTTAGGTGGCGATTATTTAATTGAAATATATGGTACTAATCTCAACATTTATGGTCATGGAGCTTTACGTTTTATAGATAAGCAGTGGAGTATGTCGAAAGCAAAAGAAGTGGTTACTGTAAATTTTAATTACGTTAACTTCAATTCTTTAGTCTCACTATTTATTAAGCTTAAACAACGTTTTTCAAATATAGAAAATTTCATATTCAAAGATACAAATATTCAATGTTTAGGCCAATTAAACGCTCTAGCTGAACTTCAAGGTCTTCTTTCTTTAACCATAGACGACGAAGGAAATCCCATTAAGAAGAAGAAGTGGGAATCTTACGCAACTTTCAGATTATCTCACTGGGGATTAAAATTTATTAATGGAAAAGAAGTATGAAAACTCTTTTAATTATAATTTTTAGGGAATCTTCATAGTGTCACTGTTTCAGATTTCAGAAGAAGATGTTAAAAGTGCTGATGAGGAATTTAAAAGTTTGAGTGATTTAGTTTTATGGTCGTTACCTAATGCATTACTACAACCTTTGCTCGCTAGACTACAATTAAATGTTGGACAAAAGTTTACCGAACAAGACGCAAAAAAGTGGCTTCTATCGGCAGATCCTGCTTTAAGAGCCGTCGTAATAAAAGAAACTTTGCAATGGAAGAAGGGGGGCCCTGGACAGGTACACATCTTAACAGTTTATTAAACATCTACCAATTAAAAAATTATTGTAGGAAGATCTACTGTTGAGACAAAAAGCCAAAACTTACATGAGTTCATTATTGGAAGAAACGTGTAATTCCGTACACAAATTAAGACTTCTAGATGAAGAGTGGCGAACAATTTTACATGAAACAGTTCGAAATATATTGTTGGACTATACCCAAATTGATATGTATATGAAAAAGCAATTACAAGAATTAAAATAAGGTAGAATATTTATTACCATAAATGGTAACATGAGCACGATGTTAAAACGATGAATCAAATATCGAATTTGTTAATTTATTTATTAAGATGTTAAAATAATAAAATTACATTTTTAAATGTCATTGTAAAATTACTTATTGATTTAGCATTTGGATGAGAAATTCACCAGGTGGCAGTGGAAGTCATGGTTTTTCCTAAATAATTTTTATTTATTTATTAACAGCACTTGAAAATTTCTTTTATATTGAACTACTATAACATCATCTGACGTCTGACGTTTATGTGATACAGTTGTGGAACATAGTTAAATGCTTTTAATCAGTACCAATTTTTGTTAAGTGTGCCAACAAGCGTTTCATTTTCTTGGAAATCAATTAATTAAGGAGGTTTCTGCTCAATAGTCGTCTCAGTTTATTTACGTCCAAGAATTGGTACCCATCTCTTCTTGCACGAGGTTCAATTTTGAATCTCGTCACATTTTTAAGGCCCATGGTTTTGGAAGGACTAGCTTAGAGTTTTTCTTTAGTATTACGTTTGAGCTAACGTTTTCCAGTTTTTCAGAACATATTATTTTAATAAGTTGATTTGATGCTAGCCACGATTAAGTAAGTAACTCAGGCAAAGTCATCTTTATATTTAACAACAGCAAGAAACTAAACTTAACTATCCTCATGTACGGTTTCCAATTTCGGTATGAAATTTACTGGAACCTTGATTTTTTAGGTGGTTTGTGAATGATGGAGGTTTCTTATATGCAGACCGAGTACCAGCTTTCACTAACCGCTCTGTGTAATGTTGATTTTTCCACAAGCGAATGTTTTTTAATTAATTTTTTTCATGTAGCAGATATTATTGGTGAATAAAATTTTCAATATATGGTATGGCATGGGATTTCAATCGGTGGATTTTAGTACGAGAAGTTTACATGTTAACCTCTTATTTATAATGTTTAATTCATAAAAATATAGCTTCCTGAAATATGATTTTAGTATCTGTTTGTTATAGTCCATTATTAAATATAAATTAATTAATTTGTATGATTATATTGTAAAATTGGTCACTTACAAGCAAGAAACACTTTTTAACCTGCAAGAAACTTAGACAAGTATAAATTTAGCACACAACTGCATTTGAATGTTCTAATAAAACCGCCAAACGTCTGCTAAAATTCCACGTTTATTCTCAAATGAGAATTTATTGCTTGCTCACAAAGATGTTTCGTTTATAATTTTTTTAGTTTCATCTTTATGGAAAACTACATCTTCAAATCCAAATTAAAGAGCACAAAATTCTTGAACAAACAAAATTTGTGTACATTGCACTGCAGCGCCACCAGTCGTGCATTTTAAGTAGAGTTCGTGGTCTCCCCCACAATTTGCAGAGTGCATGTGGAGAGTCCAAATTTTCAAGATTATAACGTTTAAAAAAATTTAAAAAAACTTTAGAGATAGCACTAATAATAATATTTAGTAGTCCACATCAATATAATGAAAATTGAAATCCACACTTATATTAGATGGTTGGGTCCAAAAAATATGTTTGTCGAGTTGAAATTATTTCAGTTTAAATAATATTTAATTCAATAATTAATTGTATCTAATAATAATTACAATAAACTAAGGACTGTGACGTTAGAAAATCGTAATTTTCAATTAAACACAACTTTCAAGTTTAAAGATCAATTTTAGTGAAACTATTTTAGGGTGTTTTTTTAGCTGCATGAGAACTTTCAATAGGGATAACAATTGAATCAAGATTGCTATGGAAACAGTTTTTTGACATTTGTGTTTAGCAAGGTTTGGCATTTGATAATGCATAGATTGACCATTGAACAACGCTACCAAATTGGGCTCACAACCAATTGGAAGTGGATCCATTTTTTTACCGTAAAATTTTGTTCAGTGACGAGGCACATTTCTGGTTAAATGGGTATGTGAACAAACAAAATTGCCGTATATGGAGTGAGACCAATCCGGGACATTATCTTGAGACTCCATTGCATCCATTAAAATTGACTGTTTGGTGTGGAATACACGCCAACGGCATCATTGGTCCATATGTCTTTCGAAATGAGGAAGGAGCTACCGTTACGGTGAATGGTGTGAGATATCGACACATGCTCAATACATTTTTGTTTCCAAAACTTCAAGAGCTAAACATTGACAACTTATGGTTCCAACAGGATGGTGCTACGTGCCACACAGCCAACGAAACCATCAATTTATTGAAAGGACAATTTGGTGACAACATTATTTCAAAACGTGGTCCTATCAATTGGCCTCCAAGATCGTGTGATTTGACACCTCCAGATTATTTTCTGTGGGGGTATGTTAAATCCATGGTTTATGCTAACAAACCAACAACTCTAGAAGCATTGGAGGCTAATATTCAGCAAGCCATTTATGAAATAAAGCAGAAATATTGGAAAAAGTGGTCAAAAATTGGACTGAACGGATGCGCTTCGTAACCATTAGTCGTGGTGGTCACATGCCGGAAGTCATGTTCAAATCATAAATGCCTTTAACTGTACTTTCATAAAAAAATTATAACCAAAACATTCCGTCAGGTTTTTAATGTTTTATTTCATTTTGAAGTTCTCATGCAGCTAAAAAAACAACCTATATTAAAATGATATTAAAGAATTTAAATTTATAAAAAAAATCAAGTTTTAGGATTTCGGATAGTCAAGCGTACTTTTCGTTTAATGCCTTCCATTATGTTTTGCACGATATGATCCGTCACTCTACTGGCTGCTCTTTTTCACTTTACCTTTAATATTTTGATGTCCTTAGCTGGATTTGTATCCCTTTTTAAATTTTTTTTCATTAGAGCCCAATATCTTTCAATTGGGCGAAGTTCTGGGACGTTTGGTAGATTATCCTCTTTAGGTACAAATTCAATATTTTCCGCTTTAAAGAGCTTCAAAGTTTGTTTAGCATAATGAGCTGAGGCTAAGTTAGGCTAAAATAATGTTGGACCATCATGTGATTTTATGAATAGTTTTAATCTGTTCGCAATACATTCTTTGCTGTAAATTTCTCCATTTACATTACCAAATGTAACGAAAATTCTGCTTCGCTTTCCGCACTGACAAATAACATACCAAACTAATAGTTTGGGACCAAATTTTTCAACACTAATTTTCGTTATGGCATCAAGAAGATTCTCTTCAGGTATTTTTGTATAATATTTAGAACCAGCTAGTGTTGCAAAGTCCATTTTTGCATAAGTTTCGGCATCCATGACGATACAAGATTTTTTTTCTAACAAAATTTTATACAAACTTACCATCCGAGTTTTTATTGTTAAAATTAGTTTTTAAGTTCGTTTATGCTTAAGCTGTTTTTTTATAGGTCTTTAAATTATTTATTTTTTTCGTTCGCTGGATCATACTTTCATTTGTTCCAACTTTTTTAGCAACATCTCGGACTGAAGCAGTTCTTTTTAATTTTAAGCAACTTACAGCAGCTTTATCAAATTTTGGATCCATGGTACCTTTTTTTCTTCCAGTTTCACATTTTCTTTGGATAGTGTGATTGGCATAATAACTTTTTAATGTAGAATTTAGTAGATTTACTGTGATTCCGAGTTCCCTAGCTACCTTTTTACTAGAAATTGTCGGATTTTCAGGTCGCTTTTGCACAATTTTGTGACGCACTTCTTCTTGTTTACTCTGCATTATGTAAAATATTAAGAGAAATTGATAAATAACATATGTCCATGATTTTAGAAGCCTACTATTTTGTACTAACTATATTTTTTATTTAAAATAATTTTGTTTTGCATGTGAAAATCGTTCATGAAAATTACGATTTTCTAACGTCACAGTCACAGTAATAATATATTAGGTATGCTAAGAAGTTTCGGGCCTAATTAGACTATAAATGACATTAAAGTCGATTATCTCTAAAACTACTAATCTGATCGCATAATCATATATGTCATTGGAAAAATGACACTTTTAGCTAAAAAACAAAAGTACAATCATTCGATTCGGCTCATGCAGTTGTGAAAAATTGCTGATTAAAGATGGAAGTAAATAAAGAAAAAATTCGCTACATTTTACAATTTTTCTTCGATCAAAGAGAAAGCGCTGCGCAGGCTGTTGAAAAAATTTGTGCTGTTTATGGTCCAGATGCTCTATCGAAAACAGGAGCAAAACAATGGTTCGCGCGTTTTCGTTCTGGAAATTTCGATGTCAAAGATGCACCTCGCTCTGGTCGGCCAGTCATTGAAAAAGTTGAGGAAATGCTAAAAATTGTGGAACAAAACCGCCATGTAAGCACTGTAGAGATCGCCAAGAGTCTAAACATCAATCGCCAAACAGTTGCAAACCATTTGAAAAAAGCTGAATTCAAAAAGAAGCTTGATATTTGGGTGCCGCATGATTTGACGCATAAGAATTTGCTCGACCGAGTTTCCATCTGCGAATCGTTGCTGAAACGTAATGAAATCGAACCATTTTTGAAGCGGATGGTTACTGGAGATGAAAAATGGATTAGATACGACAACGTTGTGCGCAAAAGATCGTGGTCGAAGAGAGGTGAAGCTCCGGACTCACCATTCGAAAGGTGATGCTGTCTGTTTGGTGGGATTGGAAACGTATCCTCTATTATGAGCTGTTACCAACTGGTCAAACGATTGATTCTGCATGCTACTGTCAACATTAAACCAGATTAGAGCAAGCAATTCAAAAAAAGCGAACAGAATTGATCAATAGGAAGGGTGTTGTGTTCCATCATGACAACGCCAGACCACACGTATCTTTGGTGACCCGAGAAAAACTGGAAGAGCTTGGCTGGGAAGTTTTGATGCATCCACCATATAGCCCGGACCTTGCACCATCAGACTATCATTTGTTTCGGTCTCTCCAGAATTCCCTCAATGGTGTAACATTGGCTTCAAAAGAAGCCTGTGAAATTCACTTGGCTAAGTTTTTCACCGATAAATCAAAGAAGTTTTACAGTGATGGAATAATGGTTTTGCCCGAAAAGTGGCAAAAGGTTACCGAACAAAATGGAGCATATTTAGTTTACATAAAGAATTTCAAAACATAAAGATTTGGTGTTTGAAAAACTATCTAATTAGGCCCGAAACTTTTTAGCATACCTAATATTTGCAATTAACTAGAATCATTTTGATAGTAACTTTGGTTGTAATCTAAAATGAAATGTAGGTGAGGATGTGGATAATGTTGACTATTATATTTACATACATAATAATACTAATTATTATTTGCATTTTAACAGTTAAAAAGTTAATTCCGATTTTTTGTATAGAAGTGGAAAACATATCATTGATATTCATTTGTTTGATAAAAAAATTAATAAAAGATATAAAAAGAAATGGAAATATTTTAAAACTTAAAAAAAATTTATTTTTCAGAAAGAGATCCGTCGAATTCAGAAGTATAATATTCATTAATGTATTCTTTCTTTGTATAATAATAAAAATTAGTTAGATAATTAATTTTCTTATCAAAAAAATTAATAAAAGATATAAAAAGAAATGGAAATATTTTCAAACTTATAAATATAAATTTATTTTTCAGAAAGAGATCCATCGAATTCAGAAGTTATAATATTCATAAATTTATTCTTTCTTTGTATAATAATAAAAAATTCAATAATAATTTCTTTTCTTTTATTCAACCCTTAGTTCACATGCAGGCCACCTACTGTCCACATGCATCCGGCAGGAGAGCAATTATTGAGGATATAATAAGTATTTTCCGTATTTTCACACAAAAATTTATAATAAATGAACAGTTTTGTTTTGCCAAAATTGCTTATTTAAGCGTTAATAAGATAATTTATTTAAAGAAGTAATTACTGGTGTCCACACAATATACCCCAATTTCTTCCAATTTTAAATATTTTTTAGGATTTTATTAGGATTAAATTAAGATTTTTTGTTACTATTTATTTAAACAAAAAAACTTTGAAAATCATACAATTCTCTACAAAATATTATTATTTTAAAATATGTGTACGATGTAATCTTCCAATCGTGAACTTCGTTTCATTATTCGAACACTGAAATACACTTGTCTCTAATTTCCGACTTCTACGATTTTTTGCCTGGAGTAATATTAAAATGTTTAAAATTGCAAACACGAAAGCTTGTATATACTAAGGTAAATAAATAACAAGAACGTGTTTCGAAATGAACGAATGCGATACCTAATCTTTATTTTTATTTGAAAATCTGGCTTTTGTAAACATCAATAATTGAATTTGTGAGGATCACACAATTATTTCTAACAAATCCCAAGACTAAAAAACACTTTTTGTTTTTATTTGAATTATTTAACTACCGGAAACAAAATATAATACAAATATCCTCTCTTCAGCAACCTATTATATTATGCCTACATTGTCAATAAAGTTAATAGAATTTTCCCTTTGAATTTTGTCTTTTAAGTTTAATGTTATTAAAATTATCTTTGAAGTTATATTTTTACCTATTTAAATTGTTAGCAATTTATTGTTCTTAAATATCACAATAAATTTACGGTTAGCTCTTATTGTCAGGTTGTATTTAAATTTTCAAATTGTATTTTTTATTTAGATTTAACCCTGTATCGGTTTTTGTAACCATACGGTTACATTGCACTTTAAATTGCTTTATCTCCTTTACAACACGCTGTCAAACAATTTTGACTATTTTGGTATAAAAATACAATATTCTGCAACCACTAGGTACTACAGAATGATCTACAGAACCATCTCAAGTTCAATAGGAAACTTAAAAAAGTTGAAAATTGCCACATGTTTTTAGCTGAGTGTATCGCTGCCACCAATTGTAGTCAGGGGTGGGCAAAATACATGAAAATATGTATTTGAAATACAAATTACAAAATACATTCGTTTTGGGTATTTGAAATTCAAAATATAAAATACATTTGTTTCAAGTATTTGAAATACAAAATACAAGATACTGTATTTCAAATACAAGATACAGTATTTCAAATACAAAATACATTGCATTTTCAGATTTTCATGTTTTCGAGGTATTTACAAACAAAAGCCGTTCATTATTAAATATAATATGTATGTATTTAAAATACATTATATTTAAGTATTTAAATTGTATTTCTTAAATATAAAAACATTTATTTAAAAAATTTTTCGCCAGATTTGCACGTGTTTTAAAATGCCTCTGCGCAGATCTGTTTTTTTAAGTATATTGGTAAATCGATTTAGATTTAGAATTTAATTAATAATGACGTCTTTCATTGGTTGGAAAGAATGAAAGAAATATTTCATTGGTTTCATAAGGCGCATCTTTTGAAATCGTTCAAATTATGGTCGAAGCAAGACTTCATTTTTATAGCACTTACAATTCTTTAAAATTAAATAATTTTAATTCATTGTGCGTTTTTGATATAAAATCGCTAATTAACATAATCAAAATGTTAACCCGTTATCAAAACAAAATTAAATGGAAATTTTTTCAAAAATCAATAACCTTATCGATTTTAAAGTATTTTGTATTTTACATAGTATTTTGTAATTTGTATTTGAAATTGAAAATACAAATACATTGAAAATATGTATTTGAAATACAAATTACAAAATACAAAATGTATTTCAAATACATGTATTTGAGATACTGCCCAGCCCTGATTGTAGTGCATATTTTTCGTGTTTTTTGAATAAATAATAGGTTTTTATGTTATGTAACATATATTTCTTATGTAAAATAGGTTTATGTAAAATCGTACTATAATGTACATATTCACATGTACAAAACAATACTGAAAATAGCTCATTCTAGTACAGACACGTGACTTTTTTACTTTCTAGTACAGATCTGTCATATTAATTAAGATCTGTCATATTCATCATTAAAATTTATATATAACGTTTGAAGTGGTGACAGATCTGTACTAGAAAGTAAATATTGACGTATTTTATTATTTTATTGCTACCAACTTGATCATGTCGTTAAATTATTCCGTATAACATATTATCGTACATTTTTTATAAAATATGTGCATTTTATTCTAATTTCACATAAAATTGTGTATGCACCTTGTCCTTAAAGTGCCTTTTTGGCATTTACGTGGTTATAGACTTCGGCTACGCCTCAGTCTATAATTTTCCACGCTCATACCAAAAAGGTGCACTTTCAGTACTAGATACATAAATAACTAATATGAATATTTGGGAAACACAATTCCTTACAAATTTTTTGTTTTCACTATCTAATTTGATTTTTATAAGGGCAATTACTTAATTAAATTAATTTAAAAAAAGGCACTTTCAAAATAATTTTAAATAATTTTGAACATGTAATATAGTTATTTGATGTATAGGGTGTTTTTTTAGCTGCATGAGAACTTCAAAATGAAATAAAACATTAAAAACCTGACGGAATGTTTTGGTTATAATTTTTTTATGAAAGTACAGTTAAAGGCATTTATGATTTGAACATGACTTCCGGCATGTGACCACCACGACTAATGGTTACGAAGCGCATCCGTTCAGTCCAATTTTTGATCACTTTTTCCAATATTTCTGGCTTTATTTCATAAATGGCTTGCTGAATATCAGCCTCCAATGCTTCTAGAGTTGTTGGTTTGTTAGCATAAACCATGGATTTAACATACCCCCACAGAAAATAATCTGGAGGTGTCAAATCACACGATCTTGGAGGCCAATTGATAGGACCACGTTTTGAAATAATGTTGTCACCAAATTGTCCTTTCAATAAATTGATGGTTTCGTTGGCTGTGTGGCACGTAGCACCATCCTGTTGGAACCATAATTTGTCAATGTTTAGCTCTTGAAGTTTTGGAAACAAAAATGTATTGAGCATGTGTCGATATCTCACACCATTCACCGTAACGGTAGCTCCTTCCTCATTTCGAAAGACATATGGACCAATAATACCGTTGGCGTGTATTCCACACCAAATAGTCAATTTTAATGGATGCAATGGAGTCTCAAGATAATGTCCTGGATTGGTCTCACTCCATATACGGCAATTTTGTTTGTTCACATACCCATTTAACCAGAAATGTGCCTCGTCACTGAACAAAATTTTACGGTAAAAAAATGGATCCACTTCCAATTGGTTGTGAGCCCAATTTGGTAGCGTTGTTCAATGGTCAATCTATGCATTATCAAATGCCAAACCTTGCTAAACGCAAATGTCAAAAAACTGTTTCCATAGCAATCTTGGTTCAATTGTTATCCCTATTGAAAGTTCTCATGCAGCTAAAAAAACACCCTATATTTAAAAGCATATTCTTCAATAACGCATTTTTTGGTTCATTATAACTGTCTTTGCCCGATACAGGGTTAATATTCCTTTGTTTCCAGAAATGTAATATTTTTACATTGTTATTAATTAATTAGGTAAAACATAAAACTATATACTTGTAAAGACGTAAAATTTTGAAATTGAAATTAATTTCGAGTTAATCATATCTTCAAATATACCGATAATATAAGCGCTGAGAGTTAGTCATATTTGAAGACATAATTGATTTAAAAATAAATTTAATTTCAAAATTTTAATCCTTTATCGAAATAGTTTAACAATAACCCACCGACAAGTCGCTTGGACTATCATCGGTCGTGTGCGAAGGCCCTTAGGAAAGCCATAGTTAGAAAGATGTACGAGTGTAATGTATAAAGTGAAAATTTATTTTAGGACTATAATTTATTTTTACTTCTTTAGACATTATCAAACAAAAAACATTTTTTGTCTTTTAAAAGCAATTTGTTTCCAACACAGGAGTTGCAGATTCAATAAACAATTTTGATGAATGTAAAGGTGCCCACAAACCAGCGTTCAAAAGCGTCAGTCAGGTATGTCATACATTATTGACGTACATGTATGACAATAGTGATTGCCCACAGACGTACACACTATCTTGCCAAACAAGTTAGTTTGACGAGCAGTGACGACGACTATATTCTCTTAGCAGCGGCGTACGCTGCTTTGATTAAAAATAAAAAAAAATAAATTAGTTCGACAGCGACAAACTCGAACCAAATGGGAGAAGGAATGGCTTTTAAAACGCTCAGAATATACCCATATTAATCTTCTAGCAGAATTACGAGTAGAACCTGACGATTGGCGAAATTACCTAAGAATGGATTATATCAATCATTTTCTAATAAAATACACCACGCGAGACACTGTATAATGAATGCGAACGACCGTGATATTTCACCACACACCGACACTTATGTATGTACGAGTCGAGTTGCGCGTTATTGTTTTCCGATCTAACCAGAAAACAAAATCGACGCACTTACGTGCGACTTTTTGACAACACACTAGCATACATGGGTGCGCAAACACCTATAACATACCTGAGTGACGCTTTTGAACGCTGGTTTGTGGGCACCTTAAGTGCGAACTGTTCACGGGCGTTAAAATTTTGTCGCAGTTGTTCAAGATATTATGTTCATCGTTTGGTTTTGTATTTTATAAGCTTAAGGAATCTTTTATATAATGTGAATTTGAATATTTAAAACTCATCTCTAGAGACTCATTCATAACCTCTTAATTAGTGGAAATTAGAAACTTTAGCATATTAAATATAAATTCTTGCAGTATGTATTAAAATATAGGGAGATTCTAAAATTAGTAATAACAAATTTACTAATAGTTTTAATAAAATTGTAATAGCAATCAAAAAGTGAGTGAATGACTGAATAATTTGTGTGTGTAATACCGGGTTTACACATGCAATGATTTACTTGCGCCAGTCGTCACTGGCGCGCCACTAAAGGTTTACACGTAAAATGTAATTTTATTTCGCCAGTCGTAGTTTGCAAATGTATACCGAAGTGTAAACATGTCGACCGTAGTAAATTAATACGCAGAAGTTGTCGAATACGTACAATAGTAGTAGTCGAGAAATTGATTAAAAAATTAAAACAGGACAAAAAGAGAAAAATTTTAATATCTTATCAGAATTCCACTTTCTACTCATTTTTAAATTAACTATTTAATTAATTTTAGTATTTAATTAATTAAATTTAATTAATTTAAAATTTTAAAGTTTAATTTAACACGTGAAGGTAGAAATCATAAACGATATCACAATAATTATAGTATGGAATGTGTTTGCTGCATGCATAAATACGTTTACATTTGCAAGTTGTACTTGTAGTTGGCGGTAGTGGGGATGTGAGTCAATCCTTGCACCAAGAAAGTTGGAACAAACCAACTTTTTACATCTTTGCATGCATATTTAAAATGTTCACGCAAGTAAAGGTTTACACATGCATTTTTTATTTTCTGGCGCGCCAGTGACGACTGGCGCAAGTAAATCATTGCATGTGTAAACCCGGTATTAGTTTCTCGTGCCAAGATTCACGGGTTCGACTTTCGTGGCGTATTAGTTTTCACTCACTAAACGTGTAGACTGTAGAGTGTATTTTTTCCATAGTGACTAGGAGGAACTAATGTGGAGAAACGAATATTCGTCATTTCGGGGTTGTGTTGGTGTCAATTGGTTGAATTTTTTCTTTTTTTTTTTTGCGGAGGAAGGTGGAAAATCTTTCAAAGACACCAGGAGGACCGCGCTCACTGGTAGTGTGGGATTTCCACCCACTAAAAACCACCTCCCTGCTTAGATGTTCACCGCATATCTCGACTGGCGCGTGGTAAATCAAATATCTTCGCCGTGCCAGCCGATATGGCAATTTCCATTGCACTCCTTTTTGAGGTGGAGACGGAAGCCGGAATTAAGTAGTTTCACCCTTTCGGGACTTTTTTCTTCTTAGATGTTGTGTCTATCGTCGGGTCCCCTCGCCTTCATGATCGTCTTGATTCTTTCTGCCAGCCTCTCCCAGCTCCTCTCGTCGACCAGCATTGTGGGTAAGATGTTCTCTGGGGACATATTGGCAAGCTCTCCCCTGATGTCTACCCACCTTCTGCACCTAAGCAAAGTGTGCTCGGGGTCCTCAACGACCTCTTCCTCCGTGCAATATGGGCAGTACGGCGTGGGGATCTTCTTTATCCTGTTTAGGTACTTGCTGAATGAGCCATGACCGGTGAAGGCTTGGGTGAGGTGATAATCTAGTTCGCCATGTTTCCTGGTTGTCCAGCTCGATAGGTCGTGGATGAGCCTTCTGGTCCACTCCCCCTCCGTGGTTCGAGACCACCTGGTCTGCCACTCCTTGGTGAGATTTTCTCTGTTTACTTGCTTGATGGTTTTTCATTTTTGTCCGTAGTTCGCGGTCCTCTCATGGATCAAAAGGTCTATGGGAGGAATTCCGGCCAGTACAAAGATTGCCGCGTCAGACACCGTGTGGTATCCACAACATATTCTTAGCGCCATCTTCCGTAGCACACGGCTCATCAAGTAATTGTAAGTCTCGAATCTTGTAACGCTGGACCATACAGGGGCCGCATATAGTAGGATTGATTGGGCGACCGCCGCGAGTACTCTGCGCTTGGAGGTAGATGGGCCCTCCATGTTGGGCATTAATCTGGCGAGTGCCGAGGTGCTTGTTTCTGCTTTCTTAGTTGTAAGTTTGACGGGGGTAATGTGAACTCCGCCAAAAGTGTTGTGAACTCCGCCAAATGCAAAAAGGTCGACAGTAATCCAAAATATGAACTCCGCCAACAGCCATTTAACAATGTGTTAACTATTTATATCATAAGCCGGAGATTATGGTTATTGGAGTTTAAGCCAAAATGGCTCTGTCGCGCTGCAAAGCGGAGCGGAAGAGACAATTTTGGCAACACATCAACCTACGACAGAGTTGAAAAAAAGCGAGATTCACCCCTTGCTAATAGCACAATTTGCCGAGTTGGATCACCCTCGGGGGATGTTTTTAATGAGTTTAGTGTTGCCAAAATGGCTCTGGAGCGCTGCAAAGCGGAGCGGAAGAGTTTTTTCCCAGCATCTCTTTTTGCTGTTAAGGATGGCTTCGTCCAGTGCTCTCCTGGACTCCCGAAACGCATGAGCTGTCTCATCGGCCAGGTCGGGTCTTCGTTTGAGACTTCGCTGGTGCGCCCTCTGCGCAGACACGCATAGTCTTCTCAGTTCGGCAATTTCTGGATTCCACCAGTATTTGGATCTTCTTGTGTTTGCAGCGCGTTTCCTAAGCACGTCGTCACAGACCGCAGTCAAGAGCACAACGAGTTTCTCAGCATCCGTGACGCTCCCGTTTGGTTGAATTAGGTGTTCCCAATCCTACTGTGCAAGATTTTGGCTCCTCCTAATCACAAAGGAAAAAATTCATTTTACCATTACATGAGATGTTATGCTGGGGCCTGGGGGATTAGGTCTGGGACGGCATATAAAAGACGGCACCCACCCGCGCCCCTCGAACAAAAAATCTCGTTTTACGTCCTTGTGATGAAAAGTACTATTTTATGCGTGTTAAACTATAAATTAATGTAAGTTAAAGAAACACTGTGATGATAATAATTGATTAATGATCGAAATAATCATTTATAGCTTTAAAAATTTACTTTAGAACTTGCACTTGAAAAAATGGCTGGCTAAATTTAATTCTGACACTTTCCATGTAGATAATACCTGATAATCAACTAATCGAATTTCAGTAGGTTTCTTGTGGTAGGCTTATTTCTCCAAAATATCTTTAAGTGCTTTGAAAGCAGGAAATACCTTTTCTTACGTATAAATTTAGGTTTTCATTGCTGTTGCTATAATGTACTTAAAAGCCTTTTCTTATCTTCTACGTCACCCTTTGCGATGAACGACACTTTTTTAATTTAAGCCTTCTTTAGTTTTGACAATAATCGTTGAACTTGGTACTTAAAATTCATAAATATCCTATTATTTTTGAAAAGCTTTCATAAACTTCTATATAATAGTAGGTACAGGGTGGATGAAGTGTCTTACCTGCAATATTTAGAAAATTCATTGCTCGTTTATATTGTAACTATATTTTTTTATTTTGTAGATTAAGAAACAAAGATTTCTCTTATAGACTAATACATAATAATAATAATAATAGAATTTCACAATCAGATACTGACGAATTTTGAAGATGATCGTGTTCGTGATTTCTTTCTCTGGGGTTATTTAAAGTAAAGTGTGGATTTCTATAAGCCATAATTATTACTGTAGCCCCTAAAAAAGCTTTATATTGGAGATAATCATAATTTCATAATACACGCTTTAACCTTAAAATATGTGAAATTGAAAATTTAGTTATAGAAAAGTTTATGAATGAGTGGAGGGAATCAAAGCAAATTCAAGTCTATTATACAAATTTTTTTTAAAGACTGAATAAAAGAATAAAAATTGTTTGACTTGATGTGATTTAGTTGTTTAGTTGCTGAGAGCAACTCCTCAGCCACACTGCATAATTAAAATTTAAAAAATATGAGCTTTGCTAGCAACTTTAAGTTAAAAAGTAATTAATAAACCTTAATTAAAATTGCGATTAGAGTACATATTTGTTTTATTTTGATTATATTTTATAAACCATACCGCGCAAAAATTTATTTTTATTTTCAATTTAACTTTTCAAGAAAAATCAATGTTTTTTATAACGTTGTCTCTTGTGGTAGATTGGTTGATAATTAGATTGATGTATTTTTTTCTATCCTATTCTATGCTTAAAAGTACTCTTGGCTTGCTGGGTCTTGCCAAAGTTTACAAAATCCAAACGGTTTGGCAAGTTGACTGAAGCAAGATCCAATCAAATTGAAGTATATTAAATGTACAGCGTGCGCACTTAGTGAACTTAACATTAAAAATTCAAAATTTTGAAATAAGCTTGTATGTGTTAGAATTATCCTTTTTTAAACTGACTTAAATAATAAAAGTAGGTAGTATCCATATCAGTTTCTGTGCAAAAAATACTGCAATACATTTAAATTACTGAATATGAATGTGATAAAAATATTTAAAATCTAGATTTTCGAAATTTGCTAGAGGATAAATTTTAAAATTGAACAATGCAACATAGAATCTTATTTTTAATCTACTGCAATATAAGTTATGGATACAAATTGTATTAAAAAATGATATCATATGGTATAAATAATATAAATAACATTTTATTAAAATATTCTAAATCCTCTTTTTTAGTGCTAGTGATCTTCGATAAAATTAATCGTAACACTTTTTGTGCAGAGCATGATAATTAGAAATCAAGATTTGTTGCTATTTTATATCGGCATATATTTGCTCAATGAGCAAATATGTGCTAGTGATCACTATTATGTCCTGAATTACTTATAATAAATTAATTTATATGGAAGGTCTATTAAATAACATTTGATAGGTTTAGTTAGATTTGAAATTTCCTTGCAAACATTGACATCTTCACCACTATCGGTAGAAACTTACGACCTTTACGAGATTGTATGCCACTTTCCTTTTAGTTATACAAACGTCATGCATTCTTCGAAGATGCTTTATCCATTTCTGTCTATGGTACATTTACATGTATTAATTATTTTAGCTAGTAAAATGTAGGTAGTTGGATACAAATTTAAAGGAGTTTATTTCCATTGTGTCTATATTCTTATTTAATAATAGTCTATAATGTAAATTCTGATGAGTAAAATATAAGTAAGTCTGTATATCTTTTTAATGGGATGAAATATGAAAAATTCAAAATCGATTGCTTCATTCCGAAATATGGCGGCGGTGTCGCTTATAAAACAAGATAAGTTCAAAAACGGATTGCTTGTATGTAGTACCTAATAGTAAAACGCTTTATTTATTATCTAAACTCTAAAGCAATCATTTTTCTAACGATATCTAAAATTTTAAAAGTAATTCGTTCAATCCTTATCCATTTATATTTGTCCCATAATCTACAGCCCTAAACTTTAAAATTATAAATAGATTATAAATAAATGACACTCAGTTCTTTCCAATTTTCTTAATATATCAGTTCAATACATTCTGCCTGAAAACGATACAATCCTCCTACCTACACAAAACGTTTAATAAATTCAATATATTGACGGTAGAAGGTGTAGCATTCTTCACCACATATATAATTCAATTTAATAGTTCATTTTATTTATTGATTTATAATAACATATTTTTTGGATCCAACTTCTATATTTTATCACCATTATTAGATCATATAGAAAACATTCATTTCGGAATATTCAATTTGTTAACCCTGAAATGCATAATGTTGTCATTTGGCTACATTGAAATATTTTTTTGAAATTAACAGGCAATCTAATATCAATAGTTTTAAACATACGATGCGACGTTCTGTGATTATGGTAGCGATTTATATAGTAATACTTTTCTTAATGTTAAAGGTTTAGAAGAAATATTGGCAATATTATTGCAATCACTATAATATTTCATCGTATTTTTGTGCAGGAGCGTTATTGTAAAAATGCGAAGATGATACCTCTGTAAATTTTTGTTAGTTAATTAAATAATTTAGAAAACTTTCCATGTGACTGAAAAAATTGAGATTAAATTTCTTTGAATATAAAACTTACCTGGAGAATCAATCAATTAGATCGTGTACGAGATCTTTCTGGATGTTTCAAACTATCCATTTCTCGTTTGGTGGGAAACAGGTGAAACAGGTGGTTCTTAGTATAAACAAGTGAGTAATCACTTTTATGATATTATTGGTACGGATAACAACTGTAATTTGGGATAATAAATTATAAAAGGACCTTACATTATTGCGACCAACTAAAATAATTTTCTAGTCCACTTCGAATTTATTTGACTTTGAAAATGCAACGGTTATATTTTATCAAAAATTCGTAGGAGACCCCATGATTCCATAGTAGACTGGCCTAAAGTATTTGGTTATTTACAACATTTGCAATTTTAAATTCGAGTCTGGAAGTTTAAGACAAATTGTTGTTCTCTGTATCTTTTCGTATTTTGTTAAAATCTTCAAACATGCCCCACTCTTTTACATTTCTTGTATGGTGCATTTTCTAATCCGACAGTTAGTCAAATCTTTATTAGTACATCATTCTAACATCTCAAGTGGAAATTACGTTCAAGTAATTCAGTTAAGGCGACGGCGACGTTCGATGGCTTTTTAATAACTTGGCAAGGTTGCAAGTAAAAAATTATAAGTTTGAAACAAAAAGGTGGTATAATATTATTATATTATGTACCTATACAAATTTTGGGGAATTAATATATAACATCAAATAATCCAATTTACTTGTTACAAAATTATTTTAAACGACTACTCAACCAAAATTACTTAGAGCAAACAAACAATACTCAAACAAACTAAAATACAAAATGTACATTTAAAGATGCCAATAACCTAGTAGTTAATGCACATTAAATATAGATAAAAAAAGTAGTATTTTAGCTGTTTATAACACCATTAGTGGAATAATATATTTTTGTCCATCTATTCATAAATGTAAGTCTTCCGTATCATATTCACTGAACAGCAGAGATAATTTTGAGAATATTGACTTGGTGTAATCTTTCAAGAATGAAGTCTAATACATATTTATATTGCAATGTTCAAATCCACATGTTACGCTGAAAAGTTACAATTTCACTTTAGATTTATACAAATATTTTTCCAGTGGTGTTGAAGCTTTTACAACTACTCGTATTTCTATAAACATGTATACAATTTTATTTTGAATGAAATACTTATATTAATGTTATTGTTTTATATTAATGTTATTATTTCAATGTTATTGTTAATGTTTTCGGTTTTTAACTTTTTATATCTTGAAAACTAAGTTTTTCAAATTTATGGTTAAACATAAGACAATCTATCAAAATTATACCAAAGAAAAAGTTGACGCTAACCAGTGATATTTTAATATGGCATCTAAAAGAACTTTTATTAGATAAAATACATTTTCTTATTTATTAATTAGTTTTTAGATTTGTTGAAAAAAAGTTTAAAGAACAACCAAAGCTGCGTAATTTACAATAACAATAATGACGCAAGCGTAGTTACGGTAACGTGTATCAATGTTTCTCCACAAGTTGAAATTACTGTGACGGCGTCGCGACGCATTCCACGGTGCTAATAATTTGAATTCGCGTAATTTCAAAGCATGAAGTTTTCCTGTTACATAAAATTCCCGTAGTAAATCCTTAACTTTTTAAAATAATATTGTAATTGTGAACAGTTTTCGATGTCTTAGGTAAGATTAATTTGATTTTACTTTAACACAAACAACTTCGAAAAAGTGTTAACTTTGTTTGTAAATAAAAATTTTATATAATTTTTATATTTCATTTATAAAATTAATATGTTGTTTTTGAATGACTCCATGTCTACAAATTGCGTTATCAACCATAAAAATGAACACTTAAGTGTAATTAATTGTTTTATACGTACTACGTATAAAAAAACAAATAAGCTATCGATGAACTTGATTAAGGAGTAATTAAACTATATTATAATTAAATTAGGAAGTAAAAATTAATTAAATTTTGAAAAAATTTAATCACGTTTGAGTGATCTAAGAAAAACTTTTTGATTTAGTATTCTTCAGTTCTTTCTTAATAACTCAAATTTTATTCTTAAGCAGTTTTTAATTTTCAATTTGGAAAAAGTTCTCCAAAATACTGAAGAACAACACTATAAACTTTACCTACTAATGTAGACTTAATTTTAACCCATACGATAAGAATTTTCATCTCTCATCGACGGAAAAGGGCGGTCTCTATAAGTAGAACGTCAGTCAATCTAAATAAAATCTCTGCTAAACTTTTTTAAACAAGTAACTTTACATCTTTGTTGAATCAAATCTGTAGCAAAGATAAAGCAATTTGGAAATACGTCGAAGGTCTTTACTCGTGATTTGGAGTAAGGTAGGCATATCTAATCCAGCTTATCTACGAGTAACTAATAACTTTTATGTTGACTATTATGTATACCTACTATAAAGTAGTTTGAATTTTAAAATATTTTAGAAGACTACGATTTTCCTTAACAGAATTTGTAAAAATTACTTTTAAAACCAAACTCTAGTTAATAAAATCCAATAAATCTGTTTTGATTATCCAATTATTTTTCTATCATGGTTATACTTGTAATTTCTTATGTCAGTCTTCTCCTCAAAAAGAAAGAAAATATTATTAAATAGTAATTTGAAATTGCTCGCAGTTCTTTGTTAATGTAAAGATTTGATTATTTAGAAGTGACAAATACATAAGTTAATTTTTATTGTTACGTATACCCCTGTCTTGGAGTCAAAAGTCTATATTGTTAAAATTAAAATATGCGTTTTTATTAACAATGAAATTGACATTTATTTATTTTAGTTAATAACTTTTTATTCCTTTTTTTTTCGTTTATGAAATTTTCAATTAGTAAATAATAATTGCAAAAATGAATAAGATCTCTGCCTCTAGGGATGCTAACAGTAATAATAAATAAAATACCAGATATATTGAGTTTGATCCATTAATTAATTGCACAATTCGATTAACTTTTAGATGATATAAGATTGCTTACATGAGTAGAAGTATTTAGCTCTTCACGAAAATAATTGTGATACTCGTAAAACTTGTTAACTCATTTTAATAAAATATTCACATAAACAGTATGGTTTTATGTATATTATAACCGGGTGACCGGCCGCCGATGTGAACATAGGAAAATAACATGGGAAATTGATTTTTTTTAAATTCCTGCGTCCCATTATAACGGATTAGAATCAAAGGATTATTAATTTAAAGAGGTTTATTTTCCGCTTCTAAAGACACCCAGCACTTGATGGTTTGTTCTTTGATCATTGTTAAAAACCATTGCAATTGTTTTTGTGTGAAAACTAATAATATTATTTATTTTAAACGCAAGTTTTGACAGTTCAACCATCCAAAGCAGGACTGATTTTTAAAAAATCGCTTCTTATTTTAATGCTACATTTTTAACATTATTAAAGAACAAAACATCAAGTGTTGGGTGTCTTTAGACGCGGAAAATAAAACTCTTTCAATTGATACCTTTTTCATTCCTATCAGTTCTGATGGGAAGCAGAAATTAAAGAAAAATTAATTTCCTATGCTAATTTCCTATGTTCACATCGGCGGCCGGTCACCCGGTATAATGCAGTACTTTATTTTAAACAAACATTATCCAGGGTAGATATTAATGGTTCTAAACAAAGAAAGTCAGATTATGCTTAGAGGGACATAATGTTAAAATTATATTTGTTTTGCCTTTGTGAAGTTTAATTTTGTTATTTTTAAAATCAACAATAAATATTGTGATTGTCACAAACGCAATTGTTAATTTTCATTTGCCATGCTCTGCCCAAAAAGTGTTACGATAAACTTTATCGAATTTGTTAATTTTATTATAATATACTTATTTTTCACTTGTGACTATATAATATTATGTTGAAATTATTATTACTTCCGTAAAATTAAATTGAAAATATTAAAAAATAAAAGTAAAAGTTAATATATTTCCTGGCTTTAAAACGTTTGCGACAAAAGTTGGCAGTAACACGTTAATCTACATAATTAACCATACTTAATAATGTAAATACATAATATATTGCAATATCCTCTCTTTGGAAGCCAATTTTATATAGGTACCTATATGTGATGTGGTGGATAATATTTTTATTACACGGGATAATTTTTTCGTCTAGATTCTCGTTCGAGTTTCGTTCGAGTTTACGTTCGATTTTGTTTCGAGTTTTTATTTCATTTGCTTTAGTATAGATGGCGCCAAAAGGGACTACCTATCACGGACCTCTTACCTATACTACGCCAATAGGGATGTTGGCACTCCCTAACTTGGACCGACCTCGAACGAAAACTCGGACGGCTGCATATTTCTATTCGAGAAACTCGAACGAAAATCGAACGCAATTTTCTGATTTACATTATACTAGATGTCCTCGAACGAAACTTGAACGAGAAATTTAGACGAAAAAAGTATAATGTAATTCAAGCTTTACAATCTGACAAAATTTAAAAATACTAGAATTTCCATAGATCAATTTTTTGAAATAGATGACCCTTTACTTTTTATATAACGATTTTGATATTCTTGAATTTCTTTTAATTTTTATTTAAAATCTTCCATATCTAAACATTACAGTTCTCAATAAATTTATAAAAAGTTAAATTTATGTGATATGAAAATTAAATATAGATACGGCCTGAATAAAGTTTTACTTCATCCGTAATCGAACCGGGCATTTCGAGTCAACAGTCAACGTACTTAACTGTTATGCTCCGACTGCCTCTAATTTTACCTTAATTGCTAAATATTATGAGAAAACACAATATAATATTTAATTGCTACGAAATGGTTTTTCATAACACTAAAATTTTAACAACAAAATTTAAGACCCATATTTTCTTTACATATTAAATTTAGTACTAATCGATAAAAATTATAGAAAGTAAATAAACATTAATTAAAAGAGAATGATCGATAACATATTGAATTTTAGAAAGTCATTTTCTTTAAGATTAATTTCCTTTTTAATAAGAAATATTTAAATTTCAATAATTAAGGTGAAAGCTCATTATAACAAACGATAAAGGTTATAAAAACACTCACACTCAGTAACGCAATTTCGGTAACCTTACGAAAGACGATGAAATATCCAAGAATACGCTAAAATATTCCAAAAACGTGGTTTGTTGAAATTTCTTATTAAACAGATCACTTCGCTTTTATATTGAAAATTCTTTAACAATTATTTCGGTAACATCAGGTAGCGAATGCAAGTAAGATAGTCAAAGAGCTAACGTGAAAAACATTCTGGTTTTTACGTACACATACTACATAAGATAAAACTTTATAAGGTTTAATGTCTTGAAATTGTTCTTGTTCCGAAAAAAGCGGAATTTTCATAAAATATTATTTACGGAACGGTATTTGTTTGATCATTTATTCAGAGATTTAAGATTACTACAGCCCGAAGCACTTTTAATAATAGGTCACTTTACAGTACGAAAAGTAAAATTCGAAATTAGGTATGTCAGAATTGGGTATTTTTAAAACGTAAAAACGAGATTGTCTAATCTGGCGATTTTCACATGTTTTTCTTTACTTTACCAATTAAGTTTGAAAAGCTGTTAAATCCAAACAATTTTTATAGTATTTATTTAAGCCGGATGTTGAGTTAGAGGAAGCAAATAAGCCGTTAACTAAATATTAACTTTATAAAAAGCAAGTGGTTGCAAAGAACGAACACAAACCCCAAGATCAGGTGCTTCAGGTTCCTTTCTCGGAGAGCGATCCGCATCTTGAACTTTTATGTTCCGCTTGTAGCTGCAAATTCAATCTTAAAGTTTGAAACGTATCAGGTTAAAAATAACATTTTTGAAATTATAAAACCGCGTGGGAGCCATTCTGGAAGACGTTACAGTTCTATTTGCTAGCAATTAACGCGGTAGAGTTGATATCCAATGCGGCTGCTATAGAAATTAGTTCTGTCCGAAGTCGACCCTCTGGACAACGTTGCAATTATTAGCAATGTTTATTTTGTGTTGCTGGTAAGGAAAGTAGAGCACACATTTTCCGATCACAGCACAGAAAATGCTGAACCAAAGTTATTGACTAGTTTTATGAGACCTCCACCGACATGTCGATAAATCCGCTGTTCTCATGGGCATTATTATGAAGAAAAGTATTCGATAGAGTGTGGTTGTATTGCAGATAAGTCAAAAAGTTTGATAAGCCTCATGGGACGGCATTGTTCGTCAAAATGGTCGTGGGTCATGGAGAAGCAGCTCATGGCACAGAAAATAACTGCACAACTCAGCTTTGGAGTTAGCCATGTCCGAGTTAGGGGAACCGCAATTCATCTCAAAGGTTGCGTATCGAAATTAAATTTAATAAGTCCTTCCTCTACTGGAACAAGCCCATGGGGCATAGGAGCATTTGTTTGATGCACGGAGTTCGATCACCATCAAGGAGCCAAGCACGCCGTGTATGTTTAGAGACGCACTTATGCAGTTTGCCGCCCCTTTCTGACAGCATTGATGTAAGTAGTACCTATAAGTATATCTTTAGTAGTAGTAGTTAAATTCGCCCGAGAGTGAAACCGCGAATCTTAGATACATGACAAGATTTGGCAACTGAGTTCTATTGGTAGTGTGACTGTATCAGCCAACTCATAGTTGTTTTAACATTTATCTTTTGTTTACGAATAATCAAATTAACCTGTTAATGTTGATAATTTCGTGATCAGTATATTGCTGAGCAGACAACGAATCCATTTATTTGCGTTTGCAATGTTAAAAATTCGATGTCTGCACTTGTAGCAATCTTGTTGAGTTCAGATTAAAACTTGTTTACATTTTTTAACGGCAATCTTGAAAAATCTTTTTCCCGAATGTCTCGCCATCCCCTAAATACAGTACATTATCACTATGTCAACTTATTTATATTTATACATTGTAACAATAAATTTCTATTTAAAATTGCTTTAGGTAATTTTTAGATAATTATGTTACATAATTGAAAATAATTATGTAAATTACATAAACAATAATTTATGATTATTATCATAAATTTTGGGGAAATATGTTTATATAAACATAAAAATTGTTACTTTGAAGGAATTTTTTTTATATGTATAATATAGCCTTCGCCCTTCGGTAATTATAAATTAAAAATAAAATTAAAAAGTACCTAGTAGGTATTTAGAAAAATTGTTAATTAGTTTTCAATAATTTATTACTTTTTGAGAAAAACATTTTTACTTGAAAACCTAAAATTGTTACTTTTCAACAATTTTTAATTAATATCGCTTTATATAAAATAAAGTAAGTGAGCCTAGTAAAGTTGTGTATTACTAGACGTTGGTTTTTAGAAGTAACTACAACGGTGTATATTAAATACAAGGAAATAGACAAAGGAGTGCAAATATCCTTATTAACTTACTTTTAAATCGGAAATTTGCGAATAATTTATTTAAATAGATGAAATAATAATTAAGTAGTAAATAACAGAATAAATGGAAATGTAAATTACTGTATTAGATTAGTACAATTACGTCTGAAATGATTCTTAATGATCATTAACTTATCAGTGATTCGAATGAATTACTCTAATTTCTGCCGTGAGATTCATTTAAGTAAATAAATTTTATACGTAAAATAATAAATTAGAGTTGTATACAGTGTAAATTTATTTTACCCTGCATTTTTTTGTGTACACTTTGCAAAACGTAATTGTAATTAGAGTGGTATTTTACTATAGATTCGGGACTCAAGAGTATCATACTCTAGATTACTTTTTAATAGAGAACAAAGAAAACGACAAAGTTTTAAATTCAAAGAAAGCTTTTCAACTCGACTCAAGTTGGTTGGACTACGTTGCAATATTACAGTTTCTGGTTTACTATTGACAAGGAAAAATTGATTATAGAACAAAATTATAATTTAGTTTAGCAGTTATTTATAGATTCTTGGTTTTAAACATTCAAGGTTTAAAGTAAAAATTGTATTCCACAGTAACATTTCGGAAACTTTTCGCGTTTATAAATAAATGGATTACTACTTTTACAAACGACGACGGTACAACTTTATGTCTTGAAAAGTAAAAGCAAAAAACTTTTGTTCATAAAAAGCAAAAGTTACTAAAAAAAAAATGAAATTTAATACTTACTTTACAAATATAGATGGATTGCACTTCAGATCTAATAAATAGAAAACTGGTGTTTATTTTTTCTTAACCTGGTAGGTTATTTACACATTCGAATGTTTTTGTAATAAAACTTTCGGTCAACGTATTCCAAGTAATAGGGTAATCTTGGGGCAAATGGACATTGGGGGAAACGGACACTACTTTAAAATTTCTATTACTATTGCAGCCTAGTAGTTCGTGTACATTTTTTAAATAATTGCAATACTTTAATATAAACAAATTTTTATGTCTTATAATTATAAACCCGTGAGTAACACATAATATCTACTATATACTAGGTTGAATTTTGTCTGCCTATATTTCTGTCATACGAGTATTATTTTTAAACGGAACATTGCATGGATCCTGTTTTTCTCAATCTTGTTTAACCAATCACAATTCAAAATTTAATTATTAGTGACAGTTATGCAATGGTCGAGACGGTCATTGCCTTTAACGCGATCGATTTCGAATGTGAGGTACGGGGTTCACATTCTGGGAAGGGTCAAACTTCTTATGACCAGTCTCTGTGCTTCGGAAGGCACGTTAAGTCGAAGGTCCTGTGTATCCGTGCCCTTTCGTCACGCATCTCTGTTCCACGGCTTGGAGTCTTCCTTACAGGAGTCTTCTTTACAGGTGATAGAGAGTTGGCCCATCGCCTTGACCCCCCAACCTGGAGGACCAGAGAGACGGTCAGATTCAAATTCTCACTTCACCAAGAGTCTAACCAGGTATTTAACGTTCATAGTCAACTCGCTTGACCATTATGCTCCGACCGTCTCTAAAAAATAAAATAAAATACATTTGAGGTATTTAATTATAATTTAATTCAAGAAACATTTGAAGTGGAACCCACTTCGATGAGAGGCTATAGTCACAAAATTTCAAATTTTCACATATTATAGAAAATTTAAAAAAGTTAAGAAGGAAAAGAGGAAGAGAGACGGTCGGAGCATGGTGGTCGAATAAGTTGACTATGAACGCTAAATGCCCGGTTCGAATCCGGGTGAAGTAAGAACTTTATTCTGGCCGTCTCTCTGGTCCTCCAGGTTGGGGGTTCTACGTCGGGCTTGCTCCTCGTCTAGGTAAAAAATGTAAAATGCTAACAAACCAAACACCAATTCGCAAGGTTGGTAGTTGGGCTCGGATAACGTTGTAATGCGTTTCAAAAACCGATTATATCACAAGAATACTGTATACAGAATACTGTACTGAATACAATGTAACCATTGTACATGGTACAATTACCATGTATTTGCTTTAATTCACTAATGAAATTTCTGTGCATTAAAGCTAATTTAAAATTTAAATTAGTTTAAAAGCTACAGATAGTTTTTTAAAATAGTAGCTAAGCTACTATCCAACTTTGTGTTTGTTAAGTACAATTGAAAAGCACAAATCAGCCTAAAACCAAACTTGTAGATTCCGTTTGTTTCCAAAATACACTATTGCAAATAATTTATGAAGAAGCTTATTTAACTCAAACGTTAAAATAACACTTAACAGTCGGTAAATTGAAAAATAGAGAAATTCTCTCCTGCTTGCTTAAGTTAAAATCCTACTCAAATAAAGATGATTAATTTTGCTTACATTTTCACGTTCCTCTTAAATTTTCTTCTAATTTATTACTTATGTTTGTAAAGCTTCTGTTTGTAACAGTTACATGTTATAGTAGAGTACCTATGTACTATGATATATTTCATGAAAGTTACATGATAGAAAGTGAACTTTTATTCTTAGTCAAAATTGATCGATAACTTTCATTGCTGTACGAGTTTACATAATATCATGGATCACTTCAAATTGGTATAATTTCTAACGCTCAGATTGACATAGTTGAAAATAAAAATATCACGTTTGGAATTTTTCATTAAAATTCTAGTACTATTACACATTTCGAAATATTGGAGTCTTGTTTACATTTAACAATTCATTCCAAATTAGAGTGTGATTATCTAAGGTAAAACAGTCTGTAAAAGCTATGCAGCGCTGGCGCTGTAAGATATAATATAATACTGTATAGAATAACTATTATCGCAAGAAAGTAGGTACGTAGGTATTCTTTGTTAAGGGGAAACGGTCCTTTAGAGGCTTAAAAAAAATTATTTTGTTATATTCATAAATCTATAGTTCAACATCTTAAAAATATGTCACCAAAATTTTATAAGTGTATTGCTTAAGTTAAAGCTCATAAAAGTGACCGTTCTCTACCCAGATGTTCGAATACGGTTCGAGGTTGCAAATAAAAATAATAGGTTACACTTGAATTGAAGTGTGAATAGGTTTTTAACTAATTAAGGGCCAGTTCTACAAAGCAAGTATAAATTAAGGATTAAGCTATACTGAGAATAAGTCTCTATTTTCTCTCTCTAAATTGCGTTCTACGCTTGCGTACAACGAAAACTGTGTGACTTATTCTCAGTATAGCTTATTCCTAATTTATACTTGCTTTGTAGAACTGGCCCTAAGTTGTTTTGAAAAAATAAATAAATAAGATATTTGAAATTTATCGAGTTATAAACAAATAATTTATTATAACAAATAATTATTACGAAGAACGTTTGAAAACTCAATAAAAATATTAAATAATTTAATTATTTATTTTATACCTCGATATATTTCAAATATTTCATGTATTTATTATCAGATTATCACGAGAAAAAAACATAAAGCCAGTGTCTCACTATCAAATTTTCGTCAAAATTATCATAATATTTAGTATACAAACGGTTTTGATAGTGTGACTGCGCTATAGTTGTATCAAAATGACGTAAGCTACATACTTTTATATGCTGCTTCTATTTTCATGACGTCATGGATTCGATTTGATACAAACGTTTTGATAAAAAGAATTTAGAACAGTTTCTATAATTTTGATGCTATCAGGCTTCCCATAGGCTGTTCGATATCCCACTCTTATATCTTTGACACTTTGACATAAACCATACTT
The DNA here is from genome assembly GCA_958510855.1 of Rhagonycha lutea. Classification (NCBI taxonomy): domain Eukaryota; kingdom Metazoa; phylum Arthropoda; class Insecta; order Coleoptera; family Cantharidae; genus Rhagonycha; species Rhagonycha lutea. The sequence continues at coordinate 23,546,924 of OY294036.1, forward strand.
TCAGTTTTATTTTTTAATTTTAACGCGGTTTTTAATTAGGTCTAAAAGGTTAGCAATTATTATGGCTGGTACGTGAAATCAGTTTGCTAATTGATTTGTATTAGTTGGAACCAGTATAACCAATATATTTGAACGTATAAAACCAACTCTAACCTTACTTTTCACAGCTGACCTGTGGCTGCCATCGTTATTATACAAACTTGATTTGATAGCGAGACATGCCTCTGCATGGCTTTGACATATTTTTACGTAAATGACGTCACATCGTTTGTATAATAATTATTATAATAATTTTGATGATAATTATTTGATAGTGAGACACTGGCTTAACAGTTCAATAAATTCACAAAAATTGAATTCAACAATGTAGGTACATGGTGCAGTTCAGGTAGACCTATATAGCATGTTGGCGACCAAAGACGCTCGTGAAGCTCGTCAAAATTAACTTAAAAAAAAAAATAAATTTTACGAGGCCACCGAAGGACTCTTGTATGGCCCTGGAATAGATAACCAATCGGTAAGTCACTAAAATCATTGACTTTTTATGTACTTAAACTTTAAATGCATTTTTCTCCTAACTACATTTTTTAAATTGGCGGGACCGATCACTCAAAAAGTTCTTCATCAATCGGGATGAAATTTGGCACACATCTTTACTATAATATTACCTTCTATATGAACCTAAATGTTTTGAAAAATTTGTTAAAAAAGTAATGTTTTCAAAGCAAAAACCATTGAAAAATATGGTCTAAAATCAAAAATAATTTTTAAAAGTGCCTCAATTTGCGAATTTTTGATATTTTCAAGTTTTTCGAGGTTCATATAGAAATTATAACATTAATAAAGACCCTCAAATTTTTTGGTTGTCATCAGATCAATATAACAGGCTCTAGAAGTCCCGCCGATTGATAACTCTTGTCGCAACCTAACCGGAAGATTGCGTCGTAATTCCGCTATTCTAGATTATTAGTAAAAGAAAAAAATTGCTTCTAGTAGTTAAATGTATTAAGAAAACAAGTTTTAGACATATTGAATTAATCTTTAATTATAAAAAAAATTCATGAAAATCGTCCGAAATCAGGCCGTGTAAAGGACCACAATATTATTATTACTCTACAGCTAGTATGTTTTTTTACTCACTAGTACTAAGACTCCAGGTCTCCAGTTCCAGATGTTAGATTGGATTGTGGAGGAAAGAGCCACTAATCGGTTGTGTGGACGCCGAGCTAAGAAATTCTGTCAAGTTTGCGATTTGACCCCAGAATTTCCACTCTGTAACTCAACCAGAGGTCACATCTTTCCCGTCAACAATTTCCAAGTACATAAGGGAGCTCCACATTCATATCATCGCACTGCGGCTGCTTTTAGATTTTCAGATATTATGTAATATTGCACAGCTAAGGTGCAGGCGTAGAACCCAATAACATAGTACGATAACAGAATCACATTCTAAGCACCTCATAAAGCGACCGTTAACACGTTGAGTCCCGGTATATAACTATTTTGGGACAGGTATTGCATTTGTTTTAATTAATCATTCTTGTCTGAACAGAAATTCAATATTCAATAAAGCTATACCAAAAATCAAGCACTGTTGTATTCCCCATACCGCGCTTTGCTAATATGCATACCATTTGTGCAACATGTGGCCAGATTCGCGGTCTGAAATAATTTTCAACCGTATAAATTCCAGTAATACCTTGTGGCGCCAAAGCTCCTTTTAGTGACAGATAGCATTTATGCCACCCGGAGCTCAACGAGTTAAGAATGATCTAAGAGAACTTAATATGTTAGCTACATAATACGACGTTACTATTACATTATCACGACCGTGTTTCTAATTAATATACACATTTTCATCTTTTGCTAAAAGAATTCCAAGGTTTTGATACCCTCTCCCCTTTTCTCAGTTTTATCATATATTTTTTCAAATATTTATATTTTTATAATACATAATTAAAAAATATAAAAAATAAAATGTGTGTATCGTGTTTGTAAAATTAGAAACACGCGAAAAATTCGAAAATCGTGAACACAATTCAGGTTTCAATTAAACTTTCAAATCAAGTATAAGTTTATAGTATAGTATGGGTATAGATATAATAGGTATATATAATCAATATCATATCAGCAAAAGCGTGTTATTAATTCCAGTTGTTGAAAATTTCAATTGTACATTTAACAAGCAGGTTCTTCAAATATAAATTAAGAAACTTTATGAAGTAAATGATGAACTTGCTCTTTCAACAGTTATATAGCTGTTGAAGAACGAAAAATTTGACGTTTTACAATTAGTATTCTAATTTATTGTAAAACGTCAAATTTAGTAAAAATCGCAAACAGTCGCAAATAATATAATTCCTCAAGAATTGAGTAAATAAATATTTATATAATAAACATATCATCATTTTTTAGACACACTAAAAATGTAATAGACACTTTTAGCACTTTTAGTGTGTCTAAAAAATTATGATGTTTACTATCAAGTTGCACTACTTAGACCACGCTACTTTAGATTATTTATATAATACATAATATTATTATATCGACACTGGAAAGGTTAATAGGCGTAACACTCATTAACAATTTTTTTAAAATTTTGGTTGATATCTAATAAAGCAAGGGTAGTATTATTTCACAATAATTTGCAATTGATAAAACAAAACTTATAACAACAACATTGAAGTTTTCAACCATAACAATGCTTACATGAATAATTAATTTAATTTCTCCTGGGCTAAAAAAAAATTGTTAGTGAGGGCTACGCCTATTGAACTTTCCAGTGTCGATATACTATAAGAAATATATATTTATGTGTATTATTAACTCGTAAGAATATTTAATTATAGTTACTAAATTGTAACTTGTATTATTTTATATTCAAGTTAAGGATATCTGTCATGGTATATCTACATTCAATTTTAATTTTTATTTATCCTTAACTTGAATATAAAATAATACAAGTTACAATTTAGTAACTATAATTATTAAATATAAGAAATATAGTAACTAATATTAGTTAATAATAATTAACCAATATAAGAATTATATAAATCAAAAAACATAATATTAAAATTAAATTAAAAGTTTTCAGTCGATCGGATAGGGTAGGTGTTGCTCTAAGACTGCGCACCTCTTATATTTCGGCATGTGTGTTGTTTTCTTGCTAATTTCAATTCCTACACATCACTGCCAATGTGTCCTTAACGATTTTTGTCGTAAAAAATGGATAATAAACATTTTAGGTAAGTTTTACTATTTTATTCTGTTTTTATACAATATTTTGACATTATGCAAATTGTGTAGGGTCGTTGTTTTATGATTATCGCCAGCATATTGCAGTATCATGTTAACAAAACTCTTAACCAAGCGTGGATGATGCATTATTCTCCAATTTAATTGAAGATTATTATATTCGTGTCCTTTTTAAGACAGCGCAGTGTAGTGATTTGTAAGATTGCGCGCGTACTTTTACAAATCTAATATTTTAATATTGGTTAATTTTATTCTTTTAGGTTACTAGTGGGTTACTTTACCCTTTCGCGGGCGAATTATTCTGACTTCTTTTCAAAAATATTTTTTGATTGTTTTGTTTTCTGTAATTATTAATAACAATTGAGGTAATATACAACTTTTCGATTGCATAAATTATTTTAAGTGTAGATGGGAGACCATACAGCAATTTTTAAATTTTGTTAAAATAGTTATAGCAGCGCTGAGTTATAGCATCAAAGCGAATCAATTTTTTTTGTATTAAATGTGGTCAGTACTTTTTTTTTCTTAATGGGCAAATATCTACAAATTAAACTATAAATCTTTATTTTTCAAAATTCAACGGCTTTCAAGTAATGGGGTAAATTCAAAGTTAATTTTTCTGCTTTAGTTTGGCAATCCTATCTTTTTTAAACGAGACGATTTGCAGAAAAATTGATTTCACTTTCTAGAGACCTGCCTAGCGTTTGAGAGAAAAAATACTGTAATTATCTAAGGTAATTATGCAGGAAAAGTACCAAACAACTTAATTCAGCTTGGCTGTGAAAAAGATTGATTTTTCAGAAAAGTTCACTACACTAAAGTTGTAGCCTATTAAATTTTCTACTGGGAAACTAGTGCCAATTTTTTTTAATATTACGTTTAACAAGTCCTGGGTTTTCAAAAAGCCGTTGATTTATGGTGGATTTATTAAAAATTTACCTACTATTGGTAAATTAAATTTAAGCTTCTTCTATTACCTAAAGTTACCTATCGAAAATTGAAACATTCACAATGATAATAAAAATAAATGCTTGTAGTTTATAGCAAAATGCACCCTTTTAAAAAAGAAGTAAGGTGTTTGCACTAACAAGGAACTAACTACGACCTACGGTCATTTGCAGTTGAAATTTAAAAAAATTACTTTAAATTAAGGTATTCCCAAGTGTTTGAATTTGAATTTAGATGTAAATATTTTTTTGCAAAAGAGACTTCTGTCGCCATGTAAGAGGTGCCACTTTGTAGCAAGGACATCATTTTTTATTCAAGCTATTCAGGAAAATTCGGAAATATTATAAGGTTTTTTTATTTTTATATCATCCTAAGAGGTATTGCTTCTAAAATTTAATATCTGAACATACAGAATTTTTTCTAATAATTCTCAACACCAAGTAAAAACTTATTTTCACCGGGTTATAATAGTGAAATCGAGATAGGGCTACTAACATCCTTACTATCCATTGCATAGCATAATAGTACATCATTATAATATTATCTCAAACTTTCAATCATTGATGTTTTTAAATTCGAAAAACGATACTTTGAAAAATTTATGGTATATAAAAAAACTACCGAATTATAAGGTTCCATATTTTAAATGTGTCGACTATCCATTATATTTTTTGTTTCAAATAAACAAAGAATCGTTTATGTAATAATAAGTCCTATGTTTCACGCTATATTTTCGTATTTTCTTTCTTTCAAAAATAAACTTTCCTATTAGACGGTTGTCAGGCAGAACTAACCAACGAAAAAGTTTTTTTTTAAAATAACATTGGAATACAAAAAGCATTTTATCCAAAAGGAAGTTGAACTAGTTGAATATTTTGACAGGATAACATTAAAATAAAAACAAATCAGAAAAATAAATAAAAGTACCACACAACATTACGTTAATAATAATGAAATGAAACTTTAACTTTGTGTACTTAAGGCAATCATCCCAAGTGCAGGTTCATTTTTTTGCTCTTTTGGAATTTTGTTTGTCAAACTGAATGAACATACAACTGTGAACGTTTCCCCACATATTTATTGAGACTTTGAGTACACTTTACAATTTTTTCAGTTCGAAATCGTCGTTCATTGCTAAAGTACACGTATATTGTTTTTTTTACGGTGAACACGATTGCGGACGTTCTGCTTATGCGAAACAGAAAAAATCAGAACTAGGATGTAGAAACGTACATTTTTGGCATCTTAATTTTTTCATGAATTTTGGTGTTATTTTAAGACTTCTTCAACATGAAAAAAAAAACGGCTTGATGAATCAGAATTATCCAAGTTTGCACGATGTCTACATGAGTACTAAATATGTCAATCAAATTTCAAAGGAATTCTTTCGATAGAATTCGAAATATCGTGTTCATCAGTTTTTTTGCCTTTACACGGCTAAGTTGCAGTGTGCAGCAATGAGAGACGATTTCGGGCTAAAAAATTTGTATAATGTGCTCAAAAAGTTTGTGCAAAAAAAAATTCCTAAAGAAAGCGAAAAAAAGAGCCGTCACTGGGGATGACTGCCTTAAGTTACGATCACAAAGAAATCAGGCTTTGGTACTTTCATCTAAATTGCAGCGACTAGCTCCATTATTTAATAAAGGATTCAATTTATTGTTGAAAGTAGGTAGGTACATTGTTTCCAATGTAATATAGTACCTAATTTGCGAGGCTTTTCCAACATCTGCCGAGCGGAGAGTTTCGTTTTTATGGTCATCATTCATTTATATTATGATAATGGTCTTAATTTCTAATTTCAATTTATCAATTTATCAGATTTTCCGCAACATAAATTTTCTAAACATTATTTTAAAATTATTTACTTCAGTTTTTAGTTTTACTTTTACCTTGATTTCATACTATAATAATTATTTTACAATTATAATTAATAAAGCTCAAGTTAAATAATAAACTAGTATATAATTAGTATAACTAGTATATAATTAAATAAACAACACTAACGTTCATCATATAAATGACAGGTGATAGATGAGTGACAACACAACATTAATTATAATATTTAGGAAATCGCCGGATTAACATAATATATTATGCAAAGTTGGTTGCAGAAATTACGTTTCACGTAATGGTAAAGATCCTCATTCTGCGAGGCTGAAGACGGAACAACTACTATATCGCACCGCCAGTTCAATAGGGTTGCGAGTGCAAAAGGAGTAATTGTTGAGAAATCAAGAAAACAGTTTTATAGTTACTTAACACTTAATGAGTTCATAGGAAATTATCTTTTACCTCAGTTCGTTTCTAAACAAAATTTTGCTGATATGGCAGTATTCTACAATAGCTATGATTGCAAACAACTGCAATACAGCAATAACTAAAAACAGACCAATTTTGCACTTGCAACCCTATTGAACTGGCGGTGCGATATGCCTCACGTACTAGAAGATCATCTATAAGGCTACATTTGTTATTATTTTAAATTATTTTGTCAAATGTAAGTGTGCAGATATTAAGTTAGATCAAAAATCACACTTTACTTTTCAAAACAACTTTTAATGAGTAGTACCTATTAAACTCGCTATTAGAAGATATTACCGCAAAGCTCATATAAATTAATAAAAGAAAAGAAAATTCTCAATTAAAATTTTTTTATTCAGTGATGTGATATAATCGGTTTTTAACGCATTACAACGTTATCAGAGCCCAACTACCAACCTTGCGAATTGGTGTTTGGTTTGTTAGCATTTTACATTTTTTACCTAGACGAGGAGCAAGCCCGACGTAGAACCCCCAACCTGGAGGACCAGAGAGACGGCCAGAATAAAGTTCTTACTTCACCCGGATTCGAACCTGGCATTTAGCGTTCATAGTCAACTTATTCGACCACCATGCTCCGACCGTCTCTTATTCAATGATGTTGAATATTCAATGATGTTTGGCGTATAAAAGAATAATTTATTTTTTCAAGCAATAAATCGGCTACGCTTTACAAGAAACTTAATCCATCATATAGTATTCAGTGTGCATAAGAGGTAAACACTCCGATTTTAATCAGTTTTCAATTTTTTCCTGATACGCATCACATTACATACATTATTAGGTATACTATCTATTTAATCTATGATAAATGCAAAGTTTGACTTATGCTATTTTTTTTTTATAATTTATATCTATAGAACATATCACTATTATATTACCAGAAATTTTACTATTCATAATTTGAATAATTTAGGATATAAGAATTAAGTAGTGTAATTGGAAATCTAACCATCACAGTATTATTTCCATGTAAAAGTATAATTAATTAAGTTTAGTCGTTTTATAATTACACTAACAGGGAGTTTTGCTCTAAATTCCACGTATGATGTCAGTGTAATAGCCTGGACATCTCTGAAAGCTTTTAAAAAAATTTCTTTGTGGACTGCGTTGATTATTGATTTTACTAATTGAAATTTTCACGCTGGAACTAAATTTTAAACTAATTTTCAAGTATGTTTTTGTTTTAGGTAGTAATATAGAATATAGATTATAATAGATTCTTGAGTTATTCTCTAATACGAAACATTTTATTCAAAATCGGTATAAACATGCAAAGCTTTCATCCAAGTACGAAACACTTTTTATACGATTCTCAATCCTTAGTTTTAACGATGTAATAAGTCGAAGTTATTCTCACGTCAAATTAGTCAAATTCAAAATCTAAAGCTGTAGATTTAAAACTTGAATGAATTTGTATCGACAAAATTAATAATTTTATCGCTGTAGCATTTTCTGAGATGGAATTGTAAAGTAACAAAAGTTTACCAATTTTTTTCTCCCAGTCTAATTTCATTCCGTGGTTAAAATTGGGTGGAATGGTAAATGAATATCTTTTCAGTTTTTACTTTTAGTAATTAATTAATCATTTGACAAAACTTACAATCAATTCTTAAATTCACAGCGTTTCGATTTTAACCGGAATAATTAGGTAAAAAATTCCGTGAAATCCGAAAACTAAAGAAAATTTTTTTAACTCAATCAGCGCCATCAATCCCAGTCATTGCTGAAATATTTTTGTGTGTTAAAAACAATGTGCGAGATTCATGTCCTCATCTTCGCGAGGACAGAAACAATTTGTTATTTTTTCTAATTTTTTATTATTCATTAAAATTATTATTAGCATAATAACAGAAAAGTGAACAAAGTTACCAGTTGGAATATAATGTATGATAGCTTATGCGCGAAACTTCATAAAATTTGGTATAACGCCTTGCAGATATCTGTTTTTAACTTACATCAGTCACAGTTAAGGCTGGAAACTAACTTTTTCATAGAAAAAAATATCTTGAAAGCTATTTTGAATTCTCTCCATTTCTAAGCATTGCACTTAATTACAAACAAGTACAAAATCAATATTATTTGTATGGAATACTCTGAATTACTTCAAATACTGCTTTTAGGATATAAATAGAATCTTTTTGGTACGGGTTTCAATATATCCCGAATTTGAAGTAAGTATTAGAGATTAATGCTGACTTTGACTTTGGTAAGAAATCAATGATTCGAATGACCAGCTTTGAACATGAACCATATCAAATTTATGGGTTGAGTAATTTTGGGTAAGTGATGCACATTGATTACTTAAATTGATATTTACATTGAGTACATTGATTATAATGTACGTATACTATAATACATTATAATATAATAAGTAAATCCTTTTTAATAAAACAGAATAGAATTTATTGCTTATAAAAAAATTCACTATTTTTATTAAAATTTCTTATTAACAATTTAGAAATCTCCTAGATATATTTATTTGGATAATATTTGCATATTTCTTACTTTTTAAAATATTTTATTTTTCTGCAAGTTGCAAGGAGGAAGTAGTAGATAAATAAATTAATAACAACAAATGACCCAAATATTATTGATATTGTAGATTGGCGATTATTTTGAAGGCGTCATCTTTTCTATATTGTCATGTTATAAATTTAGACAATAGGGAAGGAAAATTGAAAAATTACTAGCTATTATTTGTTTGAAGGAAAGTTTCTATTTTGTAAAACATTCTTAAGTTCCTTTCTCCAAGTTGGTTTGAAATAGGTAAAGGAGGTATTGAGCAGATTTGAAAAGGTATATTGTACCTCCGAATATCAGGAATTTGAAACCATTGAAATTGTTCATCTAGAATTATGTCACAGATTTTTATAGCTTCATCAGAAGAACACTGGTTTGCTATACCTACACAGAAAAAAAATTGTGCTAAACGTAAGTAAAATTGTGCATACTCCAGGTAAAATTTGGGTTGAAATAGGTTACAAGTAAAACATTGTGTTCCAAGCAGGTAAACTTTTGGGTCAACCTATCTATACCTGCATACAACCCAAATTATGCCTTCTTATGGTAAAACCTTTTTACTAGTCCACAACACAATTTTGTGTTTTGTATAAGAAAATTTATTAAAATAAAATTTTTAATATATAAATAAATTATTATTAGAAATATCTGTATTCACAGATCTTAATTTATTATTATTAGAGCGCGGATTAATATGCACTTATTTTTAGAAAATAAGCGCTTATAATAAGCACTAAAAAATGAAAAAAAAGCACTAAAAATTGAAAAAAAAGCACAATAAAATCTTAAATAAGCTGTTAAAAAAGTTACATACAAAATTTTAATTTTTAATCTTCACCAAAAAACACCAAAAATAAATGTACCTATTCTTAATACATGAATGGCCTACACAAAATAGAATTAATCAGAATTATGGACGTTGTAAGGTAAATAATCAAATACTTTTCTAAATTTTCTTCTTTCTACGTCAACTGACGTTATCGGCGCATATTTAAATACATTTGCTGGGAATACTGAGAGTAATCTAGCAGTAGAGGATTCTTTCATTCAAGATTTTTAATACATTCACCTGCGTACTAATAATTAGTTTTCAGAAATTTCAAATCTTCCTGTCCTTAGTTTGTCATTTTTAAAACTTCTTGACGATCTTTAATTGCTACTGTAGCTGAATCGAACAAATTACACACGAATTTTTTAAATTGTCGTATTATGTTCTGCATAATACACAGCAGCTGTTAATCATGTTCCCCATTTGGAAATATGTATTTTAAGCGCTGGTATCAATAACATCTTATCGTTTCGGCTATTCGAGGTAATCCATGGGCAAAGCACGTAAAATTAATCATAAGTTTGACGAAAAAATGTTAAGGTGGTAGCCGTTTTTACCCATAATATGTATTTATGCATTATTTTCCCATGTGTTTAGGTGACTAATGTTGGAAGACGTTGTAAACTTGCAAGTGTAGTTTAAAAATAAAAAGATTACTTGCCTCACAACTTTGTAAATAATACGTGACAATTTAAAATTAAAAAAAAAAATTCGAAATGCCAAAATCCATTAAAAAAAGCTCAAATATGCATAAATATGCATTTTATGCAAATTATTAAGAAAAAAGCAAAATATGCACTATCAACATTACGTCAAATCACCGCAATTTTTTAGAAACGTAAAGATCCAAAAGGAATATCTTCTGCATACAATTTACAGCAATAAGCAAAATGCATAGAATCCGCGCTCTAATTATTATACTTTCATTTTTAAATTGCGATAAATTTTAATTGCAGTAGGGGAACACACTTGACAAATTTTACTTACCTTTTTTTTGATTTTGAAGATTTGAACCTGTAACCTCTGGATCTATAGGCGTACGCTGTACTCACTGGTCTACGAAGGGAATTATAATAATAAGCTTAAGTTATACTTATGCTTGGAGAATTAATTTTAAATTTAATAAATAAAATATATCGAGTTAACAAAAATGAAATAATTCAAAAATAATAAAATTTAATCAATGTTATTCTTACTGATAGTTAAAATTCTAATATTTTTGCGCTTATTCAACTTTTTCTATATTTATAATTTTACAATATCAGATTATCACACTTCTTTAGATTTCTGTTTTATAACATTTAATTCTTTACATTAAAATTGTTTTAATTTTAAAATTTTAATATAAAGTTAACAAAACGTTAAGCAAACGTTAAAATATTACATTACGTAAACGATTAAAATAAAATTTAAATATTTACCGTAACAATTACCCTAACTTATAGTTTTAAACACGTGGGTTATAATTTTATTTTAAAAATTTAAACTTAATAATTATTAATAATTCTGTTTGCTGAAAGTTCAAAATTTAAGATTAAAGAATTTTTCTGTAATTAGAATTAAATGTTAAAAGAACAATCTAAAGAAGTGTGATAATCGTATTTAATTTATTTTAAAATTATTAACTTATAAAAAACTTAAGTAAAATTTAAAAACATTAAAATTTTAACCCTAATTAAAGAACAACATGCAAGACATTTTATTTAGAAACAGTTTTAACCTTTTGTCACAAGAAAACCAGAAAATATGAAATAATGTCAAATACGGGGGGGGGGGGATCTAACAACGTGGTGTTTTTTAAAAAAGTTGAAAAATATAGTGAAATTATTGTAGAATTTAAAAAATAAATACGATACAACGAAAAGTAATAAGATACTTTTGTAAATTATTCAATAATTTTACTATATTTTTCACCTTTTTTAAAAAACAACACGTTGTTTGACCCCCCCCCCCCCACGTATTTGAAATTTTCATATTTTCCAATATTTTCTGGTTCTATCTTGTGATAAAAGGTTCTAAATAAAATTTCTTGTATGTTGTCTTTACTTACGGTTAAAATTTTAATGTTTTAACGTTTACTTAAGCTTTTGTTGAATTTATAATTTTACAGTAAATTAATACGATTATCACACTTCTTTAGATTAAATTTTTAACATTTAATTCTAATTGCAGTAAATTCTTTAATCTTAAAATGTTCGTTAATTTTAAGGAGAATTATTAATAATAATTATTAAGTTTAAATTTTTAAAATAAAATTATTATCCACGTGTTAAAACTATAAATAACGGTAAATATTTAAATTATATTTTAATCGTTTGCATAATTACGGATTAAATGTATATAATCTAAAAATGAAAATTTTTTTCAAATTTTACTGCTTTAATAATAATTATTCAAGTAAAATTTTACGTTTACAATTCGCACAATCTTAAGAACACAATTATTGGGTGGAACTTAAACAACAATAGTTACCATATACAATACAATTTTCCAGGTACAAAAATTTGCATATTTCTAACAAGCCCAGTACCTATCAAGAACTCAATTTGGGATTAACAAGAACACAATTTCAAGAACACAATATTGTTCGAATTTAACATCAAGGATTTTTTTCTGTGTATGATTTATCTATGTTTTTGATTACTTCTTCATGTTATGTTCTATGCTCATAGCTTATACATCACAAAGGATCTTGACTTATGCACTGTAAGTTATTTCAAAACCGTTTTCTTACACATGTGCCACGATTGTGCCTGCTTAGCTCAGTTAGGGTTTTTGACATTGACATTAGCATCTTGCAAATGTACGATATTTTAGGACGCCACAATATTCCAAGGAATTAATGTCGTAAATTTATTAATTAACATTCGAGGCGAATATTGAAATCCTTGAATTGATTCTCATCACACTACATTATCTGTAGTTCGTTTACATCGGTCTCCAGGTCGACCTAAATCTACCGAAGAGATATTATATACAATAAAATTGGCTGTCACTGCAATGAAAGAAAGTTATATAAAAAACAATTTTGTAGGAAAACAGAATCATTATTTTTCATGGTTATGAAAACATTTTTGTATTATTATAAACGACATAAAACTGGTATTGAGGAGAGAGAGAGGTTTAAAACTAAACATACGCTTTGTGTTCAATCTTGATTTGTGACATTGCATCATTAAAATAAATCTACTAATTAAAAATTCTTATTATCTACTAATTCCCACTTAATTTCACAAATTCATATTATCATCTTTTGGGTGATGCCGTTTATTTTCTGATTTTTAAATTAAATTCTTTTTTTATTGAATTTCAATTTACAACGAATCATCGGCCAATGTAGAAACTTCCAGATTAAATACATGCCTTTTACTACAGTGTTGCGGTTTTGGTTTCACATAATAGATTTTCTCCTAACGAGCACGCATTTGTGACGTAGAATTTTTATAATTTCAATTTACATTCAAAACTAGGAATTACCAACTTAATTCTATTCAATACTTCTGCACGTGTGACCTCATCATAGATGAGTCATCAACTAACAATTAACAAATTATTTCATTTGTTTTTGATTTCCTTAAAAATTAATCTTGCTATTAATTTCCCTTATTATTTTTAAGGAATATGTCCCTGCCCTGTCCTCACGTCAATCTTTTTATTCACGCATTTAACATTTCGAAGTACATGCAACCTCGAAGTCCTAGAGCTGCGATTACAATTGGACATTTATTAGTTTCTTACGACTTATTCTTTTAAGTGTCGATATTTTTTTGTCTGTTTGATGTGTTTATCAAAATTACTGTTTTCGAACACAGTTATTACATCCAATTGGTCTAACTGTCGCTTAATGATTGCGACTCCCGTCCGCATCTAGAGTGTTTTTTTAACTGTAAAGACTTTTGTCAGTGCCCATTCTCTCAAAAATTTTCATCTTCATCACTATCCACACCACAGTTAACGGCTTTGGACTCTGGAATGTAGTAATGTAAAATTTTAGAATTTGAATGAATCGATCCAAGATAAATTTATTATGACATTACGTCAAATGCTAATAATTCTGAAGTAAAATGTTTCATGCGTTATATTAATTTCATCAAATCAGTGGAAATAACAAATTTATGGACAAAAACAAACATTTTAGATTTTCATCACTACCATTTTAATTTTTAAGCCGGGGAGGGAAAAATAAGAGAAAAATATCGGTTGCACCGGGCTGCACATTGTCTCTAAAAAGCCTTGGTTAGTAACTAGACTACGGTGTGGAGTCATGTGTGGAGTGATGTGATCGCTGGTTGAGTTTCGGAGCGGAAATTCTGGGTTCAAGTCGCGGACTTCGCAGAATTTCTTAGCCCGACCTTTCGGTGGACATCCACACGCTGTAGTGAAAAGTTGTAGTAAAAAGAGTTGCAAATGAGGATTAATCCACATCACATAACTTTATTTGTATAAAATGTTATTACTAACTTATTAGCATCTCATTTTGAACCCTTTTTCACTTTGCCCTCTTCTCGCCTGCACTTATAAATATATTCATATTGTTAATAGTAATATAAATTAGGAAATTTTCTTATAAACAAAACATTGGGGAAGTTTATAATTCTGAGTAATTTAGCTCAACAAACTGGTCCTGACCTTGATGATAAATATGGACGAATCGAGTATTCGTATATAAGTATATTCAATAACAAAATACTCATTATTAAATTTTAAGTTAACGATGGAAAGTTTTGTATTATTTGGATTTGTGCTTGCTACTTTTTTTCAAGTAAGTTAGTTTAGTTTTTAAAAATCATACATTTTTCTTTTCTAAGATTTTCTTTATATAAAGAGAATAATATATTTAATTTAATAGGTAGTCAGGGACTACCTAAATAAATATTAAACGTGAGACATTCCAGACGCAGATTTTAATCATGTTCGGGAAATTATTTTCCTTACATTTCCTTAAAAAAATAGATTCATTGCAATATCGCGAGCAAATATTACGCCTGTTACAGGTACACCATTGAGTAAATTAAGATAAATTAAATTAAATTTTGTTATCTCTTCCTGGGTTCATCATAAATTAATTAAATTTAACTGTTATTTCATGTACAGGTAGAAGGGCGGTCCATTAACACAATGGAAGAGTTGACCACTTTCCAAGTTGAACTAGGTCGATTGACAGATGTGTGCATTGATGAATTATCAGAAGTTCCTAACAGTCCACTGCAAGCAGAAGAAGAATCCGCTTTAAACGAATTATGGGGCTGTATTTTTGGAAAGAAAGGAATTATTAATAAACAGTCGGTGTTAATAAATGAAGGCAAATTGGAAGATTACATTTTTGATATGATTGCATCAGGGACTTCACCTGCTTTAGAAAAGCAAATCAGAACTCTTGCTCATGGTATAGCGCAACAATGCAGAAATGTTCAAGGAAATAATAATGGCCAAACAGCAGCAAAATTAATAGAATGTGTTGGAGCCGCTATCGACGCTCTCCCCGAGAGCGACTAAAATTATAAATTATGTAATGTGTAAAATATAAGTGATATAGAAACAATTAAAAAAATCATACAATTAAATACTGTATTGCTAATTATTTGCCAATTTTATTAAGCTATGTGTTTCTGTCAAAAGTTTTCACCCCAAATTTTCTCAAATAAAAAAACATCTGATTTAAAACTTTAAAATTTTAATTTTACCGTTTTCAGCAGGTATAATGTACTATGTCAAACGATTCCTGTGTGTAAAGAAAAGCTGTAATTGACAAACAAAATTGAAATTTTTCGAGTGGTTCTCGAGCTATTAAAAAAATTGTGAAAAGTGCGAATATTGGTTACGTAAGAATGTTGTAAAAATGAGTCTCACTCTTTGTATGTCAGCAACACTGGCGCTGTCTCGTACTTGTTATTAGTTGTTCTTTTGTTATATCAAAAAGAAGTAGTGTACCAAATTAGTTTGCTAAAACGGCAGTGAAAAATCTTATTATTACGAGTAAATGAATTTAATATGAAAATTTATTGTAACAGTTTGTTATAAGTTGTTTTATAATAATATTCTGAATTACTTTAAACAAATTGCAAGTTAGAGCTAATGTCAAACTAGAAAAACCCACTGCGTCATTCTTGCTTGTGTTAGTTTACAACATAATAATTATTTAAATTTTTTGTTATTTTTAGTCGCAGAAAATAATATAGTCCTTTTCCA
The DNA here is from genome assembly GCA_958510855.1 of Rhagonycha lutea. Classification (NCBI taxonomy): domain Eukaryota; kingdom Metazoa; phylum Arthropoda; class Insecta; order Coleoptera; family Cantharidae; genus Rhagonycha; species Rhagonycha lutea. The sequence continues at coordinate 23,562,987 of OY294036.1, forward strand.
CTAGCGAAGAACCATATCCAACTCTCCAAGGATTTAAATTTTTCGCTAACTTATAGCAACAATATTACTTTTTCGTTTGCATAAAAACTACACGAATAAGAATTTATTTAATAGAAAATATGTTTTTACAATAGTCATCCTCTGCCTTTAAATAAAATAAAGTCAATTTTATGGATTGTGATCCAATTAAAATAAACATTTTCTTTTTTAACAAGAACTGAAGATTCATTAGACCGTAGAAATTGCCTGTAGACAGACTATTATAATATTATATAAACTATATTTAATTTTATATAATACCAACATTTAGATTTAAGACTTTTTGATTAAAATGCGATACATTACGACATGCGAAATTTTAAGTGCAGGAAGAAAACAAAAACTCATCAGTAGAACTAAAAAAAAAATAATATTTGTTTCTGGAAAAATTGAAATACCTTTACAGTAAAATTTTGTGTTACGTTGCCTTTATATAAAATTTTTACGCAAAAAAATGATTGCATAAGCATTGTTTCATCGTGTAATTTATATCTCAAACTTACAAGAGTAAATTTATGGTTTTATACAACAATGAAGCAAAGTAATCATTATAAATGGAGAATCTTTAGAAGCGTTCATTAAATAAATTCTTAATTGAAACTTGTTATTATTATTTTCTAGAATACAAAAATTATAGTTATATAAAAGTAATTTAATATAACTTGCTAAATATAATTTAAATAAATAATTTCATACAAATTGGATATTCGGTCAATGCTCGCTCTGTCATGAAATAGATGATCTATAATAACAAGCCCATCATGACACTTTATTGATGAACTGAAGAAGGCAAAAATTGTACCCATTTACAAGAAAGGAGATCATATCCAGGCCCGGACTGGCCAGGTCGGCTAGTCGGCGATCGCCGAAGGCCCCAACCCAAGGGGGCCCCGAGGGCCTCAAAAAGTGGTTTATACTTGGGGTTAAAGTGGTTTGTATTTTTTCTATACCTTCCAAGTGTCAAAATAGCTGAAAATGTGATTGTCAAAAATCTCCGCTCTTAGTAAGGGGGCCTCCCTCAGTTTCTAGTCGAGGGTCCCCAAAGGAGGCAGTCCGGGCCTGATCATAGCCTATGTGAAAACTATCGCTCAATTTCTTTATTGCCTGCGTTTCAAAGGTCTTTGAAGTATTGATTAGACAGATCGGTAAAATACATCGAACGCAAGAGTATAGTGAAACAGCGTAGATCACGAAGGAACAAGGCGACAATCACTGCAATTAATGACTTAATTCAGATTGTCTTGAAGGCCGATCACCCAGAAAGAACTTCTATCATATGTTGTGATCTCTGCAAGGCGTTCGATACTGTGTGCCTCAAGCTTCTATTTCATAAGTTAAACTATTATGGGATTAGAAGTCAAGTTAACAAACTTCTTTCCTCGTATTTGGAAAACAGAACGCAAAATGTTAGGTGAAATGATGAAATGTCAAATGCTGCAGTTACTATGCATGGAGTTCCACAGGTGTCGGTGTAGAAGCCGATTCTTTTTATGATATACATCATAATATTATATTAATGATGTAGTCTCAACTATATACACCTATGAAGCCCGTGTGTCGCTGATGATATATCTTTTGTGGTTAAAGCATATAACTTTGATCAAGTGGACGTAATTGTAGAGGATAAAATAAGAAAAGCCAAGAAGTCAGTACTTGATACGTAACTGACGCATTATTTAAATAATTCTAATGTTAAATATCAGTGATTAATTACAGTAAAACGCTACAAAAATTTTGTTTTGCTATTTGGATGGAATATCGTTGTTATAAATCAAAGAAATTATATAGAAGTTATTGACGATATTATAAAAATTAATATAGCTTTTAAAATTGAAATTTGCGATGATAGAAATAATTATTATAAAAATTAATAATATAAGAGTATGCGAAGCTAACAGCTATGTAGCTTCTCTCGAATACCTTAACTGTGTTATAATTAGGTAGGTAGATACCTATTATAAAAAGTTTTAACATTAAGTAGATATTAAAATTTGTATTTTGCACATAATTTAACTTTAAAATTGGAGTGATAATAATCATTTCTGAATTCATTTTATAATATTAAATTTTACAGATATGAAGATGTTTTTAACTTAAAATTTATGAAGTTTTATTTAAGGGGTTATTCCCATTTCATGCTAAATCAAAATAATAGTCACATAATTTCATTGACCAATAGATATCTCATAACTCTGAGTGTACCCTACTCGCACACAAAAATTTATTGCAATAATTGAAATCCTAAGATATCTTAAATTTTCCTGTTTTTTCCTCTATCATGTATTTTACATGTACCTACATGTCTACCTGTATGTAGACCTGTATGTAGACTGTACCTACATGTCTACATGTGTACCTACATATCTACAATCTTACCATTTTGGTAAGATTGAAAAAAATGAGTCTCATGTTGGGGGAACTAAAAGTTAAAAATATTATAAGTACAGTGTACTAAATAACAAAAGAGCTGTATTTTGTTTGTGATAAATAAAACTAAGCTGTGTTGTTTTGGTAACAGTTTCAAGGTCTTGCCTGAAAAATGTCGTACGATATAAAATCTACTTCACGTCAATATGTAAAATGGCTGACCAAAAACCTGCTCAAATAATAAATAATTATTATCACAATGTTTCGAGATAAGTTCAGACCTTCACTGTGACTCTTGATGATATTCACCATCTAAAGACTGTAATATTTAACTAAATTTTGTTCCAAATTTAGTACAAAATTGCTAACTATCTGATAGAAAGCATTTATTGGATAACTAATACGCATTTTCAATTGACTAGTTACTATTTAGTACTAAATGTGGCAAGTGTCACGCAGCTTTGGCAAGATTATTGGCATAAGCAAATAGAAGCAAAAACCTACATGGTTTAGTTTTACATAATATTAGTCTATAAATCCATTCCAGCACTTCTTATCTTAATTTCAACATTTTGATCAAAATCATAATATTAGTTTTGGTCAAACAGTGTTAAGGGGCGTCATGTTGCCCGCAAGCTTAGGGTTGGGATTAATTTAATGTATTAGATAACAACTGGGATATGCACAAACTTTTAAATATTACAATATTTATTACACGTCAGACTATTATAAATTATATTTTTTTAATAAAAAATTTTAAATCCAGATTGAAAAAGAGTAACCCTTAATCGCATCGCAAGATACACAGTCCAGAAATTTTCACTTACTGCACACGACGAAGTTCTATGGTCAGACCTGTATTTTGTGTAATCATTATATTGATATTGATTTTAGATTACTGTATCGTTTTTATAAATTAACCAATAAATGGATTATTATTAATGACCCACTCAATATAAAAATAAAACTGTATAAATCAAAATAATCATAAAATGAGGGTATACAAAATAAGGATCTATTAAAGATCTAAAGTAGCAAATATTGATGAAATAGGTGATATTTCGATACAAACTCCACATTAATTTGAAATTATTTTTATTTCATGTAAATTCTTCGTTGACGATTACTGAAAATAAAGCATTTTATATATTATTTACTTACGTACTTATTTCTAAATTCAATTGTTTACTTTTAATAAAGTTCTGAACAAATATTAGTATAATTTTTATTTATTAGTTATATTAATGATTTAAAATTTATAATGTATTTAAAGTCACGTTTTTAATTGTGGCTGTTTCCGCAAGTTAAAAACTAAGCTCGAAATAAAAAGGTTATCATTTCACCCGCACTTAAGAAAATTGATAATAAGAATATATCCAACATTATTATTGCTTTATAACACATTAATGATTATTTTTAATCTAAAATTTAACCTAACTGAACTAGATTTTTTATAAAGTAATTTTTTTTGTCATAATATAAGATCTATAATATTACATCAAAATAATAAAAGTAGACTAGCTGTCACAGACGGTCGCCTGTCGTCTTTAGTCCTCTAGGAGGTGATTTTTTTAATCATGGTAAATTTTTTTGGCTGGTAATAAATAAACGAACCAATTAGATGTGCGCCGATAAATTTCGAGCAAATTATTATAGTCAATAATTTTTTGAATTTTGTTTGGGATATGCTAATCCTGAAGCTTGCATTTCATTTGTATTGGATATACCATACAATACTAGTAGGTAAAATGTTGTTTGATTAAACATAAATTTTGAATTTAGAAGTAAAGGTAGAAGTAAGAAAATATCAAATTGGATTAAAAGGAGCTTATTTGTGGAGCTACATTTTATGTAAAATGAGCCTTTCATAATAAATTAAACTTTAACTTATTTTTATATTTACTTCAGGTATTTAATTTAACATATTGAACTGAGCAAAAATGGAATTTAAAGCCCCCGAAAGTGCTATATTAAAATGATTAAAAACCCATATTTTAAATTCAATTTATAGTAGCATTATTTTTAAATGTATTTAATTTACTAGTTACATTCAATTTAATTAACTGATTGTTCAGAAGTGAAATTGAAAAGTTAGATACTTTTCATGTAGTTAAGTACTATAATGTAAAACAATAATAAATAACAGCCCATCCATAGAAAAAATCAATATGAACGTTAATGTAACAGAAAGTTAGTTATTTATTCCTAAGCATAAGTAAACTAACTTTTCCTATCAAGTTTTTGCACGTATTTAGTTTAAATTCGAAAGGTTCCCTAATTAGGAAATTATTTAGTACAATGTTTTAGTGACAAAAAGGCAAAAATGTTTTTTATCTTCATTAGGGTAGAGGCACCGGTTATAGCCACTGTACCAGTTATAGCCACTTGCAGCATTATTATGATAAAATAAGGCCGTATGGCAAAATAATTCTATAACTCAAATAAAATTTACTGAATAAAACCTACACAGACCTAAATTCTCTATGTGCACTTTTTTATCTATGATACAATAGGTTGTGAAACTGTACGTTTTGTTAACAAGTTTCTTTAGCAGGTGATATAAGTGTTATAAGTATTTTTATAAAAACAATTGATTTTAAACTGTTCTAAGTTAGTTTATTAAATCAGGTAAAGCATTAATTTTTCTTTATTTACAAAATTTATTAAATTTGTAACCGAAAACTATTAAATTTTGGGGTGGCTAGAAGTGGAACATTTCTAGCATGATATTTCCAGTTATAGCCATCAAGGTGACTATAAGTAGATATCTTATTTTTTTTAAGAAATTTACGGTTTAATCTTTTCAATTTTTTGTCACTTGTCGCGCTGGTTCTTCCGATGTTTTCCCTAAAATTTCGTCATAAAATTCTTTCGCTTCTTCAGGAATATTAATATATTTTATGATTTTTTTTGTACAAAGCCAGTTTTGTAAAAACTTTAAGTTTTCTCTAGCGTTTTGTAAAGAAACAAAGCAAAATTTGCAATATATGATAGCAAATTCTGATAGGCCGCTACAAAATTATATACATTTGATATAAAGATCAATATTTTTTAATTTGGACAAAGCGAGTTTTGAAAAAACGGTCCTCAATTACATACAGTAATTAATAGTAGGTATCTACCGGTAAAATAATTATAATAGCTTTAGTTGGGATCATGAGTTGGGATTTATTAAATTTTAATTTGGGGCCAAATAAATTTCTAACGTAGGTATCAATTTATGCGAAGTGACATGTAGGTGGCTATATCTGGTACAGACTTCTGGCTATATGTGGTACACGGGTGGCTATAACTAGCACAATTGGAATATTTTATTTCATTTAAATTTCTAAAAATATAGATCATTTCTATCAATTTCAAATATTAATTTTCCGTAAATAGATTATTGTACTGTTTTATTAAACTATGCAACGTGAAGCATAAATTGCAGGTAATCTTAATAAACTTTAACAAACTTTAAGTTTGTCTTAACGTGGCTATAACCCTACCTTACTGTATGCTTTGACATTACATTACATGGAATACCTAAGAAATTAATGGAAAACTTTCGAAACATTATCACTTCTCATGACCTTGGTTACGTTAGAATTAATTCAATAGTTTTGACATGACTTTGTCTATAACAAATTTCCAGAAATAAAAGACAGTATTATATCATGAAATATCTTGTCGATATTTTTCAAGGATAATACTAAATCAGAAAAATAATATATTACCATTATAATAATACTATAAAACGTAAGGTTTTCATCATATTTGTATAACTTGACTGCTTCTTTCTTGCGATATAAAAATATAATGAAAATTTCTGCAGTGATTTATTACAATACTTATGGTGCAGCATAGTCCAATTTGCAACAATTTTAAAAATTTTTCTTCAAGCTTGGTTAACCGATAGTGCCCTGACGGGACTCTTCAGTCTCATTGACTTTAATTTTTATTCAATTTTCAAGTAGTAAAGATAGAGTGGTCCAGTGTTAACCAGACGTTGAAAAACAGTTATAAGTATAATAGGGGAAGCTATAAAGGTATATTGAATATTGAAGCTATAGAAAATTTAATGATACTTTTGAAAAATATTATTGACGGCATATTTTTTGTTGTCAAAACATAGGAATTTATATTAGATAACACACACACTTACATCTGATCGTGCAAGTGATCACAGGCTCTTGAGTATTTTTTATATGTGTACCCCAATCATGATAATTCTGTTTGAAGGAATCCTTAATGATCATTAACTTGGCAGTTTGTTGAAGTTATTACTGACTACTAAAATATTTACTACTAACAGAATTTACGATAGATAAATTCTTGTCAGAGAAACTTTTTAATTTAGAATTTTTTGTTTATTAATGAATTGAGTTTTGAGAACAATTTCATGCTATGTGTTGATGCAATATATTATGTAAGTGCATTATATAGGTATTATTTTTTTCCTGCTTTATAATAAATTCTTTATAATATGTATACTATTTATATTATTACAAAGGGTGGATAATAAGAAGCTCTCTTGGAAGATTATTTTAACTTTTCCCTTCAGGCTATATTAAACTATCTATCTTAAAATTAACTAACCAATATGAGCAAACATAAATATTTGCTCTATATTATAAAGTATTATGCTTTGGCAGATATGCTTGGAGCAAGCCAAACGGTTCAACAGGAAAGCATTCCCATCTACAAAGCTACAGCACAAATGAAAACTCATTGGACTTCGTTAAAATGCTTTAGGTATAAATGATAAAAATGCTACTATCTGCAAAAATTAAATTACGATTTTATAAATAACTATTATTATTGCACTGCCAGAGTTACGATTCGGCTTCGTTGTAATCCAGATAAGAAAATTACCTTTTTTACTAGTAAAACCTCGAGTAAAACGGTGGATACATTCTGAACTTTTCTTGAATGTGTTAGCTATTTTTATTCTTGCTGACCAAAACGTTCAAATGAGGGTGTCTTTGGGTCGTAATACGGAAGGGGAGAAAATAAGAGGTCATTCTTCATACGATCGAGGGGTTGCTTTTGTCATGTAAATGAATTGATATCTGATATTATGTTAAATAAATCGAAGTTGAGTTGAAATGAATTATATTTGAATCGGAAGTTATATCTCGCAATTCGGGTTGTGTCTTATAAATGGTTTAAATTTTTTAATTTTAGATCAGTTTCAAAAGATAGGCCGGATATTTTATTAATGGATTCGAATGCCATGAACATTAATCCCGATGTGATTGAAATAGCACAAGAGAATCAAATTTATTTGTCTACCTTCCTATCTCAGTCGCACCTTCTGCAACCACAAAACATTGGGGTAGTATATCTTCAACTAAAAGTAGCTTGTCGGTGAATCTAAATGAATTTATGATAAATAAAAAATATTAAAAATAATTATTTTAAATAAATTACAAGCTAATGTTAAATTAATGCTTGTATGTATTAATTTAAACTACGTATGCCATGTTCCCTGTTCCATTCTCAAATGAGCTTCTAGAATATTTGATATTCATGTCTTTTTATTTTAGCTATCTGCGGAGCTCAAGTGAGAGCAAAACATATGTCATAGTTTATAAATATGTATTAATTTATTAATTTTGCTGTAACTTATAATTTATTTAAAATAATTTATAGGAGAGCCGAGCAATGAGAATCACCTAATTAGAAACAGTAATAGAATAGACACTTTTTTCAGGTTCTTTCTATGATGCAAAATTTTTCACAATTACTGGAATGGAGTTAGAAGGAGTTATTAAAACTGTTTTCTTAATAAAGTGAACCGCATTAAATAAATACTAAATAAAAACCCTTAATTTTTAATTGGCTCCAATTGCCCGTCTGGGGAGTAACAGGAGAAATTATTCCGTTTAATAAGAATATTATTTCGGCAAAAGCTAGAGGACATATAAATTTTACAGAAAACACAAATATGGCTCAGGAAGTTCAAAATGTAGTTAAATTGTATGAATATATTATAATAATTAATAATTGAAAACACTATAATTCTTTTTATGGATGAAAGCCATTAAATTTGATGTTTGCCATTTGGCGTTCATTTACTTAACATTATGTATCTACCTGCAGTAAACAGTCATAAGCAGTTCTCAACGAGTGTGGCTCATTTAATCTACCTGCACTGAAACCAGTTAGCTTATTGTACCCCGTCCATTCTGAGATGCTAGATGGATTGTGAGGTGGAGACCTATCAGATAGATCTCGATGACTACCTCGGTCACCAACAGTGTGGAAGTCCTCTGGAAGGCCGAGTTTTAAGAAATTCTGTTCGGTTCGGTTCAAGCTGCGGGTCCGCGATTCCAACCCAGAATTTCTGCTCTGAACTCCACCAGCGATCACATTAAGCCACCACTGCGGCTCCTATCTGCAATATGCTTGCAAATTTGCAATGAGGTATTCATTGCTTACTGTATTATAGTCGGTCAAAAATTTAACTGTAGGATATTTTTAGCCCACAAAATCATAGACTGACGATGGTTGCTATTCCGTTAAAAACAAATAATAGGAAGAATCAATGATCGGAACATTTGTGTAGCGGAAATTTACGCCTATCGTACTACATAATAATGATTTGAGAGGATCAACAAAATTAACTACATTGTTTTCGTTAACCTCTGAACTATCGCTGGGTCGATGAATATGATAAAATTGAAACATTTAATTATTTAATTTGAAGGAAATATGGAAATTACAATGTGAATAAACCTTTTAAAGCGAATTACTAGTCAGTAGTCATTATTTACTGACTTCATGAGTTAAGACCGCTCATATGGGCAACCAAATTTAGGGAGCCCAACTTCCTATGTATTACACCAACTATTTCTACATGAAGCTAAACTACCTGAAACGTAATAAATTAACTTGATCATTGATACAAGTATAATAAAAATATTTGACGTATAAAAAATTATGATGATATTTTCATACAACGAATGAATGATTATATAGCAGGAGATTTAACTTTTACCCATTAATGGCTTCTGGCATTGCATACGGTGGAAGATGTCCAGAAAGAACTTATTCCAATTCAAAAATCACGCGGTAGATATCATGCTATAACCAGTCATCTGGGTCGGAAGCAAATTTTGGTAATCATGTATATTATACAGTCCAGCAGAAGTCTCATTAAATGTAGAAAAAAAGTGTGTCTTATTAAATTAAATTAAAAAATATCATCAGTCAGGTAATTCCAAGATCTATATGAAGATACTAATTTTTTGATATATAACACGGAAGATTTTGAGTTTAGAAGTATGTTGAAATTGCTTACCTTTCATTAACCTTTAATTAGTGACGTGAACATTTCCTGCATGCATTTCAAATGGGAACTTTGCCTCGGCGGCGCCCACGTCACTAATTGAAGGTTAAATAAATAAAATAAATGAAATTTTCACCAGAAAATTGGTGTCTATCGATGAAGTGTAAGGTTGGCTTTCTTTTACGTAAACCTGTCGCTTCTCTCTTCTTTATCTTGCATGGTAATGAAAGTTATGAAGAATAAAACTGAAAAGCAATTTTTATTTTACTATTATCTTTAATACGTTCGACACTAATACAATGGATTTGATTTGGATTATGTGCTATAATCCAATATAATAATTTGTTAGAAAATTCCTCCTACGCCTGATTGGTTGAAAGTAATTGATGCTATGTCTCGATTGGTTTACACTTACTTACAGCCCTCTATTTAGGAGAGAAGCATATTGGGTAAAATATTGAGGTAAGCTCTCGGTAATTAATCATTTGTGTATAATAAATCTACTTTTTAATATATTTTTATTAAAACAATAAAAATTGTTGGTGAACTAATCCGAATGAGTTCAAATTTAAAAAATTTGTATAAATGTAAGAAAATAAATAACATTAAAATTAATGAACAACATATTTATCAACAACTGAAACTTTAATCTCTACTTTTTTTATATGTGGAACTTATATTATGACTGTTATCTTAACTCTAATTATTTATTATAACCAGTGTGGAATAGTTCTATAGTTTTGAATTACTTGAAGTGGTAATTAATAGCTTTTAAATTATTTCAAAGCGTTAAATTGAATTTAAAATAAATTTTGTGTAAATGTGTATCAACTTACGTGTAAAACAGGATAGTTATCCAGTAAGTGTGTTATTTACGTTTACAATAATAATACTCATAATTATTTAAACCAGCAAGCATAATATCGGTACTAAAAAAATGGATGAAATTGATTTTCGATTGATTAATTTAGTACTAACACTTTATTTTTCTTCTGTATTACGCATTACTAATGGTATAACACGTAGTTTTTGTGAGGTTATACAACGGAATCCTTGATGTGCGTTCATTAAATTAATGATGAACTTTGGGCTGATGGTAGTTAATGAAAAATTGTAGCTGTAGGTTTCAAAACAGTTTTTTAAATATTCATTAATTGTAAAAAATTAGGCCCGACAACTTATTTATGACACGCATTATTAATTTATGATATGTGTATGGCTATTGTAGGTCAACAAAATGAGATTACGGCTTAATTCACGTGAAACATCTGTGCAATGCAGTATAAATGTTTTTGAAATCGATATTTTTCTAATTTCTTCCGTTTTTTTAGTTTGCTAGAATGCTTTATTAAATTATTAAGTTTTCTATACTTTGGAAGCTTCGATATTGTAATAACTGGAGGTGTATAGGAATTTGCTAGGTATCCGCAATTACTCTGGCAGATCTAACTTTATGGAATTTAATAATGTACTTTGTACATTAATGTACATTGTAGAAACCCCCATTTTGCTCATTTGGTGGTTTGTATATACCATCTTGTTACAAAATAATTATTATAGTACATGGGTTTCTCAATAACATAATTACTTAACTTCATGTTCTACTGAGTATTCAATCGGATTTCGAATAATATATAGTGCTTAATTTCAGAATTGATGATTTTCTGGAGAAAATCTATCACTTAATGAGAATTTATTTCAAGCGATCGATAACCCACAGACCTCTTAATACAAATAGAATTAATTTAATCACTTGTAAAATAATTCTTCATATTATCAGGAAATAGATCTTTCGGATATACTGATAAACCATCAAATAATATAAAATTACTCATCACAATAAAAAAAAAAATCTTAGATTAAAACGTTGATAAAAAGGAAACAATTATTATGTCTTTCCTCCATAAAAACTATTTTAGTAAACAAACATTTTTAGAAATTAATCCACGTAGAATTTTATCTGCTATATAATGTATGTACATATATTGATTTCCCTATATTATCAGATGTCATTTAAGAAGCAAACAGTGGTTTTATTAATATGATAGTAATTATTGTAATGCGTCTAACGATGCGTATCAATTTTATGAAGACGAGAATATCGTTTCTGTTGCTCTTTAAAATTCCATTGCGAGATTTTTTGATTTTTATAATTAAAGTTATTATGTCCTATGTGCAAAATTAAGATTGGATTGAAAATTAAGATAATTAAGATTAAGATTATTTCGTATACCTATACCTACCGCCTAAATGGATTTATAAAAATATTCCAGATAAAGAGGTGAAATATCTTTCTCGAAACGCAATCTTAAACAACAAATTATAAAATCGCAACAAAATTTTGTATACGTTAAATTTAGTTTCCATATCGCTGTGTTAAAGATCATAACAATATTGTCATAATATTATAGTTTTATTTTAATCGGCATCCTCAAATTTGTGTTAAAAGTAATTGCATTTAAGTAAATTATCGATGTTTGCAATTAAAAATATTTGGTGATAATTTTTAATTTTTTTTTCAGATGTGCGTTCGTAAATACTAAAATGAAGATTTAATATTCTACAAGCATTTATCTCATATTTAAAAACACAATGAACCTTTCTGGTAAAATTGAAGACTTTGTAAATTCATTAGCGCTCAATATTAATCAAACTAATAATAATCAAACTAATAATAATAATCAAACAAATAATACAGATGAATCGTTACTTTCGATTGACATGCAATTTAATGATGGACATTTACTGTCTATTATTGTCTACAGTATTTTAATGGTTTTCTCTGCTATTGGAAATATTACTGTATTGGTACTAATTCTTCGTCGTCGTAGAAAAATTCCATCCAGGATAAATACCATGCTGCTGCACCTAGCGATTGCCGATCTTTTAGTAAGTAATTTTATTTTACTTAAGTTTTTAGGAAAAACTACGAGTAGATTTTTGTTCACTTATTAAATGCCTCGTAATATTTCTCATTGATTTTTAATTTATATCCTTTTCTTATAAAACTTTATTTATTTAATATTACGAAAGAAATAACAAGGATAATGTGAAAAACAACTTTTCAAATAAAAATACTGAAAGTAAAAAATGTAGTAGTTGTTTAACAAATGTTAAGCGACTGATTAGTTGTCTGTTTATTAATTTAATCGTAATAAATATTTAACAAAAATAAGAAATTCTGTACAGTATTATACAATAAAAGCTCCCGGCTTTTATTGTTAACTACGTTATCGAAAGATCAACTATAGTACTTGCTTTGAGATACTAACATTGTTTAATTTTTATTCAAACCTTAGACAGGAATTTTCAAGTTTTCAACTTTTCTTGAAAATTTAACATTATAGTAATTATATTTAGAATTATGGTAATTTATAATAATATAGTACTTTGGAAATAAGCAATGCTCCAACTCCAAGCAAATTATTATACATTTTAACACTTAAAGAATGTTGGATATTAGAAATGTTATATTAAGTAAATATCTAATATTCATTATTCAAACACTTAATTTTACAGTTTTTATTCTCTTATTAAAATGTCAGCTCCATTGCATATATTGCAACATTCTAAACAGCAAACCCCAATTTACAGATAAGAGCTAAGGACAAGAAAACCATTTCATAAATACCTCAAGGGCTTTCCAAGAGTACCATTTCTTAGCATAGTGAGGTTGGCCTATAAGAAAAATAGTCATTTAGCATAGAGTAGAATCGAGTATAAAATAATCGCACTCTCGTGACTGCGTACAAGATTTGTACAAAATAAATGATGAAGCGCAACTTTTATGTTATTCACTTTATCAAGTTGAGATTTGCGCATTAAATAGACAGGTTTAACAAGGTTTTAAATGGTAAAGGTTATATTTGCTTTACTATACAAAGTAGGCCTACAAATTTTGGAAGCCTATTTTTTAAATAAATCTTACTCATAATGTACTATAATACATCGTATTCAAAAGGTATATTACAATGATCTAATCAAATGTAGGGGAAGGTTGCCACAAATGGACCGATTTTTGTTTTATATTTTTTTTTGACTGAACAAAAATATTTTGATACAAACAAAAATTACGTGCATATAATTTAGTGTTTTAGGTATCATATTCTTATTTTTTAATTGCAACATGCATTCACAATCTATTCGTTTCTTGCACGATGTTATACTCTCACATCATCTGTCGAAGTTTCGCAAGAGTAAATGCTTTGTAAGCATGTAAATTGACGGTGGTCCATTCGAGGCACCAGTCCATTCCTAGCAACTCTCTCCTACTAAATTCGAATAAGCGAAATATAAAAATTTTTGTATCAAATTGAAATTACATTTGAATAATAAAATGTACACCTTTAACTTCACTTTCATTGTATGTAATAATAATAAGCGTTCAAGTTGACTGACGAGATATTTTTCAAATATATCTGTCGTGCCAGGATGAGGAAAATAAGTAGGTAAAAATTTCAAAATAATTATTTAATTTCAGTCATCTAAACGATGCCTTGGAGCACTGCTATGAGTCATTTTGAGGTCGGATTAAGAGAGAACACAAAAAAGTCCTCGATCAGTTGAGAAACAGAAACGTGATGGGATTTACTACAGGAAAGAAATTTAGTTTTGGATTAAAATTAATTTCGGAATATAAGTGAAACTTTTTATTTTTGTAGCAAATGAAATTTGATAAATAATTTGCTAGCAAGCTCTCCCCACAGATTTATAGATCCACCACTGATTGTTTCGTTCAGATACGTGGGACGGTTCTCTAAATTGAGGGATGTCATCCTAAAATTTGTATTACATTTTATCAAACTGTTTTTATCGAACTATATAAGAAGGAATTGACTACTTCATTGGCTTAATTATCTTTTAACTGTGGAAATTAAAAGAAACCGTTGTAAATTTAGTACTTAGTAAATTTATTTTTGTATGATTACTCGGTGTTGTTCAATTGGATTTGCAATCCATGGTCCAATGATTAATAATTCTCTTCTTCTTCTTTCTAGAAGTAATTCTCTAGAGAATTCTCTTCTAGTAGGCCAAGGCCTGTTATTTCCCAACACATGCGTCGTTTCCTTGGCAGTGTAGAAATTAATTGATATATTTTAATAATTTACGAATTAAAGGAATTAAATTATTATTATATTAATATTATAATATATTAAATTTATATTAATTTAATTCCTTTAATTCGTAAATTATTAAAATATATCAATTAATTTATAATCGTATACAATTCGCGAGTATTCAATAAATAAATATATGCAAATAACACATTTATTTACTTAGAATCCGCAGATGAATACCCTATTGTATATTATCTTTTGCACAGAAAGTTATAAAAGAGTTTTTCCGCTTACAAAGCCCTTGGCTACAAATTTTTACTTGTAAAATTTACAGAATTGGATAAACAGTAAACATTGCTCCTTTTTCTTTCTGTAACTTTTATTCAAAAGAAAGTTAAAAACCCTGCTTCAGGGTGGAGGATACGGTTTCTATAAATTTCTGGACAATCCTTGTAAAGATAGTGATCGCTGTTTCATTGTTGTGGCTTATACAGAAAAAAAAGATTGAACATTTATTTTTCTAAATCCAAAATTAATTGTTTTGATAACCGCCGTATTATAAAATTTATATGAAAGGTCTTGGTATTTAACCAAGAATCTGTGAGTTTTGAAGTTATTTATAAAAAAATGAAAAAAAAACATCAATGTTTTTCTTAAGGCGTCCAGAAAACAGCAAATTTCTATTCACAATAATTGTCCTAAGAAAGTAATAGGTCGGGAATTTTCAGTGGTTTGACTCGCAGGAAAAATAAATCAAATCGATATCTCAACATATTTCGGTGTCATGAATATTTAAAAATATTTTAAAAATTTTTTGTAATTAAGTCTGTCAAAATTACATCAAGTCGCTACCCTGTTTGTGTATTAGTTACAAATTATTCCATTACAGTTTAAGCCATTTAATTCTACATTTTTACGAATTTTAATTAAAAGTTAAACGTATCGGTGCTTCTATGAAAACATAATATACTGTAGTGATATTTCATTGTTTAAGAGATCCAGATGGATTGGTAGACGAATAATTGGTAAATTTTTGAGTTAAGTTCAGTAGTCAGTCGATATAACTGACAAGAGGGTGGAATTTGCATCAAAAACAAAAAGCCATCACATGTAACGATTAATTACACATGAAACACAATTTTGAGTTTATTTGTGAGGTACAGAATTTTTGTAACATCCTGTAAGTGATTTTTGATTTTGATAACAACCACAGTTTTCTGTAAAACAAAAGGTGAAAGTGATAATTCAGTGCGCAAGCAATTAATAGTACCATGTTACCTGAAAATAAGTGTGAT